>QJPP01000814.1:0-704284 GCA_003996215.1 Jaltomata sinuosa | reverse complement strand
ATATGTACGTAATACAATGTATTCCACTAGCTACTTGGATGAATTATCGATTAGTTAATAAGATTTTGAATATGTACTATATATATAAACATACATCACTAAAGACGAGACATATATATTCAAGATGATGGACCATTTAATATACAGGACTTGATTAATTATATTACTCTATGATCGTATATTACCTCATATATGTACGTAATACAATGTATTCCATACTACTTGGATGGATTATCGATTGGTTAATTAGCTTTTGAATACGTACTATAATATACGTACAATATCGCCACAAAAAAACATATATTCAAGACGACAGATCATTACTATATATATAGGACTTGCTTATTTACATTACTCAACAATCGTATATTACCTCGTGTGTACGTAATACAATGGTATTCCACTGCTTGAATGGATTATCGATTAGTTAATTAGCTTTTGAATACGTACTATATATATACGTACAATATCGCAACAAAAAAACATATATTCAAGATGACGGATCATTATAGTACATAGAATAACTTGGTTAATTATATTCAATGATCGTATATTAACTCATATGTACGTAATATACAACATATTCCATACTACTTGGTTATGGATTATATATCGATTGGTTAATTAGCTTTTGAATACGTACTATGTATATACGTACATCACTAGACGAGACATATATTCAAGACGATGGATCATTATATATAATATATAGGACTTGGTTAATTACATTTCTCAATGATCGTATATTAACTCATATGTACGTAATATATGACGTATCCATACTACGTATTTGGATATGTATTATTGATCGGTTAATTAGCTTTTGAATACGTACTATATATATATATATATATATATATACATATATACATCACTAGACGAGACATATGTATATTCAAGACGATGTATAAGTTATGAGGGAATCTATGTATTATCTTATACAGGATATAAAAGGTGGAATAAGTAATACTTGTATAATTAATACATGAATAACTAATCTCTACATAACTAATACATGTATAAATAATATATAGATTACCTCATAACTAATATCTACATTACTAATACCTATATAACTTTAACTAGCTACAAAACGACCCCTTAGTGTTATACACAATAGAAAAATAGTGATTATTACAAATATTTTAAAGGTAATACCGACATCCGGAGGTCGATTTTATTCAAAATAATTAAATAAAAGTAAAATACCGACCTCCGGAGGTCGGTATTACATTTAATTTTAATGAAAATAAAAGTAAAATACCGACCTCCGGAGGTCGGTATTACCTTTAATTTTAATGAAAATAAAAGTAATTATGTTAAATAAATAATACCGACCTCTGAATGTCGGTATTAATATTATTTTTATTTTATAATATAAAAAAATAATTAAATAAAAAATAAAAAATAAATACCGACTTCGGGAAGTCACTATGAGAATAATTTAAGGTAAATAAAATCAATTATGTAAATTTAATATTACCGACATCAGGAAGTCGGTATTAATTTATTTTTTTGTTTTTTTATCTTTCAAAAAACCGATATCCGGAGGTCGATTTATTTAAAAGTTATTAAAAATATTTCTTTTTTTCATTTTTTTATATTTAATTGAGATAAATTTAAATTTTATTTTTTATTTACTAATTCGATACCGACTACAAGAGGTCGGTTTTTCTTTATTTTATTTTTTTCTGGGAAAGTTTCCGACCATCGGAGGTCGGTATTTGTTTTTCCCGCATTTTTTTTCCAAATAAACCGACATCTTGAAGTCGGTTTTCTTAAGAAAATAAAATATTTTTTTGTTTTTAACAATACCGACTTCCGGAGGTCGGAAATTACCGACTTCCATAGGAGGTCGGTAATTTTGAGGTCGGTATTCGGAGTTTTTTTAGTAGTGCCACCAACATCCTTCCGCTGCCAACTCCCTCATTCTCAAGGCTTCCATGTCACGTTAAGCTTTGACTTCCTAAGCCTTACCTTATCCCAGACTTCCCAAGTCACCTTCTCCCCTACCTGGATCACCCTTTCCTTACCTAAGTCAACTGTTCTAACTATCATTCCGACCTAGCCCGGCTATCCGCCCGACTCGGACGCTTATACTCGTAACCTTGCTCACCAGGGTCCAACACTCCATGGATCTCTAGTAAACCTTCTAATAAATATGCAATAGTCAGGACCACATCCCCAGACTCTCAGTCTATTCACCAGAATGCAATTCACCCAGCAACCCTTGCTATATTTATGGACAACCCTAGAGTTATATCTAATCCCCTTACTTCACATGACCTGGACCCTCCAAGGATCCCCTTAACCATACCCAAGTGTCCAACCTGCTACCCCGGTCTATACCGAGACCGACCCTTAGTCATTAATCACAATTAATCCTCGACCACCTAGGCACGCTCAAGGTGACAATATAAATATAAATCCCTGCACTTACCCGTCCTCTTTTACATAGTCCGGACCCACCCCGGGATCCCTTATAAACAACACCTAAGTGTCCATGACCCACCTGGCCTAACCCGTGACCAAACACAAATACCAAGGAACAACCCAGCCTAAACTAAGACCAAACACAGCAGTTAAATAGTAGTTCCCGGCCACTCAATAACCATCAACAATAGCACCTTTAACTAGACAACCCGGTCCACTCACAAAACCATTATCAAGTATCACATTCAGTAAAATAACCCGGTCCTCTCACGGAACCAATATCAACCAATGCAATACAATAGTCAATGAAACAGTGAAAGATGCAATAAAGTAAACTCATACCAGGCGTGGTACCCGTGACAACCGAATGTGTTATACCCGTACCAGGCGTGGTACCTATAACACCCCGTACCTTTCAAAACCTATGTGACTAAGTAAATATCGACGAAGGTATTTGAGCTCGAGATTGTGAAGGGGTACTTTGGCCTAGAATTTGAAATGGTCAAATGTATATAAGTGTTAAGTTAAATTATAAGGAGGAGGGTTTTGAAAATGAGATAAAACAAGTGAGGTACTTGCTCGACTTATCTAAGCTCTTAGGTGACAAGTAGGTGCATCACCTACCTATGCTAACGAACTAAGTTACGAGGGCCGATTACGGGCAGCAACACCATGGATTATTAGACCTAATGGTAGCCCAAATGAAGCTTAAAGTTGGACCATCAAAGCACAACCAAATCTGGCCCAAAAAACTACAAAAGGTAGCCACCAATATTGACCACATTTTGACCCAAGAGAAGCCCAAAATCAGCCCCAAAACTTAACCCTTTTGAGGCCCAAGCAAAGGGTAATTTAGGCCCAAGTTTCTTGACCCATTTTGGCCCAAATATACTCAAAAAAGTCGGCCAAAAGGTCCCTTTATATAGGGCTTTTGCTGATCAATGTTCATCACAAAAAGCTGGAAAATTCTCTCTTATCTCATTTCCTTTTTGGCAGCCCTTCTTTCCCTTTAGGGTTCTAAGAAGACCAAGATTAATTGAAGCTTAAGGTGAGTTCAACAACTTGTTATCTTGGTATTAATATACTACATATAGCTAGGATATCCTATGGTAAGAAAGACATGAACTATGGCAGCCCCTTTCTTATGATTTAACACATGGAAATTGTGTAACAATTAAGAGATTTCTTCTTCTCTTGTTGGTATATGTGTAGGGGTTACTTAAGCTTTTAAAGCATCAATAAAAAGAGGATAAAAACACACCTTCAAGTGTGGTAAGTACTCTGCCCATGATAATATTTTTGGATTGAAGTTCGGATGGACAATTGTTGTTGAATTGTTGTTAAGAACTCACGGGACGACGATCGGAAGCCGTGAGTTCAATGTGTTGCTATTGTATTTCGGCATGGTGGGTTGTGTAGGGGATGTTTGATGTGTTTTGTATTATTGGAGGCAGTAGGTTGGTGTGGGTGTGATGTGTATTGGATAAGGGGAGGAAGGTGTGACGATACACCTTTAATTAATGCAAAATACGTAAATCTGCCCGGGAAATGTTTAGCTACTGTTTTGGGAATGTTACAGCAGGTTTAAGAGCTAATATTAGCTTCATTATACCCTTGTGTTGTAGATTAACTTAATAAAGGAAAGTCCAAGTTGTGGTAAGCGCAATCTTCGGAGAACGAGGTATGTTAAGGCTTCTTTATTCCTTATCGGCATGAATCTAGAAATAGAACTCTAAATCTCCGAAAGAAGGAATTTGAGTATTTTGTTGTAAGAGATCTGATTTGGTAACTCAACAAGTCTTAAGGAACTAATTTATACATTATGGTGATTCAAGTCGCCTTCTTATAAAAATCTGATTCTTTTTGCACGAAATGTAAGTTATCCTTTTGTCAAGTTTCTTCTTTGTATTGTGATCCCTAATCAAGCTTTAGAAAGTATACAAGGAAAGTTAGCAAGTCAAATCCCCATTTATATGTGTTTGGTATGTTGAGTCCAACACCTAGTAAGCCAATGCTAAATAAGTTATCTAAATGAACCTTCATAAATAACAAGAATAACTTTGAAGGTCAATCTAGTAATACACTTATTATGCGTGGTTTGCGTGTTAGTGTGCACCGAGGTGCTACTGCCATATTGAGGCTATTATATACATAGTGTGCACTGAGGTGCTACTGCCATATTGAGGCCATTATATACATAGTGTGCACCGAGGTGCTACTGCCATATTAAGGCCATTATATACATAGTGTGCGCCGAGGCGCTACTGCCATATTAAGGCTATTATATATAGGGTGCACCGAGGTGCTATTGTGGTTCAGCGTGGGTTATAAAGAGTGAGTTGCGGTGTGGGTTAATGCATGTGTTGTATTCTAAAAAGAATAAAGGAGAAAGAGCTTAACGAGTCTTACCAATTACAGTTTACAAGTTTCATATTTTCTCTTGTTCAGATTTACTACTTGCGACTTGCTTTTATGCTTCTACCTTACATGCCAGTACATTATTGTCGTACTGACGCCCCATTGCCTGGGGGCGCTGCATTCATGCCTGCAGGTCCAGACAGAAACCCAGATAGACCTCTTCAGTAGGAGTTGCGGAGTTCAGCCATTTTGGTAAGCTCCATTCTTCCTGGAGCTGACGCGTCAGAGGTCTAGCTTATATTTTGACCAGGTTATGTATATGTACAGCTTATGGGTAGTCCAGGGCCCTGTCCTGGATATGAGATATTTTACTTACTCCTAGAGGCTTGTAGACGTGTATTTGTACATCAGTGTTGGGTATGGCCTTGTCGGCGTTGTTATTAGTTATCTACTATGATAATAGCCTTGTAGGCCTTGAGTTGCTTAACTACTATTGAGCTTTCAGTGTTTCAAATTGTAATTCTTAGAGACCTTGTCGGTCTCGGGCCCCCAGTAGGTTCAACAGAGATACACTCTATTTTGGCACCCTCGGCCTTTTGGGGCTCCGGGTGTCGGTCATGTCTCCCATGGTTTGGGGCGTGACAAACTTGGCATCAGAGCACGTCGAATTCCAGGGAGTCTACAAGCCGTGTCTAGTAGAGTCTTGCTTATGGGTGTGTTGTGCACCATACCTATAATCATGAGGCTACGGGACATTTAGGAATTGTTATCCTTCTTTCATTTGCTAGATCGTGCAATAGAGCGAGGTCATAAGATGTTTGAAGTCTAATTCATGTTTTTCTCTTCCTTGTTTACAGAAATGCCTGTGACTAGACAAATGAGTAGCCGACGGGTTGGCACGGATACGGGGGAAGGTACTAGTCATTCCCCGCCTATCCGATTGGATAGATTTGAGGCTCAAAGTGAATCACCGACACCAGAGATCCTAGTTTATCAAGTACCTGATGAGACTAGAGGGGATCCAGTACCCCTGACCCCACCTGCTCCAGTGGCATCTGATATAGCTAGAGATGAACCAGCACATGTAGCTCCTCCACCTGAAGCAGAGGACCAGGACATCAGGAGTGCTGTTCGATTATTGACCCAGATGGTGGCCACACAACAACAACAAATTGGGGCATCAACGAGTGTTAGGTCAGGTGGCTCAGAAAGTTCTAGGGCTCGAGAGTTTATCAGCCTAAGTCCTCCTATATTTACAGGCTCTGCCCCACGTGAGGATCCTCAGGAGTTTATTGATCAGACTTATCGAGTACTTCGAGTCATGCATGCAACAGTAGTGGAGGCAGTGGAGTTTGCATCTTTCAGGTTACGAGATGTGGCCATTTTATGGTTCGAGGCTTGGGATCGGTCTAGGGGATCAAATTCACCCCCAGCTGAATGGGAGGAATTTTCAGAGGCCTTCCTAGCTCACTATCTTCCACAGGAGGTTCGAGAGGCCAGACTTGATCAATTTCTAGCCCTTAGGCAGGGCAATATGAATGTTCGACAGTATAGCCTCAGGTTTAATTCATTAGCCAGGTATGCCCCCGATATTGTGAGTACGATGCGAGCTAGAGTTCATCGATATGTGCGTGGTCTTAAGGATGAATTGATTAAGGGATTAACAATAGCAGCCACACAAGAGGATATGAATATTTCTAAGATACAGGCTATTGCTCAGACTGCAGAGGATCTTGAAGTACAAATTGGAGATAACCAAAGCCGAGAAAGGGATCAGAATAAGAGGGCTAGATCTATTGGGTCCTATGTAGAGCCACGAGGTAATGTTAGGCCACATTTTAATAGGCGATCACCCCACCCTACTAGTGGTGCCCCATATCAGTTGCAAAGGCAGAGGTATGATCGTTTTTCTCAGACTGGACCAGGCCACAGTTCTGGTGCATCCAGTTCCTATCGCCAGGGGAATTCCGGTCAGATGAGGCCACCTTTGCCACCTTGTGTTCAGTGCGGTAGGAAGCATCCTGGGATATGTCGCCTAGGTTCAGATACTTGTTATTCGTGTGGGCATCCTGGTCACTTTATGCGAGACTGTCCGAGTAGAGGTAGGAGTGAGATATCCCATCCTACAGGGTCGATGGCAGCTTCTTCATCTACTATTCGTCCCCCAAGGACAGGACAACAGGCTACACCAGGTCGTGGTAGAGGTAGAGGAGGAGGAGGAGCATCCAGTTCAGGCAGTGGTCAGAATCGCACTTATGCTCTAGCCGGTCGCCAGGACTTAGAATCGTCACCTGATGTTGTTACAGGTACATTGACTATTTTTACTCATGCTGTTTATGCACTTATAGATCCTGGCTCTACTCTTTCATATGTTACCCCGCTCGTTGCTGGTAAGTTGGGGTAGGCCCTGAGTTATTGCCTAGACCATTTGTTGTATCTACGCCAGTTGGTGAATCTATTATAGCTAGACGAGTTTATCGAGATTGTGCAGTGTGGATTTATGACCATCTCACTTCAGCTGATCTAATCGAATTAGATATGATTGACTTCGATGTCATTATGGGCATGGACTGGTTAGCTGCATGTTATGCTAATATCGATTGTAGAAATAAGGTTGTCAAATTCCATTTTTCGGAAGAAATAATCCTGGAGTGGAAAGGTAATGCTGCCACACCAAGGGGTAGGTTTATTTCCTACCTTAAAGCCCAGAAAATGATTTCTAAAGGCTATATTTATCATTTAGTCCGAGTACAAAGCACAGAGGATGGACTAGTGACTCCTCAATCGGTTCCTGTGGTGAGTCAATTTCTAGATGTATTCCCGGATGAGCTTCCAGGAATCCCTCCAGAAAGGGAAATTGAGTTTGCCATTGATCTACTCCCAGATACTCAGCCAATATCAATTCCCCCTTACAGAATGGCTCCTGCAGAGTTAAGAGAATTAAAGGAACAATTAAAGGATCTACTCGAAAAAGGTTTCATTAGGCCTAGTACATCGCCATGGGGCGCACCAGTTTTGTTTGTTCGTAAGAAGGATGGGTCCTTCAGAATGTGTATTGATTACCGACAACTGAACAAAGTTACAATTAAGAATAAGTATCCGCTTCCAAGGATTGATGACCTTTTTGATCAGTTGCATGGCGCCAAATGTTTTTCAAAGATTGACTTGCGGTTGGGGTATCACCAGTTACGTGTTAAAGGGGTAGATGTTCCAAAAACAGCCTTTAGGACAAGGTATGGCCACTTTGAATTTCTAGTAATGTCTTTTGGGCTTACTAATGCCCCAGCAGCTTTTATGGACCTAATGAATCGGGTATTCAAGCCATTCCTAGATGTATTCGTGATCGGATTTATTGACGATATCCTGATTTACTCACGGTCCAAAGCCGAACATGCTGATCATTTACGTGCAGTATTGCAAACACTTCAGAATTATAAATTATATGCGAAGTTCTCCAAATGTGAGTTTTGGTTGACTTCAGTGGCTTTTCTTGGCCATATAATTACAGACGAAGGTATTAGAGTTGACGGCCAAAAGATTGAAGCAGTAAAGAATTTGCCGAGGCCCTTGAATGCTACAGAGATCCGTAGTTTTTTGGGCTTAGCAGGTTATTACCGAAGGTTTGTGGAAGGGTTTTCTTCTATATCTGCACCATTGACAAAGTTGACTCATAAAGCTACCAAGTTCCAGTGGTCTGATGCATGTGAGCAGAGTTTTCAGGAGTTGAAGGACAGGCTTACTTCAGCACCTGTCTTAACTCTGCCAGAGGGCACAGAAGGTTATGTTGTTTATTGTGATACTTCAAGGATTGGGTTGGGTTGTGTTTTAATGCAACATGGTAAAGTTATTGCCTATGCCTCGAGACAACTAAGAAAGCACGAACAAAATTACCCTACTCACGATCTTGAATTGGCAGCAGTTATATTTGCCTTGAAAATTTGGCGCCATTACTTGTTTGGAGTCCATGTAGACGTGTTTTCAGACCACAAAAGTCTACAGTATTTATTCAAACAGAAGGATTTAAACCTAAGGCAAAGAAGGTGGCTAGAGTTACTAAAGGATTATGACATAGATATTTTGTACCATCTAGGGAAGGCCAATGTAGTGGCCGATGCACTTAGCCGCAAATCCATGGGAAGCTTGAGCCACGTGGAAAATAGAAAGATTGAGATGACAAGAAAACTACATCAGTTAGCTAATTTGCAGGTTCGACTACTAGACCAAGGTAATGGGGGAGTTGTTATTCAAAGCATAGCGGAATCCTCACTTGTGACAGAGGTAAAGGAAAGACAATATGATGATCCAGAATTAGTAAGATTGAGGGAGGAAATTCCACAACAGAAGCAACCACTAATAGAGCTTAAGGAGGATGGGGTACTGAGATATCAAGGTCGTCTATGTGTACCTAACGTCGGGGAGATTCGGGAGAAAATTTTGGCAGAAGTTCACTATTCCCGCTATTCAATCCATCCAGGAGCGACGAAGATGTATCATGATCTTCGACAGATTTATTGGTGGAATAATATGAAGAGAAATATTGCAGAGTTTGTAGCCCAATGCCCGAATTGTCAACAGGAAAAAATTGAACACCAGAGACCCGGAGGTCTAACTCAAAGTATAGTGATACCTACCTGGAAATGGGAGGTGATCAACATGGACTTTATTACAGGCTTACCCCGTACTTATCGGAAGTATGATTCCATATGGGTGATTGTAGATAGACTTACAAAATCAGCTCACTTTTTGGCAGTCAGGACAACTTATACTGCTGAAGATTATGCCAAGTTGTATATTAGTGAAATAGTTCGACTTCATGGTGTCCCAATTTCCATCATTTCAGATAGGGGTGCTCAGTTTACAGCAAATTTCTGGCGGTCTTTCCAGAGAGGCTTAGGTACTCAAATAAGTCTCAGTACAGCTTTTCATCCACAGACAGATGGACAAGCTGAACGCACTATTCAAACACTCGAAGATATGTTACGAGCTTGTGTACTAGATTTTAAAGGGAGTTGGGATGACCATTTGCCACTAATTGAGTTTGCTTATAATAATAGCTTCCATGCAAGCATTCAAATGGCTCCTTATGAGGCTTTATACGGGCGAAAGTGTAGATCACCAATTGGATGGTTTGAAATTGGAGAAGCAGGATTATTAGGGCCAGACCTAGTTAATCAGGCAATGGAGAAGGTGAAGCTAATCCGAGAAAGATTACTAACAGCCCAGAGTAGGCAAAAATCATATGCAGATGTGCGACGTCGGGATTTGGAATTTAATATTAGTGATTGGGTTTTCCTAAAGGTTTCGCCTATGAAAGGCGTTATGCGATTTGGTAAAAAGGGAAAGCTTAGTCCAAGATATATTGGACCATACAGGATCATTCGGAGGGTAGGAAAAGTGGCATATGAGCTAGATTTACCCACAGAATTGGAGACAGTCCATCCTGTATTTCATGTATCGATGCTACGAAGGTGCATAGGAGATCCTTCACGTATTATGCCTATTAAAGATGTTCAACTTTCTGAAGACTTATCCTATAAGGAAGTACCAATTTCTATCCTAGATCGTCAAGTTAGGAAGCTCAGAACCAAAGAAGTAGCCTCAGTAAAGGTGTTGTGGAGAAATAATAATATTGAAGAAATGACGTGGGAAGCCGAGGAAGAAATGAGGAAAAAACATCCCCAGTTATTTATGACTTGAAGATAGTACATAGGTAAGTCATATTCTTATATTCTTGATACTCTTCCTACTATGCAAATATGATCAGGTTTGAACATGTGAAAATGATTACATTTAATTGTATATAGTTGTATAGCCCTGTGAGGCATTGTGCTGGACTTTTGCTGAGTTTCAGGTTTTTGGATAGTCCCAATTATAAAGGAAACTCTGCCGAAATTTCAAAAAAAGCCTAAGGGACTAGAGCTCTATATGCATTACCCTCATTCGAGGACGAATGATTCTAAGGGGGGAAGGATATAACACCCCGTACCTTTCAAAACCTATGTGACTAAGTAAATATCGACGAAGGTATTTGAGCTCGAGATTGTGAAGGGGTACTTTGGCCTAGAATTTGAAATGGTCAAATGTATATAAGTGTTAAGTTAAATTATAAGGAGGAGGGTTTTGAAAATGAGATAAAACAAGTGAGGTACTTGCTCGACTTATCTAAGCTCTTAGGTGACAAGTAGGTGCATCACCTACCTACGCTAACGAACTAAGTTCCGAGGGCCGATTACGGGCAGCAACACCATGGATTATTAGACCTAATGGTAGCCCAAATGAAGCTTAAAGTTGGCCCATCAAAGCACAACCAAATCTGGCCCAAACAACTACAAAAGTTAGCCACCAATATTGACCACATTTTGACCCAAGAGAAGCCCAAAATCAGCCCCAAAACTTAACCCTTTTGAGGCCCAAGCAAAGGGTAATTTTGGCCCAAGTTTCTTGACCCATTTTGGCCCAAATATACTCAAAAAAGTCGGCCAAAAAGGTCCCTTTATATAGGTCATTTGCTGATCAATGTTGATCACAAAAAGCTGGAAAATTCTCTCTTATCTCATTTCTTTTTGGCAGCCCTTCTCTCCCTTTAGGGTTCTAAGAAGACCAAGATTAATTGAAGCTTAAGGTGAGTTCAACAACTTGTTATCTTGGTATTAATCTACTACATATAGCTAGGATATCCTATGTTAAGAAAGACATGAACTATGGCAGCCCTTTCTTATGATTTAACACATGGAAATTGTGTAACAATTAAGAGATTTCTTCTTCTCTTGTTGGTGTATGTGTAGGGGGTACTTAAGCTTTTAAAGCATCAATAAAAAGAGGATAAAAACACACCTTCAAGTGTGGTAAGTACTCTGCCCATGATAATATTTTTGGATTGAAGTTCGGATGGACAATTGTTGTTGAATTATTGTTAAGAACTCACGGGACGGCGATCGGAAGCCGTGGGTTCAATGTGTTGCTATTGTATTTCGGCATGGTGAGTTGTGTAGGGGATTTTTGATGTGTTTTGTATTATTGGAGGCAGTAGGTTGGTGTGTGTGTGATGTGTATTGGATAGGGGAGAAAGGTGTGATGATACACCTTTAATTAATGCAAAATACGTAAATCTGCCCGGGAAATGTTTAGCTACTTTTTTGGGAGTGTTGCAGCAGGTTTAAGAGCTAATATTAGCTTCATTATACCCTTGTGTTGTAGATTAACTTAATAAAGGAAAGTCCAAGTTGTGGTAAGCGCAATCTTCGGAAAGAACGAGGTATGTTAAGGCTTCTTTATTCCTTATCGGCATGAATCTAGAAATAGAACTCTAAATCTCCGAAAGAAGGAATTTGAGTATTTTGTTGTAAGAGAGCTGATTGGTAACTCAACAAGTCTTAAGGAACTAATTTATACATTATGGTGATTCAAGTCGCCTTCTTATAAAAATCTGATTCTTTTTGCACGTTATGTAAGTTATCCTTTTGTCAAGTTTCTTCTTTGTATTGTGATCTCTAATCAAGCTTTAGAAAGTATACAATGAAAGTTAGAAAGTCAAATCCCCATTTATATGTGTTTGGTATGTTGATTCCAACACCTAGTAAGCCAAGGTTAAAGAAGTTATCTAAATGAACCTTCATAAATAACAAGAATAGCTTTGAAGGTCAATCTAGTATACACTTATTATGCGTGGTTTTCGTGTTAGTGTGCACCGAGGTGCTACTGCCATATTGAGGCTATTATATACATAGTGTGCACCGAGGTGCTACTGCCATATTGAGGCCATTATACACATAGTGTGCACCGAGGTGCTACTGCCATATTAAGGCCATTATATACATAGTGTGCGCCGAGGCGCTACTGCCATACTGAGGCTATTAAATATAGGGTGCGCCGAGGCGCTATTGTAGTTCAGTGTGGGTTATAAAGAGTGAGTTGCAGCGTGAGTTAATGCATGTGTTGTGTTCTAAAAAGAATAAAGGAGAAAGAGCTTAATGAGTCTAACCAATTACAATTTACAAGTTTCATATTTTATCTTGTTCAGATTTACTACTTGCGACTTGCTTTTATGCTTCTACCTTACATGCCAGTACATTATTGTCGTACTGACGCCCCATTGCCTGGGGGCGCTGCATTCATGCCTGCAGGTCCAGACAGAAACCCAGATAGACCTCTTCAGTAGGAGTTACGGAGTTAAGCCATTTTGGTAAGCTCCATTCTTCCTGGAGCTGACGAGTCAGAGGTCTAGCTTATATTTTGACCAGGTTATGTATATGTACAGCTTATGGGTAGTCCAGGGCCCTGTCCTGGATATGAGATATTTTACTTACTCCTAGAGGCTTGTAGACATGTATATGTACATCAGTGTTGGGTATGGCCTTGTCGGCGTTGTTATTAGTTATCTACTATGATAATAGCCTTGTAGGCCTTGAGTTGCTTAACTACTATTGAGCTTTCAGTGTTTCAAATTGTAATTCTTAGAGACCTTGTCGGTCTCGGGCCCCCAGTAGGTTCAACAGAGATACACTCTATTTTGGCACCCTCGGCCTTTTGGGGCTCCGGGTGTCGGTCATGTCTCCCATGGTTTGGGGCGTGACATTAACATGTTTGGTTTTTGAGTATCGGGTTTCGATTGTACCAAGAATGCCCCGTAGAAGTTTTTAGCTCAGCTGGTTTTCTACAACCGGTGGCCTTCAGTGGAGTAGCGCCCAGGCAGCGAGATGGTACTTGCCCGCTTCCAAGCCTTCAACACATTCATGCTCGGGCAGCGCTATAGCTCCCCAGCGCCTACCCCTGCCAGCGCCACTGCCGCGCGATCACGCACGTACGTATGACCACCCTTCAGTGTGATGGCGCCCAGCCTGCGCGATGGCACATTGGCGCTTGCCTTCCTTCCAGCACAATGCTGCCCCTTTAGCGCTATAGCGCTGGCCCAACGTCCAGCCTTATAAAAATTCTCTTATTTTATTTTTTAGCCAACATTTCATAATTCCTCAACTCCAAATAAGTTTTCCCTCTCTAGAAATTGCTCCTATGAGTTCTAAGCTTCGGAAAATTCATCTAGTTGGCATATTTTATTGCTCCTTCGTTGTTTTGGTAAGCTTCTTCCTCCCTAATTTTGTTTCTTCTCCATTAGAAACTCCATTGTTGTATTTCTTAAACTTTGGGGAAAATTCCTTGTGGTAGCATCTTATTTTTGGTTGCATGCTCGTGGGTCCGGAGAATTCACTTTATTGGCTTGGTTCATCACATCATGGTATGTAGTTCCTTACTTTAATTTCCGGTTTTATTCTCCAAAATTCCATCTTTATTTTCTTACTTGAGCAGGCTGTTTTGAGCCCTTCCTCTTGGCCAAATTCGCTCAGTTTTGGAGCATGTTCTCTTGGTATTGTTACAGTTTTTGTGCTTCTTTCTGTTTTTGATTTTGGGTTCTAGGCCCCACAAGCCCTCTTTTGACCCAAATTTTGACCTACTTATAATTATAGCAATATGGGTATCATTGGCTTTGTTTTGATGCGTAGAATATTATTTTGATAGTTTGTTCGCGATTATGGGATTCTCGGAGTAGTTTGAGCTTAGAAGATGATGTTCCAGCAGCTAGTCATCGGACGACAGGTAGGTTATGGCTTTGCCTACCTAGACTCTGCATATATAGTCTATAACTGCATTAATTAGTATCCTTGGGTTGGTTTTCTGGGCTGGTACCCCAGACCTTGTCCGCCTCTTCGGTCCATTTATTTCATGTTTTATTTGTAGTATTTGTTGTAGTGTTGTAGTATTACCCTTGTGGCTCCGTATGGCATTGTATATTCCTCTGGACCATATACGGTGTGATATTTGAGAATGTCCATGAGTCTTGGACATCGAGATGTTACTTTAGTCTTGATATATGTGTCGTAGAGCTGATTATGCCTGTGCAGGGCCGATAGGAATATTTGTGAGTTGTTTGGCTAATCTATTTTTTGCGACCATATCATTCATGCAAAGGATTTTCTGCATGTTTTACTATTGATTTGGCTTTGGGACTACTATAAATGGTTTTCTAAACTTTGTATGGCCTGGAGGGCCTGTTTTCGATAATATGATTATGGAAGGGTTTTGGAACTGATTTTTATGAAACCTCTTGGAGTTAAGAGGATATTATGATGATTTTATCACCAATTTTCACACTGATACTAGACTCAGCTATGCCGAAGTGCTAGACATGTTTTTACTATATATTTAGCCCCGGATACACCTTGGGCACCCTTTAATGGGGTTTTGAGATCACTTCTACATAGATCTAGGATCGGATACACTCTGGGCGGTTATACTTTGCATTTTGCAATTTTAGTATGTGGTCTACGAGTAGACCTTCATGGACCATGCTGAACCGAGCCAGGGGATACGTGCTGCAAGTACCGGAGGATTGGTGTACGATGGAATTGAGGTACTCAGGGGAATCCCTTCCTTGGATCCTGCCTCTATTAGAACTTTTAGGTACCGGAGTGGGTAACATACGACATTATTATCACACTTGGTTCCATCATATATCATCATCATGCATATTGTATTTGGATTCCACCCTTGTTTATTGTTTGCTCAGTGTACGCTCTAGTAGTATGGGATGCCGGAGGGTTTGTTTTCACTTAATTGTGTTCCTCAGTTGTATGAGCGGCCGTTGGGACTTTAGGCAGATATTATTACTTATATTGTATTATAGAGCTTGTTATGGCCTTCAATTATTGGTGGTTTAGTGGATTCTAGCATGTTGAAGCTTCGATTATTGGACTTTTGATTACTGATGGACTAATGGTTCCTAGATTGTTGAGGCACTGTTTATGTGGCCTTCTAAGTATTTATGGGTTAGCAAATCATGACCTTCTTTCTTGGTGCTGATTAGTGGTTTCAGTTTCTATGTGGCTTAGCTTATTTCATCCTAGGGTTGTTATTGTGGGACTGCTATCTGATTTCTCTGATCTTGCAATAGTGTTTAAGCATGATTTTGTTAGTTATATTTCTCTAGCTTGATTACGTTTACTTGCTTTCTTTCTTTCCCTTGCTACTTGAGGTTACTGGTATACCACAATTTTCTGAACTCTTTCTTATATATATTGTTGTTGCCAGGACTCCAACTGCATTCTTCTTTCCTTACCCTATGTTTTGTGTTTTATATATACCTTCTATGGCTAGCATAGCTTGTTGTAATTGTTATTGACTTCTATCCGTGCTAGTTTCCATGTGCTTTATCTATTGCTTTTGTGACTATTTCTTTGCTATCTTCTACTTACTATTTTTATATCATATATGCACTCAGTCGGCCGATGATACCCATCGGGTACCCGTTGCTTAGATATTGGTGCTCATACTACACTTCAGCATCTTTTTGGTTTAGATATTAGTGTGAGCTACATATTTTTGGTTTATATATTAGTGTGAGCTTTCGTCGTTGATCACGTGGAGACTCGTGTATCATTTGGCTATTCGAGAATAGGGTGGTCGCCTGACAACCGGGGCTTGACCATATCTCATCTTTTGTACTGTTACTCTTTGTTATTCGGAGACAGTTGTATTTATTACTTTTGTCACTTCTAGCACTTGTATTCTATTTAGAAGCTCATGTAATATTGATACCAAGTCTTAGGGTTTGTCTAGTTTCCTTGTATATATATATTTAGGTGATTTTCTTCCGCATTGTTCTCTATTATATCTGCTTCCCCTTATTTTTGCTTATTGTGCATATTTGTTAGGTAGTAGCCCATTACTAACCATTTCGGGCTACGTGAATTGATTTGCCTAGTGGGCATTGTAGGTGCCATCATGACCTGAAAAATCAGGTCATGACATCTTGATATCAGAGCTCTAGGTTCTTTGGTGTCATTAGTACAAGAGCAAGTGTCTAAGGAGAGTCTCATGGATTGGTACGACGATGTTTGTATCCTATCTTTGGGAGGCTACAACGCATTATTAGGAAAAGTTCCATTTTCTTGGCTCCTTATGGTTCGTTCTTGGCTCTATTAATTATTAAACTTCATTTGTTCCATTCCCTCTTAGATGCCTAGGAAGAGTTCGATAGCGAGTGATGCCGAGTCTTCTGTTCTTGTTGCTTCAGTGCCTCTGTTAGTGCCAGGAATTTGGAGTGAGAGTTTACCATATCGGTTAGGGGGTTTGGGCCCAGCCCAACCTCTAGTAGGGTTTCATGCTACCCTAGTTCTTCAGGACACTGTGTCTAGAACTACGAGTACTCAGGTGGGTGTTTCAGTACCACAGGTTATGATAGTACCCGATTCTTTAGGCGCTACTTCAGTTAGGATTGAGCTTTAAGTTCTTCAGTAGGTAGTATATCAGTATTGGAGTATGAGGTGATGTTTCATGAGATTGTTAGGCGCACTTCTATGACTGTGCCTACAGAGTTGGAGAGAGTTCAGAGTTTTGTTTGAGGTTTGATATAACCGCTCTGTTGGGCGATCAAGCACTTTGTTGCAGTTGGGACTACCTTTTTTCAGGTAGTTGATCATTTTTAGGCTATTAAGGGGTTATGTCGCGAGGCATATGGAGGTAGTGCTAAGAGGGATAGGTGTCAGGACAGTATTTAAGGTTCTCAGACTCGAGGTGGGGGATTATCTTGTAGGGATCAGTTTCATTGCTTCCTATCTAGTAGACCAGTTTTAGTGGGTCCATAGGTTTTAGAGGGTGGTTGTATAGAGCATGTTGATCATAGTAAACATAGTATCGGTCAGGTTCTTTGAGGTTTGCATTCAAGGAGTGTAGGCCATGGTGGATGATCAGGGTCAGCTAGATCTTCTCGACATAATTTATCTAGTAAAGCTTGTTTTAGTTCAGTGAGCGTGGGCACTTTGCTAGGGATTTGCCCATGATCATGCCTTCCAGTCAATAGAGTCAGCCAGTGTTATCTCCTAGAGTTCCAGTGCCACCGACTAGAGGCAGTGTGCAGGGTTGTAGGGGTGGTCCCTAGATAGTTAGAAGTGGCTTACATCCAGGTGGTTTAGGTATTCACTAAGAGTCGGCAGGCACCATGCGTTAGGGCAGGGCTTCTTTGGGTTGCTATGGTTGTGGGGTGATTGGTCACTATTTTATTGATTATCACCAGCGTGGGATAGTCGAGCCATCAGCATCGACTACTCAGTCCAGTGAAAGACGCCGTCAGTCCGATGCCCCTCTTGGTAGGCTAGAGGTAGAGGTTCCTAATATTATCTCTTCAGGTATGTCATTTGTTACCTTTAGCTAGTGTTGGCGTTGTTGGTATTATGATTTTGTCCCCTTCTCATGTATTTGTATATATGCCTACCTGCTTCTTATTTAGTTGTATTACTGCTTGAGTTGTAGTGTTTTTGCGTGTAATTTCTTGATAGGTTTGTTCTTTTTAGTAATAGATGGGGTGTGCTATTCTTGAGAGGTGACTACCTGAGGTTGTGACTAATGGGTAGGTCTTGATAGCCTCTTTTTCCTGGTTGGTCTTATTTCCAGATTTGTTGTAGTTCTAGAATAGGTTAGAGTTGTTCGATTTCTAGCAATCATAGTGGTTTTTGCTTAGGCTGTTATCTAGCGGTTGCTAGAAGTCCTTCTTGTTTAGTATGATGCCGGTGGCTATGAGCCGGAGATTGAGGTTTTTTCTCAGGGGTGGATTAGCTTTCTCGGGATATTTGAATCGATCTTCTCTAATTATTTGGTTTAGGAAGTTGGCTTATGAATGGGTTGCTCCCATGGTTTCCTTCTGTTTCAATCTTTTATTGAGTTGTTTCCATTGTTTTCCCCAGTTCCAGTTGGGACGAGTTGTGATCGTAGTATTTTGGTAGAGCTTTGACTATAACAACATGGTTGAGTTTTGATTTTGGCATTGAGTTAGGCATTCAGCCTATCCCTTTTTCCTGCCCTATAAAAGGCCACTAGTAGAGATGTGGGAGCTATGGGAACATCTCCAGAGTCTTCTGAGAAAGGGTTTGTAGAGTTCAGTGTATCCTTGAAAAAGGTTTTGTTTGGTTTGCAAAAGAGGGTGATGACTCCTTCCTTATATGCGTGAATTTCGAGTAGCTAGCTGAGATGACTCCTTGTGTATGTGTATGTGTTCTAGTAGCTGGGTTTTATTGGATTTGTGTGTGGGGATGTGATTCGACTGACTACAAATTGCAGTGGCTATTCCTTTGATGAATTCGAGGTCAAATTTTCTTCTAGTAAAAGATCGGGGTAGTGGCCTTTTCCAGTACAACCTTTGGGAGCTTGTTGCATCGACTATGGTTTCCTCGTTATACTCTTTGGAGAAACCAAGTCTCACTAGCATCTATGGATTGGGAATAATTTATATTCAGAGCTTAGTTAGCTTAGGTTCATATAAGTGTTCATAGGCAGTTTATAGGTCTACTCAAAGGTTTGACGGAGGCATTGATTGGAAATTAGAGTTGGGTTTCAGAATCGTGGGCTAGCAGGTTATATCAGATGGTTTGTGGGAGGTTCTCTTAGGTTGCAACATATTTGAACTAGAAATTAGTGATTAAGGACAACTTAGCTTCCCTATCTTCAGTTTTAGAGTGGCCGTTGGCCTTGGCCATCCCATCCTTGGCTAACCATTCGATTAGGCTGTACTTTACAGGTCCCAGTGGTGTTCTTGGCAGTGCAAGGTCCACTCTACCCTGGTTTGACAAATTCAGTGGCATCAGTTCGAGAATCAACGGATGTATGCTATATGTGATCAGGTCATGCAGGTTGAGAGCAATGGGGTTACTTTGGATTCTAATGGTATTTTAAGATTGATGGTTGAATTTGGTGCTTTGAGTGTTAAAATATTGACTTGGATGATTCTTCAAGAGGTTGTCTGTTGTATGAGGTTCCAACGTTGGTTATGACTCTGCCACTGTATGCCAAAGAGTTGGGGTATGTTTAAATGCTTTAGAAGTGGGAAGTTTGTGTAGTGGTACAGTAGACCGAGTGGTTTTGAGCCAGTGGGGTTGAGTTGAAGTTTATCCAAATTTTCAATATCTATATGGCAACCGTGGACTTCAAGCATCCTTTCCTATTCCTACAGGGTGTTTGTCTTGATATTCACGGCGTGGTGGACTTCTTTATGAGATTGATGTTAGTAAGGTGATCTTAAATTTGAATGGTGTTTGAGTATTTGGAGCAGCAGCAGTATTTCTAGAGCTTGGATCTTAGTTGTTTGCTACAGACTTTGTGGTAGGCTTACCACACTCCTTTCAGTGTTTTGGTTTTGGTTTGGGTCTTCTTGGGAAGGTTGCCATGGTTCATTCACTTTCAGCTGATTCAGACTTCGTACGGTGCAGCGAGGTTGGTTTTGTTCGACAGAATAGAGATTTCTCCTTTGACCTAAGGTGTTCATGCATGTCTTTCCCAACCATGTTATGCTAGTAGATATTATGCTCCGATGATTGGTTTAGTTGGGTTCAAGTATCGAGATCAATCTTTGCAAATGTATCCATCAGTTATTCGATTGTCAGTCACGGCAGAGTGCTACAGTTTTCAGAGTTGTGCTTCAGGTTGGTATTTTAGATGTTAAAAGATAGTAGACTAGAGCTTGGCTTTGATAGACTCTGAGTATGAAGGTGACCTCATTTGAGGTCGAGTACAGCAGGAACTATAGATCTCTGATGACTTAGTAGATATTTTAAGGGTGGCTCGAGTGTTTGACTTGTGTAAAGCTTCGTGTTTATGGTGCAAAGGGTTCAGGTAAGTAAAAAGAGTTTGTGAATCAATGAGTTCATGAGTTGGAGGATTTAAGTTGTGAATTTCTGGGTGAACTTGGTTGTGGTATTGAGGATACGAGTTCTATGTGTTGATCGCCTTAGTTATTTTAGTGTCGGTGTTGTGTCCGTGCATTCCGGTTGAGATTCTTAATGTTTAGTTTGGTTGATAGGCCTTTGGAGTTAAAATTTGGAATCTAGCTTGGCTATTAAGGAGTTAAGGCTTTGTTGCTTTTCTTGGTTTTGTTCTGTTGGGTATCGTCTGGTTGAGGAGGCTACTCAAGTTATCCAAGAGAGTGGTGCGGGCTTTGTATTGGCAGTTCTTGAGTCTCTGTTGTTTCCTTCTTTCTTTCCTTTCGAGAATGAAAGTCCTTTTTCGTAATGGATGATGTAATGACTATTTTGGTCATTTACACATTTTGCCTTCTTTTTACTGTTAGAGCTTGCCTGTAGCAGCCCCAAGTCATTTATAGCGTGCTGGGATCAGTAGTTTGGTGACCATGCCTTTTTTTTGTCATTATGGTTGTTTCCCTGTCTTAGAACCTTAACTTAAGAAATCATTGACTTCGGTCAACATTCTTGGTAATCATGCTTAGAATCAAATTTTGACAGTTTCATTAGCTCTAGAGCATGGATTTTTGTCTAATGGGACCTTTGGTAGGGATCCAAGAGCTTTTCAACTTGGAATTCTCTCTCATTTTGTGTTTTCAGGCCAGTTGGGCTTGATTGGTTGACTTTGGTCAACATTCGGAGGGCACGGCCTTGGATGGAAATTCTGCCAGCACTGCTAGCTCTGTAATGTCGAGTTTTGGTGAGGTAGGTGGTTAGTTTGGGTCCCGAGTGAGCTGCTCTCAATTCAGATGGTTAGTTGGCTTTAGTTAGTGTTGACTTGGGTCAACATTCCTCCAAGACAACCACATATAGAGGTTTCATCGATTCTGTTAGGTCCGGAATGTCGTTTCCACTCTATTAACATGTTTGGGTTTTGAGTATCGGGTTTCAATTGTGCCCGGAATGCCCCATAGAAGTTTTTAGCTCAATTAGTTTTCAACAACTGGTGGCCTTCAGTGCAATAGCACCCAGGCAACGTGATGGCGCTAGCCAACCCCCAATCCTTCAACGCGTTCGCGCTCGGGCAGTGCTTTAGCACCCCAGCACCCGTCTGCCTGCCAGCGGCACTGTTGCGCTATCGCGCGAGCATCTGGCCACCCTTCAGCATGATAATGCCCAGCCTGCGTGATGGCACCTTGGCGCTTGCCTTCCTTCCAACGTGATGCTGCCCCTTTAGCGCTATTGCGCTGGCCTACGTCCAGCCTTATAAAAATCATCTTCTTTGATTTTTCCTCCAGCATTTCAGAATTCTTCAACTCCAAATCATATTTCCCTCTCTTGAAATTGCTCCTATCAGTTCTACGCTTCGGGAAATTCATCTAGTTGGCATATTTTATTGCTCCCTCGTTGTTTTGGTAAGCTTCTTCCTTCCTAATTTTGCTTCTTCTCCATTAGAAACTCCATTGTTGTATTTCTTTAACTTGGGGGAAAATTCCTTGTGGTAGCAACTCATTTTTGTTTGCATGCTTGTGGGTCCGGAGAATTCACTTCATTGTCTTTGTTCATCTTATCGTGGTATGTAGTTCATTACTTTAATTTTCGGTTTTATTCTCAAAAATTCCATCTTTATTTCCTTGCTTTGGCGGGCTATTTTGAGCCCTTCCTCTTGGCCAAATTTGCTCAATTTTTGAGCATGTTCTCTTGGTATTGTTACACTCATCGTGCTTCTTTACGTTTCTGATTTTGAGTTATGTCCCCACAGGACCGCTTTTGATCTAAATTTTGACCTGGCTATAATTATAACAATATGGGTATCATTGGCCTTGTTTTGACGTGTAGAATATTGTTTTGATAGTTTGTTCAAGATTCTAGACTTCTCAGAAGAGTTTGAGCTTGGACGACGTTGCTCCAGCAGCTAGTCATCGGATGACAGGTAGGTTATGGCTTTCTCTACCTAGACTCTGCATATATAGGCTATAACTGCAATAATTGGTATCTTTGGGTTGGTTTTCTGGGTTGGTACCCCAGATCTTGTTTGCCTCTTCGGTCCATTTATTTCATGCGTTGTTTCTAGTATTTGTTTTAGTGTTGTAATATTATCCTTATGGACCCGTGTGGCCTTGTATATGCCTCTAGACCATAGACAGAGGGATATTTGGGAATGTCCATGAGTCTCGAATATCGAGATGTTATGTTAGGATGGATATCTTTGTTGTAGAGCTGATTGTGCCTGTCTAAGGCCGATAGGAATGTTTGTGAGCCATTTGGCTAATCTATTATTTGTGAGCATATCATTCATGCAAAGGATTTTCTGCATGTTTTACTACTGATTTGGCTTTGGGCCTACTATAAACGATTTTCTAAACTTTGCATGGCCCCGAGGGACCATTTTCGGTAGTATAATTATGGAAGGGTTTTGGAACTGATTTTTATGAAATCTCTTGGAGTAAAGAGGATATTATGATGATTTTATCATCAGTTTTCACACTGATACTAGACTCGACTGTGTCGGAGTGCTAGACATATTTTTACTACGTATTTAGCCCCAAATACACTTTGGGCACCCTTTAATGGGGTTTTGAGATCACTGCTACTGCTTTTAGACCCGATTCGATTCTAGGCACGTATTACGTGATTCCAGTTATAGATCTAGGCTCAGATACATTCCTGGCAGTTATACTTTGAGATTTTATAGTTTTAGTATTTGGTCTACGAGTAGACCTCCATCGACCTTGCTGATTCGGGCCAGGGGCTACGTATCGCGAGTGATGGAGGAGGGGTGTACGGTGGAGTTGAGGTACTCAGGGGATCCCTTTCATGGATCCAGCCTCTATTAGGCCTTTTAGGTACCAATGGGGGTAACATATGACACTACTATCACACATGGTTCCATCATATATCATCATCATGCATATTGTATTCGGATTCCACCCTTGTTTGTTGTTTTCTTAGTGTACGCTCCAGTAGTATGGGATTCCAGAGGGTTTGTTTTCACTTGATTGTGTTCCTCGGTTGTATGGGCGGCCATTAGGGTTGTAGGTAGTTATTAATGCTTATATCATATTATTGAGCTTGTTATGGCCTTCAGTTATTGGTGGTTTAGTGGATTCTAGCTTGTTGAGGCTCCAATGATTGGACTTTTTATTACTGATGGACTGGTGGTTCCTAGGTTATTGAGGCACTTTTTATGTGGCCTTCTGAGTATTTATGGGTTAGTAGATCTTTCCCTTCTCTCTTGGTGCTGATTAGTGGTTTATGTTTCTTTGTGGCTTAGTTTATTTCATCCGAGGGTTGTTATTGTGGGACTATTATCTGATTTCTCTGATCTTGCAATGGTGTTTAAGCATGATTTCGTTAGTTATATTGCTCTAGCTTGATTACATTTACTTGCTTTCCTTCTTTCACTTTCTACTTGATGTTACCGATATACCGCCATTTTCTCAACTCTCTCTTATATATATTGTTGTTGCAAGGACTCAAGGTGCGTTCTTCTCTTCTTCACATGTGTTCTGTGTTTTATATATACCTTTTGTGGCTAGCATAAGTTGTTGTAATCCTTGTTGATTTCTATTCGTGCTAGTTTCCATGTGCTTTCTATATTGCTTTTGTGAATGTTTCTTTGTTATCTGCTACTTATTGTTTTTATTTATTATATGCGCTCGGTCGGCCGATGATGCCTACGGGGTACCCGGTTGCTTAGAAATTGATGCTCAAACTACACTTCTGCATCTTTTTGGTGCAGATATTAGTGTGAGTTTTCACTGTTGATCGCGTGGAGACTCGTGCAGCTTTTGGTTATTCGAGACTAGGGTGAGAGCCTGACGACCGGGGCTTGACCACATCTCATCTTTGGCACTGTTACTCTTTGTTATTCGGAGACAGTTGTATTTACTATTTTTGTTACTTCTAGCACTTGTGTTCTATTTAGAAGCTCTTGTACTATCGATACCAAGTCTTAGGGTTGGTGTAGTTTCCGTGTATATATATATTCAGGTTATTTGCTTCCACATTGTTCTCTATTATATCTGCTTCCGCTTATTTTTGCTTATTATGCATATTGGTTAGGTAGTAGCCCATTACTAACTGTTTCGGGCTACGAGAATTGGTTCGCCTACTAGGGAGTTATAGGGGTCATCATAACCTGAGAAATCGAGTTGTGACAATATTATCACTTTGTTTTTGAGAAACTATGGCCTCCTCATTTTAAGAGTCATATATAAACCGAGAAGTTGTCAAATTAAAGTAGCACTTTGTAAAAGTCGTACAGAAATTTGGTCAATATTTGTTTTCCTTAAGATTACTAGTAAATCTTATCCATTTCATCATATACATCTGCAAAGAAACAATAGTTACTTATGATATGTATATATAATAATTATTGACATCAAAAAATTTAATTTATTTATATAAATCATAATTGCACGTACATGTACCTTATCTGATTCCAAATTAATAAATCCTTTCATTTGTGGATTTTGTAGAAGTATATTAGTTGTGACTTGTGACTTTTGTCAATATAACATTATCAACTGCATAGTGTTTCACTTGCATGCTTTAAGCCGACAACCAAATATTACAAGTCCAAATTGAGAAACAAAAAAATAAAATGATCTCATATTCATAATAAATATTATGATCCTACCCCAGAGAATAGAAGGGTTCTCCGGAAAGCTCAAGTTGGACTGAAAAAATACTTACTCTTTGAAGAAGAATTTTGGAGAAAAAAAGCAGGTCTATTCTGGTTCTCAGAGGGAGACAGGAATACCAAATTTTTCCACAACATGGTTAAGGGTAGAAGGCACAAACTATAGGTGAAAAGGATACAAAATTCTATAGGGAACTGGTTGGAGCATGAGGATCTAATGGCTCATGAGGCAACTCTTTTTTACAAAAATCAGTTCACACAAGGGGAGGAAGCAACAATTATTTCTATTCTGGATCATATTTCTTGCATGGCTACTGAATCAGAGAATGAGACATTGTGTCACCTACCCAGTAATGAAGAGGTGAAAAGGGTTGTCTTCAGCTTGAAAGGAGAGAGTTCTTGTGGCCCAGATGGAATTTCAGGGCTGTTTTATAACACATGTTGGGAAATTGTTGTTAATGATATAACTTCTTTGATTAAAGCCTTATTTCAAGGACATACTTTACCAAAATCAATCACTCACACCAATTTAGTCCTACTTCCTAAGAAAGCAAATCCACAGACATTTGCTAACTTGAGACCAATAAGTTTGAGAAACTTCATCAACAAGGTGATCTCAAGAATAGCTTATGACAGACTAGAAAACAGTCTTCCTAAGGTGGTCTCTAGCAATCAGTCATGCTTTGTCAAATGAAGGTGCATTATTGAAAATTTTCTCCTAACACAAGAAATTGTGACAGACATTAGAAACAGGGGAAAACTAGCTAATGTGATCATCAAGTTTGATATGGCCAAAGCCTATGACAGAGTTTCCTGGCTATATCTTACTAAATTCCTGAGAAAGATGGAATTCTCTGAAACATTCATTGACATCATTTGGAGGTTGGTTGCCAACAATTGGTATTCCATCATGTTTAATGGACAGGTTTATGGATTCTTTCACTTCACCAGGGGAGTGATTTTCACTCCCCAAATTCGGGGGGGCGCAACTAGCATCTAATGCCAAAACTTAGGCCAAAGCCGACCCTGCTGAACTATTTGCCAATGGCGCATATCAGCCACACACAATCAAGAAAATAAATGAGTATATATCAGGTTAAAAATCAGCCCTCGGGCAGTAAGGCCCCAGTCAACAGCTCTAGAAAGAAAATAATTATTCCCAACAGTTCATTTAAAGCAATAAGCAAGTAGCACGTAAGTCCTGTTTGGGCCGTCGAGGCCTCCATGATATCTGGGAAGCATAAATGCTATGCAGGCCTTTAAGGCCACCATGATTTCTACACGAATGCTGAAAATAGGTATATACAATGTAAACTAGGCTAATCAATTGCTAAACTATCAACAACAACAACAGAGACAGGACCCATTAGGCCAACAAGCTACAACTAATCAATATACAAGGACAAAATGGTCAGAATCATAGCTATACAACCTAACCAACTAGTCTGTAGGCCTCTATGAATACAACACTTGGTGGGACACGGCCTCAACCTATCCAAAAACTATAAACAACAAAAAGCGAAAACCTTTAATACTCTGGCGACCCCTGGAAGTAAATGAGTCAACCAATTCGCTGGAAGCTCGGCTATGCTACCCGACAGGTCTATCTGGTCATCGCTCAGATCCTGTAGGCATGAATGCAGTGTCCCCAGGAAATGGGGGGTCAATAAGAAATAATGTACCGAGCATGTAAAGCAAACTGAAAACTGAAACTAAAGTGGGAGGACTTAGCAAAAAGGGTAGGAGGAACACATAAGTACAATACCTTACCTTTCTACAATAATAAAAACTTTAAACACGTAGCAAATAATAACCTGACTAGGCCGCCATAAGCCCAGCAGGTACAAATAGCACACCATCGCTATAAGTCCTAAAGAGTTCAAATAGTCGCTAAATACCCATACTGACTCCCTTACCTAGACCCCGGTGATAATCTAATCTGAACTATCTGAATATACATGTGTCATGAATCAATACAACTCTGAGGCTCTGTGGTACCATTTAAGTGTTTCCCCATAGGTACAACCTGCCTGTCCCATAGGTACAGTCTGCTAAGCCTAAAAGCATGGCAATATAATGTAATTGATGCCCCATAGGTACTTCCTTCCCATCCTGTAGGTGCATTTTTCTCGGCCTGAAGGCGCGGTAATAGTCACTAGAATATAGGCTACAAAACCCAGTAGTTTTAGTGTCCGCTGAGGCCAAAAAAGGGCCTATAGGCGCAGCAAGACGATAAAAGCAACACAATAATATCAAGTAATCACAGGTGACCTCAATTGAACCATAACATGCTTTTCTAGGCTTCTAGGAAAGGAATAGAGTGTTGGTGATAGTCGCTATATCATGGTGTGGAGCAAAGCTCAATACTATAAGGCCACAAGTCAAATAATGAAGTTATAGAGGCTATAAAAGCTTTGGCCTTAATGTTTATGCCAGAAAGTGAAAAGTAATCTTTAACATACCTTTTAACCGAAGCCCCCAAGGTGCCTCTAGGAAGTTTGACCAACAAAAGGTAAAGCAACAATTTCACGAATCAATAAGGCTGCAAGAATGAGCCAAAGCCAATCGATAAGGCTTTAGTGCCACAATCATGACCAGACAAGTCCAAAGCATAAAAATAGGACAATAAAAATAATAAACAACAGTTATATCCAATGAAGATATTCCAACAATATCTCGAAGGAGCGACGGGCTCCCGAGGCAATATAACAAGGCGTACTTGATATTATTCAATCCAATAACTATTGTACGTGATTCTAATAAGAATCACACAAACTCCCCAATCCCTCCAGCACCTTAAAACCATCAGTACATAACAATAATAACCAAACATAATAAGATAAAGGGGTTGTCCAAAGCCATGGTTTCCAAAACACAACTTTGTGCCCGGAAAGTTGTAAAGACGATACTAGAACATGTAATTATGAAGTAGACTCGTAGGGAAAATATTTCCTTGAAAAAAAGAACTGAATTAAAATGCTAAACAACATTCCTCCTTGCAGTAACAACAAACGAAGCAAAAACCAACAAGAAAATACTGCAAGTCATCGGCAAGTACGACTTATCATAACTTGAAGCTTAGAATCTCATTTTAACATATAGATAAGTGTATAGGATCCTTACCTTACCAATACAATTCTGTAGATACTGCCCAATATCATTAATCCCCTGGAAATCTCACTGTCCACACCCCAAAAGAGAAGCACTACACAAAACACGGAGAAAACTACGTCAAGATGATGAGCTTAACGTGTAGAACAACTTTTGTGAAGCCCTTAAGCTCTAGTTGGATAACTTTAGGGAGTATTTTGTTCTAAGGAGAGCTTCGGCTGTTTCTCAGAGCTTGGATGAAATAATTTGGAGAGAAAATGAATTTTCAAGGCTAAAATCTCAATATATATCCATTCCACCGACTTGGGCCCATCTTGACGTACCTGCTTGCGTAGTCTTACGAAAATATGAATGTCTTCCTATTTCATAATCGTATGAACAAACGGTTTGATGCATTGAAAACTAGACTCATAGACCTTCAATTTGATAGGTTGGGGGTCCACTAATTCATTATATATTGGGAGAACACCACTAAGACATCTCACCCAAATTCTAAGAGAATTCCTTAAAGGAATTTATAATAACTTTTTTCGACTTTATTTTGCAACTTACTTGACTTCAAAACATAGCATACAACCATTGTACATTTAAAATACCTCATAAAACCTCCTTCATAACATGTAAGGACTCTTAATATTATCCCAAAGGTATGATTTAACTCAACGTTCAAACATGTGGGGTGTTACACAAGGAGACCCCTTGTCCCCTGCCCTTTTTGTGCTAGATGCTTAAGTTCTCTCTAGAGCCTTAAACAAGCTTTTAGACTCAAACAAATATCAAATCTTTGGAATGCCAAAGTGGAGGGCTAAGATTAATCATTTGGCTTATGCAGATGACACCATAATTTTTGCCTCAACAGAAAAGGAGTCACTACAGCAAACCATTGATACTTTAAAGGAGTATGAGAAATTATCAAGACAACTAATCAATATTGACAAGAGTGATTTCTACATGTACAGAACTGTCTCCTCAAATCTAGTTCAGGAAGTCTCCAACATTACAAGTTTTATAAGGGGTGATTTCCCATTCAAATACCTTGCTTGTCCTATATTCCATTTAAGGAAAAAGAAAAGATACTACAATGACTTGATTAAGAAGATTAAAGACATATTAAAGAATTGGAAAGGAAAATTACTTTATTTTGGAGATAAAACAGTTCTCATTAACAGTGTCTTACAAAGTATACCCCTCTATCTCTTATCAGCAATGGCCCCTACTAAATACACTATAAATGAAAATCATAAAATCTTTGCTAGATTCTATTGGAGTAATAAGGAGGAAGGAAGAAGCAGACATTGGAACTCATGGTTGAAGATGTGTTTACCTAAACAGGAGGGAGGACTAGGCTTCATGTCACTATTTGCTATCTCTAAAGCTTTATTTGCTAAATTATGGTGAAAATTCAGAACATCAAATACTCTATGGAAAAACATTATGTGGGTGAAGTACTTCAAGAAGAAGATCCCTACTTTAGTCGAATGGAAGAATGTATCTCAATTGTGGAAGCATATGCTGGAAGTAAGGAATGCAATAGAACAAGCTATATGGTGGGAAACAATATGGGGAAATGCCAACTTTTGGCATGACAATTGGACTAGAATGGGTTCCCTATACAGCCTCATGCCTCTGGAGGCAATTAATCTTTAAATTTATGAAGTCAATGCTGGTATACAAAAGGAACATTGGACTGAAGAATTCCTCACAGAAAACCTACCTCCTTTTCTGGTAGACCATGTGATTAACACACTTCCTAGAGTAGTGTCTTGAGAGAGTGACAAACCATGGTGGCTACTTACTAAAAATGGGAAATTTTTTGTGAAGAGTGTGTGGGAGTTAGTACGGGCCAAAGAGGAGAAATCCCTGTATTTTACCAAGATATGGGCAATAGGAGTGCCATTTAAGATCTCTTTTTGCTTCTGGAGGATCTGGAAGAGAAAAATCCTTGTTGATGAGATCATAGCCTCTTGTTGGATTGCAATTGTATCGAAGTGCAATGTTGTAACACTCCTCAACAGGAGACCAATGAACATTTGTTCTTGACAGGTGATTTTGTAGCCATAATCTAGAAGAAATATGCCAATGCAGTGGGCATTGAGGGCCGATTTATTCAAGTGAAACAGACCATTGTAAAATGGTGGAGGAAGAAGTCTAACCACAGACTGAATATTCTGACAAGAGTTGCTCCTGCAGTCATTCTCTGGCAAACTTGGAGATGGATAAATGATATCACCCATGGAGGAAACATGTCCATGAACAAAGGTTTTTATAATATTGACCCTAGCCTACAATTGTTAGCTAAAAATAAATTTCCTTAGCTAAATGATATCCCCCTGTGGTGGCCTCATTTGGTGCTATTCTAGAGGGACAGACCTTTAACTTTACTTGCACCCCATTAGTTGGACACTCCCTCCTCTAGGAGTTTTTATATTTAATACATATAAATCTTCTAAAGGGAATCTTGTCCCCAGTTCATAGGAATTATATATAGGAAATAGGGACGGAGACTTGATGCATGCCAAAGCAGCCACTATGTTTCACAATACTAGCCTATGAGATGCAGCTAAAGCTATTAAGAAAGGACTGGAAATGTGTATACAGAGACAGTTTCTTCCTTTAATCTTAGAAACTGACTCTTTGGCTATGAAGAACACACTTGAAGAAAAATGGTACCCCCATGGGACATCATCATGGAAGTTAGGAGAATTAGAGAATGGATGAAGGGTGGACAGATTCAGATCACTCACACTATGAGAGAAGGCAATCTAGTGGCAGATCTTTTAGCTAAATATGTGTTCTATTTTGCAGGAACAATTGAATACAATCACTTTCAAGGTCTACCAAATGGAGCAAGGATACTACTCAACATTGATAAGCAGAAAATTCCTAGTCTAAGGTTCAAACATTCAACAGGATAATCAACATCAAAAAAATATTAGACAAAGGAATTCACAAATTTGCACTATAAAAAAAGACAGACAACCCAGCATTACTACATACACATTGGTCTCGTTAGTGTAATTCACAAATGCTTAAGTGAAACATAGTTTTCCTCAAAATATTTCTAACATAAGTGGTATTAACCTCAGTGAGGTTCGTTCTCTTGGGAGAAATGTTAAGGGGTAAACTAGGTGAAACTTACCAACATAGATCTGTTCCTTGACTATGTGATTACAAGATCTCAAATACCTCTGTTGTTAAGTGTTGAATATGTTCCCTAAGAAAAAGTTCTTCGTCTTGGTGTTCGATACCATAGCATCCGGTGAGAGTTTAGGATGACTTATGATGGGATCGACCCAACATCAAACAAGATCTAGCACACAATAGCAGAATGTTTTACAGTTTTGGGCATCAACATATAAAGGAGTACAAAGCTAGTTTTCAGGTGCATAGATTTGAGAACAGTTTCCATCGACGGAGAGGGAAGAGGAAAGCGTCGACTGTCTCTTAGCTAAGACGCCTAATCAGAAAAAGAAGTTTTTTCTTTCACTCACCTGTGAAGACTACGCGAGGAAGCATTTTGAGTTCTATGCTGAGCTTTCACCACCTCATCAGAACACCGACGGAGATATCTTCATCAGAGACTCTTCAAGTCAACTTTCCACTTTGTGAATACGACCGATGACTTTTTCCTTTTGCGTTTTGTTTTCTAGATTTTTCTTTGTTGGGCCGGGTGTCCTTACTGGATTGGTACTTTCCTTTATCTTTTCATTTATTTTCTTCCATTTGTTGACTTGTTGATTTTGTAATTATAATAAAAGTGACTTGGACCTTATTTCAAATTTTTTTTAAAAATCATAAATATTACGATCATAAATTTTATTTTTTAACTAATGTGTATAAGGACTTGATATTTTTCCTTTTCTCCTCCCCTTTTCTTCCCTTCGATGGCATTATTTCTCATAATATATTGCTCTTTCTATAAATACAACTTGTAGGGCACATTAATTTTTTGTGTTTGATTTGTTATAAAAAGTGTGAAAGGAGGTTTAGGAGACTTTAATTCCTTAAAATATGTCTAGCCTATTTGGTAAAAATTTTAAAATTTGCTTATTTAGAAAAGTATTTTTTATTCAAGTATTTTTTAAGATAATATTTTTGTTGAGAAGTAGTTTGTGTCTGGTCAATAAATTTAAAATATTTTTGAGCAACAATTAGCATTTGGATGAGTACTTAAAAGTGCTTTCAAGTGTATTTTTCTCCAAAATGCTTTTGGGGAAAAACATCATTTTTTAGTTTCTTAAAAAAAAAAAATTGCTATTCTCAAGAAACACTTATTTTCTCCTAAAAATTTGACCAAAAAACCTCACTTTTTAAAAATAAATAATTTTTAAAAAGAAAATAAGCACTTTTGATAGAAGCTTAACAAACATGGTATACAATCCTAGAACTTTTTCCTTTAGACCTACCCTTCCACCCTCCTCTAGTGATACTATTTTTGATAGTCCAAGAATGACAAAATCATTTTTTACTCTCTCTGTTTACTATTACTTGTACAATTTTTCAAAAATAAATTTTCACTTTTATTTATCACTTTTAATATATCCAGAAAAGATAATTATTTTTCTTGTTCTAACCTCAAAGTTAGTTATTTATTCCCAAAATAAGTAAAATTTAACCGAGGGAGTATCTTTATCTATTTATATATACTACAAAATGAATGTTTGTGCTTCCTTTGAATTCGGGTTTTAAACTACATGTATGCTCTCTACAACAGATAATAAGGAACCATTACAACTACTGAAAAATGCGAAGATAAATAAGCAAGTGAATGAAAGTTTCAACACATTCGATGTCATATTTGGAAGAATTCTATTATTCCTTGAATATTAACATTGTAAATTGTAATTATATCAATAAATTTGCGGTTAAGATAGATCAATAGAATATTAGGAACATACTTTGTAATTTTGGAGTTTCTTGTAATGTTTCTTTCAACGGTGTGGGATATGGGTATTCTCATTTATAAGTCCTTTTAAAGATAATTATTGAGCAAAGCTTAACCTTATAATAAATAAGATAATTCATAAACTTTTGACAACTGACAAAACCCCAAAGATTTACTGTGTGATGTAAGAGGTGAAATGTTAAATGTTAACTTCTAGGATTCATTACCAGTATCTCAAAGGTGAATGGATGGTCAACATAGACACTATCCCCGTAGCTCCCTCGTGTGGAAAGCATTACCATCTTTTTCTCATCTTATATAGCTTTTGATCTTTTGAGAACGAATGGCAAATAGTTTTTCACAGTGGTGTATGTTTGTAGCACGGGTGTACGTAGTTGAAGGCAATATTGTTTACCTGTAAAATTGTAATGTTGAATTTCTACGTGAGGTCAAGATCATGCATCTTAGTTTAACCTTTCCTTGATTAGGTGGAGAGCTATGATTATGTTGAATAATAACATTCAACAGTAAAATAAATCTGAAGAGCTAAAGGTTAAAAGGAGAGAGGATGAATCCATCGTTCTTGAGCTCTAGGAGTCAGTTTCAAGCTTTCAGACTTGTTGCCCAAGGTCATCTTTATAATACAGAAAACACAACATAATCAGAATTAAGAGAGTAAATATTTCTTTTCTATTGCTTTTTGATGGCCCCTTCAGATTGAGGGAAGAGGCTATTTATAGATTACATGAATGAGACCGTTGTTCCTTACATTTCCATTACACCCTAAGGATACATGCTAATCAGGGCTTGCCATGAGGCCATCCATTATTTGTGCCAGGCAATATTCTGGCCGGGCTCAGCTATGTACTAGACTTGCCCGCACACGGGAATTGCTTGAAACTTTTGTGTCCCTTGTCTTCTTGTACATATAATTGATCTGTCATCCTTTAAAGCAGATTTTGAAAGTAGGGGTGCAACTTAGTTTGTTGCCATATGTTAACCACACCAAATCTTTTCTCTGCCACGCATTTACAATGCTATTCGAGCATATTTTCCCTCAAACAAATAGTCCCTCTGCTTTTCAGTCTTTGGTATTCAGCCGTGACTAGGGTAGGGTGAATGTAATGAATCCTGGGTAAAGGAAATTGACGTTTCCAATTTTATCCGATCACAGATTCATCTTCGGGAAGCGGTTGGTTTTAGCATGAATTATAAGGAATTCCAAACTATCCCGGTTTCAGAGTACGGAGAGACCGAAAAGCTGGAGAGTAAGAGGATTGGGAGGGAGTTAGGAATGCAGATGAGTTTTCATCACAGAGCCCGCCTACATATCCCAGGACTCAGGGAATCAGGTTGTTTGTAGTTCGACTCAATGTGGAAAAGGTAATCTTTATGTTTAAGACAACCTTTGGCTCGGAATGAGTGACAAATGGATTGAGCTATAGAAAAGAGGCTTGTAACCTCTTAACTATGAATGTAGAGCTCTTCAGACCCATAAGTAAGATTTTACCTGGATATAATTTCCAAAGCTCGAGGTGTATCATCATCCGGATTTGAAAGGAAGGAATATTGCTTCCAGCATGAGTTCAGAAAATACCCTGGATGCGAAACTAAGACCCAAAATAGGAAATACCCACATGCCTTCTGATAGGGGTGTGGTTTGATGGCGGTGGTGAGTTGTTTCTCAGCTCGCGTCCAAAGAGTTTGATATCCCTCTTCGGACCATGTCACAAGTCGCTGCTAAGAAAAAGTTCCACGTTGTGATGCATCCTTTTTGGTGTAGTCCACACCTGTGGTTTTGCTTTGAGAATTTCATCCTTCTCGGATGCTCTCGACAATATCTCAAAACTAAATGGTTAGCAGTAACAGAATTCCACTCGGAGAGGTAGTTTTTGGCCATACCTCATCCTTGGGTTATGTCTGAATCTCGGGTTGTGACATCTTTTGATGTGCTTTGTACCTGTTGTTCTGGTTTGAGATTTTCATCCTCTTGGATTTTCTCGGTAATATTTTAAAACAAAATGTTAGTATTAAAGTAGCTCAATAAGGAGAGATAGCTTCGTGTCTCATTTTTTCCTTACTATTGTTTCTTGAGGAAGATGATGTCCTTTCCTATCTCTGTTTTAGGAAATGACAACTTCCATGACAATCAAACATGATAGCCTTCTTGGCTATCAGATAAGATTGCTTGTGTAGAAATTTTTGAATAATGATGACATTTGTAGTCGTTTAATGGTGGAGATCCTCTTGATTGTTTAATGGCATTCTCTTGAATGCGGCAGCCTTCTTGGCTTTTGGTAGCGGTCCTTTGCATACGCCTTTGGGGTGAATCTTATGTATCATTCGCATCGATACGGCTAACAGATATTCCCCGAATTGTCAGGCCTTAGGATAATCTATCATATCATCCAACTTTGGATAGAGGCGGCTTACAGATGCCTTTAATTTTCCAGCTTTTGAGTAATCTTGCACATCATCCGACTTTGGATAGAGGCGGCTTATAGATTTCCTTTGAATTTCCAGTTTTTGGGTAATCCTGCACTTTTATCCAATCTTAGATGTAACACGACTTACAGATTCCCTTGAATTACTAGCCTTTGGGTAGTCCTGCACAATATCAACGTGGATATGTCGTGACTTATCGATAACCCTTGGAGTATCAATTTTTAGTAGTCTTGCACTTTATCCAATTTTGGATATTACTGCGACTTACGCATTACTTTTGAACTATCAATCTTCAGGTGATCTTACACACCATCCGGTTTCAGATATCGCTGTGTCTTACAGATAACTCTTAGTTATGTCAAGTTTTGGGAAATCTTGCACACTATCCGATTTCAGATATCGCTGTGACTTATAGACGACCCTTGACCTTCTATTTTAGGAAAATTCGATTCATCATCCGATTTGGATAACGTCTTATAATCGTCCCCCGGACTATATGCTTTTAGACCTTGACAGCAAGTGATATTTTATTTCTGTGGTGGCAAGGCCTTTGCCACATGATCAAATATAACTGCATCTTCTGGTGATTGATTCTTTCGAATAAAAGTGCATAAAATATCCTCGACGTCGGACTCCTCCATCTCACGCGATCTTGGATGTAAACATGTTGCATACTAGTTTTGACATAATGAATGATAATGATGATGTTATCCTTATCGCCATACTCCTCTGTCGCACGCAATTCTGGATATAAATATGCTAAGGTCGATCCTGTGCAACTAGTGCGACTTGGGGACGCCCATTAATGTCATCCTCTTTGCAGCCAGCTGGCAGAGGGACATAGTCTTCGCAAGGGATGTGTATCTGCGATATATGATGATGATGGTCTTCTTGACATGCACATATGAATGGACCTCTCAGCATGGTCCTCTTGACATGGCCCTTTCGGCATGCAAATATGAATGGCCCTCTCGGTATGGTCCTCTTGACATGGCCCTCTCGGTATGAAAATATGAATGGCCCTCTCGCCATGGTCCTCTTGACATGGCCCTCTCGGTATGCAAATATGAATGGCCCTCTTGGTATGATCCTCTTGATATGGCCCTCTCGATATGCAAATATGAATGGCCCTCTCGGCATGGTCCTCTTTACATAGCCCTCTCGGCATGCAAATATGAATAGCCCTCTTGGCATGCAAATATTAATGGCCCTCTCGGCATGGTCCTCTTGACATGGCCCTCTCGGCATGCAAATATGAATGGCCCTCTCGACATGGTCCTCTAGATATGCAAATATGAATGACCCTGCAATATGATGCCACACAATACGATGCAACACTACATAATATGTTGTAATGCGATATGTTATAATATGATGCGACATAATGCTATGCCATATGATGCAATATGGTGCAATGTGATGCAATGCAGCATGATGCAATGTGACATGGTGCAATATGAATGCAAAAAATATGATGCCATGTAGTGATGTATGATGCAATGTCCCATAGGGGAGTTGTGGAAAACATCACCTTTGGTCTTTATGTTGACTCCTTTGTGGGTACCTGCGCTCAAGGCAAACAGTTAGTAGACACAATGTAGCTTTCACTAGTGACTACAATCAAGATTTGAAAGACTTTAAAGACAACGTCTATGAAGCTGATCAAAATAACTTTTGTTCAAAATATGAGTGAAATGGTCGTGCCCACTTCTAGTGAGAGCCATAAATACCGCTTTTTAACATTATCTGTTAGGTGTGATTCCTGGCTTGCCTGAAATTGGTGGAGAGTGCCTTTGTTCTTTTATTTGGGTACCCCAATTTGAAGCTGACCAAAATGTACTGATCGTTTTGGGGGACTTAAGAACGTTGTCAGTTTCTCTTTATCTGGTAGTTTATGTGAGCTACCAGAAAATTCATCCGCTTTAGGGACTTTTGCCTCTTTGATTTCTTCCTGCTGTTTTGGGCTTTTCTTGCCAAATTTTAAGGCATCTGGTCTCATTGCGTTTCTATGACATACTGCTGGCGGACTACTAAGATCCTTTGTCGTCCTAGCTGGGGAACTCGAAAATGATCTTCGAGAAATCTATCACAACTGGGGATTAATCCACTTGGGTATTTCTTTGAAGTAGACTCTGATCTCTTGGTGTTGAGGAATTCTTCGGAGTTTGATGTTGAACTCTTGAATGAAGCTTGGTGGAAATTTTGAGGTACTCCTCAAAATATCTGCCCTAGTTAAAGGTTTCATAGAGGACCTTATTCCTTTGGCAGGAGACTTGAGACTCTGTGGGGATTGAGAGATTCTTTCTCGATATTTATTTTGGTTACTCTTCGGCCTACTCCGCATTCTTGCTGAAGAACTCTTCGGAGTCTAATGCTCTTCGTCTTCTGAATTTTAGAGATTCCTTTCTCAAAAATTCTGCCCCAGTTTTCATTTCCTTAGCGATACGGCCGAACCATTATGGAATTTACGTATCTACAAGCATTCTCTCGTCTTGTTGGAAACGACCTTCATCTTCCAAATTTTTGAGATTCCTTTCTCAAAAATTCTGCCCCAGTTTCCATTTCCTAGGGTGATATGACCGAATCGTTGTGGCGCCTACGTATCCCGTTAAGGCAGGAATCAGGTCAAACGTAGTTCCTCCACTCGAAATGGGAGAATAATGGAAATAAATAAAGGGATGACCGAGGCCGACAAAGGCTACCTACGTATCTTATTCTTGAGAATTCAGGTCAAACGTAGTTCGGGATGAGGGAAGGGAAAAGATAGATTTTCCTAAGGGGTTGACCGAAGCCGACACAGGCCGCCTACATATCTCATTCTTGAGAATTCAGGTCAAATGTAGTTCGTACAAGGAGGGTAGGGATATTTTTAAGCTTTTACAAAGCAAATACGATCAGATTATACTATTACAGGAAAAGAAAATTAAAGAAAAACTATCTTCAGGCATAGTATTTCTTCACATCATCAACATTGATTGGTTCAGTCCACACTTGACCATCCATTTCGGATAGAATCAGAGATCCTCCGGATGACATTTTTTGGACAATATACAGTCCTTGCCAATTTGGTGCAAAACTTTCCTTTGTCTTGGAGGGAAGGATTGATCGTCTATTCCTTGAATTGAATTTTGAATTGTCCAATGAATTTTGGGAGATGATGTTTGTGCTCTTTTTCTTCTTACTACTATAGGACCAGTCTTTCTTCTATGCTCTTGACAAATGAACACCGACGCTGATTTCTTTAACTCGTTGTTGCCTCCTAGATTAACCATCTCAAACTCTTTCAGCTGAGGTCTTTTTGGTCTTCAAAGTTCTTAGACTTCTTGGTTGTTCGTTCAAGGATCATGACGTCTTTAACATACTTATCAAAATCTTTGTCACCTAACTTGGTTTATTCGTTAAGCTCTTGACATGACATGACAGTGGCAGGTTTTATCTTATTATTACTGAAATCAAAATGAAACAGGTTAGAAAATAACAAGAAAGCATAAACAATCTTGAACGGCAACTATTTTCAAAATAAGGAGGCTTTCGTTAAAATCCAAAAATATTTACAAACTATGGCTACCACTTACATAAATGTAGGTGCATGCCTTTTGGAATGCAGTAAACAGTATGAGGAAATTTAAAACATAAAGGGCGGGTCGTGGAGCCTCATCTAGACCATCACCAAATTTTTTAAAACAAAGTCTTTGTCTACCCAGCAAGACAGTAAAGGGGAAAAAGGAAGAGGAAAATAGGATCTCTGCCAAGTTAAGAGAAATAGGGGAAACAAGGAGGAGTTGAACATTCTTGTATTAGTAAACAAGTATAAAATTTATGCTCACAGTGTATACATGTTAAACAGTTTAATCAGTAGAACGATGAAAAAAATCAAAACTCAGAGTTGACCTAAACATCATCCTAAGTGTAAGAAAATAACACTAACAGTTCATGTGCACAAGTTCTTTTCACACATAGCTAATTATCATTAGTGAAACAGGGAAGGGAAAGATGAGAACAGATCAAAAACCAAAGAAATTAAAGAGATTAAGAACAACAAGAAGGGTAAAGCATTTCATGAACAAAATCAAACCTAAGTCCTACTAACAGATTTATACTCATATTTATAGCATTTGCATATCGTATAGGTCAAACAAAAACTAGTGAAACAATGGGGTTTCTACAGGGAAAGGGAAACAATGTTAAAAGATGATAACAAACATCCATTTAGACATGAATAAACAACACTAATACTTTCAATACATACATGAAATAGCAATATTTAGACAGGCTTAGTAAAACAAAATAGGAGCATGTTTATGACAAGGGGTTGGGGAAAACAAGAGAAAAGATCAAACATTTCATAAACAAAACAGGGTAGATTTTACATCATTTAGTAACAAACTTGACTACAAACTTATACTTACACCTACTGTTTACATAAACAGTGACAACAATGTTGTTTCTAAGCAAAATTGCTACTCAAAATCACAATAATAACATCCTAAAATTGAAACACATATCATAATATAGCAAACAAGACCAGAAATCCAGATTTTTACTCATCATTGAACATTACACAACAAAAGAAAAGAAAAGAAAACAGTAAAGAGAGTTGGGTGAGGATTATACCTTTTTTAGGGAAGCAACTTGTACCTTGAACCTCACCGGAAAGTTTCAACACCACTGGATTAATAAAAAACTACTTAGAACTCGATTTTTTTGGTGATTATTTCCAAACTAGTTGACCGGTTTCGTGAGGTTAAAGAATTGATTCTACAGAACCCTCAATATTTCCCCAAAATTAGCTGCTAGACATGCAGCTGGGGGGGATATTTATAGGAGAAATCAGGGTAAAAATGGTGAAAACAAAGGGGGGTTTTAGGGATTTTGCTGAGGAATTCAAATTCCTCAGCTGGAGCAAAGTTCACAACAACAACTTGTACGAATTTGTATAAGTTTTCGCAGACTTAGTGGAGGGGGGTTACACCTGGTGGGTTCTAGAATCTTCTAGACTTGCCAGCGCACCTTTTGACAGAGAAAAATGGACGAAAAATGGAAACATTAGAGGGGTTTAGGGGTTGAAGTTATGAGCAACGTTGAAGGTTGTTGCTGGGGTTAGGGTTGTCGTTTTTGAGAATGATGAAAGGGTGAAGGACAAGGAGGCGTACGGGATAGTTGAGGTGTTGTACGAAGCGCGTTGCTTCATACAACAAGGGAGATGACGCGTGAGAGAAATTGAGGAGAGAAGAGAGAAGCGGCTAGGGTTTCTGAGTGAGAGGAGACAAAGAAGAGAGAAGTAAAGGGGTCGTTTGGTTGAATTGAGTGAGAAAGAGAAGAGAAAGAAATGGTTAAGGGTGGATAAGGGGTGGATTGGGCCGGTTGGGTCAGGTTAAAATGGGTAAAAGATTGGACTGGGGCGGCTGAAGGTGTTGGGCTGAGCAGGTCAGAGGTGTTCTGGCCCAAATGGCTGAAAACAAAGGAGGGTTATAAGGGTGGGTTTAAATTGCAAATGTGGCCACTTTAGATTTAGGAAATAGCCGATTTGGGAAAGAATAGTTAGAATTCAGCTAAAATCGAAATATAAGCTTAGAGATGAATTAATTTAAATTAATTTTGAGCTTTAATAAATTGAAATAATCCAAAATAATTATCGTATTAAATACAAAATTACCTCTCTTAACAAATATGAAATTAATTTATTCAATTAATCTCATTTTGAATTAATTTGGAGGAAAATCAAGCGTTTAATCTCTTAAAAGACTTCTCTTATGAAATTAAACTTTAAAATAATTCTTTAAGTAAACTCATATAAATTCCACATAATTAAATATGAAAAATATAAATTATTACTCAGAATTATTATAAAGCTGATTTGAAAATATTTTATCCCCTTTTTACAAAAACAATTATTTCGAAAATTATTTAAAATTTAAAAAGGCTCAAGATTAATTTGTAATGTGGAGGGTAAAAATTGGGTCTCAACAGTTCCAGTCAAGATTCTTGATCATCAGGTTCGTAAAGTTGAGGACCAAGGAGGTAGTATCAGTAAATGTTTTGTGGAGAAACCAGTTCATTGAAGAGGCTACATTGGATGCCGAAGAGGATATGAAGGTTATATACCCGCATTTGTTCACTCCTCAGGAAGAAGATGCAAAAGCTAATAATCTTACTCTTATTTCAGATTGAGCACTTGTGCCATGTGTTTGAGTGTGGTAAGTTTCTACATTCATATTCGTGCCTTGTGACTTTCCATGAACTGTTGTAATCTTGAGACTAGTTCAGCTTAAACCTTGATAGTAATTTCAGTTCGGAAAAAAGTAGTTGAGTTTTCCTTCTGTTGTCATTTCACTCTAGTTTGACCTTCATTCGAGGATGCATAATCCCAAAGGGGAGATATTGTAACACCTCGGATACCAAGCCAGCATTTAAACGACACTTAGAGCATCTTGTAGGCCATTTCCACGCCTCCACGGATGGAGTTACAAACTGTGGGGTGGCCCAAAACTCATGGACCAAGTCTTGGGATCCTCAAGTTTACACCAATAGGCAATGAGTTGGCCAATAGTCCATCAAGGGGCCCACAACTCATAGGTATCTCATAAGTTTTTTCTAGTGAATCATTGACACCTCCTCCAACTTGATGAATTGGGTCACGACTCATGGAAGGTTCCATGGATTTTGAACCGATCTAGTGGGATTGATCCAGAGACTATAAGGTCTCTTCTAAGAAGCGTTGAATCACAACTCAGGGACTATCCCATGACTCGTGGGGGTGAGTCATTTGATAAGTTTTTCCTACACTTTTTTAAAAGTTAAGTGAGGGGTAGTTTAGTCCTTTTCTTAACCCCTAGGCCCATCCCCACATCGTTTAAACACCCAATATAGGTTAATGCACTAAGAATCATTGATCTATCTCAAAGAATATCTTTCTAGGCTCTAAGGAACCTAACCTAGGGTTTCAAACAAGAAAGAGCATAGAAGCTCAAGCAAGAAGACTTCATAAGGGTTTTTCTTAAGATTTTTTCTCCTTCCAAGTATGTAAGGCTATCATAGTGAGGAACCATGTTATTTCTCATGTCCTACATTTAAATCTTCAGTCCTAGTAAAGATTAGAGCTAGGATTCTTAACCCATAACTTGTGAATTTGAATTCCTCATAGCTTGAGTTGTTCATTACATATCTTATTGTTGAAATTGTTGTATTTCATATCATTGGTTATCCTTGATTGAGGGTTATTCTTATTCAACCACATGGACCCCCTTTCCTAGATAAAAAGTGATGTTGAATGCATCATTTTCATGAATACTGTAGCTTTTTAGTTCTAGAGAAGTATTTCAGAAAGAGCTTCAGTCAAGTCTGTTTTGCTTAGAGTGCACAATTTTGAAAAAAAAGCAAAGTCAGTTTTAAAGCAAACAAAGTTCAGTTTTTAAAAAGTATTTATTGACCATAGAGGCTCACCAGTAGTATTCTTAATTGGTTGGGCATCAGGCTCACTAGTTATGCCTCATATACTGATTTTTGAACTAGAAAGGTCTATTGAAGACTTTTCAGTTGCCTTAGAAAGGCTTTACCTTATGAGCATTCATGTCTTTTTGGAAGTATTGTTTAGCAATGATATGGGTAAGGGTTCTGATAACCCAAACCCTAAAACTACATTACAATGTGTTGTTCATTCGGGTGACTCCTTAGATAGACCATGGTAAGGGCTTAGTATAGATTCATCGTTCAATATCGTTTCTTTCCCCGACAATGTTTGGAATAGCTCTCCCAAATGGGCCAAGGGTTTGACATCATGCGCTCATATAATTTTTGTCGGTTAAGAGAAACTCCCAACTAAACTAAAGTATTTTGAAAACATATCATTGACATGTTGTTTTAGGTTTTCATAGCATTTGTTACACATTACTATACTTGTGTTTATTTACATTAGTTGGTTACATTCAGTCTACATTTAATTTCCTTTTAATTAAAAAAAATAGTCTACATTTAATTTTACTCCTTCAGCTTAGTATTTCAGTATTAGAAGTACTGTATCATTTAGCTAATTACATACCTTAGATTTCACGTACTGATGCTATTTAAGACCGACAACAGACGCATCACTAGGATTCTCCTATCATTAGTATTTGCTGATACTTTCTTGCTTTCAGAGGGTTCTAGTCTTTTTAGCATTTATTAGATATTGCTAACAGATCTTTTAAGTTATCTGGGTTATTCAGTAGTAGCGACTTCATAGATGAGTCAGTAAAACAATTATTCCAGTTCAGTTACAAATATTTCAGTTTTCAGTTTTTAGATATATATTATGAAGGCTTTTATTTTGCTTTCTAAAGATATTGCATGCCCATTATACTTAACAACCTCTTCACTGTTATGTTAGCATTCGGCATAGTAGTGAGCCAGGCCAAGGGTCTTTTCGGACCATTAGTGGTTCCGAATGCCTGCCAAGCCTAGGGTGTAGGCTCGGAGCGTAATAGTGAGGTCAAGAGAATGCATCTTAGTTTAACTTTTCTTAGATTTTGTTGAGAGCTATCACTATGTTAAATAATGATAATCAATAGTAAAATAAATCTAATGAGTTAAAAGTTAAAAGGAAAAGGGATGAATCTAGCGTTCCCGAACTCTAGGAGTTAGTTTTTAGCCTTTGAACTTGTCATCGAAGGTCACCATTATTCTACTGAAAACACAAAATAATGAGAATTAAGAGAGAGTTAATATTTCTTTTCTATTGTTTTTAATGCCCCCCTACAAACTGAGGAAAGAAGCTATTTATAGATTACATAAATGAGACCGTTATTTCTCACATTTCCATCATCTCCTAGTGATACATGATAATCGAGGATTTCCATATGTCTACCCCTTAATAGTTCCAGCTAATATTCTTGTTGGGCTAAGCATCGTACCATACGTACCGGCGTACCTAAATTGCCTGACACATTTGGCTATTTAAATTTCTTGTCCATGCAATTGATCCATCGTCCTTTGATGCAGATTATGGAAGTAGGGTGTCACTTAGACTTTTCACTGTCATGTGTTCACCATTCCACATCTTTTCTCTGCCACACATTCGATTTGCAATCTGAGCATATTTTCCCTCATACAAATATATTCTTGGAAGAGAAACATTCGGCCTGATTCAAGTTTTATAGGTTTAGCTACTAGGAATAAGAGGGTTTATTCTTTTTGTCTGGCTTTATGTAGTTTCCAAAATAAGGCTTTTATAACAGAGGCATGCTAGTCAACTTGAAAAGAACATTAGCTTGTTTCAGAATAAGAGTGGAGCAAATACATGGTCAAATATGTCAATGGACACAACTTCTTAAGCAATTCTTGGAAAGGATCATTTGAGGTAAAGAGGAGAAATAAATGAATCAAGTGTCCAAGTGAACTTGTTTCACCAAGACCTCTATGGACAAGTTTAAAAATTTGTTTATTTTGAAAAGTATTTTAGAAGAGTAACAATTTATATTTGGTTAATCAATTTGAAAAAAGATACTTTTATCAATATTAGACCAGCTTATGATATTAGTCAAAAACACTTAGTATTGTTTTCCTAAAAGCCTAATCGTTCATCTCAACCTTCTGAAATAAGTATTTTCTTAAATAAAAATTGGCTTTCTGGAAGAGTGGCCAAATAGGCTAGTACATCTCTTGAAATTTTATTCATTGATGATCTCCTATTTTGTCAATGTTAGTTTGACCCCCAAGTTACGAGTGGTGGGAGTTATTGAAATTAACCATGCTAGAGCTTTGCATTCCTACTTCTACCAATTAAGAGGGGATTTTATCCCCTACTCAAGAGCCTCTATTTGTTTAACATGGTAAACAAGAAACAAAAAGAGATTATACTCTATGCTTTCAAAACAAATTGTCTCATTGAAAGAAAAAGAAATACACCTTTCTTTTACTTCCCTCTCTTGTTAAGTAAGGATTAAAATATTAACACTGCAAGTGGACTAGACAACTACCTTTATCCTGATTACATAAGCCTATTCTACTTTAAAATTGGCTTGGCTTATAATAAATTTCTTCTTGATAATACATTTCTATGCGACTGAAATTGAAATGAGATTAACCTTTGTAGTATTATATTCATTCATTTTCATGCATGTGCCACCTGTGTCATAAGGATGCCATTTTTGATCATCCATCTTATCCCCTTTATAGATGCTTTTGCTGCTTTTATCTTTTCCTTTTTCGTCACTAAACTATGAACCTTTCTCTAGCATCTCCTTGTAGCTACACTTGCCAACATCAACTTTATTAGTCATTTCAATTCCAATCGGTTTGCTAATTACATCTTCGTGAGAATCAAATATTGGAGATGAAACTGCATCCTCGAATTGATCACACATTGATGAACTCTCCGGGCTTATTGCTTCTTCAATGGTTTGAATTTCAGATTTTTCATTTTTCATGATTTGTTCTTCTGAAGCATCGGAGTTAGGCAATTGACTAAAATGTTTTACTTGTTCTAGATATTGATCATTGTGATCAACATCAATCATTATCTCTTTCTCCCTAGCATTCTTGGATCCCCAATGATTCAAACATGAAATCCAGAAAGTCAACCAGGCTATTAGATGCACCAGTACCCAATCAAGAAATGGCACCTTGTGAATAATCAAAGGCAACTTTTCCATGATATCATCAATTTTTTCTGGTAGGCTTTCTACTATACAAACTAGCTCATCAATCTTATCAAACAATCTAGATGATGGTGGAAATAACTTTTCTATCACAATTTCTGAAGTAAGTATACATTTGTCTACAAAAGAGAGGACTGAGAGCCATTGAAACTGCATCGTGTATAAAATTGGTATTATATATTTCATACATATCGCTATTTTATTTATCATTGATCCAATAGGTCCATTAAAATTTTCAGTTTTTCTGCAGGCAATGTGGATTATTGCAAAGATTGAAGCTACACAAGTGTATAATGGACGACGTCTTGATATTTTTTTGCTTATTGCCAAATTTGATCCCTGAAACAAGAAATTACATGGATAAATTCAGAATAAAGAATGAAATAACACATATTTGGGAAAAAGAAATAATAAAATTTCTATATACCTTGGATGTAAATGGGTCACTACACTTGACCATTCTTTCAGCAATCCTCCAAAACAATTTGACAAGTTTCATGGTTTACATGTATAAAGTGTAGTATTTTTTCATGTTACTTTTATTTTACCTTTCCTTGTTGGTGAATTAAAATTGTGAGTATTTAGAAAATAGTTGTAGAAGAAATGAAGATAGATCTTGAGGAATTGGTTAAATCTACTTGTGAGTTGTAGGTTGGCATCAGTTGTAGCAATTCTACGGTTAAGAGTCCTAACATTTAGTTATAATATAACAATCTGAATTTTTCTCGCAATATCCTTCTCTTCCTAAATTGTTTTATTGTGTGTAATTCATTATATGATGCCTAATTTTGTGGATCATTGATGATAAAAATCCTTCTATTTGGGTCCAACGAGAAGGAAAGAGAATAAATTCTTTGCTTTGGAGAATGATATTGAAGATAATTTAACATGCACAACATTTCATAAGCAGTTGTCATTGGAATAACAATATGACTGCTTTTATAAATTACTCTGTTTTGGACATGCGCATTCCCATATAAATAAAACTTTTAAAATACAAAAATATAATATTAAAATATTATCAAAGGTCCAACGGGCTAGTAATTTTATTAAAACCAAAAGGAATATATACATTTTTTTGACCTGTTCAAAAGAACCAGGCCCAACCAAGAGATCCTACAAAATATCTAAAAGGCAAGCATATAATATAATAATGTGTTTGTGTTAGAAAGATATATATATATATATTAAGAGAAATTATAAAAATGAACCCAAAAATATTAAGAGAAACACGTACAAAAAGCTAGAAAAAAAATGGAAAAGATTTCCTACAAAACTAATCCTAATCCCTTTAGAACTCTCACCGAAAATTAATAAATTTTGAATCCTAAGTTAATAATAAAAAAACCAAAACAATAATAAGAGAAACATGTAAAAAAAAACGGTAAAAAAAGGGAGGAATTTTTTTCCTAAAAAACTAATCCTAATTAATAAAAAAAAAATCAAAAATAATAAGAGAAACACATAAAAAAAGAGCTGTATAAAAAGGAAGGGAAACTTCTTCTAAAAAAGTAATCCTAATCCCTTTAGAACAATCACCCAAAATTAATTAATTTTGATTCCTAAATTAATAATGTTGTGAATTTTGCTTATTTAAGTATATTTTTTTTTATCCTTTTCCAATTTTATAATAATTGACAAGGGAAATTCGTGCAACACGCACATACATAAAAACTAGTCTATATCTATCTTTAGCTATATTATATTAAAAGTGTGAAGGTCCTTATAATGTGATTTGAAATTTGTTTTCCTTCATTAAAAGACTCCACAATAGATAAAATTGTCTTTTCACCTTTATTCTCTAATTATGATTTAATTATCTTTATAATATTTTAAATTAAAGAGTCCTAAAATATATGGTAAGAGAAAAATATAAGTAAGAGATGAAAGAACAAGAAGATTGGGATATGAAGGTCTTTCTAGATGCTGGTATTGCACATACCCTGACAATGAAACTATGACACACGTGTTCCTAAGGTCCCAAACTGCTAACATGACTTGGTCCTATTTTTCCTCCTTTGTAGGTTTCAACATAGAAGGAATGAACCTAGGGAAAATCATAAGTTAATGGTGAAATGTTGATGTAAGGCAAGGGAAGAGACTGTACTATAAAGCTCTACCAAGTATTATAGTATGAAAACTATGGAAAAGAAGGAATAATAGCAAACTTGAAGGAAAGAAGATATCAACCCAAACGCTGATTCACAACATCACAAGAAACTTTCATATGCTTCTCAAAGTTAGAAAGCCCAAGGAAAGATTCTCATTAAGTTGGCCAGAAATGCTAAAGGAGATGGAAGAATGGAGAGCACTAATTAAAGTCACAAAGAAACTCTGGGAGTTTCCTCCTGAAGGCTAGGCTAAGTATAATACTGATGGTGCCTCAAGAGGAAACCCAGGAGTAAACTCTTATGCATACTGTCTTAGAGATGCAAAAGGGGATTTAATCTATGTAGAGGGAGGCAGAATGGAAGATACTACCAACACAAAAGCAGAAGCAAAGGCAATTCTAGAAGCATGCACACATAGTAAGAAAACACAAATGAGGAGAATAATCATCCAAACATATTCTTTAATGCTTAAGAATGTGCTACAGGAAGAATGGTCTTGTCCATGGAGCATTGTGGGGATGATCACAGAAATCAAAGAGATATTATCTAACAAGCAAGTGATCATACAACATATAATTCGAGAAGGGAACCAATTAGCAGACCATGTGTCTAATCTAGCAATTGAGAAAGGAAACTGCCAGTTCAATGGATTTCACAACATGGAATCAATAGGAAAGAAAATTATCAACAGTGATAAACTTAAATGCCCATATTTAAGAATGTCACCAAGAAATGGGTGAGGGGCAGGGAAAGGCTACAACAAAGTTTTCTTCACAACATGAATAATTACAAATGCCAACAAGGCAACAAAAAGTGTGAAATATTATCTAGCCTAGACTACTTCAGCCAATAAAAAAGACTCGTAGCAAAATGGGAGGGTCACTTGGTCGGATGGGAGAGATTGACCTTGGGAACTGATGAGCTCACTATACGATGGCGGTGGTTCGGAGCTTCCACTTTACTCCAACCCAAATTCACCTGCAAGGATAAGGGCTTAGAAACAAAGCATAGGAGGAAAGCTCACACAATCTCGTTGGACCGGATCACTCAGAAAGATACACAGTCAGGAAACATACCCCACTCACCGAAGAACACAGCTGTCAAAATAAGAACTCAGAGTGAAGAATGAGCTAGGAAGAACAATAAAAGAACCATTAGGAAGAGTAAAGATGAGCTTACTTCTGCAAGCTGATAAACCATCATCCTGGAGGATTGGAGGAACCAAACATATGATCCAGAGAAGCACAAGAAGAAGGCAACTACTCTCCCACAGAGGCAACATAGAGCAAGATACTCGAAGAAGGGGCAGAGAATTGGAAAGTGCAGATTTAGGAAACCCTAAGTCTATATTTATATGTAATAAAGGTTTAGGAATGTGCTAGTGGGTTATCGGCTTGCAGCTTATATGCAGATTTGGATTCTAGCCCAATTGGATTGTAATAATTTTGATTGATAAATAAAATCCCATAATTTAATTAAAAAAAGGTTTATGAAGAGGTATATATCACTACTCACTAGACAAATCCCAATTAGTGGTTAGTTGTTATTTGGGGCCAAGGATGCTGTCACGTCCCGATTTCTCAGGTCATGATGGAACCTCAAACCCCCTCCCCAGTAGGCGAACTAATTTTCGCAGCCCGAAATGTTTAGTAATGGGCTACTACCTAACTAATATGCACAATAGGCAGAAATAAGCGGAAGCAGAATATAAAGATAAAGACAACGCGGAAGCAATTAACTGAATATGCAACTAAGGAAACTACACCAACCCCAAGACTTTGTATCAATAGTACACGATCTTCTAAATAGAATACAGGTGCTAGATATAAAAAAATAAGATATACAACTGTCTTCGAAAGTAGAAAGAGTAGCAGTACAAAAAGATGAGATGTGGCCAAGCTCCAGTCGCCAGGCGCTCACCCTAGAATGGTATACCCTAATGCTACACGAGTCTCCACACGATCAATGGCAAAAGCTCATAGTAATATCTGCACCAGAAAGATGCAGAAGTATAGTATGAGCACCAATTGCTAAGCAACGGGTACCTAGTAGGCATCATCGGCCGATTGAGCGCATATAAGATATAAAGACCATAAGTAGCAGATAATAAGGAAGCAGTCACTGAAGCAAATAGGGAAATCACATGGAAACTAGAACGGAAAAAAAAAGCCAATCAAGAGTTATAAGCATACAATGCTAGCACAGAAGATATACATAACACAGAGACACAGGTGAAAGAAAGAAGAACGCACCTGATATCCTTCCAATAACATTATACAAACAGAGAGAGTTTAAAGAGAAGGGCGGTATACCGGTAACCTCAACCAAAAAGAGAAAGAAGGGAAGCAAGCCAACATATACAATATAGAAGCAATATACAAACATAATTATGCTAAAACCCAATTACATGATAAGAATAGACAGAAAGAAGTCTCTGAGGTGCAACCCTAGGATGTAATAACTAATCCACAAAGAACTGAGATCCATTAATCAAATTCCATGATAAATAATAACATCCGATGACCCACAACCTCTCAGAAGGCCACATTGACAGTGCCTCAATAATATAGGACCCATTAGCCACTCAATTATTAAAGTCCAAAATTTGGAGCCTCACGGGCTAAAAAACCACTAATCCAACAAAAACTGAAGGTCATAACAAGCTCTATGAGATGAAAGGAGTAATATAATCTACCTACAGTCCCAACGGCCGCCCATACAAACGAGGAACACAATCAAGTGAAACCAAACCCTCCGGCCGCCTATACAATCAGAGCGTACACTGAGCACATAACTAACAAGGGTGGAATCAAAATGAAATATGCATGATGTTGATGATGAATCAAGTGTGATAATAACTCGTATGTTACCTCATATGGTACCTAAAAGGCCAAATAGAGGTAAGATCCATGGAAAGATGCGGCCCATATACCTCAACTCTACCGTATACCCCTCCTCATGGCACACTCGTTGGCCTATAGCCATTGGTCGAGGAATTACAGGGTTTATGGAGGTCTACTTGTAGACCACATGCTAAAACTGCGAATCTCAAAGTACAACTATCCGAAGTGTGACCAGATATAGATCAATAATCAAAAACTCGTAATACGTGCCCAAAATCAAACTGGGTCTAAAATAGTAGTACTGATCTCAATAACCCTTATAAAGGCTGCCCAGAGCGTATCCGGGTCTAAATCAGTAATTAAACCTCAATAACCCTCATAAAGGGTGCTCGAAGCATATCTTGGTCAAAATACATAGTAAAACATTTCTAGCGCCCGGCTTCGCCGAGTCTAGTATCAGTATGAAAACCAATGATAGAATCATTGCAATATCCCCTCTACTCCAAGATGTTTCATAAAAGCCAGTACCAAAACCATTTCATAATCAATTTACTAAAAAGGTCCCTCGGGGTCATGACAGGTTTAGAAAATCATTTATAGTGGCCCGAATCCAAAGCAGTAGTAAAACATGCAGAAAATCGTTTGCATGAATGATATGCTCACAAACAATAGATTAGACCAAAATGTCTCACAAACATTCCTATCGGCCCTGCATATGCACACTCGGTTCTACATCACAGATATCCAGCATAAAGCATGATCACGATGTCTGGGACTCACGGACATTCCCAAATATCCCACCGTCTATGATCCAGAGGTATTGCAAGGCCACACAGGGCCACAAGGGTAAAAAGTACAACATTATCACGAATACTTCAAACAACACATGAAATAAATGGACAGAAGAGGCGGACAAGGTCTGAGGGTACCAATCTAGAAAACCAGCCCAAGGATGCTAATTAATGCAGTTATAGCTTATATAAGCAGAGTCTAGGTAGGGAAAACCATAATCTACCTGTCATCTGACGACTAGTTGCGGGAACGGGGTCGTTCAAGCTTAAACTACCCCGAGAATCTCCACTTTGCAAAAAAACTATCAACACAATAATCTACACATCAAAACAATACCAACAATACCCATAATGCCATAATTATAGCCAGGTTATAATTTGGGTCACCAGCGAGCCCGTGGGCCCCGCATATCAAAGCTGGAAATGAAAGAGTGCACGATGATCACTGCACTCCCGTGAATGTATGCTTTGAAGATTAGAGGAAATAGGCAAGAGATTGGGGCTAAAACAGCCCACTCCTTAAGAGGAAATCAAAGTGGGAAATCAAAGGATTTATATCGGAAATTAACAAGAAAACTTACCGGTTTAAGGTCGTGAAAACAATCACGAAGCTATGAAAAGCCTCCTCAAAGAACTTGAATGAGTAGGGGTGAGGAGAATGGAGGTTGGAGCTATTTGAATGGAGGATTCATATATGGGTTTAAAATGAATTAAAAAGAAGAAGAAGTGAACTTAAAGCTGCCAACCGATGCCATGCCTACGCGGCAATAGCGATGCCTATACGGCCATGCGTACTAAGCGACACCGGCATATGCGTAGGCCAGGTGATAACTAGCACGCAGGGTGCCAGGACACTCCGTACGTGGAAGCGCACGCGGCCAGGCGATGCCTAGGCGATGGCCAAGAAAATATGGTGGCTGGCATTGCTGTTATTCGTAGCCGACCGTGCCCACGCATAGGCATAAGTCTGCTTGTTCCATGAAAGCAACCAACTCCCATCGGCCATGCCAACCTAGAATATCACTCTTACGGACCCTCGGGAACACATCTAGGGTCCCTCAAACAAAAACGACCTGAGCTATTCAACTAGAAACAAAATTTCGGATCCAACAGAATTGATGAAAATCCCGTCAGAGGTCGATTTAATGAAAAGTAGGCCTCGCACCCAATATCAACCTTTAGGCCAACAATTCCAAAATGGAACCCAAGGGCCAAAATCAAGTCCAAAAGCCTCGGTACTCGAACCAATGGTCCCTCTAGCCTAAACTCAAAATTCTAGAGCTAACAACGCTGATGGAATTTTTATCGGAGGCCGTCTTCTCCAAATGTTGACCAAAGTCAACCATACAAGCCCAACAAGCCTGAAAACACATAATGGGAGTGAATTCCAAGCTGAATAGCTCCTGGATCCCGACCAAAGTTCCAACCAAACCAAAGTCCACTCTCCGAAGCTAACAGAACTGTGGGAATTTGATTCTGAGCATGATAGCTAAGAATGTTGACTGAAGTTAATGATTTCCAAAGTCTAAAGCTCAAAAACAAAGAAGCGGCCATAAAGACCAAACAAATGGCCCGAGCACCGAACTACCGGTCCCAGCAAGCCATAAATGACTTGGGGCCGCTATAGGCAACCTCTAATAGTACAAAGAAGGCAAAAATGCATAAATGACCGAAAGGGTCATTACATCATCCATTACTAAAAAGACTTGTCCTTGAAAGTCAGGAAAGAAGAAAACACTAGAGACATAAGAATAGCATATATAAAGCCTGCACCACTCTCTATGACAACTCGGGTAGCCTCCTCGACCAAACGACACCCAACAGAATGACACCAAAGAAAAGCAAACAAGCCTTAGCTTCTCACTAGCCAAGCTAGATTCCAACCTTTAACTTTAAAATTCCAAAGGCTTATCAACCAAACTGAACCTCTAGAATCCCAACCGGAAAGCATCGACACAACACCAGAACTAGAGAACCAATTCATAAACACACGAAACCCGAATCCTCGATACCACAACAAAGTTCACTCACAAAGTCACCAACAAAAACTCTAACTCATGAACCTACTGATCCACAAAACCCTTTATTCTGACCTGAATCCTTTTGCACCATACTCATGAAGCTTCACACAAGTCAAAAACTTGAGCCACCCTCAAAACATCAACTACCCCACAGGAGATCCATAGTTCCGGCTTATACTCCACCACGAACGAAGTCACCCTTTTTACTCAATCTCTTTCCAAGACAATCTATAGTCTACTAGCCTTTACCGTCCAATATAACAACCCATAGCATATTATAAGAAACTGGAGTTACCTATCCCGACTGACCATCAACCATCGAACAAACACTTTTGCTAACAACAACCTCGTTACCTGAACCCTTTTGAACTAACCGTCGAAACTCGACTTAAACTTGCACATCAAGGTTAGGAACGACATGTATGAACACTCTGTGCTAATGAGAAATTCCTCAACTATTGAATGAAACCACCCTCGCTGAACCGTGCCAAGTCTGAATCAACTGCAAGAGAATGAACCAGGGAAACCTTCCTAAAAGACCCAAACCAAAACCAATACCCTGTAAGGAGTGTGGTAAGCCTTCCACGATGTCCATAGCAAACAATTAAGTCCCAAGCTCTAAGAACCACTCTTGCTACTCTGAATACTCGAACATTATTTGGATTTAAGATAGCCATACTAGACTGAACTTAGAAAGAAGTCTACCTTGCTGCGAATATTAAGTCAAACACCCTATAGGCAAAGGAAAGATGTCTAATGCCTAAGGTCGCCATCTAGCTATCAAAATTTTGTGTAAACCTTTAACTCACCCCTTTTACTCGAAACACCTGCTCTATTGCATCTGCACATAAACCAATAACTCTGAAGCATACAACATACTGAACTCCTGACCAATACTGGCAGATCCTAAACAACACTAGAATTGCATACAATAGGTGATCTCTCGGAGAACCAACCCATTCAAACCTCTAACTCTCAATATCACCAAGGAAACCATCGACCTTGAAGTACAATTAGAAACTAAAGTAGCCCTGTTGGCTTCAACTCGCACAACCTGATCATTCTACCCAACCAAAGTAGAATGAACCTAGTATTAACAAAAACACTACTGAGATTTAGAATGCCCGACCTAATCCACTGGTTAGCCAAGGATTGGATGTCCAAGGCCAATAGTCACTCTGAAATCGAAGTAAAGAAGCTAAGTTGCTTGCACCCATTGCCTTCCGACATAAGTATGCTACAACTGAAGTGAAACTTTCACGAACCACCCAAAGTAGTCTGCTAAGCCACAATTCTGAAACCCATCACCAATTTACCAATCATGCCTTTGTCGAATCCATGAGTATACCCTACACTGTCAATGAATACTTAGGAATCGGAGCCAACTAGGCTCTGAATATACAATTTGCCCAATCTGTAGATGCTACTAAAACATGGGTCCTCCAAAGAATATAACAAGGGCACCACAGTCGATGCAACAAGCTCTCAAAGGTAACACTGGAAAAGGACACTACTTCAATCTCTTAATAGAAAGAAATCTGACCTCGAACCAATAAAAGGAAAAGCCACTGCATTCTGAACTCGAATGATGCAAGTCACCAGCACACAAGCCCAAGCGAACCCCAGTCGTCACCTCAGTCAACTACTAGAACACATATACACAAGCAATGAGGCATCACCCTCCTTCGCAAACCAAATAAAACCCTTCCTAAGAAAACACCGAACCTGACAGGCTCTTTCTTAAACAAAACCTTGAGCTATTTCCTTAGCTCCCATATTTTTACCGTCTATGCATCAATAAGACAGGAAAAGAATAGGCCCAACGCCTAACCCAACCAAAGTACTATGATCATATCTCACTCATGATACTATAGTCAACACTTAGCCAAAATGCTACAATCGAAACTCGACCACCATGCCAAAATTAAAACCTCAACCAGACCACCACAGTCGAAACTCAACCCGACTGGGACTGGGGAAAAACAAATGAGAACATCTCATACCAGTCTTGAAGCAGAAGAAAACAAGGGAAGCAACTGATACCTGCTAACCTCCTAGACCAACCAAACAAAGAGGGCCAACTATAATCACCCGAGAAAACACAAACAACCAATGCTCACTATCATAACCAACACCTCACAACTTAAAACAGAACCTCAATCTCTGGTACAACCACTGGTATCACACCAAACCAACCAAAGGACCTCTAGCAAACGCTAGGTAACAACCTAGGACAACTATCTAGGACCACTAAGAAAGGAAGACTCAACCCAAGTCTATAACCATAATGAAACCAAAAGTAAAGCCAACTAGAAAAATCTAACAAGACCTACCCACGAGCTACAACTCTGGGTAAACACCTCTCACAGATAACTCACCCCATCAACTAATAACGAATAATCTACCGAAAATATTATGCACATAAACACTACAACTCAAGTAGTCAAACAACTAAACAAGTAGTAGGTAGGCATACAAGTAAATACACAAAAAAAGGATTGAATCATAACGCGAGCGATACTATCACTAGCCAAAGGAAACAAAAGCCATACCTGGAGAAATGATATCGAGAACCTCTACCTCTGGCCCATGAAGAGAGGCACCAGACTGACGGTGTCTACCACTGGACTGAGTAGTCGATACTGAAGGCTCAACCATCCCTCGCTGGGGACAAACTCTAGAATAATGACCAATCATAACAACCATGCCGACTGAGACGTGCGATCATGGGACAATCCCTAACACAATGGCCATGCTAACCACACTGAAAATAGTTTCCATTGAATGAAGTTCGACGAGAAGGTCTCACTGAACCTGACCGGCCACCACCGCCTACACACCCTAAATGCAAACCTCACAGAACTTGACCCATAACCTATCTAGTCTGCTCAACATGTCCTACGCACATATCCTCTGGAACTTATTGAACAACTGAAACTGGTCTGCTAGATAAAAAGCAATGGAATTGAGCTTTAGTGGAGAATCCCCTACCTCGAGTCTGAGAACCTCAAAAACTATCTTGACAATGATGTTTCTTACTAATACCTTCATACGCCTCATAACATAAACCCTCAATAGACCAAGCATGATCAACTACCTGAAAGAAGGTCATCCCAACTGTAACTAGGTGCTCGGTCGCCAAACAGAGCGGCAAAATCAAACCCCCAACAAAGCTTTGAAACCTATAAAACTCTGAAGGAAAAGACCTAGCAGTATCCCTAACCATCTCATAAAAGCTTGCCTCATACTCCAATATTGATATGCAACCCTGCTGAAAAAGTAGAATCTCAACTCTAACCGTAGCACCACTTAATGAAGCGGGTACTGCTCTATACTGGGGTACTAAAACACCTATTGAAAGACTCAGAGTCCTAGCCATGGTGCCCTAAATAACTGGAGTAGCATGAAACCTTACCAGAGGCTGGGCTGGCCCCACACCCCTTATCTGATGTGGAAAACTTTCACCCTGCAACCCTTGCACCGATAGAAGTACTAAATCGGTAAGCATATAAGCCTCGACACAATCCACTGTCGTACTCATCTTAGGCATCTGAGAAGGAATGAAACAACCAAAGTTTAGAAGACATTAGAGCCAGGAACGCATGATAAGGATCCAAAAAGATGGAACTTTTTCTAGTAATGCCCTATAGCCTTCTGCAGATAGGATACAAACGTTATCGTACCGATCTATGAGACTATACTTAGACACTTGCTTTTGTACTATGACACCTATGAACCTAGAGCTCTGATACCAAGCTATCACGATCCAATTTCTGAGATCATGATGGCACCTACAACCCCCCCTCCCAGTAGGTGAATCAATTTCTGTAGCCCAAAATGGTTAGTAATGGGCTACTACCTATCTAATACGCACAATAGGAAAGAATAATCAGAAGCAGAATATAAAGATAAAGACAACACGGAAGCAATTAAATGAATATGCAACTAAGGAAACTACACCAACCCCAAGACTTGGTATCGATAGTACAAGAGATTTTAAATAGAATACAAGTGCTAGATGTAACAAAATAAGATATACAATTATCTCTGAAAGTACAAAGAGTAACATTACAAAAATATGAGATGTGGCTAAGCCTCGGTCGTTAGGCGCTCACCCTAGTCTCGAATTCCCCAAAGCTGCACGAGTATCTACGTGATCAACAGTGAAAGCTCACACTAATATCAGCACTCGAAAGATACATAAGTGTAGTTTGAGAACCCATTGCTAAGCAACGGGTACCCAATAGGCATTATCGGCCGATTGAGCGCATATAAGATATAAAGACAGTAAGTAGCAGATAACAAAGAAGCAGTCACCGAACCAAATAGCGAAAGCACATGGATACTAGCACGGAGAAAAGCCAACCAAGAGTTATAAGCATATAATGCTAGCATAAAAGATATATATAACACAGAAACACAGGTGAAAGAAAGAAGAATGCACCTGGGATCCTTGCAACAACAATACACAAACATAGAGAGTTTAAAGAGAAGGGCGATATACTGATACCCTCAAGTAAAATGAGAAAGAAGGGAAACAAGCCAACATATACAAGCTAGAAGCAATATATGAATAGAATTAATGTAAAACCCAAATACAAGATAAGAATAGATTGAAAGCAGTCTCTCATGTCCAATACTAGGATTGAATAACTAAGCCATAAATAATCGAGATCAACTAATCAAAATCCATGATAAAGAATAACGTCAGATAACCCCCAACCGCTCAAAAGTCCATATAGACAGTGCCTAAATAATATAGGACCCATTAGCCCCTTAATAATCAATGTCCAAAATCTGGAGCCTCACGAGCTAAAAACCATTGATCCAACCGCAACCGAAGGTCATAACAAGCTCTATGAGACAAAAGGAATAATATAATCTACCTACAGTCCCAAAAACTGCCCATACAAGCGAGGAACACAATCAAGTGAAACCAAACCCTCTGACTACCCATACAACCAGAGTATACACGGAGCACACAACAAACAAGGGTGGAATTTGAATAAAATATGCATGATGATGATGATGAATCCAGTGCGACAGTAACCGATATGTTACCCCCTCTGGTACCTAAAATGCCCAATAGAGGTATGATTCATGGAAGAACATGGTCCATATACCTCAACTCCACCATATACCCCTCTTTCTTGCACACTTATCGGCCCATAGTCATTGGCCGAAAAATAATAAGGTCCACAGAGGTCTACTCGTAGACCACATACTAAAACCGCGATTCTCAAATTACAAATATCCAAAGTGTGACAAAAAAATCTATCAATAATTAGAAACTTGTAATACATGCCCGGAATCAAACTGGGTCTAAAACAGTAGTAGTGATATCAATAACCCTTATAAAGGGTGCCCAAAGCGTATCCAGGTCTAAATCAGTAATCAAACCTCAATAACCCTCCTAAAGGGTGCCCGAAGCATATCTGGTTCTAAATACATAGTAAAACATGTCTAGCACCCAGCCTCGTTGAGTCTAGTATCAGTATAAAAATCGTAATATCCCCTCTACTGCAAGAGGTTTCATAAAAGTCAGTACCAAAACCCTTTCATAATCATTTTACCAAAAATGGGCCCTAAGGGCCATGCAAGGTTTAGAAAATCATTTATAGTGGCCCAAAGCCAAATCAATAGTAAAATATGCAAAAAATCCTTTGCATGAATTATATGCTTGCAAACAATAGATTAGCCTAGAATGGTTCACAAATATTCCTATCAGCCCTGCACAGGCACAATCGATTCTACAACACAGATATCCAACCTAAAGCAAGATTATGATGTCCGGGACTCATCGACATTCCCTAATATCCCACCATTTATGGTCCAGATCCATATACAAGGCCATACGGGGCCACAAGGGTAAAAAGTACAATATTACCATGAATACTACAAACAACGCATGAAATAAATGGAAAGAACAAGCGGACAAGGTCTGAGGGTACCAACCTAGAAAACCAACCCAAGAATGCTAATTAATGCAGTTATAGCCTATATACGCAGATTCTAGTTAGGGAAAACCATAACCTACCTATAGTGTAATGACTAGCTGCGAGAACGTCATCGTCCAATCTCAAACTGCTCCGAGAAGATCCACTTTGCAAAAACACTGTCAACACAATAATCTACGCACCAAAATAAAACCAATAATACCCATAATTCTATAATTATAGCCAGGTTAAAATTTGAGTCACTGATGGGCCCCTGAGCCCCATAACCAAAAGCCAGAAATGAAAGAGCGCACGATAATCACCACACTCCATGAGTGCGTGCTTAGAAGATTAGAGGAAATAGGCATGAGATTGGGGCTAAAACAGCTCACCCTTTAAGAGGAAATCAAAGAGGGAAATCAAAGGATTTATACTGGAAATTAATAATAAAACTTACCAGGTTAAGGTCGGGAAAACAACAACGAAGCTATGAAAATCCACCTCCAAAAACTTGAATGATTAGGGGTTAGGAGAATGGAGAATGGAGGTTGGAGCTATTTTAATGGAGGATTCAGATATGGGCTTAAAATTAATTAGAAAGAAGAAGAAGTGAACTTAAAGCTGCTAGCCAATGCCATGCCTACGCGGCCATGGCACTGCCTACGCAGCCATGTGTATGCGGGTGGAACAAGCATATGTGCAGGCTAGGAACTGGCCAGGCCAGGCACTGGCTAAGAAAATAGGGCGGCTGGCATTGTTGTTATGTATAGGTTGCCATGCCCACGTGTAGGCATAGGACTGTTGATGCCTTGACAACAACCAGCTTCCATCAGCCATGCCAACCTAGAATATAACTTCGACGGACCATCGGGAATGCATCCGAGGTCCCGCAAACATGAGTGACCTGAGCTATTCAACTAGAAATGGCATTCCAAATCCAACAGAATCAACAAAAATCCTATCGGAGGTCGATTTAATTAAAATTGGGGACCATACCCAATATGAACCTTTAGGCCAATAATTCAAAAATGGAACCCAAGGGTCAAAATCAGATCTGGAAGCCTCGGGACCCAAACCAATGGTCCTTCTAGCCTAAACTTGATATTCTGGAGCTAACAACACTGATAGAATTTTCATCTGAGGTTGTCGTTTCCAAATATTGACCAAAGTCAATCAAACAAGCCCAACTAGCCTGAAAACACAGAATGAGAGAGAATTCCAAGCTGAATAGCTCCCATATCCGGACCAAATGTCCAACTAGATCAAAGTCCATGCTCCAGAGCTAACGGAACTATCAAAATTTGATTTTGAGCACGATAGCTAAGAATATTGACTGAAGTCAACGATTTCCAAAGTCTAAATCTCTAAAATAATGAAGCAGCCATAAAGACCAAACTAAGGGTCTGGGCACCAAACTACCAGTCCCAGCAAGCCAGAAATGGCTTGGGGCTACTACAGGAAAGCTTTAACTGTACAAAAAAGGCAAAATGTATAAATTACCAGAAGGGTCATTACAAATGCTTTCTAAACTTTTGTTATTTCAGTATTGATATATTTGTTTTATTATTTTTTTCATTATGAATGTGCAACCCACGAACATAGAGATTAGACAAAATTAAATATTTTGTCCTTCCTTAAAAGACTCTACAATAAATAAAATTATCATTTATTATTTTTTGCAAATTATTATTTAATTTTTATGTTAAAAAATGATGATTGAGTTATGCCTTTAACAAAGTCTTAATATTGTCTATCAAAGTTATCTTTTTGCATTTATTTTGATATTCAATTGATGTAGAAGTCCCGAGTTTATGTTTTAGGGTTTAGCATTATCTGTGTTTAGCTTGTCTATGCATGAATTTGTAGTTTTTTTATACATTAAAAATAATAAGACGTGAATTATGTCCATTATCATAGATATTTTTTTTCATGTTCTTGAGAAGAGTGTCTATCAAAAATAAGTTCTCTATCTTTCAGTTAGAGGTAAGGTCTGCACACACTCTACTCTCTTCAATCCTATTTTGTGGGTGTATATGGGGTATGTTGTTGTTGTACCTTATTTGTTTTTGCCTCAATACAAATTTTTCCTCTTTAGTTGATTTGAATCTGTTTGCCTTATATTTTAGTTCAAGTAATATTATGATATCAAAGTTTTATTTGTGATAACAAATTTTATAGATAATAGGTCTATTAATTAATTGAAATACTCTAAGTCTTTATATATATCTGATTTATCATAATCCTTTTTGTTATTGTTAATTTTAAAAAGTAATTGTGTTATATTATTATATTCATACATAGTGTAGTTAATTTTTATTTTACATGATTGTATAGAGTGTGTTAAAAGTTTTACGTTATTTTATTAAAAGTTTTTTACTTAATAATATAACGTACACACAATAGATTATTTTTTTATATATATATTATTAATTAACGCGATATATATGTACAAAGCATGAACCCTTGACTAGTTATCTTAAAAGTGTGAAGGTCCTTATAATGTTGATTGAACTTTTTGTCCTTCATTAAAAAATACAGCTTTAGATAAAATTGACTTTTTACTATATTTATTAACTTATTTGTAATGACCCTTTTCGTCATTTCTGTGTTACTCTTTATTTGTACTATTAGAGCTTGCCAGTAGCGGCCCTAAGTTATTTATGACTTGTTGAGACTGGTGGTTCGGTGCCCTGGCCGTTAATTTGGTCCTTATGTCCGTTTTCCTATTTTAGAGCTTAAACATAGGAAATTATTGATTTTAGTCAACATTCTTAGGTAACGTGATCAAAATCAAATTCCAACAGTTTTGTTAGCTCAGAAGCATGGATTTTAGTCTAATTAGACCTTTAGTCGGGGCCTGAGAACTTCTGGTGTGGTCTTGTGATAATTTTTATGTTTTCAGGCCAGTTGGAGTTAGAAGTTTGGCTTTGGTCAACTTTTGATGATTGGAGCGTCAGATTCAAAATCCGACAGTTCCATCAGCTCTGGAATGTGAAGTTTGTGTTAAATAGGTGGTTGGTTTTTTTCCGAGGTGAGTCGGGTTCATTTTGGGTGTTTAGTTGGCCTTAGCTAATGTTGACTTGGGTCAACATTCCCCTAAAACAACCTCGTATAGAAGTTTCATCGATTCCATTGAGTTTGGAACATCATTTCTACTATAGTAGCATGTTTGATTTGTGAGTATCGAGTTCTGATTATGCTTGAAACACCCCATAGAAGTTTGCATTTCTACTGGTTTTCTATAGTAGGCATGTTCTCAGTGCCAACACCGCCAAGGCAGTGCGATCACACAATTCCGATGCCCTGCCTTCAGCGCGAACGACGCCCATTTGGCGCGATCGCGCCCATCTGCCTGCCTTCCTGTAGTGTGATAGTGTTGTGCCAGTGCCAATGGCGCTAGCTTACGACCAGGCCTATTAATTGCCTCTTCCTCGAACTTTCATCCATTTTAACCTTGATTCTCTCACTCAAAAATCATTTCCCTCTCTTGAATTTGGTTCCTAATCAGTTCTTGTCTATGGGGATTCACCAATTGGAGGTTAATCTTGCTTCCCCCTTTGTTTTGGTAAGTTCTCTTCTTCCCCAAATGCTTCTTCTCCATAGCTAAACCTCCATTGATGTCCATATGGTAACTTAGGGTTTCTTCTTGGTTGTAGTTGCTCAAATTAAGACTATTTGTTTGTGGTTGCATGGATTTCATCCCATAGGCTTTCTCCCTCTCCTCTTGGTAGGTGAATTCTTCCTTTTATTCCGATATTTCCTTCGTTAATTTCCCTCTTTATTTATATTAGATGGCGGGCTGCTTTGGGCCCTTGTTTCTGGCTAAATCCGCTCATTTTTGGAGCATGCACTTATGGGAGTGTTGGGTCATCGTGTGTTTTTTCATTTCCAGTTTCAGGCTATGGGGCCCATGAGGCCGCTTTTGACCTAGATTTTAACCCGGCTATACTTTTAGCTATATGGGTATCATTAGCTTCATTTTAATGCTTTGATACGTTCTTGACAGTTTGATTGTTGTTCGAAGCTTCTTGGAGCAGTTCCGGCTTGGACATCATCGTTCTAGCAACTTATCGTTGGATGACAGGTTGGTTACAGTTTCCTCCAACTAGACTTTGCATATATAGGCTATAATTATACTAATTAGCATCCTTGGGTTGGGTTTTATTAGCTTGGCACTCCAGACCTTATCCATTTCATTTTTATCCATTTTATTTCACTAGTATCATTGTAGTATTCATTATAGTTGGTAGTATTACCCTTGTGGTTCTGTGCGGACCTGTATTTGACTCTGGACCATAGAAGGTGGGTTATTTGGGAATGTCCGTGAGTTCCAGACATTGATATTATGATTATAAAGCTTGTTATGTATGTTGTAGAGTGATTAGAGCCTGTGCAAGGCCGATAGGTCAATTGTGAGCCATTAGCTACTGTCTGTGTTTGGGCATACCATTATCATGCATATAAAGAGATTTTATGCATGTTTTACTATTGTTTTGGCTACAACCTACTGTATAATGTTTTCTAAACCTTACATGGCCACGTGGGCTAATTTTCTGTAAAAATGGTTATAAAAGGGTTTGGAACTGATTTTGTGGACCTTCTTGGGGTAACAGAGTTAATATGAAGATTTTATCATGGATTTTCATATTTATACTAGACTCGGCTGAGCTGTAGTGCTAGACATAGTTTTCCTACTGATTTGAGATGATACTAGATTTGGTCGAGCCGAACATCAGAGTTTTCTTACTACTTTTTTAGACCCAGATACATCCTGGGCACCCTTTTAGGGGATTTGAGACTTGTTTTACTAATTTAGACCCGTATAGACTCTGGCCACTCATTTTGAGATTTCGATTACTAGTTTAGACTTGGATACACTCCGGGTAGTTATATTGGCTATTTTGAGATTCTGAAATTGAGTATATGGTAGAGGACCTCCATGGACCTTGTCGATCTAGACCAAAGGCTAGATAATGAGTGTAACAGAGAAGGGGAATATGGTGGAGTTGAGGTATACGGGTGCATCCTTCCATAGATCTTGCATGTTGTGCCTATAGGCACTGGAGGAGGTACATACGATCACACCAGTGCATCATATCATTCATTATTTCGATTCCACCCTTGTTTGTAGTTTGCTGAGTTTACACTCTGCTAGTATGGGATGCCAAAGGGTTTGTTTTCACTTGTATATGTTTCTCAAGTGTATGGGAACCCTTTGGGTCTATAGGTAGAGTTATTATGATTATCGTATCATAATTCATGTTATTGTTATTTATGGTTACATTTGGATTCTTATTCGGTAGTTCGTATTTGAGAATGGACTTCTTAGCATGATTAAGTTAGTGTCATCGTTTTAAGCATGATTATGTTATTTGTTTTGCTTCCCTCCCTTTTATTTGAGGTTAATAGTATACCACTTATTTCTTAAACTCCCGTCATATATATATATATATATATATATATATATATATATATATTGTTAGTACAAGGACCCTAGGTGCGTTCTTCTTTTCTTCACTTATGTTTTGTTATATATTTCTAGTAGCTAGCTGAGTATGATTGTTTTCTCCTTGTATTCTATCTGTGCTAGCTTCCGTGTACTTAACCATTTCTTCTGTGACTACTTTCTTTGCCTTCTGCTATTTATTACATTTATATCTTATCTGTGCTCAGTCGGCCTATGATGCTTACTAGGTACCCATTGCTTTGCATTTTGTGCTCATACTACATTCTGCATCTTCCAAGTATACATCCTAGTGTGGGCCATCACTGCTGACTCGTGGAGACTCTTGCAGAGTGCTTTTGGATCATATGAGAGTGGGGGTAAGTTCTTGGTGGCCGAAGCTTAGCTTTTATCTCCTCTTTGTATTATCTACTCCTTTGTTATTCAGAAACAACTATGTATATATTCTTTTGGACCCTTATACTCTGTTTATGTAGTTGCAGCTCTTATACTGTGATCCCATGTTGTGGGATTTGCTTAGTTCCCTATATATATATTCCTGTTGCATTATTCCTTTACTTTATCTCTTGCTTTTGCTTATATCTGGTTATTCCACATGCTTGTTCGAGAGTAGTCCATTACTAACAATTCTAAGCTATGGGAATTGGTACGCCTACAGAGGGTTGTAGGTGCCATCATGACCTAAGAAATCAGATCGTGATAGCTTGGTATCAGAGCCTAGGTTCACCGGTGTAATCGGTATAGAAGCCAATGTCTAGTAGAGTCATGCGGATCAGGCAAAGACATCCGTACTCAATCTTTAGGAGGCTACAGTGGCATCTTAGGAAACATAACTCTTTTCATGCTTCTATATCGTGTGTATTATCCTAGTTGGTTTCCTGGAATCTCACTTGTTCAAGTTCACTCTTCCACAGATAGCTCGTACGAGGTCTTCGGTAGCGAGCAAGGGCGAGTCTTTGACCCCAACATATCCGACTCAAGCTTAATGCTAGGGAGGTCGTAAAGGTAGAGGTCAGGAATGCACTTGAGCAACGATACCCGCTAGAGATACTAGGGTTGAGATTGAGCCTGAGTTAGTCCCAGAGCAACAAATGGTGGACCAGGGGACAACCCAAGTACTACCAGTGCCAGCACCAGCTTCTATACTAGACCCAGCCCCAACTGCTTTATCAGATATTTGGGGTTTACTTTTCAGTTATTGGGTATGATTAAGGGCCAGCCTTCTGAGGTAGCACATATATCCGCTCATGGGGCAGCCCTGGGTGATCATAGTTTAGGAGCACAGCCTACTACTGCGGCTCCCTATGATGAGGTTCTTTCAGTATCTTCTGTTGCATAGCTTCTTTCTCCTCGCCCAATTATGACAGAGATGGAGCAAAAGGCTTTGGGTAGATTTCCGAGATTGGAACCGCCTAGATTCTCGAGTACTCTTGGTCAGGATCCATATTACTTCATATCTACTTGTGAGGAGATGCTGCACCATTTGAGTTTTTTGGAGACTCATGGAGTTGGATATACTGCTTATCAGTAGAGGGCTCAACTATATTATGATGGAGGGCCCAAGTAGCTTGCAGATCGTCTTCATCTCTTGAGTGGGTTTAGAGAGAGTTTTATGAGGCCTTTATGGCCATGTTCTTGCCATAGAGTGATCGGGAGTGTCGTAAGGAGAAGTTCACCAGACTTCGTTAGGGATATATGTTTTTATTAGAGTATGAGACTCTCTTTCACCAGCTAGCTCTATTTGGGGTTATGATCATGCCTACCTAGCCCGACAGAGTCCGTAGATTTGTTTGGGGATTGAGGACAGATCTTAGACAAACAACTGAGGTACTAGTTCCCATCGGGTGATCCTTCCAGGCTATTGAAGACCATATTGGTACTATGAAGGATTTTCACCATCATGATCCAGGGGCCAGATATAAGAGGCCACAACATCAGGGAAACTATAGTGGTTTCTGTTACAGTGGTATAGGTTCAGGCTAGTGGGGCCGAGTCTATTAGCCTGAGTAGCAGCAAGGTCAGACTAGTCAGTCAGTTCAAGCATCACTACAGGCTTCAGGTGCATCTCAGTTTGAGAAAGGTCTGAGTAGTCAGCAGGGTTACAGTGGTCAGACTTCGGGGGGTACAACTTCTAGGGCATCACGACATAATATCCATACTAGTGTAGCTAGTTAATCTCGGTAGGGTAGGACATCATAGCCTTATTATGATTGTGGTGTCATTGGTCATTATGCTAGAGAGTGCCCCAATTAGGTACAATTCAGCCAGTTGCTGAGCCGGCTCAGCCTATAAATAAGAGCAGTGTAGCCATCGGCTAGAGAATGTGGTATTCAGGGTAGATGTGGTTCCCCCATATGGCATGGTAGGTGGTAAGGATGACAGTTGTTCAGGTGAAGGTCAGGGTCAGTTTTATGAGGTCCTTGGTTGACCAGAGGTAGAGGCCTCAGATGCGGTGATCACATGTACGATTTATGTAAGCTGCCAGTTAGCTTTTTCTTTGTTTGATCCTGAATATACATGTTCATATGTTTTTACCTACTATGTTCCTTTTTTGGGGTTAGCTAGTGAGCCATTATCTGTTCCTGTATCTCTTTTGCCCCAGGTGGTAATTCTTTAGTAGTGGATCGTGTTGTGAGATCCTGTATGATTTTTGTTAGTGATTTAGAGACTTTGGAAGACTTGATGATTTTAGTCATGGTAGATTTTCATGTGATTTTGTGAATGGAGTGGTTATCCCCTTATCGAACAGTTTTGGATTGTTATTCCAAGACTGTTACCATAGCCGTGCCCGGCGTATCCCCAGTTATGTGGTAGGGTTATTGTAGTCGCGCACCATCTGGGATCATTTCTTGCCTTCGTTCTAGGAAGTTGATTCCTCGTTGATGTTTTGCTTATCTAGATTATGTCCGAGATACTAGAGCTGACACTTCTTCCCCAGAGTCGGTTCGTGTGGTTAGATATTTCCTAGATGTGTTTTCGACCGACCTACTAGGCCTTCCATTTGAGAGAGATATTGACTTTGCCTATTTCTATTACTCCTTATCGTATGGCTCCAACTGAGTTTAGAGAGGTTATGGATTAAATCTGGGATTTGTTAGCTAAGTATTTTATTAGGCTGAGTGTGTCACCTTGGGGTGCTCCAGTTCTGTTCGTGAAGAAGAAAGATTGGTCGATGTTAATGTGTATTGATTATTAGCATCTGAATAGGGTGACTGTGAAGAATAGGTATCCGCTGCTATGTAGCTTCAAGGTTCTGCCATGTTTTCTAAGATAGATCTAAGGTCAGGCTACCACCAGTTGAGGATTAGGGTGAAGGACATCCCTAAGATAGCATTCAGGACACGTTATGGCCACTATGAGTTTCTGGTGATGTGTTTTGGGTTGATTAATGCCCCCGCAGTTTTCATGGACTTGATGCAAAAGGTGCTCCACCCGTATTTGGATTCATTTGTGATAGTATTCATCAATGACATATTGATATACTTGCGGAGTGGAGATGATCATGAGTAGCACTTAAGGATTATACTCCAGACTTTGAGAAATCATTAGCTTTATGCTAATTTCTCAAAGTGCGAGTTTTGTCTTGAGTCAGTAGCATTCCTAGGATATGTGGTTTCTAAGGATGGGATTAGAGTGGACTCGGGAAGGTTTTAGCTGTTCTTGATTGGCCAATACCTATACTCCTACCGAAGTTTGCAGCTTTGTTGGGTTAGTAGGGTACTACAACAGGTTTGTCAAGGCATTTTCTTCCATAGCAGAACCTTTGACTAGGCTGACTAGGAAGGATGTCTCATTTCAGTTGTCTGATCAGTGTGAGGGTAGTTTTCAGAGGCTTAAGGCCTTATTTACTTCAGCTCCATTATTGACATTGCTAGTAGAGTGTCAGGGCTTCTCAATATATTGTGATGATTTGTTGGTCGTGGTTGTGTATTGATGCAGAAGGGTCGTGTGATAGCATATGCATCTAGACAGCTGAAGGTCATGAGCGCAACTACTCCAATCATGATTTAGAGTTGGCAGCAGTAGTCTTTGCACCCAAGATTTGGAAGCACTACTTATATGGGGTTCACTGTGAGATCTTCACCAATCACTATAGTCTTTAGTACATCATAAGTCCGAGAGAGCTGAACTCTAGGCAACAGAGTTAGATTGAGCTACTGAAGGACTATGACATCACTATTTTGTATCATCTGGGCAAGGCAAACATGGTAGCAGATGCCTTGAGTCAAAAGATGGTGAGTACAGGCAGCCTAGCTTTACTTTCAGTTTCAGATAGTTCATTGGCCTTGGACATCCAGTACTTGGCTAACCGGTTGGTTAGGCTTGACTTGTCAGATTCTAGAAGGGTCCTTATCAGTATTAAGATCCGTTCTACTTTGGTTGAGCAAATTTAGAGCCATCAGTTTAAGGATCTGTGGTTGTGTGACATTCGTGATCAGGTTGTTTGGGGTGAGGCCAGCAGGGCTACTTTAGATTCTAATAGTGTTATGAGGTTTGATAGTCTTCTTTGTGTTTTGAGAGTTGGGATTTGATTCAGTTGATTCTTTGTGAGGCACATTGTACTAGCTATTCCATCCATATTGGTGCAGCTAAGATGTACAGAGATTTGAGGTATCTTTACTAGTCGAGTGGTATGAAGCAGAACATAGTGAAGTTTGTATCTCGGTGCTTGAACTGTCAGCAGGTGAAGTTCAAGCATATATGACCTGAAAGATTAATGCAGCAACTTCGCATCCCCAAGTGGAAATGGGAAGAGATTACTATGGACTTCATTGTTTGATTTCCACATATTTATCGAGGGTTGGGCTCCATTTGGGTGATTGTTGATAGGCTAACTAAGTCAGCGCACTTCTTGCCGATCCATTCTTCCTACAGTGCTGAGAGGTTGGCTCATATTCACCTTTCTGAGATTATTTGTTTGAATGGGGTCCTAACATCTATCATTTTAGACCGTGGCCCTAAGTTCACATCTAAATTTTGGAGGACTATTTATAAAGAGTTGGGTACAGAGGTTTAGCTTACTACTGCATTTTACCCTCAGGCAGATGTCTAGTCCGAGAGGACTATTCAGGTATTGGAGGACATGTTACGAGCCTATGATCTTGATTTTGAAGGTTCTTGGGATCAGTATATGCTATTAGTATAGTTTTCTTATAAGTGCATCCGAGAGTAGCTCTTGTAGGACTCCAATTATAAAGAGTATCCTCACTCACAGAGGATTTGTTAGCACTTGCAAGAGACTGGATGCATGAAAGGAATGAAGGCATACTGAAACTCCAAAGAGGATTGGTACAATATTAGTTATCATTCGAGCATTGACATTGCACCTTTTGAGGCATTGTATGGTAGGCGTTGCAGATCGCCAGTGGGTTGGTCTGATGGTTTGAAGTCTAGGTCATAGAGTACAAACTTTCTTCATGATTCATTTGACTGAGTCCAAGTGATTCAAGACAAACTTTGGGCCGGCCAGAGTAGGTAAAAGAGCTGCGCAGATTGTAGACTTCATGCCTTAGAATTCTGTGTTGGTGACTTGGTATTTCTCCATGTATCACCCATGAAGGGCGTGATGAGATTTTGTAGGCAGGGAAAGCTTAGCCCCAAGAACATTAGGTTGTTTGAGATCCTTCAGAGAGTTAGTGGTGTTGCCTATATGATAGCTTTACCTCTAATGTTTTCAGCTATGGATCCAGTATTCCATGTATTAATGTTGAGACGGTATGTGCCAGATGAGTCTCATTTGTTAAAGTGGGATTCAATTCAGTTAGATGAGAGTTTGATTTTTGTTGAGGAGTCGGTTGATAGTCTAGCTAGAGATATCTAGAGATTAAGATCTAGGGAGATTTCAGCAGTTATGGTTTAGTGGAGGCAATATCTAGTTGAAGAGGATACCTGGGATACTGAGAGAGAGATGCAGGCTCAGTATCCACAGTTGTTTGATCCTTCAGGTACTCCCTTGTTGACTTTCAAGGATGAAAGTTCTTTTTAGTAGTGGATGATGTGATGACCCTTTCAGTCATTCTCACATTTACGCTTTCCTTGTACTGTTAGAACTTGCCTGTAGGAGCCCCAAGCCATTGATGACTTGCTGGTACCGGTGGTTTGGTGCTCTGGCCGTTCATTTGGTCCTCATGTTTGTTTCCCTGTTTTAGAGCTTAAACATAGGTAATCGTTGACTTTAGTAAACATTCTTAGCTATAATGCTCGAAATCAAATTCTGATAGTTCCGTTAGCTCTCGAGCATGTATTTTTGTCTAGTTGGACCTTTAGTCAAGGCCTGAGAACTTCCAGTGTGGACTTCTGCTACTATTTGTGTTTTTTTGCCAGTTGGAGTTAGAAGTTTGACTTTAGTCAACTTTCGATGATCGGAGCATCAGATTCAAAATCCGACGATTCCATTAGCTCCAGAATGTCGACTTTGGGTTAGGTAGGTGGTTGGTTCGGGTCCCGGGTGAGCTGGGCTCATTTTGGGTGTTTGGTTGACCTTAACTAATGTTGACTTGGGTTAACATTCCTCTGAAACAATCTCGTATGGAAGTTTTATTGATTCCATTGAGTCCAAAATGTCATTTATACTCTAGTAGCATGTTTGGTTTGTGATATTTGGGTTTTGAGTGTGCCCGAAATACCCCATAGAAGTTTGGATTTCTGCAGCAGGCATTTCCTCAGCGCCAACGGCGCCAAGGCAGCATGATCGTGCTCGCCTGCCACCCAACCTTCACCGCCAATGGTGCCCATTTTGCGCGATCATGCCTGTCCGCCTGACTCCCTGTAGTGTGATAGCGCTGTGCCACCACCAGTGGTGCTAGCCTACGACCAGGCCTATAAATTGCCTCTTCCTCAAATTTTCAGCCATTTTCACCTAGTTCTCTCACTCTAAAATCATTTCCCTCTCCTGAATTTGTTCCTATTCAGTTCTTGGCTTTGGGAATTCAGCAATTGGCAGTTAATCTTGCTTCCTCCTTAGTTTTGGTAAGTCCTCTTCTTCCCTAAATGCTTCTTCTCCACAGCTAAACCTCCATTGGTGTCCTTATGGTAGCTTGGGGTTTCTTCTTAGTTGTAGTTGCTCGAATTGGGACTGTTTATTTGTGGTTGCATGGATTTCATCCCGTAGGCTTGATCCATTTCCTCGTGGTAGGTTAATTCTTCCTTTTCTTTCAGTATTTCCTTTTTTAATTTCCCTCTTTTTTCTCTTAGATGGCAGGTTGTTTTGAGCCCTTGTTGTTGGCTAAATCCGCTCATTTTGGAGCATGCACTCATGGGACTGTTGGGATCATCGTGCACTTTTTCATTTCCAATTTTAGATTATAGGTCCCACAGGGTCACTCTTGACCTGGATTTCGACCCGGCTATACTTTTAGCTATATGGGTATCATTAGCTTTGTTTTAATGCATATATTACGTTCTTGATAGTTTGACTGCTGTTTGGAGCTTCATGGAGCAGTTCAGGCTTGGATATCATCGTTCTAGCAACCTGTCATTGGATGACAGGTAGGTTACAGTTTTGTCCTACTAGACTTTGTGTAGATAGGCTATAATTGTACTAATTAACATCCCTTGGTTGAGTTTTATTAGCTTGGCACCCCAGACCTTATCCGTTTCATTTTTGTGCATCTTTTTTCACTCGTATCATTGTAGTATTCATTGTAGTTGGTAGTATTACCCTTGTGGTCCTGTGTGGCCATGTATTTGACTCTGTACCACAAAAGGTGGGTTATTTGGGAATGTTCATGAGTCCTGAACATTGATATTATGATTATAAAGCTTTTTATATATGTTTTAGAGCGATAAGAGCCTGTGCAAGGCCGATAGGTTAATTGTGAGCCGTTGGGCTACTGTTTGTGTTTGGTCATACTATTATCATGCGTATAAAGAGATTTTCTGCATGTTTTGGCTACGGCCTACTGTTTATGGTTTTCTAAACCTTTCATAGTCCCCGGGGCTCATTTTCGGTAAAAATGGTTATGAAAGGATTTGGAACTGATTTTGTGGATCTTCTTGGGGTAAAAGAGTTAAAAATGAGCATTTTATCACCAATTTTCATACTTATACTAGACGCGGCTGAGCCATAGTGCTAGACATGGTTTTCCTACTAATTTGAGATGATACTAGACTCGGTCGAGCCGAGCATTAGACTTATTTTACTACTATTTTAGATCCAGATACATCCTGGGCACTTTTTAGGGGGATTTTGAGACTTGTTTTACTGATTTAGACCTGGATAGACTCGGGGCACTCATTTTGAGATTTTGGTTGCTGGTTTAGACTCAGATACACTCCGGGCAGTTATGTTGGCTATTTTAATATTCTGAGATTGAGTATGTGGTCGAGGACCTCTATGGACCTTGCCGATACGGACCAGGTGCTACGTGTTAATTGTGCCAGAGGAGGGGTATACCTTGGAGTTGATGTATACAAGTGCATCCTCCAATGGATCCTACCTGCTGGGCCTATAAGCGCCAGAGGAGGTACACACGATACTACGATTACACCTAGTTTTCAAACTAGTGCATCATATCATTCATTGTGTTCGATTCCACCCTTGTTTGCTATTTGCTGAGTGTACGCTCCAGTAGTATAGGATGCCAGAGGATTTCTTTTCACTTGTATGTGTTCCTCTCGTGTATGGGCGCCAGTTGGGACTGTAGGTAGAGTTATTATTATTATCCTATTGTAGTTCTGGTTATTATTATGGTTACATTTGGATTCTTATTAGGTTGTTCATATTTGAGAATGGATTTCTTAGCATGATTTAGTTAGTGTTATTGTTTTAAGAATGATTATGTTGTTTGCTTTCCTTCCCTCCCTTTTGTTTGAGGTTACCGATATACCGCCTATTTCCTAAACTCTCTTTATATATATATTGTTATTACAGGGACCCCAGGTGTGTTCTTCTTTCCTTCACCTGTGTTCTGTGTTATATATTTCTAGTAGCTAGCCGAGTATGATTGTTTACTCCTTGTATTCTATCTGTGCTAGCTTCCGTGTACTTAATTGTTGCTTCTGTGACTACTTTCTTTGCCTTCTGTTATTTATTGCTTTTATATCTTATATGCGCTAAGTCAGCCTATGATGCCTACTGGGTACCCGTTGCTTTGCAATTGGTGCTCATACTACACTCTGCATCTTTCTAGTACAGATCCTAGTGTGGGCCATCGTCGTTGACTTGTGGAGACTCGTGTGGAGTGATTTTGGATCAACTTAGGCTGAGGGTGAGTTCCTGGCGGTAGGAGCTTAGCTTTTATCTCCTCTTTGTATTATGTACTCTTTTGTTATTCATAGACAACTATGTATATATTCTTTTGTACCCTTGCAGTCTGTTTATGTAGTAGCAGCTCTTATACTGTGATCCAGGTCGTGATATTGGTTTAGTTCCTTATATATATATATATATTCCTGTTGCGTTATTCCTTTACTTTATCTCTTGCTTCCGCTTATATATGGTTCTTCCGCATGCTTGTTAGAGAGTAGCGCATTTCTAACTGTTCTGTGCTATGAGAATTGGTACACTTAAATGGAGGTTGTAGGTACCATCATTACTTGAGAAATCGGGTCGTGATATTATTATTATTTAATTGTTATCTTAATATTTAGAATATATAATTACAATATTAATAAATAAATGTAAAGTCCAATTGGTGAAATTCAATTTGAATTTGATTCAATTTATGGATGTTTAGTCCTTGAAGGATACAAGCACAAGACAACATTTTATTATTTGAAAAAAAAATCTTTTATGTTTAGTAACTCTTTCTAAGGAAAAGATTTTGGACTTCTATAAATTGAGAATCATTTCATTCCACAATAATATTATTCTCTCAATATTATTCTTAATTTCAGTAATATATAGGTACGAAATCAATTTAATCTTGTTATTCATTAATATTTTTTACAATTACTAAATTACTAATTGCACATTGCTTGCTTTTTTGACTGTTAGGCTTTTTTTTGTCTATTCTGATATGTGGTTTCTATCTACTTTGCATGTTTTCTTATTCTTTTATTTGTATCAATTTGATATATTATTAATTTTTTATAACATCTATTTTTAACGTTATTGATGGTTTTCTTATTAGTTTTGACGATGCATGTTGTATCGTTATTCATGGTTTCTTTATTTTCTTTGACGATGCCCTGTTGTTTCAATCTGAATAATATACTCATAATTTGAATTCAATCGTATTCTAAGGGTACATCAAGAGTTTGGAGTTACTGGATGATGCAGTTCGTGTGAACATTATTATGTTTTTTTTAGGATTCAAAATAGATGAACAAGAGTATACCGAAAAAGAAGAGGAGGTGAAATTCGCAAATTCACTTTACAACTCAGTCTCTCAAAACACGCGACAGCAAAGCAAAATTGAATAGCTTGAAATTAGTGCAAATGGCATAATAATCACGTTCATAATATCTTCAAACTTGGCATAATGTACTTTAATTTAATTTCTGACTTCATTATGTGTTACTTGTTAATTTCTAATTTTATTCCACTGTCATCCGTGTTACAGGTTACTGATCTTGTTTTCTTAGATTCTGGCTGAAAACTGGTACCGACTTCTAAGGACAAGATTTTTATGATATGGGATCTTGATACTCAACAATGCATGCAGATTATAAGAGGCCATCATATTGAAATATGGTCCATATATATTGACCCTGAGGAAAGATATCTAGTCACCGACTTGGTTGATCCTGAAATTCATTTTTACACTATAAAATGAGATTAGCTAATGGACAATTTATTGCTAACAAAATCAAAATAGATGTAAATAATTACTTGCCTACTGAAAACAAATGGGAAGTTCTGAAGTCGTTCGGTGAAATTCAGCGCCAAAGCAAGTATAGAGTTGCAACAGTGAGGTTTAACAAGTCTAGAAACCTGCTGTAACTTTTACGAAATAACTATGACCACACACACCCTCACAATAGTTTTTATTTATTTTTATTTTTTATACTTCATATGCAGGTCAATTGACCAAAAAAATTTAATAAAAGTTGTTTCGATCCCAACAAAACTCATAATTTCAGTTCAATCGTATTTTAAAGGTTCATCGTTATGCTTCTTTTTGGATAACGAAGCGATCACCTCGCGATGCCTCAACAAAACTCATAATATCCAGAGCGATCACCTCGTGATGCCTGATACAAATTCTAGCTACCCTGACCACTCTGACCCTTTGTAATCTATAGTGCTATCTTAATAAGCTGGCTAGGCTAGAAACGATGCAGATGACCCTGACCAAAGAACCTTTTGCCTCTATGCGGTGAACCACTGAATCCACCCTAGTAGCGAGGCCACTTGTCTCTGCCTCAGTAGGCCTCATGAAGAATATCCTCATTGGTATGGTCATAATCAATAACTATAAGAAAACTCACCCTTGAAACCACCAAATGCTCTGAAGCTGACCAAAGCGATTGAATCAACGCCTTAACAAACAGGCAATCCCACCCATGTTTTGTGGGAAGAATCATTCTGGTATGCCTATCCAAGTCATGGAAATAGACCTAGTACTTAGAAACAAACATAGATCCCTACTCTAACCTGGAGAACTCATCTCTCAGCCGCTCTCTCATACTACATGGTACATACTTCTCTAAGAAAGACTCAAAGATCTGAGCCTAAGCAATAAAAGGTTACTCGATTGTACTACAGGAAATATATGACCTCTACCACTGCTTTTCCAGACCATCCAATTGAAATTCTATGTAATCTGCTCGGTGTGACTCAACCAAGCCGAGTTTATGTAACCTCTTATGGCAGCTGACTAGAAACTCATGGGCACCCTTCCTCAGAGCACCAGTAAACCTTGGAGGTGCCAGTTGAATGAACCTACCCAGCATCTTGTTCTCCTCAGAAGATATAACTGGCCTAGTTGGAATAGGCGGAGAAACTAATGGAATATGCAACATCTATAATCGGGGATCCAAAGTAGCAGGCTGTGCTCCCAAACCCTGTGCCACTATCTGGGCTGAAGTCTTGGCCTTATCCCTAACCTGTGAACCAATCAGAGTACCTGGTGAAGCCTCAGGCTGTGACATGCCCTCCAGAAACCCAAGAAGATGGACCAATGTATCCTGTAAGAGTGGTATAGCCACAAAACCTGTCAGATGCTAGACATGCCCCACACACTCTGATTGATATTGAACCTCTTCTACCTCTATATCTGACTCTGGTGATGGTACCCTAGCCTTCACCTGAGCTTCCACTGCAGTGCGTGACCCTACCTCTACCTCTTGTTGATTCCACTTAATCACCTAGCTGGGGCTCTAACTATAGATGCAAGAGCCTCGTCCTCACCTGCTGCCGATCTCATACGAACTATCTGAGAAAGAGTGAAACAAAATATACTTAGAAGTTGATAAAATCATGTACGCATGATAAGGAATTAATCAAGATGGAAATATTCCTATGAATGCCCTATAGCCTCTCGCAAATAGGATACAAACGTCATCATACTGATCCATGAGAGAATACTAGACATTTGCTCTTGTAGTGGTAAGACTGATAAACCTAAAGCTCTAATACCACTCTGTCACGATCCAAAATTGGGTCATGATGGAACCTACTAAATCCCTTTAGTAGGCAAGCCAACCTAAGAGAAACAACACTACAATTAATTACCAAATAAGATAAAGCATAAAAAAGATAATAATAATAAGATGAGGGCCAATGTTAGGAGACTTCCCACTCACACGCAAGTGTACATGGTCGTCCAAGTAATATAGGCTGGTTAGTCTGAATATCGTACCCAAGAGACTTATGACATAGCAAATCTTCTAAATTATTTGTATACTGCTAAAATAAACAAGTATTAAAGTAACTATAGTATGAGTTTTGTAGTAACTAAAGATCTAAAATAAAACGACAGAATTAAATGCAAGTAAGTAATGATTTTGGTTCCAAGTTTAGAGTGAATTCCAGGGTTACAACTTTATTACGCAATTAGAAGTAGTAGTCACTTGAATCGACTTGTTCGTTCACCTAGTTGTTGATTTTGAGGTTGATTTTACAACTATGGTCTTCCGAGCCTCTAGTTGCCTATTCAAAATAGTATCACAGCTACATCGTTGAGAGGGGATGTGACATCTTATTTAGAGAGCATTTATATATCTTTCCATATAAACCAAGCAAGGCGTTCTAGATATATTCTTATCCTAGTCGCTAACCTACCCTTTACATTGTAAAGAGAAGCCTTGCTCCGTATATTCCTCAGTCTATCTTATTAATCCTTCTCCCGAGTTTACAACAAGATTATATATTTATCTTAATGGCGGCCAAGCATCAAAATACTAAACACAGGAATATAAGAACAAATAATGATGGCAAACAAACTAATCAATCCAAATCATACTAAAGAATCATGTGTTTGTAGACGTAACCCCAGAACAAGGGTTCTTAGCCACTCATGCTAATCAAAAACACAAATAATAATATTTTCATCCAAAGTTATGGCTAAGAAAAGAAAGAAGAAAAGAAACCTAATGCAGAATTCTAATCTCTCCTTGAGCTCTTAAAATATGATGGAACCTTGACAAAAGACGTCCACTTTTCTATTTATAGGGCTTGGAAAATAACCCCTTTTCCTTCTTGGAGTCGGAATAGGAGAAAGCTGGAAAATCTGTTGGGATAGAGCCTGGTGCAACTAGCCAAGGGTGCGCCCGACTTGGTGCACAACAGTTTTGGTGATGGAGCATCGCCCCACCAATGCGCCAGGTGTGGCCTTTAGTTGTTTATGGCTTGGGGAAGCGCCCCACCAAGGCGCCACTGCCCTTTTTCTCTCTTTACGTGCTGTCGAGCATTCTGCTACGTTGCATCCATGATTTACTCATCCGTTTCATCTTTCAATGGTTAATTTCTCATGTCATTTTACGTGCAAGTATCTAATCATGTATCTTAGTACAACATATAGCAATTCAACTCAAACACACAATATATAGTAAGTAATATTCTTAAAACATAAGGTAAACATGGGTAAAATACGATAAACGGGCATATAAATATGCCCAACATCACCACCCCACACATAAACCTTTGTTTTTCCTCGAACAACTCACTATCATCTATGGTAAGATTCACCATAAACACCTAAGGAACTTTCCATCCTCACTTGCAAGTGGCTAGACAATTTTATTCATGCTCTCGTAGTTCATTTACCAAGCAATATCCAAACACCCTTTTTAGCTCTAAGATCTTCACTTGAAACAACACACCATCTATAACGGACTCTTTATCACAATATCGGCCCAACATGCTCATGCAAAACAAAACAAGTACTAACACTACCAGATATATGCCATGGGTGCCCTCATAATTTAGTGTTGCCCCTATTTTTAATCACACAAAGTTAATTTCAATGGGGGATTTTTGATTCATTAAAGCACTCACTCTCTCAAAAGATGTTTCAAACATATCATAACATACCATACGCTTTCCCTTAGTGTATAGTGAATTCAACAAAGCAACCACATCCATGGAATCAAAAGGACTTTCGTTTGGTTGTAATGTCGTCTTCGGGACGGGTAGGATACTTGTAGGTACAAAGTGAACCTTTTCCCTATTGCACATGAAACTACATTTTTGCTCTTTTATTTATCCTTCTTTCATAGTTTCTCCTATGTTCACACCTTCTTGCACTACCACTTATTATATCTAGTTTTCACCCTTTCGTTAATGTGTACTTTTCTAGCAAAACCTTTTTGTTTCTTCAAATTCAATATTTTTTCTTTTTTTTCTTTATTTTCTCACAACAAGCACTTTGCAATTTTTTACCGGCTCCGCATCTTCCTTTTACTACATTCACCTCCCCTTTTATCTACCCTTCTCCCTTCGTTTCTCTAAATTTTTAATAACTTTTCAAGTGCCTAGTGCATTAGGGACTTTCATTTAGATCAAATTCACAGGGTATCAACAAAGTGGATAGGCTTATTATGCGGCTTAACAAATAATTAGGCTTTAAGGCTCAAAGGGGCTTCACTAGTGGCAATGTCAAGGTGGCACAAACAATCACAGAAGAAACAAGAAAAATGGCTTTTCAAGAAAATGCCTTAATCATATTCCACGAATTTCATGCTAGTCAACTTTCACACACACACACGGGGCATGTTCTAGATGCTAATCTATGCAAGAAACCAATCAAAAACTCACACGCATGGCATATGATGCATATATAAAAAGGTTACACTTGCATTCTCACACACAAACACATTGAGTGAATTTATACGATTAAGCCTGTTTCTTTCATTTTTTGAGTCTAGTTAAAGAGCCTATGTGTCTCTCATGAAGTTCTCACTCACTTGTATGGCTTCACATAAGCTACCCATGACGTCTAGCTAAAACTCCAAGTGGGATTTCTAGGTTCCAAAGGCAAGGCTTCTAATCCTACAATCCTATATGACTAATTTTACCCTAAGAAGGTCGTTATCCATCCATCATTGGGACAAGTCATTACTATAATGACTTACCTAAAAATATATCCTAAAAAAAATAAAAATTCTACCCGGTTCAAACGGACTATCCTCAAGAAAAGAAACGAAAACAAAAGCCGAGGAACCCAACCTAAAAAATAAGAACAAACCTAACTAAGCATACCACCAACCATTCTCCTTAACAACAAAAACAAGTCACACGACGCTCACAGCACTCAAGATTTAGCAATGAAAATCATAGGAAGTCTCCTCTCCACCCCACACTTAAACATAGCAATGTCATCAGTGCTTCAAATAAGTACAAAAGTAAAGAGTAAGAGAAGGAACTCCCTAGGCCTCTAGGCGTCGTCCTCATCATCATCAGGAACGAATTCCTAATCCTGCTCAGCTGTAGTATCATTAACTACCATTAAAGCAGTACCAACATCATCAACCTTATCATCTTCATCATCGTTAAGTCATGTACGGTCGGCTCATCATCATCCAAAGGCTCCTGAAATGTTGGCCCCATCTTGCACATATACATTGCACTGTCAGTCAGTGTGTACCAATTGCTCAGCGCAGCCATCTCCTCCTCAGTAGTAGGTCGACTGCCAATCCTCAATTGTAGCTCTGCCATCCCATACATTCGGCCCATCCAATAATCATCTCGTGCCTGATGGTCAGCATTAGAAAGTACCAGCCTATGTGAAGTATCTTTGGGCTTTGTCTTTGTCACATCAACCAATTGACTCACCAGGTATGGAACTTGGGGTAGGCACATATCATGAATTTTCTCCTCAATATCTTATTTTCTTATAAAGCGGGTCACCAACCCTCCATAGCAGAAACGCCACCTTTTGTTGTTGCGGATATTCATCATGTTGTGCCTCAGCACCGAAGCCACATTGATCGGCATTCCCTTCATGAGCATGTATACCAACACCACCCTGTCTTTAGTCACCTCAGTTGTGTGTTTGCACAGTATAAGGGTGCTACATATAATTTTCAACCACACTCTCGCATCTTAGTTGAAATACGCATAATGCAAGGTAGCATATCGCTCAGTGTCTTTAGTTCTTTCCCAATGAGATGTTGAATATACTCCACAAAGTGTACGGTGTATGTCTCGATATGGTGGCTCTACTTTCATTTCCAAGTAAGGTATAACATCAACAAGTGGCGTCCCTAAAAATTCATTCAGGACCCGTGTGGTGAACCATAGTACCTTTCCTCAAATGTCCACTTATTGGCTTCTACCTTCCCCTGTTTGCCAGTTTGCATAAAATTGCCTTACCATAGTAAGGTTTCACTCTCCTTGATCCTGAAAGATATATTGAATTCCCAATTTGTAGACTATCTCATGAATTTAGGGGAAATATGTTTGCAACCGTGCCTCATCAACATGCTCATCTTTGAGGTACTTATCTTCATTTTGAGACTCAAACCAATCGATCCCCTGAATCTATACTGCTCTTTTACCGAACTTTCGCTGGGGTGCCCACGGGATCGAAGGAGCTATTATCCCAGTAGATTCACCTTTTTGGGACCTTTTGCCTTATGTTCCTTCTATAGCAGGCTTTCTTCCTCGTGGAGGAATTGTACCTACAACAGACAATTTAAACAAATCAGCCCAGCACAATCAAGACTAGCTAAATTAGTGTTTTTATAGGGTCATAACAACCCCACACTTAATTTGCTAGCATGGTATCTATAGGTTGATGGAGGTAATAAGACTTCCCTCTTTTCACAAAATTGTGTTTTCATCATCCTATGACACCATATCAACGAACCAATTCTCACAATTATCTTCCAAACAATTCTCATGAATTCACTGCCCAATTTCAAGATTAAACACTATTCATGGCCACAACTTCACTCAATGTAGTACAAATTCACCATTTTTTCTTGATGTTTTTGAGTGACCCATCATCTCCTACTACATACTTTGCTTTCCACCTATCAAGACCCATCAACAAAACAAGAGAAAAATTCGAAATCCACCATTACAAGTGCATATACGAAATATAATCTTCTTTGTAAGTGTATTTTAAGAGTTCAAGCATTCATCAATGGTGGAAAAAGTTTTAGTTCTTCCAACAAGATGAGACAAGTCCACACATCTACATATCTTGATAATGGAAAGCATAAATAAGAAGTAGAGAGTGTTAGAAAGTAAAGGAAGATTTTACCTTACCTAGAGAACTTATGGAGAATGTTCAAGCTTGAGGGCAGTGACATTGGAGGAAGAAGAAACTTTTTGAGAGAGAAAGAGAGAAGGGAGGCACTCCAGTGTGAAGAATGAAGAGGAAAATAGAAGAATTAGGGGTTTAAAAGAGAGGATCTTAAGAATTTCGGGTCTTGGGTCGGTTGACCCTTGACCCGCCCCGTTTTTCTTTTTTTTTCCGGATGCCCGGGAATTAGTATGGCGCAATGCACCTAATATGCGCCAGGTGAGGCGATTAGTAATTGTGCCCCTGGGGAAGTGATCCTGAGATGCGCCAAAGTGCCCCCACAGTTGTTTACCCCTTTGGGCAACGTGCCAAGGATTCACCCAGATGGGTTTCCATTTGGAGCGGCGCGCTAGGTAGGCTCCAGACTGCCTCCTCAGTAGTTTGGTCCCTGGGGCAGTGCGCCAAGGCGCCGCCAGACCCCTGGGATGCAATTTTTTTCGTTACTTACCTTTCCCATTCTCTTACTTAGCTCGTGTTTTCCCTTTCCTTACTACAAAAACAACAAATCATTAGAAAAATGGTGGGTTGCCTTCCACCTAGCACCTTAGTTTTGGTCGTGGCATGACTCATATTTTTGTCCTAAACTATTACAAAACATTCATGGGTTGCCTCCCACACAACTCCTGATTTAACATTGTGACACGACGTACCTCAAAAGTTACTCATCCGACAGGGTGATTGAGGTCTTCTCCCTTTCCACATGCTCAGCCCAATAATGCTTCACTCTTTGACCGTTAACAAAGAAAGTACCCATTTTTTTGGCCCTCCATAGCTCAACTGCACCATGCGGTGTCATCCTTACTACCTCAAATAGTCCAGACCACTTAGACTTAAGCTTCCTAGGGAAAAGCTTCAGTCTTGAATTGAATAGGAGGAATCTTTGGCCAGGTTCAAACGAGCAAAGAAGGATGTTCTTGTCGTGCCATCTATTTATGTTCTCCTTGTAGAGCTTGGCATTTTCATACGCCTGCAACCTAAACACATCAAGTTCATTAAGCTGCAACTTTCTCTTATGCCCCGCTAGCTCTTCATCCAGATTCATCTTCTTTATAGACTAGTAGGCTTGGTGTTCCAACTCTACCAGTAGATGAAAAGCCTTACCATATACGAACCGATACAAAGAAGCTCCTATGGGCATTTTGTACATAGTTCGATATGCCCATAGTGCATCATCAAACTTCTTAGCCCAATCCATCTTTTGTGCATTCACAGTCTTCTCTAGAATCTTCTTCACTTCCCGATTTGATACCTCAAACTGCCCTCTAGTTAGGGGATGATATGCAGTAGCTATATTGTGACGCACCCCATACTTAGCCATTAATTTTCTGAACCAGTTATTAATGAAGTGAGTTCCACTATCACTGCTTATCTCTCGTGGAGTACCAAATCTCATGAATATATTCTTCTTGACAAACTTTACCACCACTTTTGCGTCATTAGTAGGAAGAGCGACAACCTCTACCGACTTAGACACATAATCCACCACAAAAAGTATGTACTTGTTACCAAAAGAAGGTGGGAATGGTCCCATGAAGTCAATCCCCCATACGTCGAAGATTTATACCTCTAGGATGTTCTTCAAAGGCATATTATGCCTTCTAGAAATAGCTCCAGTCCTCTGGCACTGATCATATCCGTTGACGAAAGCTACCAAATCCTTGAATATCATAGTCCAATAGAAGCCCGACTGTAACACCTTATGTGTTTTGCGCTCTCCTCCATGATGTCTCCTATAAGGAGAATAATTACAACTCTCTAAGATTTACTTTACATTATTTTCCATAATGCATCTTCTAATTATTTGATCCGGACTTTGTTTTAACAAGTAAGGCTCGTCCCATATATAAAATTGAGTTTTATGATATAACTTCTTCTTCTGTTGAGTAGTGGCTTCTGGGGGTTACACTCCACTCACCATTAAGTTGATAATATATGTATACCACGCTAGCTCAGAAACATTTAAAGCTTGGAGTTGTTCATCTAGAAACTCCTCTATGATATGCCCTTTATTAGGCACATGAGACCAATCCTCAAGTCTGGACAAATGATCCACTACTTGGTTCTCTTTGCCTTTTTGATCCCTTATCTCCAAATCGAACTCTTGAAGCAGCAAAATCCACCGAAAAAGTCTTGGCTTCACATCCTTCTTGCTAAATAAGGAACGGATTGCAGCATGATCCGTATACACAATCACTTTCGTTCCCATAAGATAGGAGCAAAATTTGTCAAAACCAAAGACTAAAGCCAGCATTTCTTTCTCAGTGACTGTGTAGTTTGTCTGAGCCGCATCAAGTGTCTTACTAGCATAATAGATACAATGAAATACCTTGTTGACTCTCTGACCCAACACAACTCCAACCGTAACATCACTGGCATCACATATAAGCTTAAAGGGTAGCTCCCACTTAAGTGCAATCAAAATAGGAGCTTCAATCAATCGCTTCTTCAAATTCTCAAATGCCTTCACACAGTCATTACCGAATTCATACTTTACCTCTTTCTCAAGCAACTTGTATATTGGTCTGGATATCTTGGAGAAGTCTTTAATGAAGCGTCTGTAGAAGCCTGTATGAACAAGAAAGCTATGAACACCCCTCACAATGACTGGAGGTGGTAGTTTCTCCATAACCTCTATCTTCGCGTGATCTACTTCTAACCCCATTTTTTATACTTTATGGCCAAGGACAATGCCTTTTGTGACCAAAAAGTGACACTTCTACCAGTTAAGAACCAGATCCGTCTACTCACTTCTTGCCAATACTCTATCCAGATTCTGAAGACAAGCATCAAATGAATTCCCAAAAACTGAGAAGTCATCCATAAACACTTCAACAATCTCCTCCACCATGTCAGAAAAAATAGCCATCATACATCTCTGAAATGTAGCCGGCGCATTACAAAGCCCAAAAGGCATACCTTGAGAGAATATGTGCCATAAGAACAAGTAAACATCGTCTTTTCTTGACCCTCTGGTGCTATGGCTATTTGATTGTAGCCAGAATATTCATCTAAGAAGCAAAAGTACTCCGGGCCAGCTAACCTATCCAACATCTGATCAATGAATGGAATGGGATAGTGATCTTTCCGGGTGGCTTCATTTAATTTCTTGTAATCCATGCAAATCCTCCACCTAGTGACTGTACATGTTAGAATCAGCTCATCTTTTTCAATTGTTATCACAGTTAACCCCTATTTTTTTGGGAAACATTGAACCGGACTGACCCCCTTGCTATCTGAGATTGGGAACATAATACCTGAGTCTAGCCACTTGATCACTTCTTTCCATACCACATCCTTCATGGGAGGGTTCAATATCCTCTGATGTTGTTCTATGGGCTTGTACCCTTCCTCCATGTAGATCTTATGCATGCAAAAATATGGATTAATCCCATGAATGTCAGACATTTTCCACCTAATTGCTCTCTTCCTCTTCCGCAGTACTACTAGATCCTCATTCACTTGTGCTTCATTTAATTCGGCTGCGAGAATTACTAGAAGTGTATCATCTTATCAAAAGTATGCATACTTCAGATGAGGTGGGAGTGGTTTCATCTCTAACTTTGGGGCCTCTTCAATAGATGGCTTAGGAGGTGGTCCCAAAGGTCTATTAAGAGGTTCGAACTCAGTAGTACTGGACAACACCCAAGCTGCTTCAAAGCATTGGACAATTTCATATGCCGCTCCATCTCTATACAATTCTGTCCATGTGAGGGCCCTCTCCAATGGATCTTTAGATGATATGAGCGGTATCCCTGATTCTATATCCACCACAGTAATAGTCGATGAGTCCTCATATAATGCAGGCAACTTCATTGCCTTATAAACATTAAAGACTTCGACCTTGTCATGTGCTCTCATGGTGAGTTTCCCTACTGTAACATCTATAAATGCTCTGCCTATAGCCAATAATGGACGTCCCAAAATAAAAGGAACTTACAGGTCTGGTTCAAAATTCAAGATCACAAAATCCACTGGAAAAATCAACGATCCAATCTACACTAATATATCTTCAATTATGCCCTCATGTCTAGCTAAAGATCTGTCTTCCAACTGCAGAACAGTTATCATGGGGTGAGGACTACCCAATCCCATATTTTTGAAGACCTAAGGTGCCATTAGGTCCATACTTGCACCAAGATAGCATAGTGCTCGTGCTATAACTTTCTGGCCAATGGTGATCTCAATAGTAAAACTTCCCGGATCCTTCAGTTTGGTTGGCAACCTATTCTAAATTTGAGATGTGCATACCTCTGTGAGCGCGACTGTGACATATTCCATCAACCTATTCTTATTTGCCACAATGTCTTTGAAATACTTTGCATACTTCAGGTGTCACACCCTAAGGATACCCCTAGACGTACCACAGGATCCTAAGCACGCGTGCCATAGACTAACCCGTAGTCATAGCATACTCAGTCATTCATGAAGGAAACATGGCGGAAGCAAAAATAGAAAGTTAGGCAACCCAACACATAAATGGTAAATCAAGATGAAACACAATTCGAAACAAGAGACTCTAATACTGTCTATGTCTAAAAAGCCCCTACACATGACATAAGGAATTGCTAGGACAAGACCCTAGCTAACTCAAGGTACAAAAGTAAATAAACAACAACTAGCTAAAATCATAAATAGCCCTCGAATAATAAGGACTCACCAACACTGACTGGAAATGGCCTGCGATCTCTAGCCACGTGCCTGAGGGAGGGAACCTGAATCTTCATCATCAAGAGGATGCAACTCAAAATATGCGTCAGTACTATAGGATGTACCCATTATGTATGATATGCATAATAATGACAAAAACATACTTAAAACATGCTTTAAATGAGTTCGTACATATAAAGAAATAGTACAAGTTAATATCAAGATATAAGGCATAAAATATGAAATATAGTCAAGATTCAAATTAGAGTATCATGTAACTTATTATCTTGAAAATAAAACATGCGGGAGTTTCTCTTAACCGACATAAACCATGTTGAGCTACATAGAGTCCAGTGTCATGCACCCACACTGAAAAAGGTTGTCTTAACCGGACAAGGTTAGAACCATGTCATAAGGATCCTTTCATAAGCCACGGAGGGAAACCTACGATGGCTGCGTAGTTTTCGACTTGGGTTATCTAGAACCCTCATCCCTCGGTGCTAAATACTACTCCCAAAACATATAACATGAGTCTCACATACATGTGACTTATCTAGATGTCGAAACTTGTTCATAAATATGTTCATAACCCGGATCTTCATACTATTCATGAATCTTGGTTTAGAAAATAATTCATGAGCATTAATGGCACATCGGGTGTCTTGCATTGCATAATAGTTCATAACTTGAAAATATGCACGGCACTAGTCCAATTTCATAATAACATATACTTTCATAAAACATAGGAACTAGGCATGCACTTGCTTAAAATTCATGAAAACATACTATCAAATACCCAATTTACTTGAATCAATTTATGCATGTAGAATTTGCCATAATTATCCTTCAATTTGAAGTAGGAGTTCATATGTAAAAACCCATGCAAAAAAATCATGCAATTTAGTAGTAATTTCATAATAAAATCATGAGAAGGCAATTTATAGCAAAACCCATAAGAATTTGGTAAGAAACCTAATTTCAATGTTCATGAAATAAAAATAAAAATTTGGGGTTTTGGGCACAAGGGCGAAAGGAACCCGTTGTTGAAAACCCACATACCTTGATTGAAGCTAACCCACTTGAAATTGAAAAGAAAGGAGACTTGATCTTGGATCTTGAGACTTGGAGTTTGAAGGAGTTCTTTTCCTTTTTGGGCGATGAATAAAGATTTGCGGGGGGGCTTAGGCTAATGAGGGTGAAAACCCTTCTAGAAGTAGTCAAAATGACCTCACTTAGGAGTTAAAAGGGTGGGTAATTATAAGAATACCCCTAGGACTTAATTAAGAAAAAGTTGTTTTAAAACTCGGCTTCAAGTTCCAAGGGTCCCTTTTACGGATCGTACAACTCATCACGGCTCCTGGACTTGAGTTGTGGTTCCTGAGAAAACATTTCAAGCTGTAGATTACTTTCCACGGACTAACAAGATGACCTGTAGTAACTTCTACGAGTCGTGGAACCAATTCATGGTGCCAGGGGAAATGGCCACTCTCTGTCTGATTTTCATAGGTTGGTACCACAATTCGTGGAAACATCCACGAACCGTGAAACTGACCCGTGGTCCTCAGACCTGAGGGTGGTCTACAGGATTGGAATCACGAGTCATTTCCACGACTCGTGGAACTTTCCATGGCTCATGGACTTGACCTGTGGTCACTGGAAGTTTAAAATTCTGCAAGTTCTGAGTTTTAAAAGCTGAATCGATTTTCGAGGTGTTACAATATCTCCCCCTTGGGATCATTTGTCCTCGAATGAAGACTAAGCAAGTAAACTTGGAGAGAAAACAGCCCAACCAACAACAAAACATGGAAAACCAAGGAATAAACATGAAGATTGAACTTATCAACTTAAAACATGATGGAATCAACTTCGAGAACCTGAATACATGCTAGGATCATGAGGAAAACTGATGGAATAGAACTGGAGGAACATACTAATGAGGAAACTATTACCTCAAGCTGGAACGGAATCGAAAGGGAAGATATGAGGGTACTTGGATTTCATGGTTGATTCTGCTTCCCAAGTAGCCCTCTCAACTAGCTGATTCCTCTAAAGGACTTTTACCAAAGCAACTTCTTCGTTTCTCAACCTCCAAATCTGATGATCAAGAATCTCCACGAGAACCTCCTCATAAGTTAGACTATCCTTCACACCCACATCCTCCAAAGGGACAATCAAGGTTGGATCACCAACACACTTCTTCAACAAGGAAATATGAAAAACTAGATGAACCACTTCTAATTCCGTTGGAAAATCCAACTCATAAGAAACACTACCAACTCTCCTTAGAATCCTATAAGGACCTACAATATAGGGACAAAGCTTCCCTTTCTTGCCAAATCTCATCACACCCTTCACGGGTGAGAGTTTCACAAAAACCCAATCATCAACTTCAAATTTCAACTCCATTCTTCTCACATCCGCATATGATTTTTGTCGACTCTGGGCAGTCTTCAACCTCTCTCTAATAAGCTTAACCTTCTCCATAGTCTCATGAACCGAATTTGGACTAATCAAAGCTGCCTCACCTACCTCAACCAACCAATAGGAGAGCTACACCTCCGACCATAAAGTGCCTCATAAGGAGCCATCTGGATGCTAGAATAAAAGCTATTTTTGTAGGCAAACTCGATGAGAGGTAAGTGATCATCCCAATTACCCTTGAATTCAATCACGTAAGCCCTCAACATATCCTTCAAGGTCTGAATAGTATGCTTTGCCTGGACATCCGTATGTGGGTGAAAGGTTGTGCTAAGATTCACCTGAGTACCAAGACCTTGATGAAACAATCTCCAAAACTGGTAGGTAAAATGAGTACCTCTTTCTGAAATGATAGACAAAGAAACACCATGCAATCTGACTATCTCCAGAATGTAGAGTCTAGCATAATCGTTTGCTGAATCCGTAGTCTTAACAACCAAGAAGTGGGATGACTTAGTACGAGGCAAACTTGTGATGAAATCCATATTGATCGATTCCCACTTCAAAGTAGGAAGGTCAATGTCCTGAGTTATGCCACATGGTCGCTAATGCTCTACCTTCATTTGCTGACAGTTGGGACACTTAGCCACAAAACTGTCTATGTCCCTTTTCATACCATTCCACCAATAGACTTTCTGTAGGTCACGGTACATCTTTGTGGCACCAGGGTTAATAGAATATCTGGAACTATGAGCCTCAGTCAAAATCTACTGTCTCAACCCATCTATATCTTGCAGACACAATCGTCCCTGATAACAGAGCACACCATCTCCTCCTTGGGAGAAAACCTCAACTCTTTGCTGATGGACTGCACCCTTTAGCTGAAGCAAAATGGGATCACTGTATTGCTTTACCTTCACTTCAGCTACCAAAGATGATTCAGAACCATTTTGAACAATAACACCACCTTCTGTCGAGTCCATAAGGTGAACTAAAAACCGATCAAGCCTATGAACCTCCTTAACCAATTCCTTTTTTTCGTCTTCAACTGAAGACACACTACCCATGGATAACCTACTAAGTGCCTCCACTACAACATTTTACTTACACGGATGGTAAAGCCCACCCATATCATAATCCTTAAGAAGTTTAAGCCATCTCCTTTGATGCAGATTCAATTCGTTTTGAGTTAACACATACTGGAGACTCTTATGATCGGTGAATACATCCACATGCACATCATACAAGTAATGTCTCCAAATCTTCATGAGTAGGGTAGTTATTCTCATGGATCTTAAGCTGTCTAGAGGCATACGCAACCACTTAACCACACTGCATCAAAACATAACCCAAACCAATTCTAGAAGCATTACAATACACAACAAATTCATTTAGGCTATCGATCGAGCCAACACTAATGATGTGGTCAACCTAGTCTTTAATTCTTGAAAGTTCTTCTCACATAGATCAGACCACTGAAATTTGACCTTCTTTTGAGTCAACTGAGTCAATGGGGCAGCAATGGAAGAAAACCCTTTCACAAACCTCCTGTAGTAACCAGCCAAACCCAAAAAGCTCCTAATATCAGACGAGGAAGTGGATCTAGGCCAGTTATTTACTGCCTCAATCTTTTGAGAATCAACTCGAATACCATCTCTAGTCACAATATGACCCAGAAAAGCAATAGACTACATCAAAAACTCACACTTGCTAAACTTAACAAACAACTGCCGATCCTTAAGAGTTTGCAACACAACTCTCAAATGGTCCACATACTACTCCTCACTCCGAGAGTAGATAAGGATATCATCAATGAAAACAATGAAAAATATATCCAAATATTGTTTGAACACATGGTTCATCAAATCTATAAAGGCTGCAGGAGCATTCATTAGACCAAAAGACATAACAACAAATTCATAATGACCATACCAAGTCTTGGAGGTGGTCTTCGAGATATCACACTCTCGAACACAAAGTTGATGATAACCGGATCTAAGATCTATTTTGGAGAAGAAACTAGCACCCTGAAGCTGATCGAATAGGTCTGCAATCCTAGGAATGGGATACTTATTCTTAATTATAACATTGTTCAACTGACGGCAGCCACTACACATCCTAAGGGAACCATTCTTTTTCCGCACAAACAAAATTGGGGCACCCCATGGAGAAATGCTAAGCCTGATAAAACCCTTATCAAGAAGATTCTTCAACTGATCCTTTAAATCTTTATGTTCCGCATGAGCCATTCTACAGGGATGAATAGAGATAGGATTCATATTTGGAAGAAGATCTATCCCAAAGTCGATCTCTCGCTCGGGAGGGACTGCGAGTAAATCATCAGGAAACACTTCTGGGAACTTATTCACAACAGGGACAGACTAAAAGGATAGGGTTTCGAACTCCGTGTCCATAACTTGAACTATATAAAAAATGTAACCCTTTGAAATCATCTTCTTAGCCTTAAGATAAGATATGAAATGACCTCGCGAGGATGGGGGACTACCTTGACACTCTAAGACTGGTTTATTTGGAAACTTGAAACTGACAACCCGAGTATGACAATCAACTGAAGAATAACAAGCATGCAACCAATCCATACCAAAAATAATGTCAAAATCAGTCATCTCCAACTATACTAGATCTGTTGAAGTGACTCTGTGAATGACTAAGATAGGGCAATTTTGGTAGATTCTTTTGTCTAGGACTGACTCACCAACATGAGTAGACACACAAAAGGGTTCTAGAAGCGATTTCAAACAAATTTTGAATTTGCATGCTACATAAAGGGTTACAAAAGATAGGGATGCACCGAGGTCCAACAAAGCATATACATCGGAGAGATGACTTTCAACATACCAGTGACAACGTCTGGGGAACTCTCCTGGTCCTGACTAGAGGACATGGAATAAAGGCGGTTCTGACGCTGACCACCATAACTAGAAGTTGTGCCCTGCTGGGCTGGTCGACCTCCTGGGACTGTTGGAGCAGACTGAGCCCTACTACCTCCCTTTTCCTTCTTATCCAAAGGGCAATCTCTAACCATGTGTCCAGCCTGTCCATACCCAAAGCATGCACCCATGACCAAATGACAGTCTCCCGGGTGATTCTTCCCACACTTGCTGAAAATAGGATGGGAAGATCCTTTAGCAACACTCCCTTGAGACTGCGAATATAAACCAGATCCTCTACCAGTCTGATCATGATGAGGCCTCGGGGCCTTAGTAGGAGCACTAGCATAAGAATGAATGGGTCCTAATGACTTCTTCTAAAATAAGGAGCGATGTCTACCACCAAACCTTTGACGGCTAAAACCTGAACCCTTGGATATAACTCACTTGTTCTCCCTAGCTATCTCCCTAAGATTGTATACCTTGATCTGGTGAGCATGAGTCATAAGTCTGGAGATACTCATGTCACTCAACAACATAACAGACCTACACTCTTTTTTCACCAAGTTTGAGACTCCATAGATATACTTGATCATCTGATCCTGTGGGTCAGCCACCATAGCCGGAGCATATCTGGAGAGCTGAGTAAACCTCAAATTGTACTCCTATACTGTCATAGATCCCTATCTCAAGTTCACAAACTCCTTGGCCTTATCTTGCCTCAACTCTCGAGGAAAGAACTGGTCGAGGAAAGCCCTCTCAAAACACTCCAAGTCAGAGGGACCTCGTCCCTAGCCCTAGCTTCCTTTTATTGCATGAACCAGATATGAGCTACATCCTTGAGTTAATAGGATGCTAACTCAACACTATCAACCCCAGCCACTTGAATAACATCAAATATTTTATTTACCTCATCCAAAAAGTTAAACGGATCTTCCCCAACCTTTGAACCCCAAAATTCCAGTGGATTCATACAGATGAAATCATGAACTTGGGCCACTACCCCATATTGAGGGTTGATGGGGATAGGAGCCAGCTGGTTGGCCTGAGCGACCAAGGTCTGGGCTAGCATATGGATGATGTTCCAAAAGTCCCCATTCGTGACCTCGGAGGTCGAAACTGGAGAAGCAGCATTCCGAGCAGCTCGGTGAGGCATAATCTAAAACATACAAGGGAAGGATTAAAGGTACATTGGAGTTAAACTCTATCGCACGATATGATCATGAAATAATTGAAGTTTTTCTAAGACATCTCATAGCTTCCCTCTCATAAGTGTGGTGCACTTCACACACATGAAATAGATTCTACTCAGTGCGGCTTTTAGACATCCTAGGACTCTTGAACTTGAAGCTCTAATACCAAGTTTGTCACTCCCCGAGGCTACCCTCTAGACGTAACACAGGATCCGGGGCATGAGTTCCCTAGTATAACCCTTGGTCATTGCATACTTAGTCATTCATGAAGTAAACATGGTAGAAGCATAAATAAAAAGTTAGGCAACCCAACACATAAATGGTAAATCAAGATGAAACACAATTCGAAACAAGAGACTCGAATATTGTCTATGTATGAAAAGCCTCTACACATGACATAAGGAGTTGCTAGGACAAGACCCTAGCTATAGCAAGGTATGGAACTAAATAACCAACAACTAGCTAGAATTATAACTAGCTCTCGAACAATGAGGACTCACCAACACTGACTGGAAATGGCCTGCGGTCTCTAGCCACATGCCTAAGTGAGGGAATATAAATCTGCATCATCAAGAGGATGTAGTGCAAAATATGCGTTAGTACCATAGGATTGATGTGCCAGCATTCTACGACATATTTGACTCCTTTAACTAAAAATAATCATGAGTTTTCAAGCAACTATTGTTGTTTTGATAATTTATGTGTTTAAATTGCATGGAAGTGGAAAAGGATGAAATGGATGAGGATTTGTACTGAAAAGGTACTCACTGTTAGCTGTGATGATTCACCTGATGAGTCGTCACAACCTTGAAGAATCGTCAGGATAAGTCTCCAAGTAATACATCACAAGAAGTGTCATTGTATAAGTGTGAAGGCTGCCATGGTGAGTCATCACACCCATGACAAACTGTCAAAGCAAGCCATCAAGCTGAAGCAGTTTGAAAGCATCACTGGTTAAGAGCGACGATAGCCATGATGACCCATCAAAGCTACGATGATCCATAACAATGAACTATCAAACACAAGTTGCAAATTAGATATCACTGGTTAGTGGTGATGGTTCAGGTGATGAACCATCACAAGCCTGATGAGGCGTAAAGGCGAGCCGTCAAGATTGACAGTGGGATTCCAAATCTATTTTTGGAAATTTATTTCCTAGACTACTATAAATACCCAGTGTTAGGGTTATTTTACATCATCAACCATCATATAAATTTACACATTTTTGAATGAGTTTTGAATGAAGCAAAGAGGTAAAAACATTACTATCATCTTCTTCTTTGCAATTTTACCATTGATACTTGGATTTTATAAAGGATTAAAGTGAAGCTTGTGATTTTATATTGTAAGAACATATTTTTGTTATAATGAATAGTATTTCTTTCTTCCTTCGTTTTGCAAGCATGAGTGGCTAAAACTCCCACAAGTAGGGTTGTGGGAGCCATGGAAAAAGTGATGATATAGATTTCGGCTGATGTTGGGTTCGATTCGTATGTTGTTCACATTGTTAATCTTGTATTCTTAACATTTTCTAATGGTTGCAAATATTAGAACAAGCCTAGGTTTTATTTGCTTGATCTAAGAGATTAAAACAAGGTATATTAGATCAACAACAAGGATTCGGGACTACTAACTCTCGTCTAATGATTAATGCTTTAGCAAGATGAATTTACTTGCAGTTTTAGTTAAAATGTGTAATTGTATCTTTTCAAGTTTGAAAGAATTGAAAAGAAAATGTCTCTATTTGGTCAAGAAACATTTAGATGTAAGCATGATTCCAATTACTTCATGTTAAGCATATGAAAAGAATCTGATTAAGCTCTAACCCGATATCGTTACGAAGCCATGGTGAACACTTTGCTAGTTCACTTCTCTTACGGATTCTTACTCGTTGAAACTCATAAATTATTATTTGCATTGTTCAAAGATTCATTATTTCAAACCCCCTAATTACCGGAAACTATTGATTATTAGTAATCTAAGTCACTAACAACTTAACTTCCACCTTATTCCCTGCGGGATCAAACCCAAACTTTGTTGGGTTTTATATTTGACAACGACTGCTTACGCTTCTTAATTGAGGTGTAATTTGGGCGTATCAAATTTTGGCACCATTATCGGGGAATACGGTTGTTCATTATGTTCGGTGTATTTAGTTGACTCTTAGTCATACTTTCCTAATTTTTTTTATTTGTTGTTTTTGATTGTTACAGAGTACAGAGTTGTGCATGCCAAGTACCCAACGCTCAGGTGAACCAATATTATCCTATGACCCCGAGCTTGCTAGAACTTTAAGGCGAAATATGACTGTATAACAACAAGAAGCAACAAGACTCTCTACAGCTCAGCAGGCCCAATAACACTTGAATGCTGATGATATTGAGGATGATGCTGCGTTGGATGATGAGGCTACAGTGGGTGATGATAGAGTGGCGAATAATGTTAGTAATCTTGCTCCTGCCGAGCAAAGGCCTCCACCGATAGGTAGAGGTCGACAACAACCAAGGAAAATTGCTTTGGATGATGACAATGACCTTAACTTAGATAAGGTTAGTGCTACGGGCGCCATTGTTTTTCCTCCATTAGCGTCGAGCGCTAAATTTAATATTACCAGCACAAAGATCCAGTTGTTAAATCTGAAGTGGTTGCTTAGAGGTGTAGTTAGTGATGACCCCAACAGGCATCTGATGAATTTTGTGGGGATATGAAAATCATTTGAACTGCAGGGTGTGAGCCAAACAACTATCAGGCTTAGGTTGTTCCCGTTGTCTGTGTCTGATGAGGACACACTATGGTTGACAGAGCTAACTCTGGATTCTATAACAACCTGGGGTGAGTTGAAAGAAGATTTCCTAGAAAGGTTCTTTCCTCCCTCCAGGATGATACAGTTGAGGGACAAGATTAGCAATTTCAGGCAGCAACCTCATTAGGATTTACATGAAACCTGGATGAGGTTTAAGAAAAAGTTGACTCAATGCCCGAACCACCAATTGACAGAATTTTTTTTGATGCAGACATTCTACAGGGTGCTGAATTTGGCTACCAAGCTGACACTTGATAATGCTTTATGGGGCTCACTTTTATTGAGGTCACTACTATTCTGGACCGTCTCACCAAAACAAATAGAGCCTGGAATACGCGAGATACATAAGTAGCTGCTAGTACTTATGTTGTTGGTATGTCAGCTGAGCAGCGTAGAAAAAAGGAAGAGCAGGACTAAGACATGGCCCATTTGAAGACACAAATTGACCTGTTGACAAAAGATTTGTTGTCAGAAGGAATTGAGAAAGTGAAAGCCATTGTTTCTCAAGGTAGAGAAGCTGAGTCAGAGTCCGACGAGGAAGCAAATTATTTGGGGGGTTTCCAGGCTAATGGCCAAGGAAACCAAGGTCGAAACTACCAGAAGGACAACTATTATGAGAAGGCTAGCTACAGGGAGCGAGATCAAGGAAACTGGAAGTGTAAAGCTGATAGAGGTGGGTTGTACATACCACATGGAAATTGAGAAAGAGCTAGTAATGAGGTAGGGACATCCAAAATGGAGAACATATTAGCCAAGGTACTGTTGAAAGTAGAATCGACTGACTCTGGAGTGAAGGAGATGAAAACTAAATTATCATTCATGAGACAATTGGTAGATTCACATTCAACTTTGATCAAGTAGTTGGAGCAACAAATGAGTCAAATCACAGCATCCCTAAATCAAAGGAAAACTGGTACCTTGTCGAGTGACACCATACAAAACCCGAGGAATAATGGGAGTTGTATAGCAATCACTACGATAAACGGTAAAACATTATAAGAATCATATCCTATAATTCAGACTTAGAAAGATGATTTTGTTGATGATGATGATTTAGCAGATGATGAGAATGTGGTCAATGAGAGTGTAGGTGTACCTGTTGAAAAAACCACCTTGGTAGAGGATGCGACTCAAGTGCTTAAGGAGAAAAGAAAGGAAGTTGAAAAACTTCCAATGCAAATACCAAAGCTTCCTCCTCCATTCCCTCATAGGATCAAGAAGAAGGTGGAATACTGCAAGTTCCATAAATTCATTACTATGTTGAAGCAAATATCACTAAACATCCCTCTTGTGGATGCGCTTGAAAAGATGCCCGGTTATGCTAAGTTCATGAAGGACTTGATCACTAAGAAGAGGTCGGTAAGTTTTGAGCAGGAAGATAACCTCCACCACTGCAGCGCCATCTCATTAAGGTCGCTAGTTAAAAAGAAAGAGGACCCGGGTGCCTTTACTATTCCCTGCACCATCGGGGAGTTTAATTTTCCTAAGGCACTTTGCGATATAGGAGCTAGGATAAATCTAATGTTGTTAGCTATTTATCAGCAGTTGGGCTTGGGAACCCCTAAACCGACTACTATGAGGCTACTGATGGCAGATAAATTGGTTAAGTGACCAGTGGGTATATTATAAGATGTGCTTGTGAAGGTTGGAAAGTTTATATTTTTGGCAGACTTTGTAATCTTGGATTGCGAGGTAGATTTTGAAGTGCCCATCACATTAGGGAGACCCTTCTTAGCAACCAGAAGAGTATTGGTGGATATGAAGAGCAACAAGTTGACTTTCAGGTTGAATGATGAAACAGTTAAGTTCAACGTGTGCAAATTGATGTAGCAACTGAGGGACATGAGTGTCATCTCAGTTATTGATGTAGTTGTTGATTCTGATATGAAAGTATCTGTTGAGGAGAGATTTGTTGTGGAGACCTTGGAAGCAGTTATGATGAACTTTGATGGTGATGACATCGAAGATTATGAGGAAAGTGTAAATGCTTTGGTAGGAATGGGGTCATATTCCTACGCCTCAAAGAAATTGGATCTTGACTTAAAGAACTGACCGACACCTCCTGCGAATCCTTCCATTAAAGAGGCGTCAATGCTAGAGTTGAAAGAATTGCTGGGCCATCTAAGGTATGCATTTTTGGGCAATAATAGCACATTACCCGTGATTATTGCGCCAGATCTTGTGTAAAGGCAGGTTGAGGCCTTATTGTCCATATTGCAAAGGTACTAAAGAGCGATTGGCTGGGCCATTGCAGATATCATTTCTATCCCACCAGGTATTTGTACTCATAAAGTATAGTTGGAAGATGATTGTACACCAACAACTGAGCATCAGCGATGGTTGAATCCACCGATACAAGAGGTAGTGAAGAAGGAAATAATCAAATGGCTTGATGCAGAAGTGGTGTACCCAATTTCTTATAGTAAATAGGTAAGCCGGTTCAATGTTTCCCTAAAACGGGAAGGATGATTATGGTTGCAAATAAGAATAATGAATTGGTTCCATTAAGACCGATCACAAGGTGGTGGGTCTGTATAGATTACAGGAAAATTAACTCGTGGAATCTGCGGGATCACTTCCCTATGCCTTTCATAGACCAGATGCTTGAAAGACTGGCCAGGAGAGGGTGGTATTACTTTTTAGATGGATACTCGGGTTACAACCAAATATCCATCACACCAGAAGATCATGAAAACACCACCTTCACCTGCCCGTATGGAACTTTTGCCTTCAGATGCATGCCTTTTAGTTTGTGTAATGCCCCTGCAATGTTCCAAAGATTTATGATGTCCATCTTCTCCGATATGGTGGAAGATACATTGGAAGTTTTTATGGATGATTTTTCTGTGGTGGGCGACGCTTTTGAGGATTGCTTGACTAATTTGAGTCAAGCCTTACGGAGATATGAAGATGCGAATCTTGTGCTCAATTGGGAGAAATGCCACTTCATGGTAAAAGAAGGTATAGTGTTGGGACACAAGATATCTGTTAGAGATCTTGAGGTGGATAGAGCCAAGATTGATGTTATCGAGAAACTACTTCCACCATCTCAGTAAAGGGTGTTAGGAGCTTTCTTGGTCATACTGGATTTTATAGAAGATTTATTAAATACTTCTCTAAGATCGCTAACCTACTATGCAAGTTTCTAGAAAAAGAGGCAAAGTTTGTGTTCGATGAAGATTGCTTGAAGGCATTTGAGTGCCTGAAAAAGAAGTTGGTCGCCACAGCTATTATAGTTGCCTCGGATTGGTCCAAACCATTCGAGGTAATGTGTGATGTAAGTGGTATTTCACTTGGAGCTGTCTTAGGCCGGAAGAGGAATAAAAATCACCTTATTTATTATGCTAGCAAGGCATTGAAAGGAGCGCAAAAGAACTACATAGTAGAGCAAGAATTGCTAGCAGTCGTCTATGTCTTTGAAAAATTAAGAGCATATCTACTTGGCACAAGAGTAGTGGTGCACATAGACCATGAGACTTTGAGGTATTTAATGGAAAATAAGTATGCAAAGCCCCGAGTAATCCGATGGGTATTACTATTTTAGGAATTTGACTTTGAATTCAAAGACCGAAAGGGGTATGAGAACCAAGTGGTGGATCATCTCTCCAGGATCGAGAATGAAGAGAAAGTGGTAGATGAGCTGGATATTGATGATGCATTCTCGGATGAGTATGTGTTGGCTGCTTCACTTGATTTGGTGCCATGGTACGCTGATTTTGCCAATTATTTGGTAAATGACATAATGCCGAAAGAGCTAAACTTCCACCATAGGAAGAAATTCCTCCATGATGGAAGTAAGTATTTCTGGGATGAGACTTATCTCTTGTGGTTGTGTTCTGACAGTATAATCAGGAGGTGTGTACTGGAGGTGGAAATGACAAGCATCTTGCAAGCTTGCCATTCGTCCCCAGTTGGAGGTCATCATGCAGATGATCGAACTGCCCAATTTTTTTAACAGTGTGTGTATTACTAGCCAATGATTCATAAAGATGCATATGAATTCACCAGATCTTGTGACCAATGTTGAAGACAAGGAGCAAGATCTTGGAGGCAAGAGTTGCCAATGTCCATAATCCTGAAGGTTGAGTTGTTCGATGTGTGGGGCATAGATTTTATGGGCGCGTTTGACAGTTCTTATGGTAACCTCTACATCTTGGTAGCAGTTGATTATGTTTCAAAGTGGGTAGAAGCGGTCTCTTTGGCCGATAATTAAGGGAAGAGTGTGGTGGCTTTCTTGACGAGAAATATCTTTGCTCAGTTTGGCACTTCACACACAATTATAAGTGATGGAGGGTCACACTTTTGCAATAAAGTGTTCCATGCTTCTCTGGCTAAGTACGGTGTAAAGCAACATAAAGTGGCCATCCATATCACCCACAAACGAGTGGACAAGTCAAAGTGTCAAACCGTGAAATCAAGCAAATATTGGCAAAGTCAGTAAATGTCAATCAGAGAGATTAGGCAAGAAAGCTTGATGACGCACTCTGGGCGTACCAAAGAGCATTCAAAATGCCAATAGGTATATCCTCTTACCAACTTGTTTTTGGTAAAGCTTGTCACTTACCTGTTGAAATTGAGCACAAAGCCCTTTGGGCGCTTAAGAAGTTGGACCGTAGTTGGAAGGATGCATCAAAGTTAAGGTTGGAGCAGTTGAATGGGATGGACGAATTCCAGTTGCGGGCTTATGAGAGATCCACTCTCTACAAAGAGCGAATGAAGTTATATCATGATCGGAGGATTGAGAAGAGGGAGTTCAAAGTCGGGGACTTGGTATTGTTGTTCAACTCTAGGTTCAAACTATTTCCTGGAAAGCTCTAGTCCAAATGGTCTGGGCCATTCAAAGTAAATCAATTGTTCCCATCCGGAGTTGTTGAACTTGAAAACACGGATAGAGAAAGTTTCAAATTTAATGGGCAGAGGGTGAAGCAATATATAAGCCTCTCGGAGGAGGTAAATATCTTATCTGTAGTGTATCTTGATGAAGTCTAAGTAACCAATATACCCTTATCGTGCCGCGATGTTAAATCAGGCACTATATGGGAGGCAACCCATATTTTTATTGTTGTACAATAGCTTTAGGGTAGTTTGTTTTTGTGGGAATTGGTTAATTTATTTGTTGAGTGTGCAGGGAAAAAAGGTAGAAGTGAAAACGGTGTTATGTTTAAGAGTGACGGGTCCATTTGGTGGGTCATCACAGTAGTGACGAGTCGTCACTCAAACCATCACCAAGTGAAAAAATTTGTGAGGTTCTGTTTAAGAGTGACGGGTGCTGTGACGAACCACCAAGAGTGTGACGACCCGTCACATGAGCCACCAGATTGGATGCCAAAAATTGACTTCATGATTAGTGGTGATGGCTCTAGTGACGAGTCATCACCCAAGCGACAGATCGTCACAAGAATCACCAGGCCAGGTAAGTATACTATTTCCTTTTCTTCTTTTCTTCTTTTATTTTTTTTCTGACCCGGTCCAACCCTTAATCCGAACCCGATCTGACTAGATGAATCTCAATATCCCAATCAAAAGACCTCCATTTCAATTTGAAACGGTTTCATCTTTCATCTTCTTTTATGAACAAAATGCCATCCTTCAACCCAAATCCCTTCTCCTAATCAAATCCCACAACACCCAACTTGAAATCCCACATAAATCCATTCCATCACCCAACTCTCTCAAAATCTTTCTTCTCCTCATAGCTGTCGAAAATCCCGATTTCGACCATATTAGTCAAAGTTTAAGTTGAGTTGTTGTTTTCTCTTAGTGCTCAAGGTTAATAAGGAAGTAGTCCTAATCAATTGTCGAGACAAAGGTATGACTCTAATCTCTCCTCTTGAAATTGCTCATCAAATTTTGGGACAAAAGAAGAACAAGAAGTCGATATTTAAAACTGTGAGGTTTTGGTGATGCATGTCATGGCTATGGTTCAACATTTGGGTGAAAAATAATTATGGGTGAATTCTGAGTAACCTAAAGTGTTCAAGAACTTTTTATAATGATGGAAATTGAAATCAAATCCCAAAAAGGATTGGCAGGGTGCTAATGAACACTAAGTGTTCGACAAATTGTCTCAAAGAGGAAAATAGCCACTCTTTGGGGATGACGACTTGGGTGATGAGGCGTCACACTTGTGGTGACTCATCATCCAAGCCGTCACAAGATCTAAAATATATAAGGCCACTGGATAAGGTTGATGGGTTGTGTGACGAGTCGTCATAATTGTGGTGGGTCGTCAGCGAACTCATCAAGCCGAAATAATGACCTCCTTTGTTTGTTTTTATTTACCCGATGGATTCTAAATTGTTTCCCTTGAAGGTACCATGGCTCCAAAACAATAACCAAACCATGGCAGAGCACAGAAAATAAAAGAAAGGCTAGCCCCAACATGGGGATTGTTTGATGAATCAGACCACGAAGGGGAAACAATTGAAGCATCAGCCTATCAAATGAGGTTTTCCAAATAGAAAAAAACCCAAGCCTCCTAGTCTGAAGAGGAGAATGGATCATCTAGCGAGAAATCTGCTGGTGCTAGTGGTAGTGAAGGGAGTGATAGCTCCAGTTCTAGCCCAGAGGATGAGAGTTTTACTGAGGCCACTAAGAACCCAGAGAAGGTACCTATTGACACTAGTACTTATAGGTGCAAGACAACCAATGTTAGAGAATCAATCTGCTGGGAGGTCGAGGGTGTCAAAAAATTATTATCTAGAGGGCCTTCTCCCAACCAATCAAAGGAGACACCGAAGACCGATTGCTAAAGAGGTGCAAATTGTGACCTCTGACCTACCTGAATACCCCATCATCCAAATTCAATCTCAAATGTACCAGCTAGAGGGGATGAGTAGGCCTCCTGGAACATAATACCCAGAAATTATGCATGAATTTTATGCCAACTATTTGGTTTGTCTGAAGGGGAAGAAGCAGAGGGACACTGCAATAATGGAAAAGTTCATTGTCCGGGGTCATCAGGTGGATCTTTCTGCAAGGACGATTAACAGAGTACTCTTTGGTCCAGAATACACACCTCCGGTCGGTATACCTGAGCTTCTAGACAGAATGAGAACAACAACACAACAAAGGTTGTGGCTAGCTCGCATGCTAACTGAGGGCTCACCACTGTGGCTACTAAATTCATGGGAAAGAATCTCGAAGCAGTCATTGAGTTTCATTGCGAAGTTTTTGTGGGCTTTTGTGAGGTACATGATGTTACCCACTGGTGGTGGTGATAATTTAGATGAAGCGAGAGCAATTCTAGTGGCGGGTTTGATGGCTGGATATGATATAGACTTTGGAAAGGTGATTGCGGATGAGATGCATATCCGAGCCACCAAGATCACTTCTTCACTACCATTCCTATGCCTAGTTACTAAACTTTTTAGACTTGCAGTGGTGCCAATACTGAATGGCATTGAAAATGAAGTGAAGGCCACTTCCTAGAAAAATATCGATAGAGCAAGGGATGACACAAAGTTTGAATTAAGGGTCCATAAGCCACAAGATTTTAAGGCTTCAACTCCGAGTACATCTAAAGCAGCTGACAACCCTTCAAGTATGGAGTTACCTCTGGCTATTTTTGACCCTCAGATGGCACAGACAACTAGAGCTACTGCTGAAAGCTCTATTAATACCTCGAGGCCTCCTCTACCACCTGAGTACCATCTGAATCCTTAGAACTTTGCAAAAATGGTAAAAAATCAAAAGAAGCTTGATCAGTAGATCGCGGCTTGGACTAGCTTGTTCAAGACAACCATTGATGAGGCTATTCAGGAAGAACTGAAACTATATGAGAGGTTACGTTCCATAATCAACACTATGGATACCTGGATGAATGCTAGGCTAAATGAAATGAGTATCCTGGACCTAGCAAAGTTCAATGATGAGTTGAAAAAAGTAAAGGCTGATGTAACCGCTCTTCAACAAGGGCAAGCGCCCTATTCTCAGATGTCAGATTTTGTGGAATTGGAGGAAGCTACCATGATAGTGGATTTGATGGGCAGATCATTGAAGATAAGTGAACCCAAGTCGGGTGAAAGTGAGGAGAAAAGATCAAGGAGGAAAAAGAATAAGAAGAAATCATCAGAGGATGTAGAGTTGGAGGCTTCAAGGCAGTAGTCTATTCTTGATGAGCGACTATGACAGGAGAGAGTGAGTGCCCGAGCGGGTGGGGAATCCTTTAGTGCAGTACCGGAGTCTTGAGAGACTGCGATTGTTGATGAATTAAGCACTCTGGCTGACACTGGCGTTACTGTCCCTACTTCGGAAACCCCTACGATTTCTGCCACTATTCCAGACTTTGAAGCCTAGGATTCACAGGTATCTCTATCCCTTTATTTGATTATTGACTACAATAGAATTAAGGACAATGCTAGTTTCTTTTGTTAGGGGGTAGGGGTATATATGAGTCACCATCGAGGGTTTTTATTGCCGTGTTTCTTTTCCCTCGGTATGCTATCCAGTAGAACTGGCTTGTTTAGGTTGTTTTTAAATTTTGTTTATGTTGTGTTGTGTTCCCATAGCAAGCATGGCTGTTTGATAGTTGAAATAAAAGGAGCCCCCTCCAAAAAAGTTGATTTTTGTACTTGTGTGTGGAAGAATTAACTGTTCTGGATCCTTGAATGTCTTTGAGTGCATGTTATTGGAATAATCTTGTTTAGGCTGAACCGTTGTTTCGATAGTTGGTAGTGGTATGGTTTCCTGGTGCCAAGTGTGTATGAGGCTAATTGTTATTAATTCTTTCTCTGTCCATGCATCTAGAACTTGCCCGATTTATTCTGGTATGTTGGAAGTTAGTTTCTTAGGAAGGATCACAGGCCCTTTTTGTGTGTAGTCCACTTAGCCAATAAGACTGTCAAAATGTAAATAATCCCTTTGATCCCTGTTTGATCCATAATTGACCCTATTCTTTCAATAACTTATCACAGTTCCTTTTTAACTTTGAATATGTATTTTGGCCCTAGTCCTTCCTTGGACATCATGCACCTCAACTTAGGCAATCAGCCTAAGTTGAGGGTGGCTACTGTAGAGGTAAATGATAAGCAAAATAGGATGGATAAGATTGGTTGTGGATAGAATGAAAATTGCAGCTGTGTGCCTAAGAAAAGAAAGAAAAAGAACGAAAAAGAAAAGAAAAAGAGATGAAAAGGAATTGTCAAAATAAGGAGGTCGCACCTGTAGCTATAAATAAGGAAATCAAAGGTGAATAAGGGTCGATGAAATAAGTTTGAGTGGAAATAGTAAGTCGGTGATTTTAAGGAGGGACTAGTCACTATTCCCTAACTGTATCCTACCTGCACCCGAAGCCTCATTACAAGCCGAAACAAGTCCTGTAGTGATCCTGAGAAACTGTCTGAACAACTAAAATAGAATAGCAAGGGCAAGCCTATGGTACTGCATGTGCACTATTTGAAATCGTTTGTGAGTGTGAGCATCTTGCCTAGTCCCAAATCTTGTGTATGGGACTTATTTATGGTGAGGGCACTAGGATCGCTGTATTATCTACTGATTATTGGGATAGCTACTTTATGTGTATGTAGAATATTCTATCATATCGGAATGACATGCTTGGATGCTAACAAGTTAACTTTTCAAACACCTGTGGAGTACCAGGGACTTGATTTGAATTGATTTAAATTATTGAATGGCCAAGGTTTGCTAGAGACATGTGTTTTATTAGTTGAGTCATCTGTTCTATTTTTGTTGTCATTTTTCTTGAGGACAAGCGAATGTTCTAAGTTGAGGGTGTTTATGTGCCGGCATTCTACGGCACATTAAACTCCTTTAACTAAGAATAAGCATGAGTTTTCAAGCAACCATTGTAGTTTTGATAGTTTATGTATTTAAATTGTAGGGAAGTGGACAAGGATGAAATGGATGAGGATTTGCACTGAAACGGTACTCAGTTAGCTATGACGACTCACCTGACGAGTCTTCTTCTTTGTGATTTCACCATTGTTGCTTGGATTTTATCAAGGTTTAAAGTGAAGCTTGTGATTTTATATTGTAAGAACATCTTCTTATTATAATGAATAGTATTGCTTTCTTCCTTCGTTTTGCAAGAATAAGTGGCTAAAACTCCCATAACTAGGGTTGTGGGAGCCATGACAAAAGTGATGATATAGATTCTGACTGATGTTGGGTTCGATTCATATGCTGTTCACGTTGTTAATCTTGTTTTCTTAACGTTTTCTAATGGTTGTAAATTTTAGAGCAAGCCTAGGTTTGATTTGCTTGAACTAAGAGATTAAAACCGGGTAAATTAGATTAAAAATGAGGATTCAGGACTACTAACTCCCGTCTAATAATTAATGCTTTAGCGAGATTAATTTACTTGAAGTTTTAGTTGAAATGTGTAATTGTATATTTTCAAGTTTTAAAGAATTGAAAATAAAATGCGTCTATTTGGTTGAGAAACATTTGGATATAAGCATGATTCCAATTACTTCATGTTAAGCATATGAAAAGAATTTGATGGAGCTCTAACCCGAGATCGTTACGAAACCATGGTGAACACTTCCTTAGTTCACTTCTCTTACTGATTCATAACATTGAAACTCATAAATTATTATTTGCATTATTCAAAGATTGATTATTTCAAACCCCCCTAATTACTGGAAACTATTGATTAGTAGTCATCTAAGTCACTAATGACTTAACTTGCACTTTATTCCCTGTGGGATCGACCCCAACCTTTGTTGGATTTTATATTTGACAACGACCGCTTACGCTTCTTAATTGAGGTGTAATTTGGGCGTATCAAGGATGTACCGAGTATGTGAGATATGCATAATCATGACAAAAACATACTTAAAACATGCTTGAAATGGGTTCGTACATGTAAATAAATAGTACAAGTAAATATCAAGATATAACGCATAAAACGTGAAATAAAGTCAAGATTCAAAGTAGAGTATCATGTAACTTATTAACTTGAAAATAAAACATGAAGGAGTTTCTCTTAACCGACTCAAATCATGTTGAGCTACATGGAGTCCAGTGTCATTCACCCATACTGAAAAAGGTTGTCCTAAACGGCCAAGGTTAGAACCATGTCATAAGGATCCTTTCATAAGCCACGGAGGGTAACCTACGGTGGCTGCATAGTTTTGGACTTGGGTTATCTAGAACCCTCACTGATCAGTGCTAAATACTACTCCCAAAACATATAACATGAGTCTCACATACATGTGACATATCTAGATGTCGAAACTTGTTCATAAATATGTTCATAACCCGGATCTTCATACTACTCACGAATCTTGGTTTAGAAAATAATTCATGAGCATTAATGGCACATAGGGTGTCTTGCATTGCATAATAGTTCATAACTTGAAAATTTGCATGGCACTAGTTCAATTTCATAATAACATATACTTTCATAAAACATAGGAACTAGGCATGCACTTGGTTGAAATTTATGAAAATATACTATCAAATACCCAATTTACTTGAATCAATTTATGCATGTAAAATTTGCCATAATTAGCCTTCAATTTGAAGTAGGAGTTCATATGTAAAAACCCATGCAAAAAATCATGCAATTTAGTAGTAATTTCATAATAAAATCATGAGAAGGAAGTTTATAGCAAAACCCATAAGAATTGGGTAAGAATCCTAATTTAAAAGTTCATAAAATCAAAATAAAAATTTGGGGTTTTGGGCACAAGGGTGAAAGGAACCCGCATACCTTGATTGAAACTAACCCACTTGAAATTGAAAAAAAAGAGACTTGATCATGGAGCTTGAGACTTGGAGTTTGAAGGAGTCCTTTTCCTTTTTGGGAGATGAATGAACATTTGAGGAGGGACTTAGGCTAATGAGGGTGAAAACCCTTCTAAAAGTTGTCAAAATAACCTCACTTAGGAGTTAAAAGGGTGGGTAATTATAAGAATACCCCTAGGACTTAGTTAATAAAAATCTCTTTTAAAACTCGACTACAGGTTCCACGGGTCACTTCCACGGACCATAGAACTCATCACGACTCGTGGACTTGAGTCGTATTTCCTGAGCCAAAATTTAAGGCTGCGGATAACTTTCCATGGACTAACAGGATGACCCGTAGAAACTCTACGAGTCATGGAACCAATTCGTAGTGCCAAAGGAAATGGCCACTCTCTACTTTATTTCCACGGGTTGGTACCATGATCCGTGGAATCATCCATGAACCGTGAAACTAACCCGTATGTCCTAAGATTTAAGGGTGGTCTACAAGACTGGAATCACGAGTCCTTTCCATGACTCGTGAAACTTTCCACGGCTCATGGACATGACCCGTGGTCCCTGGAAGTTTAAAATTCTGCAGGTTCTGAGTTTTAAAAGCCGAATCAATTTTTGAGGTGTTATAATGGTACTCCCTGAAGAACATCTATGAGGGGGAGATTAAGGTGTACCGGCCTCAAGAGGTCAAGAAATTTCTTTAAACCAGCCTCATCTCTCTGTTTGATCAACTTTTATGTGAACGGTGGAGGAGGCTTCATAATAATTTCATCTTCTTTCACCTATGTATCTGCACTAGCTTTAGACTTTCCGGTTGAAACTTCGACTACCTTGGGATCCAATTCTTTGGTGCCAACTCTTCCAATTCTTGCCCACTTTGGGTGGTGACTGCATTCAGTTGCTTAGGATTTGGGTCAGTATCACCTAGAAGACCACCCTGAGGTCTCGTATTATGTGCTCCTGCTAGCTGACCCACTTGCTTTTCTATGTTTTGGATGGCAGTTCATTGATCTTTCATCTCCGCTTCATAACTAGCTTGGCTTTCCATGATCGTCTTCAGCATATCTTCTATGTTGCTAGGCAAGGCGGCATACTTATTGTTCCCAGCAAAATGTTGATTTTGACCTTGGTTCCTGAATTGATTCTGGCCTTGGTTGTTTCAATATGACAGATTTTTCCTCAAGTTTGCATTATATGCATTACCAAAATTCTGATTTCCACCTCTTTGAGCATACCCCACAAAATTCACAGAATTCGGATTTGCTGCACAATCTTTCGATAGATGGTCCCCTCCACAAGTCTCGCAAAACTGAAGAGTTACAGGCTGTAGTGCATTCACTTGTGCCTGACTATTCCCAAGACCTAACTTGTTGAGGACCGTTGCTATATTGCTCATCTGATTCGCCATAGATTTCACCTGGGCAAATAAAGTCGTGTTAGAATCTACCTCAAGCAACCCGACAACCTTCATAGGAGTGACTCTGTTGCTGTCTGTGTTCCATTCTGGATTACTCTGGGCCATTCTTGCAAAAGAGTGTACAACTGATCAAATGTCTTCTCTAGTGCTTGCCCGTCTACTGCACAATCTAGCAAAATCTTCGAATGAGAATCAAGCCCTTCAATGAATGTGTGAACCAACACCTCTTTTGTCTGTTGATGATAAGGACAGTCCATAAGGAGGGACTTAAATTTCTCCCAAAAATTTCTCCCAAGCATGGTAGAGATTCTCACCATATTTCTGCCTGAAACTCAATATCTCGCCCCTCAGCCTGACTGTCTTCCCCAGATAGAAAAATATCCATCAAAAATTTTCTAGCCAAATCATTCCATGAAGTGATAGAGTTCGGCGGCTCGGCATTCAACCATCTCCTTCCTTCCCCAAGTAGAGAAAATGGAAACAGTGTTATTCTAACATAGTCCTCTACGACCCCAATTGGTATGAATGTATCACTGATTTCCAGAAAATTCTGGATATGTTGTTGCGGGTCCTCATGTGGTAAGCCCGTGAACTGACCATTGGTGTGCAAGAGTTGCACCATATTTTACTTAAGTTCAAAATGACCACCTGGCGTGGGTTTTTGAATGTTATTGGTGACATTATTCACGAGTGGGATTGCTATATCACGCACTGGCCTTAGTGCTGCCATTTCTACGGGAACAACTTCTGGTTGTTCAACTAACTGGATTGGATTCACAACCACCTCCGGAAACATGATATGATAAAGTGTTGTTGCCATTCTCCTTTGGTGAAATAGTCGTTCAGGTTCAGGGTGTGGTTCCACTAAGTCTTTCGTCCCTGCCAGTGTGTTGACAATTCAAAGTTTGTACCTGCAATTTTTTTCAAAAGCTAAGATCAAGTTGTCAATACTTGAATAATAAAGCCGTATAAGAAATTTTTTAGAAATTTGCTAATTTCTAAGTCCCCGGCAACGGCGCAAAAAGCTTGTTAGGTGACTTCCCACTCACACGCAAGTGTACACGGTCGTCCAAGTAATATAGACTGGTTAGTCGGAATATCGTACCCAAGAGACTTATGACTTAGAAAATCTTCTAAATTATTCGTATACCACTAAAGTAAACAAGTACTAAAGTAACTATAGTATGAGTTTTGTAGGAACTAAAGATCTAAAATAAAATGACAGAATTAAATGCAAGTAAGTAATGATTTTTGTTCCAAGTTTAGAGAGAATTCCAGGGTTACAACTTTATTACGCAATCATAAGTAGTAGTCACTTGAATCGACTTGTTCGTTCACCTAGTTGTTGATTTTGGGGTTGATCTTACAACTATGGTGTTTCGTGCCTCTAGTTGCCTATTGAAAACAACATCACAACTTCATCGTTGAGCAGGTATGTGACATCTTATTTCGAAATCATTTATATATCTTCTCGTATAAACCAAGCAAGGCGTTCTAGGAATATTCCTATCCTAGTCACTAACCTACCCTTTATGTTACAAAAGAGAGGCCTTGCTCCCTATATTCTTCGGTCTATCTTATTGATCCTTCTACCGAGTTCATAACAAGATTGTATATTTATCTTAATAACGGCCAAGCATCAAAATACCAAACACAGGAATATAAAAACAACTAATGATGACAAACAAACTAATCAATCCAATATCGTACTAAATAATCATGCGTTTGTTGTCGTAACCCCAGAACAAGGGTTCTTAGCCACTCATGCTAATAAAAAAACACAAATAATAATGGTTTAATCCAAAGTTATGGCTAAGAAAAGGAAGAAGAAAAGTAACCTAATAATGAATTCTAATATCTGCCATGTGCTCTCAAAATATGACGGAACCCTGACAAAAAACATCCAATGTTCTATTTATAGGTCTTGGAAAATAACCCCTTTTCCTTCTTGGAGTCGGAATTGGAGAAAGCTGGAAAATCTGTTGGGACAGGGCCTAGCGCGACGCCCCAAGGGTGTGCCAGACTTGGTGCATATCAATTTTGGTGATGGTGCGTTTCCCCACCAATGCGCCAGGTGTGGCCATCAGTTATTTATGTCCTGGGGCAGTGCCCCACCAAGGCGCCACTGCCCATTTTCTCTCTTTTCGCGCTCTCAAACATTCTGCCACGTTGCATCCATGCTTTACTCATCCGTTTCATCTTTCAATGTTTAATTTCCCGCGTCATCATATAGCAATTCAACTCATCCATATGCTTTACTCATATGTGTCTTAGTACAACATATAGCAATTCAACTCAAACACACAATATATAGAAAGTAATGTTGTTAAAATATAAGGTAAACATGGGTAAAATACCATAAACGGGTATATAAATATGCCCCACATCAGCCAACAACATAGATATATGCATAACAACATAATATATACAAAAAGGCCCTAAAGAGATAGTGAAAGATAAAATATATTGTATAACAACCAAACTTTAGACCTGGTGTCACCGGTACAAGAGAGTCTAAGTACATAAATAGTGCTATACAAGATGTTACTTTCTATCAAATTACAAAGTACAAACAATATTAAAAGAGGAATGGCAGTAAAATCTCCGGACGCTGGGAGCTCACCATAATCTGAATAGTAGATAGCCTCAAATGAGTGGATGGTAAAATAGGGTGGTTCACACTAGGTATTGCATCATAAAAAGATGTAACGATGTAATATGAGTACCAAAATATGGGGTACTTAGTAGGCATCATAGGCTAACCGAGATCAGAAGATAATATATAATATAAGAAAAAATAAAGTAAATTAACTATCGGGGTCAACTTAAATCTGGTTATCGCAGGAAAACTTCAAGCAAGGATAATCCAGATTAATGGTGAACATAATAATAATAATAAAATCAATAAACCACTCAAAATGCATACAAGAGAGTGCAATGGATCATTGGACAATATGGTGAAGAATGTAGTCAATGTAGTAAATCAAAAATCATGAAACGCGATTTGCGGGTCGCTCCTTAGGCTCCCCAAATCATCTCACAGGCCTCCCTAGAGCTAATCAACATATGTAATAAATGTAAAACCCAGAGATGTGTTCCTCGGGATGCCCAGAATTGTACCTCGGTCTAATGAACCAAAAGTAAACAGAAAAAAGGTCTTGAATGACCCTCAAACCGAGTATAAAAAGTTGTACTTTCCTTTCCTTTCCAAAAATAGTGATAAAACACGAAGTATTTCTCAGAAAATCCCATGCCTAAATAAAAAATCTCATATTTCCTTCAAATATTGTACCACTAGCCATGTAGATGCATGTATGAGTATATGCGTCCAATTACAAAGAATACAAGTATACATATATATATCACACAGGGCAAAATCACCCTCTAAACAAGATAACTATCCTGGAGCTCCGTCCAATCCAAGTTATGGCCTCGGGCCCACAGTTACACAATAATAGTTATAAATACAGAATATGGGAAAATAAAGAGAAAATAGCCATAAATGTCAACTCTACTATGAATATCTCCTTAAGCATATACTAAGGATTCTAGTCTAACATAATGAGGCTACAACACCCTAAACTAAGGATAAACATGATGATTCCACCCTATGGTCTAGGAAATGGCCATGTATATGGAAAATAGGATTAAAGCCAAACTCTAACCTAAAACCTACCCTAACATTCAAGTAAGTTATAAGATATAAAATCTAACCAAGTCAGGTCTAAAAGAGGTAAACCATAACCTACCTTAATGTAGAACTGAAACCGCGAACCATCACTCATGAGCCTTTCCCTTGTGAAGTGCCTCGAAATGCTGCCACACTATCATAAATATAATCTAGGTTTCAAGATGATAATATTGACACCAAAATTTGGGCTGGAAATCAGGTCAGAAATCGACCCTCAGGGCTTGCTTAAAAAAATAGAAAACAAATTCCACAATTATGCTCCAACTGAGATGCGGGGTGCATACCCAAAAGTTGGGGAAAAAATAGAAGCGGGTTCTGACCTCAAATTGTCCAAATCACTTTAATGTGATGGGGAAAATCATGAAAACGAGAACAAATTAAAGAAGGGAAGGCAGAATTAAAGTTTTGACACGTAATAGAATGAAACAGGGAAAAGAATTACCTCAAGTGCTCAATAATTTTGCAAGGAATGGTGAAATACTCTCTCAGCCGAGCTCGATAATGGAGGAAATATTTGGACACTTATTGAAATGAAGGAGAAGAGTATATTTAAATGTACAATGATCATCACTCCTGCGAAAAAATAGGTGCAAGAGTGGCGACACCACAGTGGGAAAATGGCGCAGGATCGAAGCAGGGTGCAAAATGCACCTACTGCAGCAACGGCTCTAGCTTTGCAACAGTAGCTCTGAAGGAGCAGAAGATCTCCATAGTAGTAGGAGTTGCAGATGTCATCTCCCTCTACGATAGTGGCTACTGCACCACAAGAGCATCGTAGCTTTGCAAGAGCGGCTGCACCAACAATTTTAAACAAGATAGAATTTTATCATATGGACGCTCGAGATTCATTATGATCCCCGTGAATACAAACCATACATGCTATCCAACTGAAAATGACATTCTTAACTCAATAGAATCATCGCAATGACCAAAGGAGGTCGTCTTGATGAAATGTTGAACAAAGTCAACATTTTGCCAATTTTGCTTATAAGTTACCCAAGAACCCAAAATGTGTCTGAAAGCCTTACTACCCGAACAAAAGGTCCCACTATCCCAATGTCCATGTTTTGGAGCTAATAGTTCTGATAATTTTCATCCAAACTCATTTACTTTAAAAGTTAACCAAAGTCAAATGTATCAACTTTAAGAGTTACAAAATAAGGAAACTCATCTAAAGCTTGATTGAATACCTTGGGAAGCATGCCACCTAATAAGTTGGTATTCTACCTACTTATTTAGCTTTAATCTTATGCTTTTGCTAGTATAAAGTTTTAAAAATAGTGCAATTGACACGGATTACTTCTATTTTATAAGGTTCTGTGTTTAGAAGTGTTCGGGAAGGATTTGGGTAAAAACGAGTCAAATACAGCTAAAAGGAACTGCTGACCACTAACATCAAGTTACTTATCATGACCATGAGCTAAAAGGCACGTGACCACAATATAAAGGAAATCAATACCATGCAACCGCGAGAGTGAGGTCACGCGACTATATTGAAGGAGAAATTAAAGCCTTGTGATCATAATGGGAGGTCACGCTATCGCATTGAAGGAGAAATTAAAGCCTCATGATCATGCCGGAAGGTCACGCGACCGAGATGAAAAAGTCAGCAGTTACAGGGGAAAATTGGAAATTTCTATTTTGGAAACCCCAATCCATATAAAAGCACATCCAAGTCTTTTTGGAGGGATAAGCTGGATTTTTCACAATTATTTTTCAACCAATTAATCCTTAGTCTTAGAGTGAACAACTTAGGGCTAGCTTGTGGAGAAAGTTCATCCTCTAGCACCATTGGAGTGAATATTGGAAGCTTTTATTGTAAAATCCTTAGTTTCTTTCTTCAACTCTTTCTTTGTATTGCTAAATCTATTGGTGTATTGGTTGATTTGAGAATTGGATATTATGTTAGATATAAACAATATTTGGGTGTGATTTCTTATCTTGTTCTTTTACAATTTATTAAATATTTTCTAGTTTATGAATTGGGTCTTTGAATATCTAAATAATATTGTGCTTGAATTGAATCTAAAGGGAGTGATCAACCCGTGGACTTTCCCTCTTTACTATGATTTGGCTTGAAAGAGTGAATTAAGGTGGGGAAAGATTGATTAGCACTAACTTGAGGATCTAACCCTTATTTAAGGAATTGGCTAGAAATAGTAATTCTAGTGTTGCAATAATTGGAAGTGCTTTGTTAACGCTTGGATAGGTTCAATACAACTAGTTGAGGTATATTTGTCGATCATCTCCAACTAGTTGAGGTATATTTGTCGATCATCGAGAGACGTTGTTAAATTATCGATACTTCAAAGGCTTGTTTCATTTGATCCATGATTAATCTAGTTTGTATTTGGTAAACTTGTAATGGATCGTATGGATTTGATGTAATACCTATTCCCAAATCTCCCTTGAGATCCTTGCATTGGAAAGAGTTTGTCAAACTCGCAATTACAACATCGCTCGTGTTTTCAACTACAAACCAACTAATCATTTTTACTTACTTTGCTTCTTGAACTTGAATAAGTTGCTTTAATTCTTTATTATCTCAATTACGATTACATTTTTCTTTATGGGATCAACCCCGACTCCCATCGGGTAATAGAAATTTCATTTTGCTTAACAATCATCGATACCTCCATCTTGGAGAGTATATTTGAGCATTATCAAAAATAGCGCCATTGCCGGAGAATAATTTGGCGTATTGAGTTAGTTTAGAATTTAAGTTTACTTACTCTAGTTCAAATTTGTGAATATTTATTTTAATTTTTTTAGTTTTATTTTGTTAATTGGTTTGATGGCATCTCAGAATGTTAGAAGTGTTGGTGATTGAAACCCTTATTATAATGAACCTTGTTGTTATTATGATGGACCCCACCTTTGGCAAAAGTGTAAGATTGGCCCTAGGGAGGGAGGTATTCACCTTCTCTCTCCTATGATGGGCGTAATTGCTATTTGTGTGGTGGTCATGATGGACATTGGAGCAATTTCCCTAATGATCATCCTTATCCCCCCTTTTATGCTAACAATGTTATTAGTAGTGCTTGTGATCTTAATAGGAACCATAACCTAGCAAGTGAAGAAGGCATATGTTCCAAGCTCAAATCTCTCTTGGCCATGCAAGATAGCATAGAGAAGGGCTTGAACTCCATAAATAAAGACTTCTTAGATGATAAAGCTAAGGAGAAGGAAGAGAGAAATAGTGCCACACAATCCATGGTAGATTTTTCCACTAGTTTTGCTCAAGTTGGTAAATAAGGCACCCATCCGGAAGGTATATATGCCATGCTTCAAACTCTCTTGGCCACAAAAGACATCTTAGAGGAGGGTGTGAAGTCCATAAAGCAAGGCTTTGTGGACACAAGAGCTATGGAAGAAGAGGAGATAATTCACACCACACAATCCATGGCGGATTTGTCTACTCCTCTTGACACTATTGGTAAAGAAAACCCTCCAAACCTAGCACATGAACATGTCTCAAAAATTGAGCTCAATCAAATTCACTTTGGGGATGATGATGAAGATTTGAAAAACATGGAATCACCCATGAGTGAGTTTGTACTGGTAGTGCTTGAACCCCCACAAGAGTAAAAACTTTAATTAGGTGAGATTATGAGCCAAGAATGGGTTTTAAATCGAGCTCACCACCTTGAAGCCTATGGGGAACAACGTGAAAGAATGTTACCAATTTTCAAGATTTTATTAAAAAGGCATGCCAAGAGAAGTCAAAAAGAAGGATTACTTGAAATTACTATCCAAAATTTGAACACCAATGTGAATGCTCATGTTGAAACATGAACAATCGTAGGTACTAGTTTTAAGTTGTTCCCTATTGAAGAGAAGGACACAAGGGATGCTCATGAATTTAAGGTGTTATGGCAACCAACTACCTCATACATAAATCATGATGCTGAAATCAAATGAATGATACTAGAGTTTCAATGCAAAGACCAATGGTTTATTTTGAAAGACTATAGTTCATTCAAAAATGAGGATGTTATGAATGAAACAAGTTTGAAGGTGGAGAGGCCTAAATCTCACTCCAATCACTTTTCAACCTTAAGTTTGGATGAATGGATGAAAGTCAAACTAATCAAGCTTTTGGAATACCTGGGAAGGAGAATGGATCGGAGTTTATCCAATTTTATGTTTGTTATTGAAAGAAGGAAAATGACCTTCCTCACTTGAAGGCAAAAAAGTGCAAAATGCGACACCAAGAAAATGGCCTTCTCATGTTCTCACCTTCACCCCATGATTGTCTCCAGAAGTTTGATTCAAAATTAGGTCGAAGGTTCAAATCCTCAAAGTGGAGATCCAAATGGTGACACATCTTGCATCACACCGTGATGTTAAATTGTGCGCTTGATGAGAGGCAACCCATCGGTAAATTTTTTTTCTTTATGTTATTCTTCACTTTTTGTTTCTTTTTTAATTATTTTTAGGTTCCCAAAGGAATGAGAAGAGGATCCAAGTGTTGAGAAGCACTAAAAATACCTTTGAAAAACATATGTTTCGCACCTGGAAGAGTGTCCATCGCACAAGGAATCAGTAGGTTGGGTAAAAATCTGGGTCTGTGTGAATTGGGTGCATTTCACACATAGAATTATGTGCATCACATATGACTTTGCATGACAAAATAGTGCATTGTGCATATTTTAGAAAATTAGATTTTACTAAAGCATCGCGATCGCGAGCCCTGACCATTGTGATCGCAATGAAGTAAGATTCAAGTAACTATTCGCGACTGTGTGGACATGTCACGCAATTGCATGGGGTTAAGGAATTTTAATTCATCGCGATCACATGATAAGGCCACGTGACCAGGAGGCACTGAACAGTTTCCAGGTAATAAACGTTCAAAAGAACCATTTCATAAATATGAAGGGGCCTTCAACTTTGTTAGTTTTCTCTCCTAAAGCACGAAATAAATCCTCCATCAATTCAATTCCATAGTATCTCTAACCTTAGAGGTATGTGCTCCGTAACCTATTCTCTTCTTGGATTTTTCTCTTATTGTGCATAAGTGTATGGATACAAGTGCCCAAAGTAGTGTAAATTGTTGTCTTAAAGGGTGTGAATCGGTTGTTTTTGTTATAATTCTAGGGTGTGGATTAATGAGGGTGTTAAGGGCTATTGGTTTACTTCTTTTTGTGATAAAAATTGACCCCAAGAGGATGTGAAAAGGGACGAACAAAATGGTGCAAAGCACCTGTTCGATGAAAGGCTTTGAATGAAATTTTTCTCGGCAAGAAGATGACCCTCGCGATCGTGATGCCAAATCTCATGATCGCGAGGAAAAACTTCTCTAAACTCCATGATCACGATGCCAAATCCTACGATCGCAAGTAACAATTTCTCTGAACTCTGCGATTGCGAGGACCCATCCCGTGATAAGTTAAATTTTTTGAAAAAAATAATTTGGTCTTCGCAATCGCGATGAAAAATCTCACGATCTGGATGACCAGTTCTGGAAGTCCCAAAAATAGTAGCTCTGCCTAACTCAGTCCAGGATTGTTTTGCATTATTTCTTTGGCCTAATTGTCAAGCCCCGAGGTTACCCCCTAGACATAACACGAGACTTGGGACCATAAGTGCCCTAAGCTAACCCTTGGTCATAGCATTCTCAAGTATAACAAAAGATAAGAGGAAGCATAATAGATAAAGTCAGAATAGCATAAGTGGATAATCAAGCCAAATAGGCATACAAGATCCAAAAAGACTCAAATACTGTCTATGTCCGAAAAGCCTCTACCGATAACATAAAGAGTTGCTAGGACAAGACCCTAGCTAACTCAAAGTATGGAAATAAGAGCGGACACACGCAAAGAACATAACTAGTCCTCGACCTAAGAGGACTCACCAACAGCTGACAGATAGGGTGGCCTGGAAGCTCTAGCCACATGCTTGGGAAAGGACTCTTGAATCTGCATCATCAAAAGATGCAGCGCAAGATATGCGTCAGTTTTATAGGATGTACCGAGTATGCGAGATATGCATAAATAATATGAAAGATTAGAGAACCATCTTTCTTTTGAACAAATAAAAGTGGGGCACCCCATGGAGAAATGCTAGGCCTGATGAAACCTTTATCGAGAAGATCCTTCAATTGATATGTCAACTTTTTGAGTTCTGCGGGAGCCATTCTATAGGGATGAATGGAGATAGTATTCGTATCTGGAAGAAGATCTATCTCAAAGTCAATCTATCGCTCGGGAGGGACTCTGGGCAAATCCTCGGGAAATACTTCTGGAAACTCATTCACAATAGAAATAGACTGAAGGAATGGGGTTTCAGACTCCGTGTCCATAACCCGCACTATATGATAAACATACTCCTTTAAAATCATCTTCCTAGCCTTAAGATAAGATATAATATGACCTTTCGAGGAAGGGGTACTACCTTGCCATTCTAAAACAGGTTCATGTAGAAACTTGAAATTGACAACCCGAGTAAGACAATCAACATAAGCATAGCATGCATACAACTAATCCATACCAAGACTGACATCAAAATCAGTCATCTCCAACTCTACTAGATTCGCTGAAATGACTCTATGAAGGACCGAGATAGGGCATTTTTGGTAGATTCTTTTGGCTAAGACTGATTCACCAACATGAGTAGAAACACAAAAGGGTTCTAAAAGAAATTCAGGACATACTTCAAATTTGCATGCTATATAAGGGGTCACAAAGGATAAGGATGCACTGGGGTCCAACAAAGCATACACATCGAAAGAGAAAACTTTCAACATACTAGTGACAATATCTGAAGAACTCTCCTGATCCTGATTAGAGGATATAGCATAAAGATGGTTCTGGCGCTGACCACCAAAATTAGAAGCTGCGCCCTGCTGGTCTAGTCGACCTCCTGGGGCTACTGGAGCAGACTGAGCCCTACTACCTTCCTGCCCCTTCTTAGCTGAAGGGCAATCTCTGATACGATTTCCAGCCTGACCACATCCGAAGCAACAACCTGAATCAGCCAAACACTCAGCAGGATGATTCTTCCCACACTTACCACAAGCTGGGTAGGAAGATCCCTTAGCAACACTACCCTAAGACTAGGAATAGGAAATAGATCCTCTACCACCCTGATCATGGCGCGGCCTCTAATCTTGGGTAGGAGCACTAGCAGAAGAATGAACGGATCCTGATGACTTCTTCTGGAAAGAAGAGCGATGTCTACCTCCGGACCTATGATGACCAAAACCTGATCCCTTGGATCTAGCTCTCTTGTTCTCCCTTGCCATCTCCCTTAGCTTGTCAACCTCAATTTGTTGGGCATGAGTCATAAGTCAGGAAATGTTCATATCACTCAACAACAAGGCATACCTACACTTTTTCTTCACCACATTAGAAACCCCATATATATAAACGTGCTCATTTGATCATGCGGGTCCGCTACCATGGATGGAGCATATCTAGACAATTGAGTGAACTTCAGACTATACTCTTGAACTGATATCGACCCCTGTCTCAGGTTCACAAATTCCTCCACCTTCGCTTGCCTCAACTCTCGGGGAAAGAACCTATAAAAGAAGGCCCTCTCAAAACACTCCCAAATCATGGGGACCGCGTCCCTCACCCTAGTCTCCTTCCATTGTGTGAACCAAATATGAGCTACATCCTTGAGTTGATAGGATTCAAGCTCAACAGAATAAATCCCAACCACTTGCATAACTTTGAAGATCTTCTTCACTTCATCAATAAAGTTGAATGGGTCCTCACTCACTTTCAAACCCCAAAACTCGGGCGGGTTCATACGGATAAAGTCATGAACTGAGGCCGCTACCCCACCATAAGGATGGACTGGGGCAGGAGCCTGCTTATTGGACTGAGTGGCCAAAGTCAGGGCTAGCAAATGAATGGCCTTCCTGAACTCTTCATTCATGCCATCGGGGACCAGAATGGGAGGAACAACATTCTGAGTGGCTCGGAGAGGCATAGCATGTCGAGGAGGCATAATCTGAAATGTACAAGATGAGGATTAGAGGAACATACGAGTTAAGCTCTATCGCACGACCTGATCATGAAAGAAGTGAAGTTTTCTAAGATATCACATAGCTTCCCTCGTATATACGTGGCGAGCTTCACAAACATGGAAGAGACTCTACTCAATGTAGCTTTCAGACATCCTAGGACTCTTGAACTTGAGGCTCTAATACCAAGTTTGTCAAGCCCCGAGGTTACTCCCTAGACGTAAAACGGGATTTGGGACCATAAGTGCCCCAAGCTAACCCTTGGTCATAGCATTCTCAAGCATAACAAAAGATAAGCAGAAGCATAATAGATAAAGTCAGAATATCATAAGTGGATAATCAAGACAAATAGGCATACAAGATCCAAAAAGACTCAAATATTGTCTATGTTTGAAAATCCTCTACTCATAACATTAAGAGTTGCTAGGACAAGACCCTAGCTAACTTGAAGTACGGAAATAAGATCGGACACACGCTATGAACATAACTAGTCCTTGACCTAAGAGGACTCACCAACAGCTGACAGATAGAGTGGCCTAGAATCTCTAGCCACGTGCCTGGGAAAGGACTCCTGAATCTGCATCATCAAAGGATGCAGTGCAGGATATGCGCCAGTACTGTATGATGCACCGAGTATGCGAGATATGCATAAATAATATGAAAGCTCTCTCAAAACATAATTGAAAACTGAATTCATGCATAATCAAAGAAGTCATAAGTGAATATCATAGTTTGAGTAATAAGCATGAGTTCGTAGTAAAAACTTCAAAATAAGATATCATAAAGCTTAGAAAACTTGAAATCATTCATACAGGAGTTTATTATAACCTATAATAGACAATGTGAGCTATATGGAATCTAACTATATAACCCTAGTTAGAAAAGATGACTTGAACTGTGCCAAGGAACAAGTCACTATACCCAACTATATAACCCTAGTTGGCAAAGCTGCCCTAATGCCTGCTAAGACACAGGACACCATTATCAAGATATGGATCCACTCTGACAAGCCCATAGGGCACTTCATTTCATAACCTACGCTGGCAATGTAGTTTTGGACTTGGGTAATCAAACCCTCATCGCTCAGTGCTAAATACTACTCCCAAAACATGTACATATAGCTCATAAATTCATAGTGGCACAATCTCATGCCAAATCTTATTGAAAAGCATGAAAATACATCGGGTATCATCCAATTCTCATATCATAGTTTCTTGAAGCTTAGCATAGCCATAAGTCAAAACATACTTTTACTTCTTAAATTCATGCTTGAAGAATTAGGCATGCAATTTCATAAATACATAATGACATGTTTATCTAAACATATATACTTTCACTTAGAAATATGAATTCAATGGAATCATACCAGAAATCAATTTAATGCATGGGCTTTTGAAAACAAATAAGAAGTATTAATCAAATCATAAATAAACCATAAGGAACCATGAATTGATGCTCATAAATTGATTTCATAAGTTTTTCCCCAATTTAGATCAAAACCCTAATTTCATAAGTTCATAATTCAAAATAAGAATTGGGGGTTTTGGATACAAGGGTGAAAGGAACCCATTGTTGATTACCCACATACCTTGATTGAAGATAACCCACTTGAATTGGAAAGACTTAGTAGGCTTGAACTTGGAGCTTGAGACTTGAAGCTTGGAGAAGAATTTCCCTTTTTGGGAGGGGAGTGAAGTAATGAGATGGAACTTAGGCTAATGAGGGTGAAAACCCTTCTTGAAATAGTCAAAATGATATCATTTAGAAATTAAAAGAGTGGATAATAACTAAAATACCCCTAGGACTTAATTAGGAAAAAGCTGATTTAAAATCCGGCTTCAGGTTCACGGGTGGAGTCTACGACTCGTAGACCTAACCACGACTCATGGTTCCTTCTCGTGGAAACTACCCAAGATTTCAAGCTGCTGAAGGTTCTCTATGACTCAATAAGATGACTCGTGGAAGCTTCTACGAGTCATAGGACCAAGTCATTGGAATCAGGGGACCTGGCCACTCTCTGTCTGAGTTCCACAGGTTGGTTCCATGACCCGTTAAAACTTCCACGATCCGTGAACCTGACTCGTGGTTATCAGACCTGAGGATGGTCTACAGGACTGTAATCATGAGTCATTTCCACGACTTGTGGAACCATCCACGACTCGTGGACTTGACCCGTAATCTCTGGAAGTTCAAAATTTTCTGTAGGTTCTTAGTTTAAAAGCTGGATGGATTTCCGAGTTGTTACACTAATCATGTCCCAACACATTATTTTACATTCCTATATTTGTGTTTGACAATTTTGTTCCTTGTGTAGGTTCTTAAATCTTGAAAATGGCTCCAATATCGAATGAAGTTGAGAAAAATGATGCCACCCAAGTGGCCGAAGAGGAATATTTTTACCAAGGCATCTTTGTCCCCCTCAAATGCTCCTAATTATATGATTTTCACTTGACGAAACCCATAACTAAGGAGCGGGTATCATGTTGGATGGTTTGCAAGAGAAATGGGTCCACTTCCATGGTAAGTTAGTCACAAGTAGGAGAGAAGACCAGGATTCCCTTGGTCCTTCTAAGGACCAGCAGTATACCTGGATTTACTTTCCATCAAGAGACTGTCGTCCAGCTTAGGAAAACTTTACCATAGTCTGTGAGTTTTATGCAAATGCCACTGACACGGACTTCATGAATGACTTGATTATGATGGTTAAGGACAAGTTGGTTCAATTTGATCCGAAGTTGATCAATGCTTATTGCAACATCCCAAATACTGAAAATTCCACAATGAAAGCTCGAGCCAAATAAATGGGAACTAATTGGTTTGTGCAACACTTACATGAAGGCACGGTTCCCTAATGAATAGATTTGAACACAAGGATTGAGTCTTCAAAATTCACCCTCGAAGCCTGCACTTGGATCTGTATCATTTGTGCCTGAATCATGCCTTTAAAGAATGAATCTGATGGGACACCTGAAAAGGTAGTGGTCATATGTGCTATGATGGAAGGCCTCTCGGTGAATGTAGGGGAACTAATTGTGCAAGAAATTCAATAGGTGGTGCTAGAAGGTAGCAAAATTCTATTCTTTCCTTCTTTGATCACATATATATGCTATAAAATCAGGGTTGAAAAAAGGGATGGAAAAAATGAAAGAAAAACGGGAAAGATGATTCACTCCTTGAAAATGAGAGGAGCCGGGAAAGAATCAAAAAAGAGAAAGATCGACGTGGAGTCACCGTCATTTGGTCTATTCTTTGGATCTAGTAAGGCACTTGAGTCAGTCCTTGTTGCTGCAGTTATTGGGCCACTCAGGATTAGGCCCCTGACAGTCTGCCACATCTCTAGGTAGGCCTATGACATGGATGCCCAGATTCGCCATATTGTAGTGGGTCTACCTTCGGGTCTGGGAGAGAGTTCCACCATATTGGTACCCTATGTTTTATCTTTCACTACTCTTAGTAGCCCTACACTAGCTAGTGTGGTAGGCCAACAGAAGCATATCAAGGAGAGGTTGGCAAAGGTATAGAGGCGATAGAAAAATCATAAGGACCATGATAGGAAGCAAATAAAATTCCTCACGAAGATAATAAGCACTTTGAGAAAGCTATGTGGATCTGAGGCAAAAGATGATGCTAACAAGGCAGATTGGGTCCTTTCTGGGCCTAGCAGCTCTGGTTCTGAATGATACACCATTCAGGGAGCCCCTCAAACTCCTATCTTATTTTGATGCAGTGAGGGCACTACACTGTGTTAGTTAGGGTGGATAGAATACTTTATCAAGCCCTTTTTTTATTTTGGATATTATTGTCCCCTTGTCGGGCTTGTTTAGTTTTGTGTTAGATATTTGTGCACCCTTGTCGGGTTTGTTTTGATATTATTGTATCCTCGTTAGGTTTTGGAGTTTCTATGGATGGAGTTGATGTTTAGTTCTTCAGATTCATTACTTGTAGCTTCTTTGGTTTCTTTTTGTAGTTGGCCTGTTGGATGTTTTGGAGCCCGAGGAAGTCTGAGTACCCGATAGGAATATAGAACTTTTAAAAGCTAGAAGCACTGCATTGCACAAATTGATATGCGAAATGAATATGCTTCGCACATGCTGGGCAGAAGGGAAACCTATAATGCCTAGCTTATGCATTGCACGTGCAATCCGCACTTTGACATATGTGAATCGCATGTCGCTCGTGTATTGGGATTGGTGTGTTGATGAATTTTGAGTAGCCATATCAATTTAGATAGATGAAGTATCCAATTGATAGACTGAATGACGTTACTCTTAAGGGAAAATCATCGTATTTTTAGATATTGGGAGTGATTGACCTGATTGGTAATAGTGAAGTTAGTATTGCATGCTAAGTGAAATAGGCATACCCTTCTGAAAATATTTGTGAAAAGTGCATGGCAAAGAATGATGTTTGTGATAACTCCTTTAATCTTTTTCTTACTCTTAAAACATTAGTGGTGATAATTTGAAATTGAAGAATGTGACTCCATTTGTTCTTATTTAGGAAGTAAGATTGACCCTTCTTGAATGATTCACATGCCATATGTGGTGAGGTTTAGTCGAATAATTCGTGTACTCACTTGTGTCAACTAGAACTTGCCCAGTTAGTTGTTTAATGCTAGTTGTAATTGCATTGAGAGGAGAAATTATCTTAGGCTTTTGTTGTGATTGTTGAAGCCTACATAGCCTTAAAAACCACCATTGCATTTAAATTGTATCATTAGCCACCCCTCTTTAGATGAATACCTCTTCTTTGGCAACCTCGGTACAAGACTTGTACCATTTTGAAAATGAATCCCTCTCTTGAACCCGTCCTTCCTTGAACTCTACAAGTGTGAAATTGATGCTAAAAGCCTAAGTTTGGAGGTTGATAAAAGGTACCTTAGAGGAGTGATAAATGAGCTTATCTTGGTTTGTGGCCTAAAAAGAATTGCCAAAAAGAAGGATTATTTTGAAAAGAAAAGCAAAGAGGAAAGAAAAGAAAGAAATCCTCCAAGGTGAGGTAAATGGTAAAAAAAATTGAGGCTTCAAATAAAATAAGTGAAATGGTGCCTCGTGTTGAATGAAAATGAAATAAATGGCTATGGTTTCAAATTGAAAAAGTTGTGTAGAGTTTGGGGAGAATGTAGTCACTTGGATTCAAATGCGTATCCTACCCTTCACCGAGCCTACATTACAAGCTTAGAAAAGTCCTTTGAGATCTCCGGCTGATTGTTTTTGAGCTAGTGGCGAATGAAAATAAGGGCATGCTTATGGTTTGATACTTGTTGGCACTTGAAATTCCTTACAGGTTTGAGTGTTTGTGCATTTTTCCCTTGTTATTGTCTTTGTATATAATGTGTTTTTGGGACTTTCATTCTTGTGAGGGCATGTGAATTAGGATAGTTGGAGAAATTGACAAACTCCAAAAATAAGTCAAATGAGCATGTTTTGGTAAGGTAGTGGTTTGAGTCGCCTCTTGAATATTGGTTTTTGTCACTTGGTCTTTCTTGTAGTTCTATTGCATACTTGATATGTGTTTTAAATTGAGAGGAATGCTTAGATTAAGTTATCATGTGATTGACAAATGGATTTTCCTTGGCTTATCATGATGTCATTGCACTTGTGTTGTGTGCCTCTTGAATTAGACTTGTTAGTTGCTTGAGGACAAGCAATATTTCAAGTTTGGGGGTTTGATAAGTTGGTATTCTACCTACTTATTTAGCTTTTAATCATATGCTTTTGCTAGTATAAAGTGGAAAAAATAGTGCAATTGGCACGGATTACTTCTGTTTTATAGGGTTTTGTGTTTAGAAGTGTTCGGGAAGGATTTGGGTGAAAAAAAGTCAAATGGAGCTCAAAGGAACTGCTGACCAATGACATCAAGTTGCTAATTATGACTTCAAGCTACAAGGAACGTGACCGTGATGCACAGAAAATCAATGCCACGCGATCGCGAGAGTGAGGTCACGTGACCGCGTTGAAGGAGAAGTTAAAGCCTTGCGATCGTGATGGGAGGCCACACTATCGCTTTGAAAGAGAAATTAACTCCTCACAATCATGGTAGGAGGTCAGGAGACCGTGATGAAAAAGTTAGCAGTTGTAGGCCAAATTGGAAATTTCCATTTTCGAAACCCCAATCCACATAAAAGCACATCCTAGCCATTTTGGAGGGATAAGATGGATTATTCACAATTTTTATTCAACCAATTCATCCTTATTCTTAGATTTAACAACTTAGGTCTAGATTGGAGAGAAAGTTCATCCTCCAACACCATTGGAATGAATATTGGAAGCTTTTATTGTAAAACCTTAGTTCCTTTCTTCAACTCTTTCTTTGTATTGCTAAATCTATTGGTGTGTTGGTTTATTTGAGATTTAGATATTGTGTTAGATATAAGCAATATTTGGGTGTGATATCTTATCTTGTGCTTTTACAATTTATTAAATATTTTTAGTTTATGAATTGGGTCTTTGAATCTCTAATTAATCTTATGCTTGAATTGAATCTAAAAGGAGTGATCAACTCTTGGACTTTCCCTCTTGACTTTGATTTTGCTTGAAAGAGTGAATTAAGGTGGGGAAAGATTGATTAGCACTAACTTGAGGATCTAACCCTCATTTAAGGAATTGACTAGAAATAGTAATTCTAGTATCGCCATAATTGGAAGAGCTTTGTTAACACTTGGCTGGGTTCGATAGAACTAGTTTAGGTATATTTGTCGATGGTCGAGGGACGTTGGTAAATTATCGATACTTCCAAGGCTTGTTTTATTTGATCCATGATTAATCTAGTTTGTATTTGGTAAACTTGTAACGTATGGATTTGAAGTAATACACATTCCTAAATCTCCTTTGCGATCCTTGCATCGGGAAGAGATGGTCGACCTTGCAACTGCAACATCGCTCGCATTTTTTACTATAAACCCCCCGATCATTTTTACTTACTTTTCTTCTTGAACTTGAATAAGTTGCTTTAATTCTTTACTATCTCAATCGCGATTACATTATTCTCTGTGGGATCGACCTTGACTCCTGTTGGGTAGTTTAAACTTTATTTTTCTGAACGATCGCCGATACCTCCATCTTGGAGAGTACATTTGAGCATTATCACCACCCATTCTCGTAAGTCTAACAAACTATGAAGAAGCTACCAGAAGGGTAAAAATAGTAAAAAAAGCACAAATATAAGGAAATGACCACAAGGGTCATTACACCTGAATCACCCAAACTATACCCATAGAGTTACACAAACATTAGTTCCCCAAGGCCTAACTTGTAAATCATCAAACCAACTCACCGAAAACCTACACCTCCTATTATACTACTATTAGTGTTGTGTTAATGAGTGATAATTTACATGTGTAGGAAATAATGAAAAAGACTCAAGGATGAACCAATTTGACTGAACAAAGTATCACAAGCTGTGATATGGTAAAGTCATAAAAGGAAAGAAAAAAGAGTACAAATCAAGAAAGGAATGAAGTACCAAGAATATATTGAAGTACCAAGGAATGTCTATCCGAAAGGAAAATATATAGCTGCATTAATGAGTCAATATTGCTCGGCTCCAAGAAAAGAAGAAGTCTTTTTCAAAAAGGATTAAATAAAGCAGCATTAGTTCATCAAAGATCACATATGATCCAGAAAGGAAGATATCCTTTCCAAAAGGATTGAATTAAGCAGTTGGAGACTACAAGATCATAAGAGGATGCTAAATTAAAGGAATTGAAATCTATCCACCCTTATTCTTGGAAATAGGATCTCTTATATCCTTTTCCAAGGATCAAATCTCTTGGGTTGCCTTCTTCACCAAAGCTCTTCACCAATGGCTAGTATACCATCTATAAAAGCCTCCAAAGACTGAAGAAGAGTACATACAAATAGTCTCTACCATCTCAAGTTCTTTACTCTACTTTTATTAAGAATTATACTACCTTGTGTTTTAATGTGTAGTGAAAAGAGAGAGGAGAGAAAAAATATAGTTGGTGAGTGATAAGTCGGTAATATACCAACTTATTGAGACTTTAATCATGAATTATTGCTATGTTTTGTTAGGATTTAGAGGTTCTTATGACCTTTACTGATGCAAATACCGGAAATCTTAATCGAAAGTAGAAAACAAGGAATTGGACCCAAAAAAGATCAAAAGGATTTGAAGTGTGAAGTGATCAAAAGAGATGAAGATTCTATTGAGAGGTGCGGCCATCGTGTAACACGCACAATGCCTGGTGCAGTCCATACCTCTCTCTGCATGAAGCTCAAAAAAAGAAGGAGAATCTATTAAAGGGTATGGCCACCGGGTGATGCACACTCTGTCTGGTGCGGTCTTCCCCCTACTTTGCACAAGTATAGAAGATGAAGCCTAGTCACTAGTATGCTAAGAAAGAGCTGTGCGACATGCATAATGAGATGTGTGAAACGCACGTGGCAGTGCACAACTCTCAATGGGCATTTTTGTCCACTTTTAGGTGATTATTTGGGAACCTTCTAAAACCCAATTTGGGCATAGTTTTTTATAGTTTTTGATAGTTTTAAATAGTTTTGTAGTGTTGAACAAGTTTTCTCTCACAAGGAAAGATATAGGGTTTCACTCAATTCTCTCTATCTTCAACCTTAGATTTGTAAATTGAGCATGAATATTGGAAACTTCTTCTATTAATGAAAGGGAATTTTAATTACCCACGTGGTATTGCTTATTTTTCCTTTAGCATGAGTGGATAAGTTTCCTTGTCTAGGGGTATATGTATGAAGGGTACTTGATTAAAGGGTATGTGCCTTGCTTATTTGTATTTATAATTGCTAAATTGATATGGGTGTAGTGAATTCTCCATGTTTTAACTCTAAAATTAATGGTTGTAAACATTGATTGAAATTACTTGATTGTGTTCTTGCTTGGTAAAGAGGTTCATAATTTCGGATAAGAATTCAGTAGTGGGAACATGGGATTCCATATAGATTAAGGCTAGAAATAGCTCAATTGGCCAGAAATACCCATTTAAGAGTGTAAGCTAGAGATAGTGTGACTTCCCCAAGTTAATATTGGTTGGTTAATGATAAAACCATGGTTCTTGAGCAAATACCATTGGATAAATGTTTGTGAGATCGAAAGATTAACATTCATGACTAAAACCAATGCTACCCATGTTACTTAGAGAAGACTTATGTAATTGAGCAAGTACCTTGATCCGTGCTCGAGTCCCATCGAAATCATACCCCTAGTCGTCCTCTCTCATGATACAAACTCGTGTTTAATTTTACATTTTTGCTTGAATGGCAAATTATGACAGATTTTCGAATTCCCCTATTTCCCCCTTTTTACTCTTCTTATTGATTGAATCTTTACTCTATTGGTGATTGACATATGACAATCCTTTAGGCTACTCTACCATTTTTTTGTGGGATCGACCCCGGCTCCTGTCAGGAATTATTAATTTTATTTTGCTTAACTATCATTTTTACCTTCGTATGGAGAGTGTTACATGAGAATTATCAAAAATGGCGCCGTTGTTGAGGATTTGGTTTTTCGTAGCCTTTTTGATTGACTATTGAAATCACTTTATGAGTTTTTGTTTGCTTTTTACTTTGTTTATTGTTTCTGGTTGTTTGAACATGTTTTGTGCATAAATTCTAAAAGCGTCACCACCCAATACTTCTTACTCGACCCATATGCACTTGAGAAGTTGACTATATTAAGTCGTAAGTTAAAAATATGGGGAGACGAGAGGGCAATAGGTGCTACCTCCGCTAAATAAATTGATGAATGGAGGAAAAATGGAGAATGATGGGATAGAGAGCTATCCATCGCTAAAACACTCCTCAAATTTATGGCCATGATTGTGGTGAACCACACAGTTGAGACGGTTAGCATAATTGATGTTGTTGGGTCTGTGAAATTAGTAAAAAAACGTGGACTATTCTAGTGAAAATAGTGAAGAGGTATTGGATGCAAATCATGAGATGGGTCCCATGAAGGTCTCCAAAAAGCAAGTCCGAGATCGGGGAGATAATATCATGGGAATCAAGGTTGGAACATAAAAAGTGATGGTTCTTGGATCAAAAATATGCTTACAAGATTGTTGGAGAAGGAAGAGTCCACTAATGAAGGTGTCAGGGAGTTGAGATACAATCTAGGTAGTCTGGGTCAAACTATGCACTCACATTCCGTTGCTATTGAACGGCTTGAAGAAAGAATGGTATGGCTTACCTCTCAATTCGAAACTAGGCAAGTCGACAAAGATGAAGAAATCAGTGATCTAAGAGGCCAATCCGATGAGATTAAAAGTGTAACTCCAACCAAAAATAAGCCTACAAAAAAGTATTATGGGAAATGGTCTAACAAAAATTAAAGATCAACAGAACAAGGTAATCAAGGTGTGCTAATATTTTTCCCAAGTGTCCACCTCCCTTTCCACAATGACTATTGCAAGAAAACCAAAAGAAGCAACCGGGATGATTTGAATCCATGTTGAGAAAAATCATCATCAACATCCCATCAAGTGATGCTTTCAACAAGATGCCCGATTATGCTATGTTTGTGAAGTATATGTGCACTAAAAACAACTTCAGGGATTGTGAGATCATTCATATGTCCCCCCAAAGTAGTGCAATACTATCGGGTAAATTCGTTAATGATGAGGTGACTCTGGGTCTTTTTACCTTTTGTGATGCAAATGGGGTGCATCGGTCTACAATATTGATATGTGTTGAGAAAGCCAGCGCAAATTTGATGGTGCTCACCACCTTTAGACTATTGGATCTTGGCCAACCCACCATCACAAATGTGAAGTTGCTCATGGTGGATCGATTAATGTAATATCCCTTGGGGATTAGATGTGATATTTTAGTCAAGGTGGGTCGTCTTGTATATATTATGGATTTTATTATGCTTGATTGCAATGGGGGATTCGAAATACCAATTATTCTGGGGCAACCAAGTATCAAAATAGGGTGCACATTAAACGAAATAGAATTGGGAGAATTTGAATTCTCCGTGAATGAGGAGAGGCAACCTTTAATTTATGTAGGTCCATGAAGCAGCAGAATGACCTGCAAATGGATTTTGCAATTGGCAATATTGAGGAAAGTGTTCACTTACATGTGAAAGAGGGGTTCGTGGATGAATCATTAGAAGCCGTATTATTAAATTATGATTGTGAGGGGATAGAAGAATATGATGAGATATGTTGTGCTTTAGTAGGAATGGGGTCCTACTCATATCCTCCAAAGAAGCACGATCTTGAGTTAAAGAATCGATAAACATCCCCCTCCAAACCTTCAATTATCAAACCATCTACATCGGAGCTCAAGCCGTTACCATCACAGTTAGAGTATGCCTACTTAGGTGCTAATAAGACCATTCCAGTCATCATCTCTAACAAGTTGAATGATAAATAAGTGGAGGCATTGATCAAGGTGTTAAAGAAGAACATTCGTGCCCTTTGGTGGACTATTGCCGACATAATTGGCATACCCCTGATAATATGCACGCATAATATAAATCTTCAAGAAGAATATGCACCATCAATAGAACACCAAAGAAGGCTGAACCCAACTATGCAAGAGGTGGTTAAAAAAATATTATCAAGTGGCTGGATGCCGGAGTCGTCTTCCCCATATTTGATAGTACCTGGATCAGCCCAGTGTAATGTGTGCCAAAGAAGGGTGGAATTATTGTCATCCCTAATGAAAAAGATGAGATGATAGTCTTAATACCCGTGACTGAGCGGAGGGTGTGTATGGATTATCAAAAGTTGAATTCATGGACCGAAAAGGATCATTTCCCCCTCCCTTTCATGGACCAAATGATTGATAGATTGGAAGGCCGTGGCTTCCATTTTTTATTTGATGGATATTCCAGATACAATCAAATCTCTATTGCCCCAGACTAGGAGAAGAAATCTTTCACATGCCCTTATGGGACTTTCGCTTTTAAAAGGATGCCTTTTGGTTTGTGCAATGCCCCAGCCACGTTTCAGTGGTGCATGATGTCCATTTTCTCCAGCATCGTTCAAGACACTATGGAGATATTTTTGGATGATTTTTTGGTAGTTGGGGACAAGTTTGATAACTGCCTAGTCCATTTAGAAAAAGTACTCAAACGATGCGAGGAAATAAACTTGGTTCTGATATGGGAAAAGTGTCATTTTATGGTGAAAGAGGAAATATTATTGGGTAGAAAAATTTCTGAAAAAGGACTTGATGTTGACCAAGAGAAAATTGAGGTCACCTCCAATCTCCCCCCTCCGAAGACCGTAAAGGAATATGGAGTTTCCTAGGCCACGCCGAGTTTTATAGGCGTTTTTATCAAGGATTTTTCGAAGATGGCTTATCCCTTGTGTAAGTTGCTTCAAAAGGAAGCCAAGTTCGTCTTCGATAGTAGTTTCACAACGGCATTCCTCACATTGAAAGAGAAGTTGACATCAACCCCCACCATTATCCCACCGGATTAGTCAAAGTCGTTCGAGCTTATGTGCGATGCCAGTGGTGTGGCTTTTGGGGCTGTACTTGGTAAGCAAAAGGAGAAACTCTTCCACCCAATCTATTATGAAATAAAAACATTGTATACAACCCAAATGAATTACACTATAATGGAGCAAGAGTTGTTTGTTGTGGTATTCGCCTTTTAAAAGTTCCAGGCACACCTTTTAGGGACCAAGGTTGTTGTGCATACGGACCATGCAGCGATCAGGTACTTGATGACAAAGAAAGATTCCAATCCCTAACTAATTTGTTAGGTCTTGTTACTCCACGAACTCGATGGTGATATGATAATTCAGTGGCAGATTATTTATCGAGATTAGAAGTAAAAGGAAGGCCCATAGGGGAATTTAAGAGTAAATGATTTGTTCCCCGATGAACACATTTTGGCAGCTTCGCATGATCTTACACCATTTTTTGTTGACTTCACGAACTTCTTAGCAAGTGACTTATTACCGGATTGTTTTATGTCACACCGAAAAAAGAAATTTATTCATAATGATCAGATGTTTTTCTAGGATGAACCCTACCTCTTCCAGTATTGTGCCAATGACATAATTTGGAGGTTCATACCCGAGATCGAAATGATGTCCATCCTTAAGGCTTGCCATTCTTCACCCGTCGATGGTCATCATGGGGGTGTGCAAACGGCATCAAAGGTATTTTAAAGTGGGTTTTTTGGCTGACACTTTTTCAATATGCCCATGATTTAATGAATGAATGTGATAAATGTCAATGCAAATGGGGTGTTTCTTGATGCCATGAACTCCCATTGATGCAAGTCCTTGAAGTTGAGTTACTCAATGTTTGAGGGATCGACTTTATGGGTCCATTTTGGAGTTCATGTGGGAATAAGTTCATTCTTGTGGCTATCGACTACGTTTCTAAGTGGGTAGAAGTTGTGGCACTACCAAATAATGAAGGAAAGAGCATCATATCGTTCCTTAAAAAGAATATATTTGCACAGTTTGGCACTCCTCGTGCCATCATTAGTAATGGGGGATCCCGTTTTTACAACAAATTATTTAGTGCTCTACTTGAAAAGTATGGAGTCAAACATAAAGTGGCTACCCCCTACCACCCACAAACAAGAGGGCATGTTAAAGTGTCAAATAGGGAAATAAAGGCCATCCTTGCAAAATCAGTAAACATCAACAGAATGGATTGGGCTTGGAAGTTGGACGATGCACTATGGGCCAATCGAACAGCCTACAAGACCCCAATTGGAATGTCTCCTTACCAAATGGTCTTTGGTAAATCGTGTCACCTACCGATAAAACTAGAACATAAAGCGTTGTGGGCTTTGAAAAAACTAAATTTGGAATGGGGAAAAGCTACAGAAGCGAGAGTTGAGGGCCTTAATGATCTAGATGAGTTTCAGATACGAGCTTACGAAAGTGCCTCACTCTACAAGGCCCGCATGAAATACTACCATGATAAACAAATTCTTAAAAGTGAGTTCTCTCTGTGAGATTGGGTGCTTTTGTTCAACTCTAGGCTTTGACTTTTTCCCGGGAAATTAAAATCCAAATGGTCTGGCCCCTTCAAAGTGTTTCAAGTGTTCGCAAATGGAGCAATAGAGCTAGAAGTTGAAAATAGTTCAACCTTAAAAGTAAATGGGAAGCGAGTCAAGAAGTATTTAGGCATACCTAAAGAAGTCACACTCTTAGAAGCAATCTGCCTCGATGAACCATAAGTAAGAGATGCCATCGTCGAGCCATGACATTAAACCAAGCGCTTCTTGGGAGGTAACCCAAGCATTTACCTTTATTTTTCACATTTTTCTTTTTTGTGTTACTTTGTGTGCTATTTTTGTTTAAGTTTGTAGGTAGAAACCACGCTAGGGTGTTGAGATATTGAATAGCCATTCAGCAACCTCAGGCGCAAAACATGCGAGCCGCACATTGAAGAGTGAGCTTTGCATAGGCCATCGCCCTTCACAACATATTCACCTTAGAACATTTGAGGCAATGTGTGTCGACCTATGCGATTGCACATCACATTGTGTGCATCGCATGGCAGTTCGCATGTCAAAGACAGACCACTGGCAATAGTCAATGATTTTGGTATCTGCGCATGTGATTGGTATGCGGACTGCATTACCCATTGTGTGTATCGCACGCCGAATCACACTCCCAACCAGAACACTAGCACTTCTTCAAAAGTTCAGCCCACCATGCGACAACTAGGGCATTTTGCACCATACTGTGTGCGTTTCCCATAGCACGTGAGTGAGTACTCTCTTCTCCTATGCTCTTATGTCATTAAGGACAATGGTCCATTTATGTTTGGGGGTGCTTAAATTAAATTCTTAGTTGCCTTGTTAATAGTATATTAGCAATATACTCCAAGGGTTTTCTTAATACCACGACTCTTTCCCAAGGAGAAAAATATTTTTTTTATTTTTCTTTTGTTTTGGTGTCGAACCGGGTTGGTGTTTCCCTATGATAGATTGAGAGGCAACTTTCTTAAGGGAAAATTCTAAGTTTTACTTTTAATTTGAGTCCATGCTTTTCTTATCTCGAAATGGACCCACCAAAAATTATTCTTGGCAAGAAGTTTTTAAAAATCGAAGGAAAGGGGGAAAATGAATTTTGAGAAAAGCATTCTCTTATCATGAATTTCAAACTCTTAGTTTGGCTTGATAAATTCACAAACGAGTACGCAATGAACTCAGAATACCTTGTCAAAAGTCATTTGTCCTAATTGATTTTGAGACTAGTGTTGATAACTCTTGTGATATGATGCCGTGTGTGGTGAGGCTATCCTTTAATTCTTGTGCATATGTGTCATCTAGAACTTGCCCTGAGTGTGATTCAAGGTAAAATCCTAGATGTGACCGAACTTGGAAGATGATCTTAGGCCCTTTTTGAATAGCTATTTCACCTAAATGCCTTTCATTGACATTGATCCTAGCAAACTGCTTTGAGGTTTTAACCTTTCCTTGGAACCTTGTTGACACCTTGACCCCTTTTGGAACCTCCATTATTGCACCCATCCTCCCTAGTAGCTCGAAAGTGAAACATAGGCAAAAGCCTAAGTTTGGGGGGAATTGCAATGATAACATAGGCAAAAACCTAAGTTTAGGTGTGTATGTACTCAATATGGAGAAGAAAAGGAATGTACTTCAAGTACAATGTAGCACCTTATGTGAATTGAAAATTTCTACAAAGGAAAAGGACCAAATGCAATGAGCAAAATGAAAATAAAAGAATTGGTGCTACCAAGTGAAGGTCATACAAGAAGATTGAATAATCAAGTTGAAGGGAGAAGCTTGGGTTGTCTGAGGGAGAAATAAGGTGAAGGCAAAAATTCAGAATTGTGAGCGGTGTTCATAATGATATAAAAGAGCGTTAGGGAGGTTTAGTCACTTGAGCCAAATGCAATCCTCACCTTATTCCTATCCAACATCATAACCCGCAAGTCCTTAGTAATTTTGAGCTTGGTCACTCTATATTAGTGACGATTTACATGAAGGGAAAGCCTATAGTTCGACATGTGTTCACTTGAACTTCCTTGAGTGAGTGAGAGTCTTTGTGGTTCTCTTATAATCCCTTGTATTATGAATTGCCCGAGTGTGAGTGGGATTCTCTATTGTGGTGAGTGGCATTATGCACTCGGATTGAAACATAAAGTCTCTACTTCAATTGAGAGGAATGAATAACACAAGTTGTGTGGCGAATCTTGAGGCAAACCTTGATGGTCCATACCAATGACTTGAGAAGCTTAATCTTGTTTTGAATGGAATAAAGTCACTTTGATGAATGTTTTGAAATGATCATTTGCCTTAAGAATGTGGTGGTCCAAATTGATATAAGCATGGTAGTTGAGTCTTTTGTTTGGGTCTTTTATTTATTATTTTTCTTAGTTTTTAGGATAGATTAACCTTTTGTGCGTTGATTGAGTTTTAGAGCATAATTCATTCCTTATATTATGAGTATCTTGCTTGAGGATAATCAATAGTTCAAGTTTAGGGGTTTGATAAGTCGGTAATCTACCAACTTATTGATCCTTTAATCATGAATTATTGCTATGTTTTGATAAGATTTAGAGGTTCTTATGACCTTTATTGATGCAAATGCAAGAACTGTTAGTCGAAATTAGAAAACAAGGAATCGGACCCAAAAGATCTCAAAAGAAGTTGAAGTGTGAAGTGATCAAAAGAGATGAAGATTCTGCCAAGAGGTGCAGCCACTGTGTGACACACATAATGCCTGGTGCAGACTGTACCTCCCTCCGCATGATGCTCTGAAGAAGAAGTAGAATCTATTAAGGGGTGCGTCCATCGTGCGACGCGCACTATGTCTGGTGTGCTCCACTCCCCACTTTGCATAAGACCTGAAGATAAAGCCTGGTCACTGGTCTACTGAGAAGGAAAAGTGCAACATGCACAACAAGATGTGTGAAATGCACGTCGTGGAACACAGCTCTCGAGGGGCATTTTAGTCCACTTTTAGGAGATGATTTGGGAACCTTCTAAAACCCAATTTGGACATAGTTTTTCATAGTTTTTGACAGTTTTGAATAGTTTTTTAGTGTTGAACAAGTTTTCTCTCCCAAGTCAAGATAGAAGGTTTTACTCAATTCTCTCCATCTTCAACCTTGGATTTCTAAATTGAGCTTGGATATTGGAAATTTCTTCCATTAATGAAAGGGAATTTGAATTACCCACTTGGAATTTTTTCTTATTCCTTTAGCATCAGTGTCTAAGTCTCCTTATCTAGGGGTATGTGTAGGATGGGTACTTGATTAAAGGGTATGGGTCTTGCTTATTTGTATTTATAATTTCTAAATTGATATGGGTCTAGTTAATTCTCTATGTTTTAATTCTAAAATTAATGGTTGCAAACATTGATTGAAATTACTTAATTATGTTCTTGCCTGAGAAAGAGGTTCATAATTTTCGATGAGAATTCACTAGTGAGTACTTGGGATTCCATTTAGATTGAGGGTAAAAATAGCTTAATTCATTGGAAACACTCATTTAAAAGTCTAAGCTAGAGATAGTATGACTTCCCCAAGCTAATATTGGTTGGTTAATGATAAAACTATGGTGCTTGAGCAATGACCATTGGATAAATGTTTGTGAGATCGAAAGATTAATATTCATGCCTAAAATCAATTCTACCCATGTTACTTAGAGAAGATTTGTGTAATTGAGCAAGTACCTTGACCCGTGCTTGAGTCCCATCGGGAGCATGCCCCTAGTCGTCCCCTCTCTTGATACAAACCCGTGTTTGATTTTATATTTTTGCTTGAATTGCAAATTGTGACAGATTTCTTAATTCCCCAATTTCCCGCTTTTTACTTTTTTTGTTGATTGAACATTGACTCTATTGGTGATTAACATACGACAATCCTTTAGGCTACTATACCATTTCTCTGTGGGATCGACCTCTACTCCCGTCAAGAATTATAAATTTTATTTTGCTTAACAATCGGTTTCATCTCTGTATGTAGAGTTTTACTTGAGCATTATCAGTGAGGCATTGTATCAAAAGAGAAAAAGAAAAGAAAAAGATCGAGTGTAGACATAGGAACTATACTCTCAAGCTTGTACTAAACCAAATCATCAGATAGCTAGTGGAAAACACCCTTGCAACCCAAGGGGACTGGAGTAAGATCCATTCTGGATCCCATCTAATATAAAAACATATGGTGTCATTTACTTTCACTGCACTTACATTCCTGTTCCTTTGAATAGCTGCTCTTCTCTACTTGACTGTCGACTAGTCTTCACAGACAGTCAACTAAGAAAAATGAAAAATAACAATTCACTCTCCTCTTACACTTTCAATTTGTCTCAGAGCAAGGTCTCACATCAAATTTCTTAACCGCAAGTGAAAAGATCATGGCAGATCAACTTGCTGCTGGAGCCCTATTCCCAGAAGGGACTTCTCAAACTAGACCACCTTATTTTAACGGTAAGCATTTCCCTCACTGAAAAATCAGAATGGTGAACTTCATCAAGTCCTATGATGTGAAGGCATGGAGGGTTATCAAGCTTTGTGATATTCCTATTACCAATAAAATGAAAGATGACAAAAATATGAAAAATACGGCAATATCAACTAAAGTAATTCCAACCCTTGAGGATTAAACTGGTGAAGAAATGGATATCATACAGATAAATTCTAAAGCAAAGAATGTTCTCTATAATGTTATTAGTGGATAGGAATATGAAAAGATATCTTGTTGTAAACTGCCAAAGAAATGTATGATAAGCTGGAAGTGACTTACGAAGGAATTGAAAAAGTCAAGAAAACAATCATCAGTTTGCTAGTCTATGATATGAACTCTTTCAAATGAAGGAGGGAGAATCAATCGAAAACAAGTTTGCCAGATTCAACAAAATGATTGGAGAACTTAAAGGATATGGGAAAACCTATCCTGTTAGTGATCAGATCATTAGAATTCTCAGAAGTATTTCATCTCAGTGGCATAACAAGTTTATCGCTATTGAAAGCATGAATCTCAATAATCTCACCTATGATGAATTAAGAGGAGATCTCATTGCTTTTGAGAACTCATCCAAACAAACATGGACATGAAGAAAATGGGAAGAAGACTGTAGGATTCAAGGAAACTTATGATATCAAGGAGGTTGAAGAAGAAAAAATTGGAGTAAATGAAATTGCCTTAATTACCAGATCATTAGTCGATTTATTCAAAAAATCCAGGAATCAAAGAAGAGGTAATCAAAACATCTCCAAAGGAAAGATATCAATGACTTCAACAAAAATGATAGTAAGTGCTACAACTATGGAAAGTATAGACACATTGAAAAGGATTGCCTAGAAGCAACCAGGAGATACCCTAAGGGAAATCCATGAAATAAAGATAATCGGGATTTCAGCAGCTGGGGTGATGAAGGAATGTCTGATCAAGAAAATGATGATTTTGAGGACATATGCTTCATGGAAATTAGAGAGACAAGTGAGGTAAGATCTAATTCCTGCTTAAATTGTATAGAATTACAAAAAATATTAGATCGTTCCATAGCTGACTTGAACAGAGTTTTTAATGATTTTAAAACTCAGCAAAGAGAAAAAAAAAGGACTGAGAAATCAAACTAGAAGTGTGAAACTGAAAAAGATTTTCTCCAAGAAGAAATGGATGTACTAAAAATTCAAATCAATAGTTTTCATAAATCTCTCAGTCATAGTGTTGTCAAATCTAATCAGTTGACTCCTTCAAGTAAGCCAACTGATAAAAGAACTGACAGTGACAAACTCATTGCCAACAAGAACTATTTCAGTGATAAGTAGTCAACTGATGCTAGATCACACAGAAGTAGATCCAGTAGTGGTAAGTAGACTAATATGGTTGTCACTGAAAAAAACACTTTTCTTATGATTGTCATTACTGTGGTAAATCTGGTCATAAACATTATAAATGTAGGTTTCGATCTATCACCTCTTCTTAATGGGTTTGGTGACCTAAGTCTAATCAATCCAAACCTACTGCTAACCCCAAAGAACACAAGGAAACTTGGGTCCCTAAAAGAAATTAATGAATCTGTTTTGCAGGAACAACACTCAAAATCAAAAGAGAAATGGTATCTTGATAGTGCGTGTTCAAATATATAACGGGCAACAAAAACCTATTTAAATCTGTTGCAGGCTTTGGTGGAGGAAACATTCAATTTTGAGACAACTCCAAAGGAAAAGTAATAGGTATTGGTACTATTTCCTTCAATGAATCATGTAAAATTACTAATGTTTATTTGTTGAAGAACTTGAAGTACAACCTGTTGAGCATCAGTCAACTATGTGGACTTCCCTAACTAGACTACAAGAAGAATCACATATATGATGCATGCCAACTCGGTAAGAAAACTCGTAACTCTTTTCCTGTAAAAGACATTGTATCTACCTCTAAACCATTGCAACTACTCTACATGGATCTCTTTGTCCCCACTATAACTGCAAGCATTGGAGTAAAAAGGTACGCGTTCTTTATTGTTGATGACTTTTATCATTTTACATTGGTTATGTTTTTAGCTAACAAAGATGATACCTTGAGAAATTTTAAGTATTTTTATGAACGATTTCAAAGGGATAAAGTTTACTTCATCACCTCCATAATAAGTGATCACGGAGGAGAATTTGAAAACAAGGCCTTTGAAATCTTCTGCAATGAATAAGGATACACTCATAATTTGTCACCACCAAGATACCTTCAATAAAATGGTGTTGTTGAATTAAAAAATAGGACTCTTCAGAATAGGGAATGAACCATGATTTGTGAGCACTCTCTTTCTCTTCATTTCAGGGCAAAAGCAGTAAGTACTGCATGCCACATTCTTAACAGGTGCCTGATCAGACCAATACTGAAGAAAACTACATACAAACTACAGAATGGTAAGAAACCTAATATTAGATATTTTCACCTATTTGGGTGCAAATGTTTTGTGCACAACAATGGTAAGGACAATATTGGTAAGTTTTATCCTAGAAGTGACGAAGGTACATTTCTTGGTTACTCAAGCTCTAGAAGATCTTATAGAGTTTTCAATAAACGTACTTCTTGCATTGAAGAATCTATTCATGTTATATTTAATGACTCTAATAATATTCTTGAGAAATTGAATAGTACAGATGATGATGAAGTACTTGAAACAACAATATCTTCATCTTAAAAAGTCAACTGCACAACTAAGTCGAGTGATGAACAAAATGATCAATTTGCCATTGGAACTGTCCCAAATGAACGGAGAAGTGAACTAGACTATCCAAAGAAATTTATCATTGGTGACCCAAATGAAGGAATGAAAACAAAGGCTTCTAGCAGGAATAAGGAAAGCGTTCTCTCATCTTTCAGCTTAAGCCAAAGAAAATAGATGAAGCATTGAATAATGATCATTGGGTAAAAGCAAGGCAAGAAGAATTAGAACAGTTTGAGAAGAATAAAGTGTGGACACTTATGCTCAAACCATAGAAGATATCTATTATAGGAACCAAGTGGGTGTGCAGAAATAAATTGAATGAATCAGTTGAAGTTTTTCATAATAAAGCCCATTAAGTAGCTCAAGTATACTCTCAACAAGAGGGAGTCGACTATGATGAAACTTGTTCTCATGTTGCAAGGTTAGAATCTATTAGTATCCTGCCTGCATATGCATCACATAAAGGTTTTAAATTATTCCAAATGGATGTTAAAAGTGCTTTCTTAAATAGTTTTATTGAAGAACACATTTTTGTCAAACAACATCCTGGATTTGAACATCGAAAATTTCCTTATCATGTTTTTAAACTATCAGAAGTTTTGTATGGACTTAAGCAAACTCCCAGAGCATGGTATGACCGCCTAAGTAATTTTCTCATTGATCATGGCTTTTCTAGAGGAAAAATTGACACTACTCTCTTCATAAAAAGAACCTCTTCTAGAAATCTACTTATCCAAATTTATGTTGATGATATTATATTTGGAAGTACAAATGTTGGTTTGTGCAAGGAATTTTATGACTTAATTCAAAGTAAATTTGAAATAAGCATGATGAGTGAGTCTAACATCTATAAAAGGATTGAATCAAGTTGTTGAAGACTACAAGATCATAAGAGGATGCTAAATTAAAGGGATGGAAATCAATCCACCCTTATTCTTGGAAATAGGATCTATTATATCCTTTTCTAAGGATCAAATCTCTTCGGTTTCTTTCATCACCAAAGATCTTCACCAACGGCTAGTCTACCATCTATAAAAGTGTCACGACCCAATTTATCGGTCATGATGGCACCTACACCCCTAGTAGGCCAACCAATCCACATAGCTCAAACCGGTTAGTAATGGGCTACTATCTAACAAGCATACGGAAGAATAGTATAAATAAGCGGAAGCAAGGGAACAAGGTAAATAAATAAGCCAACAGGAATACATTAGCAGACGATAAATCAAATCCAAACCCTGGTATCATAGTATAAGATCTGGAGCTACATCAACAGAGTATAAAGGATCCAAAAGTATATATACATATGTCTTCGAATAGTAAAAGAGTACATAATACAAAAGATGAACTAAAATCTAGGCTCCGGTCGCCAAGAGCTCACCCTCAGTCTCGATAGTCAAAAAGTCAGCCCGCACGAGTCTCCATGGATCAACGACAATGGCCCATACTAGGATATGTACTAGAAGATGCAGAGTGTAGTATGATCATACATTGTTAAGCAACGGATATCCAGTAGGCATCATAGGCTGACTAAGCGTATATAAGATATAAAGGAAATAATATAGCAGATATGAAACAAGTACTCACAGAAGCAACAAATAGGTACACGGAAGCTAGCACAGAAGGATACAAGAAGAAAACAACATACTTGGCTAGCTAGTAGAAATATATATCTCACAGACACAGGTGAAGGAAAGAAATAATGCACCTGGGATCCTCGCAATAACAATATATAAAGAGAGTTCTAGAAATAGGCAGTATACCAGTAACCACAAGTATGAAGGGAAGGAGAAAATGAAAATAACGATAATCATGCTTGAAAACAAAACTAAATAATTAAGTCATGCTAGTAAATACCACTCTTAATTAGGAATAATTAACCGCTAGCGAATGAATAACCATCAAGTGAACCAAAAGTATATAATACAACTCCCAATTCCCAATCCTCGAATGTAACCATAATAAGGATCAATAACACATTAGAATAACCAATGAATAATTAGTCTACCTATAGTCCCACGGGCGCCCATACACCCGAGGAATGCATACAAGTGAAAACAAACCCTCCAGCATCCCATACTACCAGAGTGTACACTGAGCAAACAATAAACAAGGGTGGATCCGAACACAATATGTATGATGTGGTATGATATGCTGAAACCAAATATGATAGTAGTGTCATATGTTGCCTCCTCCGATACCTAAAAGGCCCAATAGAGGCAGGATCTATGAAAGGGATTCCATCAAGTACCACAACTCTACCATAAACCCTTCCTCTGGCACTCACAGCAGGTAGCCCCTAGTCCAGATCGGCAAGGTCCATGGAGGTGTACTCGTAGACCACATACTAAAACCGCAAAATCTTAGAAACTCAATATAACAGTCCGGAGTGTATCCAGATCCAAACGAGTAACCATAACTCAAAAATGCATGGCCGGAGTCTATCCGAGTCCATATCAGTGAAACAAGTCTCAAAAACCCCATCAAGGGTGCCTAGGAGTTCCCGGGTATAAAACAGTAGTAAAATAGTCTATTGCTCGGCTTTACCGAGTCTAATATTATCTCAAATCAATATCAAAGCATGTCTAGAACAACGGCTCAAAAGGGTCTAGTATAAGTGCAAAAACCTATGGCAAAATCATCTTTTAATATCTCTTACCCCAAGAAGATCCATAAAAATCAGTTCCAAACCTTTTACAACCATTTTTACCGAAAATGGGCCCTCGGGGACTTGCAAGGTTTAGAAAAACATTTATAGTAGGCTCGAGGCAAGAATCGTAGTAAAATCATGTATAAATCTCCTTATATGCATGATAATGGCATGCTCAATCAAAAATAGTAGCCCAATAGCTCACAATCAACCTATATGCCCTGCACATGCTCCAATCATTCTAAAGCAGATATACCCAGCTCTATAATAATAATATTGATGTCCAAGAGTCGCGGACATTCCCAAATAACCCACCATCTATAGGCCAGAGTCCAATACAAGGCCACATAGGACCATAAGGGTGATATTAACAGCTATAAGAAATTCTACAACCAAACGAGTAAAATAATATGGATATGAAAGAACGGACTAGGTCTGGGGTACCAAGCTAATAAACTCAACCTAAGGATGCTAATTAGTACCCTTATAGCCTATATTCGCAAAGTCTAGAAGAGTAAAACTGTAACCTACCTATCGTCCAATAACAAGCTGCTAGAACAATGATGTCCAAGCCCGAACTACTCCGAAAGCTCCAAAACAAAATCAAACTATCATAAACCTAAACTAAGCATTAAAATAAGATGAACAATACCCATATTGCTATAATTATAGCTGGTTCAAAATTTGGGTCATCCGCAGGCTCGTGGGCCCCCAGCCCAAATCTAAAAACAAAAAAGCGAATAACGATCACCACATTCGTGAGTGCATGCTCAGAGTATTGGAAGAAATTGACCAAGGAAAGGGCTCAAAGCAGCCTGCCAACTATAAGGGAAATCTATGGAAATGAAGAGGAGAATTATGGAAATTAACCAGGAAGTTACCGAATTGGAGACCAGGAAATGATCACGGGACCTAGAATCTCCATCTAAATGTAAAGAATTGAAGTTACACAAAGAAATAAGAAGCTTGAGCTGAATATCAATGGTGGGTTTTGGTTTTGGGGAGTTAAAAATGTAGAAGGGAGTTTTTATACTGCCCAATGGTCCTTCTTTGCGATTGCGAAGGGACCCTATGTGGTTGCGAGGACCACACTAGCTAGACCATAGCCATTGCAAGGACTAGACACACGGTCGCGAAGAACAAGAAAGCAGGGTCATCATCACGGTCGTGTGAAAGGATCTCGCAATCGCGTACAACAAGGAAAGTTGGTGCACAGGCCCTTCATCGCTATTGCGTAAATGGACCCTCGCGATACCGATAACCAGCAAGATAGACCACCACAATCGTGATGACTTCCTTCGCGGTGGTGATTAAGGCCATAGGCCTACACCTGTAATAGCAACCAGCAGAAATGTAAAGGGAAAAAGTCACGGGGTGGGCCAACAAGGTTCATTCGGGACCTCGCGCGGGCAAATGAACTATGCTAATGTACCAGAAATAGCATTTTGAACTCAATAAAAATGACAAAAAACCAAATGGAGGTCGGTTTAATAAAAAGTGGGCCCAACGCTCAAAACCAACTTTTAACCCATGAAAAACTCAATACCTAAAAATGAGTCCGGAAGCCTCGGGACCTGAATCAAAAGTCCTTTTATCCCAAAGTCAACATTTCAGAACTAATAGCACTAACGGAATTTCCATCTGAGGTTGTCTTGTTTGAATGTTGACCAAAGTCAATCTTCCAAGTTCAACTTGCTTGAAAATACAAAAACCAACACAAAACCAAATCAAAATCTCCCAATTCCTGGCCAAGGGTTTATCTAGACCAAAATCCATGCTTCGGAGCTAACAGAACTGTCAGAATTTGATTCCGAGTGCGTTTATCAAGAATGTTGTCCGAAGTCAATGATAACCTAAGTTAAGGCTCTAAAATTGGGGAAAAACCCTACAAACCAAATGAACTGCCAGGGCACCAAACCACCAATTCCAGAAAGCCATAAATAACTTGGGGCCGCTATAAGCAAGCTCTAATCGTACAAAGAAAGTGTAAAAGTGGGAATGACCGGAAGGGTTATTACATCATCCACTACTAAAAAGGACTTTCATCCTCAAAAGTTAAGATCAAGGAAGTACCTGAAGGCTCAAACAACTGCAGATACTGAGCCCGCATTTCTCTTGGTCTCCCAAGTAGCCTCCTCGATTGGACGGTGCCTCCACTGAACCATAACAACTGGAATCTCCCTAGATCTCAACCTTCTGACATCTTTGCCAAGAATAGCTACCATCTTCTCAACAAAATCCAAACTTTGATCTAACTATATTGAATCCCACTACAACACATGCGACTCATTTGGAACATAGCGCCTCAACATCAAAACATGGAAAACTTGATGCATAGCTGAAAATATCAAAGGCAAAACTAACATGTAGGTAACACCACTAACCCTCTGAAGAATCTCAAATGGCCTAATGTACCTGGGGCTAATCTTGTCTCGCCTACCAAATCTCATCACGCCCTTCATGGGTGATACACGGAGAAACACTGAACTCCAAGGCATAAAGTCTACAATCAGCATAGATTTTCTGCCTACTCTGAGTTACCCGAAGTCTGTCCTAAATCAGTTTGACTCTGTCTAGTGAGTCATGAAGAAAATTTGTACTCTATGGCCTAGACTCCAAACCATCAAAACAACCCACCAGCGATCTATAACGCCTACCATACAAAGCCTCGAAAGGTGCCATGCCAATGTTCGAATGAAAACTATTATATAAGCAAACTTGGCCAAAGGCACAAACTGATCCCAAGAACGTCCAAAGTCAAGAACACAGGCCTGAAGGATGTACTCCAGGACCTGAATGGTCCTCTCAGACTGGCCATCTGTCTGAGGGTGGAATACGGTACTAAGTTGAACTCTTGTATGCAAATCTTGTTGAATAGCCCTCCAAAACTGAGATGTGAACTGAGTGTCATGGTCTGAAATGATAGAAGCTGGGACCCCATGCAAATGAACAATCCCATGAAGGTACATATGAGCCAATCTCTCCGCACTATAGGTATTTTAAACTAGCAATAAGTGCGCTGACTTAGTCAGCCGATCAACAATCACCCAAATAGAGTCAAGTCCTTGAGAAGTATGAGGCAATCCAAGTACAAAGTCCATAGTGATCCCTTCCCACTTCCACTTAGGAATGGAAAGTTGATGCATCAATCTATAGTGAGTCAAGTCATGTGATCAAACTTAACCTACCGACTGTTCAAGCACCGAGATACAAACTCTGCTATGTCCCACTTCATACCACTCCACTAGTAAAGCTATCTAAAATCTGTATACATCATCACTGCACCTGGATGGATGGAATATCTAGAGCAATGTTCCTCATGGAGAATCAACTGAATCAAATCTCCAACTCTCGAAACACAAAGACGACTGTCAAACCTCAGAACAGCATCTGAACCCAAAGTAGCCCAACTGGCATCACCCCAAACCACTTGATCATGAATGTCACATAATCTCTGATCCTCAAATTGGCGGCTCTGAATCTGATAAATTAGAGTAGAAAGAACCTCAATACTAGCAAGAACTCTGCTAGGATCTGTCAAGTCAAGCCTAACCAAATGATTAGCAAAGGACTGGATATCCAAGGCCAACTGTCCCTCTGAAATTGGAAGTGAAGCTAGGCTGCCCATACTCACTGTCTTCTGACTTAAGGCATCCGCTACCACGTTTGCCTTCCCCAAATAGTACAAAATAGTGAAATCATAGTCCTTCAATAACTCAATCCATTTCCATTGCCTCAAGTTTAGCTCTCGCTGACTCATGATTTACTTAAGACTATGATGATCGGTGAATATCTCACAGTGAACCCCATATAAGTAGTGCCTCCAAATATTGAGCGCGAAGACTACCACCACCAACTTTAAGTCAAGAGTGGGGTAGTTACGCTCGTGAACGTTAAGCTGCCTCGATGCATATGTTATCACATGACCCTGCTGCATCAATTCACAACCAAATCAAACCTCGGAAGCATCACAATATACCAGGAAACTCTGACCCTCAACTGGCAAAGTCAACACTGAAGCTGAAGTCAATAAGGCCTTAAGCCTCTGAAAGCTATCCTCACTGTGATTCGACCATTGAAATGGGACATCCTTCTTAATAAGCCTAGTCAAAGGTGCTGCTATGAAAGAAAAACCCTTGATGAACCGTCTGTAATACCCTGCTAACCCAACAAAGCTGCGAACCTCAATAGGAGTAGTAGGTCTCGGCTAATCATGAATAGCTGAAGTCTTCCCTGGGTCCACCCTAATTCCATCCTTAGACCCCACGTGTCCTAGGAATTCTACTGACTCAAGTCAAAACTCACACTTTAAGAGAATGGCATAAAGCCGATGGTCTTTTAATGTTTGATGTACAATTCTCAAATGTTGCTCATGCTCATCTCTACTATGTGAGTATACCAGGATGTTATATATGAATACGATCATGAACATATCAAGATATGGTCTAAGCACCATGTTCATCAAGTTCATGAAAGCTGCGGGGGAATTAGTCAACCTAAAAGACATCACCAGGAACTCATAATAGCCGTAACGTGTCATGAATGCTATCTTAGGGATGTCCTCTGCCCTAATCCTCGACTGGTGGTAGCTTCAACTTAGATCTATCTACGAAAACACAGCTGAACCCTGAAGCTAATCAAACAAGTCATCTATGTGCGACATCGGATACATATTCTTCACAGTCACCTTATTCAGCTGCCAATAATCATTACACATCCTCATTGACCCATCTTTCTTCTTCACAAACAAAACTAGAGAACCCCAAGGCGATATACTCGGCCTAATGAAACCTTTATATAACAATTCCTAGAGCTTCTCCTTAAGCTCTCTCAACTCAGCTAGAGCCATAGGGTAAGGAGAAATAGAAATAGGCCTGGCCCTGCTCTAGCTCAATAGAAAAGTCAATATCTCTCTCAGGTGGGAAGCCTGGAAAGTCGATAGGGAACATATCTAGGAAATCTCTAACCACAGGAACCGACTCAAGAGACAAAGTGTTAGCACTAGCATCTCGGACATATGCTAGATAAGCTAAACACCCACGAGAAATCAATTTCTTAGCACGAAGGCAATAAATGATCCCAGATGGTGCGCGAATAATAGAACCCTACCACACAACTAGGGATATGTTAGGCATGGCTATGGTAACGATCTTGGCATAATAATTCAAAACCGCATGATGAGGGGATAACCAGTCTATGCCCAGAATCATATCAAAGTATAACATATAAAGAACTCTCTTCTGCCTATCGTTTTATCTAAGCTCCAGTTAACCCAATGCAAGACAGAGGGATCTATAATCAGACTGACTCTTCTCTTTCCAAAAATCTCTCTAAGTCTCCAAATCACCATCAGAAATGATATAGGATCTCACAATCTGATTCACTACTAAGGAATCTCTTACTGAGGTAAAAACAGATACATGCACAGATAATGGCTCACTAGCCAACCCCAAACAAGGCATAAAATAGTCATATACATACGAATAAGTAGATCAAGGATCAAATAAAGCCAATGCTCATTGACGGCATACAGAAATCATACATGTAATCACTGTATCTGATGCCTCCACCTCCGGTCTCCCAGGGACCGCATAGAACTAACAACAATCGCCACTTGACCGATTTCTATCTCTACTACCTGTCCTACTACGTAGGGCACCACATTGACCCTGAACACCACCTTCTCTAAATGGTGGCTGAACTGCTCTCAAGGGCTGAGCCGACTGGCTAAATTGTACCCTACTGGGGGAAATCTCTAGCATAATGACAATTAAGCCCACACTCATAGCAAGCCCCTGATAGCCTAAACTGTTGAGATGAACCAGTTGAACCTGTGTGTCCACCATGACCTGATGCCCTAGAAGTTGTACCCCTTGAAGACTAACCACTATAGCCCTGCTGACTACACTGACCCTGCTCAAATTGAGACCCATCAAAAGACTGAAGCGATGCCTAAACCGGTCGACTAGACTGACCTCGGCTCCACTGGCTTATAACCTCGGCTCCACTGGCCTGAACCTCTATTACCATAACGAGAACCACTGTAGTTGCCCTGATGTTGTGGCCTCTTATATCTGGCCCCAGATCATGATGGTGCAAATCCTCCATAGTGTGAACATGATCCAGTATAGCCTAGAAGGATCATCCTCTAGCAACCAATACCTCAACTGTATGTTTGAACTCTAGTCTCAATCCCCAAACAATTCTACGGATCCTGTTGGGCTCGGTAGGGATAATAATGTCCCCAAAGGGAGCAAGCTGGTGAAAGTGAGTCTCATACTCTAATACAGACATAGATCCCTGCATAAGCCTAGTGAACTGCTCCCTACTACGCTCTGTGTTGCTCTGTGGCAAGAACTTGGGTATAAAGGCCTCATAAAATGCTGACCAAGTTAACAGAGAAGATGAAGATAGTCTGCAAGTTGTCTGGTCCCTCCACCATAACTTATCTGGGCCCTCTAGCTGGTAAGTACTATAATTGACTCCGTGAGACTCCAATAACCCCAAATGATGTAGCCTCTCCTCTCAAGTAGTAATAAAATCATGAAGATCCTGACCCAGTGCACCAGAAAATATAGGTGGTGCTAATCTCAGAAATCTGCACAAAGCCTTCTGCTCCATCTCTGTCATAACTAGGTTAGGAGTAAGAGGTTGTGCAACAGCTGGAACTAGAATAACCTCAGCACGGGGAGCCACAGTAGCAGGCTACGCTCTTAAACTTTGTGCACCCAGTGATATCCCTCAGCGGATGTTTGTGCTACCTCAGAAGGATGATCCCCTATCATACCTAATAACTATAAAAGTAAACCTCGAATACTTGCAAACTGAACTGGGGCTGATACCGAAGCTATTGCTGAAGCTGGTACTGCAGTTGGTGGCACCTAGGCTGTCCCCTGGTCCACATGCTACTACTCGGGAATAAACTCAGGCTTAAACTCATACTTAAGCTCAATCTCGACCCTAGTAGCTTTAGCAGGTTCCGCTGCTCGGGCATGACCTCCACTTCTGCCCTTGTGACCACTTAGGCCCCTTGCTGGAGTCGAAGGTGAAGGGGTCGAAGGTTCTCCTTACCTGATGCCAATGATCTCGTACAAACCATCTACGGAAGAGTGAACTAGAACAAGTGAGATTTCAAGAAACTTTCAAGGATACTACGCACGAGATAGAAGCAAGAAAAGGTCCATGTTTCCTAAGATGTTACTGTAGCCTCCCGAATATTGAGTACGGACATCGCTACCCCGATCCGCAGGACTCTACTTGACATTGGCTCCTATACTAATGACACTAGTGAACCTAGGCTTTGAAACCAAGTTGTCATGACCTAATTTCTCATTTATGATGGCACCTATAACCCCCCTGGTAAGTGAACCAATCCTCGTAGCCCAAAACAGTTAGTAATGGGCTACTATCTTACAAGCATGCGGATGAATAGTATAAATAAGCGGATACAAGGGAACAAGGTAAAGAAATAAGCAACAGGAATATAAAAGCGGAAGCCAAACCAAACCCAAAATATAATATTATAGTATAAGAGCCGGAACTACATCAACAGAGGACAAAGGATCCAAAAGTATATATACATATGTCTCTGAATAGTAAAAGAGTACATAAAATAAAAATGAACTAAATTCTAAGTTCTGGTCGCCATGAGCTCACCCTCAGTCTCAGATAGTCCAAAAGTTAGCCCGCACGAGTCTCCATGGATCAGCGGAGATGGACCACACTAGGATCTGCACTAGAAGATGTAGAGTGTAGTATGAGCACCAATTGTTAAGCAACGGGTACCCAGTAGAAATAATAGGTCGACTGAGTGCATATAAGATGTAAAGGCAATAATATAGCAGATATGAAACAAGTAGTCACAGAAGCAACAAATAGGTACACGAAAACTAGCACAGAAGGATACAAGTAGAAAACAACATACTTGGCTAGCTACTAGAAATATATATATCACAGACACATGTGAAGGAAAGAAATAATGCACCTGGGATCCTCACAATAACAATATATAAAGAGAGTTTTAGAAATATGTGGTATGCCGATAACCTCAAGTAAGAAGGGAAGAAGGAAAGAAAAATAACGATAATAATGCTCAAAAACAAGACTAATAATCAAGCCATGCTAGTAAGTACAACTCTTAAAACAGAAATAATCAACCGCTAGCCCAAAAATAACCATCAAGTGAACCAAAAGTATATAATACAACTCTCAATTCCCAATCACCGAATGTAACAATAATAAGCATCAATAACACGTTAGAATAACCAATGAATAACAAGTATACCTACAGTCCCACGAGCATCCATACCCCCAAGAAACACATACAAGTGAAAATAAACTCTCTGAAATACCATAATACCGGAGCGTACACTGAGAAAATAATAAATAAGGGTGGATACGAACATAATATGCATGATATGGTGTCGCGCCCTATTTAGAACCGGCCAAAACAGTGCACAACGTATGGTGGTTGTGACTCTCTGGTTTTAAAAATTTTATTTTTTTAGAGTCGCCACATAACTTTTGGGAAAACTTAGGAAAACCATTTTTTTTTGTAAAACTTTGTTTTGGTCTTTGAAAATATTTGAGATTCTGAGTAAGGGTTTTGGTTACTCGAGGGGAAGGTGTTACGCACCCCTCAGAGCCTATCCGAAGATAGTCCTTAAACCCAATTTAGGAAAAAGTATTTGGAAAAATTATTGTTTATTATTTGCTAAAAAATGGTGATAAGAACACTTTATTAATTTTAAGAAAATTCAAGGTATATGAGACATGATACTACAACATACAAAATATAATATATTTGTAGTTAAAAAAATGAATATGTATGTGTCAAAGTATATGAAAGCTTAATAGTAATATTTTTATCATAGCTATAAAAAATATATAGAACTTTTGATTTTATAAGAATATATACTTAAAAGTTATAAAAATTGAAGATATTATTTATACAAATATACTTATTATAAAGTGAAAACATATGTATTTTGGAGTTGTGAAAGTTTACCACATATTTATAAGAAAATAAAGATAAATGTATGCAAATTCAAAGTATAAGAAATAACGAGAAAAGTTTATTATTTATGAAATTTCGATAGATGAAAACATATAGGAAATAAATATAGTGATAATAGAGGAAAATAATGTGTATGTATAATTTGAGTGGAGAAGAAAAATAAAATTTATCTATTTCATATAAAAGAAGACTTTTATTTGCAAAGTGAAAATATTTGTCAAATATGAAAGAACGTATTATATATGTAAATGTAATTGCAATAAAATAATGTGTATAATTTAAGTAAGAAAGGAATGAATAAAAAATATAAATATACCTTGTAGTTGATAGCATATGACATATATACCTTGTGTTTTGAGACCTTAAAAATCTGAAACCTCAAAATAGATATAGTAGAGTATAACAAAATATTTGTAACATATTGGGGTTAGAATAAGAGAATAAAAGGGTTATTAATAAAATTGGCTTACCTAAATTAGATAAAGAACTTTATAATTTATTGCCTAAGAATGAATAATAATTGTTTGAGATAAGTTATTAAACCACTAATTAATATTTTTGAAAATTATTGCTAGTCATTTAAAACAAGTTTTTCTTGAAAGAAAGTCTACATTAATTTAATCTTTTAAAATCTGCTCTATTTGTTATTTATTGTTATTTATAAAAATATTTACTCACTATTTTGAAATAATAAAAAAGGAAATCCGAAATGTTGCCAGGATTAAAGAGTGAAGGAAATCGCTTTCAAAATTTCAAACTAAATAAAATAACCAAACAAAGTTGTGATCCAAAGAATAAACATTAATCAAAGTCACACAAAATGCATATCCAAATAATACAAGGTTAGTTAAACAATTCAATTAATAAGAAAAGCATATAAAAAATAAAGGACTAGGTACGCTAAGTTCCTTTGGAGGAACTAAACTCCTAATGAATGACTCCGAGAACTGCGATAGTTCCTAATAGTTGTTCGACCCAAAACATATTGGGCCGAGGTTGAGTTTCAAATGAGAACTCCAGCTCTCCGGGGTGTACATGAGACAAAGAAAATAAAATAAAGGATTAGCAATCTATAAGAAGAAACTTCGAATAATAACGGAGACAACAACGTTCAAGGATACATGTACAACAGTATAAATTAAATGTTTACTTACTGGGACGAGGGAGCATTAAAAAGACAACTTGAAGCTTCTATATAGGGAATACAAATAGTGACACCTTACCAGAACCTTAAAAACTTACCCAAATATTTAATCCTTGAGAGGAGGAAGTAGTTGAGAATCATGGTACTCAAGACCCAAAGAATGATGCACTAATTAACGTGAGAAAATCACTAATGGTTTTAAGTTCTATCTATACTTTCAACATTATTTAAAGAACTCATACAAACTCTCTATTATTTGGAGGTGTTGGCCACTAGCTAATTCTCAATAGTAAGCCAAGGTAAACAATTTACCAAACATTTCGCTTTTTGACTCCTAAAAAAGCTTTCTCCAGATTCTTCAAACAAAGCTAGTTGAACCTTCTTTGCCTTATAACTTCAGAAAAACGTTAAGCCTTCGTAAATTTAAAGAAGTCATTCACCACATTTATGCTCTGGATGAAGGAGTTAACACATGGGACAAGATGGTTTAAGCATCACCTACGTTTCCTACCCTGTTAGATTCGAGTATGGACACACAACAACCTTACTCTCTTAAGGAAAACTTAATAGGGGATTAGGATCCTAAATATTCTTCTTATTAATTTAAAGAAACACTCATTTTTTACACGTAAAAGCCAAAGCAAATCTCAACCAAATGAGACGAGAGTAGGTCTGCAAATTTAACAATTACTCATACTAGATGCTAATTTTCATTCACAGCAAACCAACCTCTTATATTGTTTAAACTAAAGGAAGTCCTTGCTACAACTAACCAAGTTTTAGATGAACAAAACAAGATTCTAATTCCCGAGTTCGACACTCAAACCGTCTTAAATTAACCTCAAACCTTCCATCGTTATCTTAGTATGCTAAGGTAAAAAATATTTATCAAAATACCAACTAGTCTTTAAGAAAAGAAAGAAAAGGAACTAGCAACAAAAACTCTTGAATACTTACGAAACACCATGGTGTCGACATAAACTTTTCCTAGTTCAAACAAAATCAGCCAGCACCCAAAGAAACGACAAACATGGTACAAGGGCTGAAGTTAAATTACCAATTTAATCGACTAATTTTACTGTTAACTTTGTTCGCCTAAAACAGCAAAATGAAAACTCTATTTTCTCACATATATCCTATAGTTTCACACAAAAGCAGCTACATATGAACAAGACAAGGCAAGACGGGGCTTCTCGTATGCTCCTAGAACATGATCCGTAAATGAAAGCAGGAAGCAACTCATGACCAAAAACAGAATTTCGAGGGGGAAAACATACTTCCCAGTAACTGCTAATCTTTAGTTTAAGCACAAACCTCTTGAAAAATTGCTATGCTTAAGACTCCAAATGGTAATAAAAAAAATGTTTCAAAGAAAATAGCCTTAGGAAAATCCTCACGACTCTTGTTCAAATATTGGCAGATTTGCCCAAGTTTTAAAGTTCTATCATATTTAAAAGCAAACTAACAAGACAACATATTCTTGAGACCCTCTTTTAAGCTTTTGAACAAACAAGAATGGACAAAAATGAAATAAACCACCACTGATACCAACTTTCGTTGTCATTAAAACGCATGATAGTAAAACTTCTTTACAACTTTCACAAAAAAAGGGTGAAACCAAAACCATTAGTACCAACTCTTTGTAATCCAAAACAGTGAACCAAACTTTATTTTTTTCCCATATAATCTTATATTTTCACTTAAAGGCAGCCACATATAAACATGAACGTGACAAGACGGGATGACTCACATGCTTTTAGAGACGTAATTCGCAAAGAGAAACAAGAAGAAATCAAATTTGAGGAAAAGTAAGAAACAAATCCTATCATATGCGAACCATACTCATATTCACAGACCTCAAACAAACATGTATCAAACTGAATGGAAATTGAAGAGAGAGGGGTGAAGTTTTCACCTTTTGTCGGGCAGCAAACAGGGGCTTTCACGTCAAACTTCTCCATCCAAGAAATTCGAACTTAAGGCTTGAACTCAAAACCAAAGAAAGACTATTACTGAATGACTTTTGAATGCAAACACTTGTATATTTTTGATAAACTATGGATCAACTTTGGGGGTAATAGACCCACTATTTATAGGAGAATATTCGGACTTGAAATTCCGGATTTGAACTCAAAAACTTAACCAAAATGTGACCAAAGAGGGGGAAAGATTTGAAATTTGAACCCAATCCCTGAGAAGTTGATCCTCTGTACTTGGTAAATTAAAATCGCAGAAGTGTTTAATGACGGATTTGAAATTGAAATTGTGTTATTGCACCAATTTGGAACTGATTTGTTGGGTATCTCGAAATCACGAGTTAGGGATGGCTAAAATGGGAGGAATCTCGGCAGAGGTGGTAGACGAGGGCAGCGGCTAAACACGGCTTGTTTAGGGTTTCTCGTTTGGGGGTGGTGGAGAAGAGGAAGAAGGAGAGAAGAGAAAAGTTGTCTTGAACTTTGATGTATTTTTGGGAAATGTAGAAAAGGACTCAACACTGCTTTTGAAAATGCCGTGTATTGATTGTGGGGAGAGAGAAGGACACGTTTTGGTCTCTGAATTGTTGACCGTTTTGATCCGTCCGATCAATTGATCGGACGGTTAAGATTAATTCGGAATAAGAATTAAAAGAATACGAAATAATATATATATATATATATATATATATATATATATATATATATATATATATATATATATTAAATAAGGCAAAAGGCTGAGAAATCTATGATCGTTGGATTAAATTTGGATGGTCACAATTAAGGGCAAAGAAGCACAATCCATGTTCTGCCTACGTGGCACACATGGATTGGCTAATTAAAGGAGTCTTGGATTGCCATATTATTTGCTCAAATTTTGGCTATTTTAACAATTTCAAATGTAGTCAATTCTTATACAAACTAACCACAATTTATCAAATTGAAAATAATTAATTGTAAAATTAATTAATTTATAAAAATTGGTTTTTTAAAAAAATAAAAAATAAATAAGGTTAATTAGTTATTAGTTAACTAATTAAGCTTCCTAAATTATGAAAAAATATTTATTCGCAAGAGTAGAAATTTTAATTAACCAAAATTGATTTATTTATTTAAAAAACATTATTTTGTACAATTAATTTTGAAGAACTTAAAACATGAAATAAATATTCGTAGGTATTCAAAACATTTTGAATTTATAAAAAATAATATATATAAGATAGCTTTTCAAATGAGTGGCGATTTACTAAGCTAAAGAAAAAGATAATTTCAAAAATATTTATTTTCATATATATATTATTATTTTTAAAAATAAATGGAGGACAGAAATTGGGTGTCAACAGTTGCCCCTTTCTTTGACCATGGATGAGAGTAGAGAAGGCATGGACAAACAAATATTGACACATCCAAATTTTGGCCGACCAACAAAACATTTATTTTTTTTTGAGCAAAAAGTGACATGAGTTTTTGGGAAGTTATGACCAAGCTCAGGCTTTCGAGCTGCCTACATATATCAGGTTTCATGAGAAGTCAGGCCATATGTAGTTCGAGATAATTGAATGTTTGCAAATTTTAACCGACTTCAAAATTTGCCCCAGTATCGAGTTATGGTAACACTGAGATCTTTTGGTGGTGATTGGGAGTATTTTAGTATGAATAGATTGGTCACGGCCGCTCTTAGACCAAACTTACCTACATATCCCTTGATGAGGGAATCAGGCCGAATGTAGTTCTAAAAGAAAATTTTAGAATGAGAAATGCTCCGTAGCAATTTTTACTGAGAATTTTGGTAGGAGAATGATCACGGACTTCCAAAAATTGCCCCAGTATCGAGTTATGAAGACACTGAGATGTAAGAAAAAATATGGAATATAGAAGCAAATTCGAATTGAGTTGAGTTGAGTCCTGATGAGAAATTCTTGACGTAGCTACGGATGCTTGACATTTCGCTAGCTTGCCCCAGTTTGCTTCTTAGAGGGTAGTTCCACGTTGTAACGCGTTGTCCTGCAAAACAGGTAAAAATGCTCACAAAGTACCTGTTGTGGTTAAAAACTGTAAATTTAAATTGTAATGTAAAGAGTAGAGTGTAGATATTTCAAACGATTGTCGACGTCTCTTTTCAGTGGAGTGAATGTAATATAGTCGAAGCAACTTGTGAAGTAAAGCCTCTCGACTAGCGGGGCAACACTTGAAAGTAAAACCTCTCGACTGGAGGGGCAACACTTGAAAGTAAAGCCTCTCGACTGCCGGGGCAACACTTGAAAGTAAAGCCTCTCGACTGGCGGGGCAACACTTATAAAGTAAAGCCTCTCAACTGACGGGGAAATACTTGTAAAGTAAAGCCTCTCGACTGGCGGGGCAACACTTGTAAAGTAAATCCTCTCGACTGGCAGGGCAACACTTGAAAGTAAAGTTTTCATCTGGTGAATCAGTCAAAAAAATCTTTGTTTGGTGTAGCGCTCTTTAATGCAAAAATGAGGATGTTGCTAGCATGCATGCTTCAGATCGGTAGAGTTCTGATGACGTCTGATATGATGCAGTTTTTGATTGGCACCTTTCTCTCTCCTCTTTCACCAGTGAGTTGTGAGTTTCCCTTTTTTTTCTAGGTAGGCAGAGCATGTTTTTCTTACTGATATACAATTCTCTGATTTGTCTGAGTATCTCTTTGTTTGCTTAGGTACAGGCTCCTATTGGTGGAGCATCGCTTTGCTTGCTTATGTACATGCTCCAATCAGCAGAGCGTCGTTCTGCTTGCTTTTGTACAAGCTCCTATCGGCAGAGCGTCATTTTGTTTGATTATGCACGGGCTCCAATTGGTGGAGTTTGATGATATTTGCTTATATACAGCCTCCGTATGGCAGAGCTTGATGAAATTTGCTTATATACAGCCTCTGATTGGCGGAGCTTGACAAAATTTACTTATAAACAGCCTCTGATTGGCGGAGCTTGACAAAATTTACTTATAAACAGCCTCCGATTGGTAGAGTTTGATGAAGTTAGACGGCATTCTCCGATTGGAAGAGTTTATTCGATAAAGTCAGATGGCGGGCTCCGATTGGAGGAGTTTACTAGAAAGAAATAAACTATCCTATTTGTCCTATGAGGGCCCTCTATCTTTGATACTTGATCCTGATCTCGGATGTACCTGCAAAGACATAAATGAAAACCATTCAGAATTGTAAGAATCAGGATAAAGTATTTTCAAAATAGAGTAGGCAAAGAATATTTGGCTTATGGTGTTATGATAGCCGAATGATTTCTTTGATCATGTCCAGGAGCTTGATTTGACGTCGTCCATTTGATTCCTGTCTTCCTGCACTCAAAGAAAAATTCTTAGTTTTGGGAGGGGTGTTGATTTGTGTCAACTTGTGGACCCTGGCCTTGTCGCTGGATTCCTTCAAAACCTTCTCGGTTGCTCACGATTTCCTATTCCAGAGACTCGATCACTAGATCCCTTCAAAACCTCCTCGGTCGCACGTGATTTCCTATTCCGGAGACTCGGTAGGTGGAAAGGCAGTAAAATATTTGAAAAGTATTTTTTTTTTAGAAAATATTAAGTATATTTTGTATATACTAGGCACATATATATAGTAATTATTTATCATTTTTTAGATTATGACGTGTTCCGAAATCCAATTGAGCTTTTCCTTTCGTCGAGGACGTCTAAATATAGTCTCCTCGTAGCTTTGGCTTCTGGTGATGCTCCTTTATCTCTTTGTAGATGTTGTGATTACTCTGAAGGTATGGAACAAATGAGGGGGAAGGTTTTCCTAAGGGTATGACCGAACCTTTTAGGTTGCCTACATATCCCCAAATGGGAATAAGGTATGTACGTAGTTTGGAGATATCAAGGAAGGGTTAAAATATGTAATGCATTGACCGAGCCTCTCTCAGGCTGCCTACGTATCCAAGTGGAATCAGGTCAGAATGTAGTTCAAGTACATTAGGAAAAATGAAAAATATGAAATGCACTGACCGAGCCTGACTCAGACTGCCTACGTATCCAAATGGAATCAGGTCAGAACGTAGTTCAAGTATATTAGGGAAAATGAAAAATATGAGATGCATTGACCGGGCCAGACTCAGGCTGCCTATGTATCCAAGTGGAATCAGGTCAGAACGTAGTTCAAGTACATTAAGAAAAATGAAAAATATGAAATGCATTGACTGAGCCTGACTCAGGCTGCCTACGTATCCAAACGGAATCAGGTCAGAACGTAGTTCAAGTACATTAGGGAAAATGAAAAATATGAGATGCATTGACCGGGCCTGCCTCAGGCTGCCTACGTATCCAAACAGAATCAGGTCAGAACGTAGTTCAAGTACATTAGGGGAAATGGAAAATATGAAGGGCATTGAATCGAGGATTGCCTACGTATCCCACCGAGGGAAGTCAGGTCAATCGTAGTTCTGAATACATGAAAGATGATATTTTTGGGTTTTTCTAAGAGAGGATCAGACCCGATGTGGGTTGCCTACGTATCCCGCCGTGGGAAGTCAGGCTAATATGTAGTTCTGTTACATTAGAGAAAAATGCAAAAGTATAAGGAAATAACAACTAGTCCTACTGTCTTCAAATGTAGTACTTCTTGACTGCGTCTAAATTGATTGGCTTCATGCTCAATGTGCTATCTATTTCTGCAAGGATTACTGCTCCGCCTGAGAGCACTTGGTGAACCATGTAGGGACCTTGCCAATTTGGCGCAAATTTCCCCTTAGCTTCATCTTGGTGAGGGAATATTTTCTTTAATACTAATTGTCCTAGTGTGAATCGTCGAGGCTTGACTTTCTTGTTGAATTCTTTGATCATTCTATTTTGATAGAGTTGATCGTGACAGACTGCGTCCAGTCTCTTCCCATTAATGAGCATCAACTGTTCAATCCTGCTATGAACCCATTCTGCGTCATCTAGACCAACCTCTTGGATGATTCTCAAGGAAGGTATTTCCACTTCTGCGGGTATCACTGCTTCTGAACCTTAGACCAACATGTAGGGAGTTGCCCCGGTGTATGTTCTGATTGTGGTGTCATAGCCGAGCAAAGCATATGGCAACTTCTCATGCCATTCTCTGTTACTGTCCATTATTTTCCTCAAGATCCTCTTGATGTTCTTGTTTGCGGCCTCAACTGCTCCATTCACTTGTGGTCGATATGCTGTGGAGTTCCGGTGAGAGAACTTAAACTTTTCACAAGTCTCTCTCATGAGATCACTATTAAGATTAATCCCATTATCTGTTATGATTGACTCTGGAATTCCAAACTGGCAAACTATCTTATTGCGGATGAAATCTTCTACCACCTACTTAGTTACTGCACTGTGCGTTGAAGCTTCAACCCATTTTGTGAAATAGTTGATAGCTACCAGGATGAAGCGGTGTCTATTTGATGCAGGAGGCTCTATGGGTCCAATTACGTCCATGCCCCAAGCGGCAAATAGCCAAGGGGAACCTATCACATTGAGCTCATTTGGCGGAACACGTATGAAGTCTCCATGAACTTGACACTGATGACACTTCTTCACATACCGGATGCTATACCTCTACACAGTCATCCAAAAGTATCCAGATCTCAAAATCTTCTTTGCCAAAGTAAATCCATCCATGTGGGATCCACATGTCCATGCGTGAATTTCCTCTAACAGTCTTATCACTTCTGTTGCATCGACACACCTTAGTAATCCCAAATCTGGAGTTCTCCTATATAGGATTTCTCTGTTAAGGAAAAAATGATTGGCCATTCTCCTTAAAGTCCGCTTCTTGTTGCTACTGGCATTTCCTGGATATTCTCCTGCTTCGAGCAACCTTCTGATGTCATGGTACCATGGCTTTCCATCAACCTCTTCATCTACGTGAAAACAATATGCATATTGATCACGTATCTCCACTTCAATAGGGTCGATGTAATTCTTATCCGGGTGCTGGATCATTGAGGATAGAGTAGCCAAAGCATCAGCAAACTCATTTTGAACCCGAGGTACATGTTTGAACTCAATCTTCATGAACCTTTTGCTCAGCTCCTTCACACATTCAAGATAAGGAAGGATCTTGACATTCTTGGTGGCCCACTCTCCTTGAACCTGATGAACCAATAAATTAGAATCACCTATTACCAAAAGCTCTTTGATGTTCATATCCACAGCCATCCTAAGTCCAAGAATACATGCTTCATATTCTGCCATGTTGTTTGTGCAAGGAAATCTAATCTTGGCCGAGATTGGGTAGTGCTGACCCATTTCTGAAACCAAGACTGCTCCAATTCCGACCTCTTTGAAATTTAATGCTCCATCGAAGAACAATATCCATCCATCATATAACTCTGAGATATCCTCTCCTGCAAATAAGACTTCTTAATCGGGGAAGTAGGTCATGAGTGGTTCATAATCTTTATCCACCGTATTTTCTGCGAGGTGATCGGCCAAAGCTTGTCTTTTGACGGCCTTTTGTTTCACATACACAATATCAAACTCACTCAACAAAATCTGCCACTTTGCTTGTTTCCCAGTAGGCATCGGTTTCTGAAATATGTACTTGAGTGGATCCATTCTTGAGATCAAGTACGTGGTGTATGCTGATAGGTTATGCCTAAACTTTTGCGAGATCCAGGTTAAAGCACAACATGTTCGCTCCAACAAGGTGTATCTTACCTCGTATGGTGTAAACTTCTTGCTGAAGTAGTAAATGGCTTGCTCTTTGTTTCCTGTGTCATCGTGTTGTCCCAACACACATCCAACTTCTCAATCCATGATGGATAGATACAATAGTAATGGCTTCCAGGGCTCTAGTGGGACTAGTACCAGTGGGTTGGACAAGTACTCCTTGATTCTATCAAAAGCTTTTTGGCATTCTTCTGTCCATTTTGTGGCTGCCTCTTTCTTTAGCAACTTGAATATGGGTTCACAGATCACTGTTTACTGAGCTATGAAACGACTGATGTAACTGAGTCTCCGCAAGAATCTCATCACATCCTTCTTGGTCTTGGGGGGAGGTAACTCTTGGATCGCCTTGATTTTCGATGGATCCAACTCTATGCCTTTCGTACTAACGATGAACCCGAGTAACTTTACAGCAAGAACTCTGAAATGCGCACTTCGTTGGATTCAATTTCAAATTGTATCTCCGTAACCTCTCAAAGAACTTCTGTAAATCCTCTAGGTGGTCAAAACTGCTTTTGGACTTGATAACGACATCATCTACGTACACCTCAATCTCCTTGTGAATCATATCATGGAAGAGGGTAGTCATGGCCCTCATATAGGTTGCGCCGGCATTTTTGAGTGCTAATGGCATCACTTTGTAGCAATACACTCCCCATGGAGTGATAAATGATGTTTTCTCCGCATCATCTTCATTCATCAAGATTTGGTGATATCCTGCAAAGCAATCAAAAAACGATTGCAACTCATGCTTTGCATAATTGTCGATGAGTATATGAATGTTTGGGAGAGGAAAATCATCCTTGGGACTGGCTTTGTTAAGATCGCGATAGTCTACAAATATCCTAATTTTCCCATCCTTTTTTGGTACTGGCACGATGTTGGCCAACCATGTAGGGTAATTCGTAACCCTCACAACGTTTGCCTGGATCTGCTTAGTTACCTCCTCCTTGATTCTTAAACTCAAATCAGGCTTGAACTTCCTCGTCTTTTGCTTCACAGGAGGGAAAGAAGGATCAGTTGGTAGCCTGAGTGAGACGATATCGGTTCTTAATCCTGGCATGTCATCGTAGGACCAAGCAAACACATCAACATATTTCTTGAGCAATTCAATCAATTCTCATTTTCTTTCATCTTCCAAGTGTATGCTGACTCGTGTTTCTTTCACCGTTTCTTCATCTCCCAAGTTGATAACCTCAGTTTCATCCATATTGGGCTTTTTCTGACTTTCAAATTGCTCGATCTCCTAAGGTAGATTTTCAGGCATCATGCTTTCATCATATTATTCATAGTCCTGCTCATGGCTCGTACTTTGCTCAATGGATTCTCTACATGTCATAACCGTTGTACGATGAGTTTTACTAATATTAGCATTGAAAAGTACGAAAGATGAGTAAAAATAAAGTTATTCTAAATAACAGAAAGATAAATTTTACAAAAATAAAGACTTTTTATTGAAAAGCATTTTAGATTTTTAGAAGAGGCGAGTAACAAAAGGGTTCAAGCATGATTCAAGCCTAAATTGACCATGCAAAAACATTTTGAAATAAAACTACATTTCCACACTACCAGGACTCCTATCGAAATAGGGATGGGCTGATGGTCCAGTTCTATAAGACTTCTCCAGGATCGACATCACGTGTGGTCAACTCCTTGATACCTATCTCAAGTTCATCATCGATCACGTCCACAAATAGATTTCCTATTCCCTTAATGACATCTTCATCAAATGCTTCATCTGAGATTGGAACTTGTTCTGGCACGAACACTATCTTACCAAACTTTGCATTATGGATTCCTTCCGCAATAGGCTCATATCCAAGTCCGGTAGTACCCTTCTGATGTTTTAGCTGGATTGGTTCAATTACACCATCAACCTTAGGCCCGAGTCCTATCTTTGGCTGATACCCATATTTCAACATCTCTAATGCAACCATATTTTCTGCTCTCGGCATCCTCACCTCAACAGGCTCTACTTTCTCATCCATTCTTACATCTTGCATGACCTCCAGAGCATGGAAAGCAGCTCTATCCAATTCATCAGTGACTGGAACAGAATTCACGGAATAGATTGGGTGACTTACCTCCCCATGAATGGTAACTTCGGTGCGACCCCACTCAAACTTCACACACTGATAAAGCGTGGAGGGAACTGCTCTCGCCATATGGACCCATGGCCTTCCTAGTAACAAGTTGTAGTTAGACGACACATCCATCACTTGGAATAAAATGGGAAATTCAGCTGGCCCTACTTGCAACGAGAGATATATTACTCTGATGACGCCTCTCTGTGCACCATCAAAAGCTCTCACCTTAACACGACTTTCCCTTATCTCCCCCATATTCACACCTAAATCTCTCAAAGTGGTGAAAGGGCAGATATTGCATTCTGAACCTCCATCAATCAAAACCTTAGTCACGATCTTGTCACAACATTTAACTGAGATGTGAAGTGCTTTGTTGTGACCAACCCCTTCTGCCGGTAGTTCATCATCGTGGAAAGAGATCTTGTTTGCTTCCACCATTCTTCTGATTGCTGCAGTCAACATGTCATTTGTAGTCTCTTTTGATATGCTAACTCTGCTCAGAACTTGTACCAAAGCGTTCCTATGGGCTTCAGAACTCATAAGCAAGGACATAATGGAAATGTGGGCTGGAGTCTTCTTTAGTTGTTCCTCAACTGAATAATCCTTGGACTGCATCTTCTTCCAAAATTCTGCGGCTTCAGCATTAGTAACATTCTTCTTTGAATTTTGTTTCTTCCCAGGAACCTCTCGATTTAGATCCTCCAGGGCATAACATCTTCCTGACCTGGTCATTCCGTGACCCACAACAAGGTCCATCATCTTTCCCTTGGCTTCCATTTAATAGTCCCATGGGACCGCTTTAGTGTCATAGTCAAGTTTCCCAGTGGCGATAGTGGTTACCACAACTCTTGGCAGGTAGGTTTGAACAGTCAAAGGCTCTCTAAATTGAACTGTGATAAAAGGTTGCGCTGGAGATGTAGCGGCAACTTCTTCTGTTTTCCAAGAAGGCACAATATCTCACTCCAAGTAATATTCCTCCTCCAAGGTAATCATGTTGACTTATCGATTCTCATGATTTGGTAAAGGGTTATTGTTCACATTTGGAGGAGCGGTGGTGCATTTGATTACTCCTTTTCTGATAAAAGACTCGATCTGATTCTTCAAGCCAAAGCACTCTTCCGTGTCATGTCCTTGGACTCCCGAGTAGTAAGCACATCGCTTGCTTTCATCAAAGCTTCGAGGGATCGGATCAGGGATTCTTCCCTCAACCGGATGCACAGTCCTGCTACCTTCAACCTTTCAAAAAATTGAGTCAAAGGCTCGGCAATATGAGTGTAAGTGAGGGTATTTCTGGCTTCAAGATTAGGACGTGGTCTTGGTGCATATGATGGTCTATTTTGGTGAACTGGAGCTTAGACAGGGGCATATGGTTTTGGCGGATTTTGGTGTGCTGGAGCTCGAGGTGGATTATAGTGTGGCTGGGTATTATATACCGGAACATGTGCGATAATTTGGGGGTTGTTAGGGTATCGATGGGATGATCCTCAGTGCTGGTAGTAAGGTGTGATGGATGAGAGGTCTTCTTTCTTCTTCTTAATACCACCAATGGATCCTGACTGTATGGCCTTACTTGTGGCATGCAATGCGACCATAGACTGAATTTTTCCATACTTAATACCTTTCTTAATAAAGTCTCCCATCTTGACCAATTCTGCGAACTTTTGGCCCATCATTGACATTATCTTGTCAAAATAGACACCTTCCTGAGCTCGGATGAAATATTTAGAAAGCTCACTTTCATCCAATAGGGGTTGGATCCTAGCATCCTCAGTCTTCCATCGCCATGCATATTCCTGAAATAACTCAGATGGCTTCTTTTTTATATTGGCCAATGAGAATCTGTCTGGGGTGATTTTAGTTTTAAACCTAAAGTGACTCATGAAATCTTCGGCCATTTCTTTCCAATCACGCCATTTACGAGGGTGTTGGCGAGTGTACCAAGTCAAAGCTTCTCCCAATAGACATCGAATGAATAGTTTCATCCTCAACTTCTCGTTCCTTCCTACACCGACCAACTTGTCACAATAAGCTCTTAGGTGTGCATGAGGATCACCCTTTCCATCAAATACATCGAACTTTGGTGGTTTATACCCGACTGGCATATCGATGTCAGGGTGGATGCATAGGTCATCATATTCCAGGCTCTCATTTTCCCTGGTGACTTGCATATTTTTAAATTCCCTTTTCAAACTTTTGAGTTGAGCTGCTACCGACCTTTCTTCATTTGACCGAACATCCTTCTCCAATCCCATGTACTGATCGATCTCATACGGTATTTTGACAGTTGTGGATGTTGCAAAAGTATGAGCTTCAGTAGTATATACCGGTGGCACATGTATCTCACAAGTGACTTGTGCCTCAGGTATATGCTGCATTGTTGGGTGAATTGGAACTGTGAAGTTTTGAGCAGGCAATGAAAGATTAGGTGCTTCCCTAGTGATGAGCGGGGGAGTAAGTAGAGCTTGAGCATAAGTGGAAACATGTGGTGTTTTCTTAGGTGGGTTTGTTAAGTTGGCAGGAATGACTAGAAGTAATTCAGCATTTGGAAATTGGAATTGAGCGGGGAAGGTAGCAAATGTGAGCTTAGTCAAGTCCCGCACTTGGCGCAGTTCTTCCTTTAGGATCTCAATTCTCTTGTGCCATGTTGGCCATTTGTTAGTCGTTTTAAGTATCTATCAACTTTTGGGAACTTTCGGCGCCATCTACCAGTACCATCGAGGCGTTGTTAGATTCTTCGCTCATTTTTCCTTTAGATCGGAGATTGTATTGTGGTTCTGCCAGTTTGCAAATTGACACAAATCAACTTTCTTGGGGATTGATAATAAAAGAATAGAAAAGAAAAGAAAATAAAAAGGAAATTATTTTAGTTTGGGAAATGTTGGAAGATATAACGAATATATACGCCTAATTGGCGATATTCATATAGAAACGCGTCCTAATATGGAGCCTATTTTCTCCAGAGGTTGACCTACGTTGAATACCATTTGATAATAAATGATCCATTTTGAACACATTTAGGAATTGGGATAAACATGACTTTCATTAGGAAAAAGGAGGCTTCGAAGTCTTACAATAGATAGGCCGATGGGAGCCTGGAAATGAAAGACATGGGATTGCCGCGAGGGCATACATAGGGATCGGCCATGGGGCACCTATAGGGAATATGAAAGGGTTACAACGAGAAAGGATAACTTAAGGCCACGTAGGACCGTTATCACTATCATATGTCAAAATAGGGCCATGGGTGGTATTCTATGAAATCCTCTTCTCTCATCTGCCATTCCTGATAATCTGGATCACCTTCTTCTACGAACACTAAAGACCCGTACTCAGATTGATCTTCGGGTTCCTCCCCTAAATCTTCTCTTATATCATCCTGACTGTCTGGAGGTATCTCATCGTTAATTGATCTCGGAATAACATGTCGATGCATGGAGGTGGTGAGAAACATATGAGGTATTATTTCCTTTGAAACTTGAGTCACCATGTCATAGTCAATAAGCCCAGGGATCCTTTCCCAGCTCGGTCGCATTATGGGACCTCCTTCCACTTTCCACGCATAATATTCTGAGGTGCACCAATTTGTTCATCTGATATCTACTGAGAGTATATTCATCAATGATTCCTGCAGTCTTCTAATCTTGGCCGAAGGTATCTCTCCTCCGTAAGCGACTTCTGTAGGTTCCATGTGTGACCACAAGGGAACATCTTAATTGATGCCAAATTGGCGCAAAACTCTAAGTGGAGCATATGGTTGGATCCCTTCTGACCTGATCAGCTCAATAAAATAGCTAGTATATCTCCTCAGTAATGCTCTTCCAGTGATCCAAGGGAGCTTCCATTGGATGGCATCTCCTGTCAGATGCGTCAGATAGGCCCGCCATTCTTCTCATCCTAATGGTGCATTCCAAAATTTTAACCTCTGTTCATGGCTTTGCATCCTGTTGCAGACTCCTTCCAGGTTATCGTTGTCTTGTTCTCTTTGGAAGAAATGCTCTACGGTCCAAATTTGTAGTAGCAAATTGCATCCGCCAAAGCAATCAGATCTTCTTGAGTAGGTGGACAAAGCTCTGAATAATTCCGCCAAAAGCATTGGTACTAATGTTAACTTTTTGGAGCCATTGAACAGGGCAAGGACTACTGGCATCAAATTGATATTGATGTGGCCTATCCTCTTAGGAAAAACCATGATCCCTGAGAAAACGAGTGCAAACGCCACAGGTCGGATTCTCTCCCATTTTGCTCTGTTACAAGCGAACTCCTGACGATAACCATCATAGCTTTTTTGACGTCCAAACCTCTGAAAGAGATAGTTCGAACCTACGCATCCTTTTTCTACATTCCTAATGGCTGGGAAGGCTTTTAGACCCAAAGCATGTAGAAATTTTCTTCCGTACATAGTTGAGGGCAACACTGGTTCTGTTCCTTCGAGTGCCAGATCTGTGAGGCTACTGACGTCTTCCAAGGTAGGCGTGATTTCAAAGTTAGCAAACTGAAATTTCACGGTGGTTGGGTCCCAAAATTCAATCAGCAACTTTGTTAGCATCTCATTGGCTTGGATGTCCAACAACACAGGGAGAGATCCCAAGTGTTTGACAATCTCGTGTCCATATGGAGTCCTGATGTTATTCCACCAGTGTTGTAGGTTATGGGGAGTTGAGAAGTTCATTTGGATGTTGGGTAAGTTTTGGTTGATTTCCATCTAAAAGAAGGGGTAAAGGGTATGATAAGTTTGCTTATCCCAAATCCATTATGTGTTTTAGTTTGGATCATTTACATCAATCTCACATAAAAGGATATGTCGTTGGGTTTTATGTAAAACCAGTTGGCACAAGGATGGTTTTCTAAATGCGGTGTCAATCCCCAGGATCGTCCCGCCTAAGGCTATGCAACATGACCTATTTCTAGAGTAAGAGCATTTTCCTAAATTTGAGAGTGGGACTGAATAACTGCGATACAGCACACTAACCTAATTGCACCGACTCTGAAACTAAGGAATCCAAAAGAAGGTTTTGGGGAGGTATGAAACCCCCCGCGTGAACCACAGTGTGTGAAATGTGTACGGTCAAAGACTCAATAGAGAAATGCAAGTGAGAAAGCAGTAACAAGTAGTATTTATCAAACAAACAAGGAACGCAAGTTTGGATTTGGCTTGCGTCCTTTCAAACAAAGTATGATATAAACATAAATAAAACAAATAATGTACTAAAAATAAATAAATATCCCAAATAACAATCCTAAACTAAGTCTGCTAAGGTAAAAACCTAAGTTAGTCCCCAGTAGAGTCGTCAGGCTGCCGCGCCCTTTTTCGAACCGGCCGAAACAGTGCACAACGTATGTTGGTTGTGACTCTCTGGTTTTTGAAAATTTCATTTTTTTAGAGTTGCCACCTAATTTTAGGAAAACTTAGGAAAATCATTTTTCTTTGTAAAACTCTGTTTTGGTCTTTGAAAATATTTGAGATTCTGAGTAAGTGTTTTGGTTACTCGAGAGGAAGGTGTTAAGCACCCCTCAGAGCCTATCCGAAGATAGTTCTTAAACTCAATTTAGGAAAAAGTATTTGGGAAAATTATTGTTTATTATTTGCTAAAGAATGGTGATAAGAACACTTCAATAATTTTAAAAAAATTCAAGTTATATGAGACATGATACTACAACATACAAAATATAATATATTTGTAGTTAAAAAAAATGTATATGTATGTGTCAAAATATATGAAAGATTTATAGTAATATTTTTATCATATCTATAAAAAATATATAGAACTTTTGATTTTATAAGAATATATACTTAAAAGTTATAAAAATTTAAGATATTATTTATACAAATATACTTATTATAAAGTGAAAACATATGTATTTTGATGTTTGTGAACGTTTACCACATATTTATAAGAAAATGAAGATAAATGTATGCAAATTCAAAGTATAAGAAATTACGTGAAAATTTTATTATTTATGAGATTTCGATAAATGAAAATATATAGGAAATAAATATAGTGGTAATAGAGGAAAATAATGTGTATGTATAATTTAAGTGGAGAAGAAAAATAAAAATTTATCTATTTCATATAAAAGAAGATTCTTATTTGTAAAGTGAAAAGAAATATTTGTCAAATATGAAAGAACGTATTATATATGTAAATGTAATTGCGATAAAATAACGTGTATAATTTAAGTAAGAAAGGAATGAATAAAAAATATAAATATACCTTGTAGTAGATAGCATATGACATATATACGTTGTGTTTTGAGGCCGTAAAAATCTGAAACCTCAAAATAGATATAGTAGAGTATAACAAAATTGTAACATATTGGGGTTAGAATAGGAGAATAAATGGGTTATTAATAAAAATGGCTTACCTAAATTAGATAAAGAACTTTATAATTTATGACCTAAGAATGACTAATATTTGTTTGAGATAAGTTATTAAACCACTAATTAGTATTTTTGAAAATTATTGCTAGTCCTTTAAAACAAGTTTTTCTTGAAACAAAGTCTATATTAATTTAATCTTTTAAAATCTGCTCTATTTGTTATTTATAAAAATATTTACTCACTATTTTGAAATAATAAAAAAGGAAATCCGAAACGTTGCCTGGATTAAAGAGTGAAGGAAATCGCTTTCAAAATTTCAAACTAAATAAAATAACCAAACAAAGGTGTGACCCAAAGAATAAACATTAATGAAAGTCACACAAAATGCATATCCAAATAATACAAGGTTAGTTAAACAATTCAAGTAATAAGAAAAGCATATAGAAAAAAAAGGACTAGGTACGCTAAGTTTCATTGGACGAACTAAACTCCTAATGAATGACTCCGAGCAGTGCGATAGTTCCTAATAGTTGTTCGACCCAAAACATATTGGGCCGAGGTTGAGTTTCAAATGAGAACTCCAGCTCTCCGGGGTGTACATGAGACAATGAAAATAAAATAAAGGATTAGCAATCTATAAGAAGAAACTTCGAATAATAACGGAGACAACAACATTCAAGGATGCATGTACAACAGTATAAATTCAATGTTTACTTACTGGGACGAGGGAGCATTAAAAAGACAACTTGAAGCTTCTATATATGGAATACAAATAGTGACACCTTACCAGGACCTTAAAAAATTACCCAAATATTTAATCCTTGAGAGGAGGAAGTAGTTGAGAATCATCGTACTCAAGACCCAAAGAAATGATGCACTAATTAACGTGAGAAAATCACTAATGGTTTTAAGTTTTATCTATATTTTCAACATTATTTAAAGAACTCATACACTCTATTATTTGGAGGTGTTGGCCACTAGCTAATTCTTAATAGTAAGCCAAGGTAAGCACTGTACCAAACATTTCCCTTTTTGACTCCTAAAAAAGCTTTCTCCGGATTCTTCAAACAAAGCTTTAGTAAATTTAAAGAAGTCATTCACCACATTTATGCTCTGGATGAAGGAGTTAACACATGGGACAAGATGGTTTAAGCATCACCTACGTTTCCTACCCTGTTAGATTCGAGTATGGACACACAACAACCATACTCTCTTAAGGAAAACTTAATAGGGGATTAGGATCCTAAATAATCTTCTTATTATTTTAAAGAAACACTCATTTTTAACACGTAAAAGCCAAAGGAAATCTCAACCAAATGAGACGAGAGTAGGTCTGCAAATATAACAATTACTCATACTAGATGCTAATTTCCATTCACAGCAAACCAACCTCTTATATTGTTTACACTAAAGGAAGTCCTTGCTACAACTTTAACCAAGTTTTAGATGACCAAAACAAGATTCTAATTCCCGAGTTCGACACTCGAACCGTCTTAAATTAACCTCAAACCTTCCATCATTATCTTAGTATGCTAGGTAAAAAACATTTATCAAAATCCCAACTAGTCTTTAAGAAAAGAAAAAAAAGGAACTAGCAACAAAAACTCTTGAATACTTACGAAACACCATGGTGTTGACATAATATTTTCCTAGTTCAAACAAAATCAGCCAGCACCCAAAGAAACGACAAACATGGTACAAGGGCTGAAGTTAAATTACCGATTTAATCGATTAATTTTACTGTTAACTTTGTTCGCCTAAAACAGCAAAGCGAAAACTCTGTTTTCTCACTTATATCCTATAGTTTCAAACAAAAGCAGCTACATATGAACAAGACAAGGCAAGACAGGGCTTCTCGTATGCTCCTAGAACTTGCTCCGTAAATGAAAGCAGGAAGCAACTCATGACCAAAAACAGAATTTTGAGGGGGAAAACATACTTCCCAGTAACTGCTAATATTTAGTTTAAGCACAAACCTCTTGAAAAATTGCTATGTTTAAGACTCCAAATGGTAATAATAAAAATGTTTCAAAGAAGATAGACTTAGAAAAATCCCCACGACTCTTGTGCAAATATTGGCAGATTTGCCCAAGTTTTAAAGTTCTATCATATTTAAAAGCAAACTAACAAGACAACATATTCTTGAGACCCTCTTTTAAACTTTTGAACAAACAAGAATGGGCAAAAATAAAATAAACCACCACTGATACCAACTTTCGTAGTCATTAATACGCATGATAGTAAAAGTTCTTTACAACTTTCACAAAAAAAGGGTGAAACCAAAACCATTAGTACCAACTCTTTGTAATCCAAAACAATGAACCAAACTTCTTTTGTTTTATATAATCTTATATTTTCACTTAAAGGCAACCACATATAATCATGAACGTGACAAGACGGGATGACTCACATGCTTTTAGAGACGTAATTCGCAAAGAGAAACAAGAAGAAATCAAATTTGTGGAAAAGTAAGCAACAAATCCTATCATATGCGAACCATACTCATATTCACAGACCTCAAACAAACATGTATCAAACTGAATGGAAATGAAAGAGAGAGGGGTGAAGTTTTCACCTTTTGTCGGGCAGCAAACATGGGCTTTCACGTCAAACTTCTCCGGCCAAGAAATTCGAACTTAAGGCTTGAACTCAAAACCAAAGAAAGACTATTACTGAATGAATTTTGAATGCAAACACTTGTATATTTTCGATAAACTCTGGATAAACTTTGGGGGTAAAAGACCCACTATTTATATGAGAAAATCCGGACTTGAAAGTCCGGATTTGAACTCAAAAACTTAACCAAAACGTGACCAAAGAGGGGGGAAGATTTGAAATTTGAACCCAATCCCTGAGAAGTTGATCCTCTGTACTTGGTAAATCAAAATCGCAGAGGTGTTTAATAACGAATTTGAAATTGAAATTGTGTTATTGCACCAATTTGAAACTAATTTGTTGGCCATATTGAAATCATGAGTTGGGGATGGCTGAAATGGGGGGAATCTCGACAGAGATGGCAGACGAGGGCAGCGGCTAGGGGGCAACGCGACTGGTTTAGGGTTTCTCGTTTGGGGGTGGTGGAGAAGAGGAAGAAGGAGAGAAGAGAAAAGTTGTCTTGAACTTTGATGTATTTTTGGGAAATGTAGAAAAGGACTCAACAATGCTATTGAAAAAGCCGTGTGTTGGTTTATTTATATAAAAATACATTATTTTGTAAAATTAATTTTGAAGAACTTAAAACATGAAATAACTATTCGTAGGTATTCAAAACATTTTGAATTTATAAAAAATAATATATATAAGATTGCTTTTCAAATGAGTGGCGATTTACTAAGGTACAGAAAAAGATAATTTCAAAAATATTTATTTTCATATATATATTATTATTTTTAAAAATAAATGGAGGACAGAAATTGGGTGTCAACATATGGTATGATATGCTGAAACCAAGTGTGACAGTAGTGCCATACATTACCCCCTCCGGTACCTAAAAGGCCCAATAGAGGCAGGATCCATGGAACGGATTCCCCATAGTACCTCAACTCTACCCTACACCCCTCCTCTGACACTAGCAACACGTAGCTCCTGGTCTGTATCGGCAAGGTCCATGGAGATGTACTCATAGACCACATACTAAAACTGTGAAATCTCAGAAACTCAATATAACAATCCAGAGTGTATCTGGATCCAAACTAGTAACCATAACTCAAAAATGCATGTCTGGAGTCTATTCGGGTCCAAATCGGTGAAACAAGTCTCAAAAACCCCATTAAGGGTGCCCAGGGATACCCGGGTCTAAAACAGTAGTAAAACAGTCTGTTGCTCAGCTTTACTGAGCCTAATATTATCTCAAATCAATATCAAAGCATGTCTAGCACCACATCTCAATCAGATCTAGTATAAGTGCAGAAAATTGTGATAAAATCATCTTTTAATCTCTCTTACCTCAAGAAGATCCATAAAAATCTGTTCCAAACCTTTTACAACCATTTTTACTGAAAATGTGCCCTCGAGGCCATGCAAGATTTAGAAAACCATTTATAGTAGGCTCGAAGACTAAACCATAGTAAAATCATGTATAAATCTCTTTATATGCATGATAATAGCATGCTAAATCACAAACACTACCCCAATGACTCACAATTAACCTATCCACCCTGCAAAAACTCCAATCGTTCTACAACAAATATACCCAGCTCTATAATAATAGTATCGATGTTCGAGACTCGCAGGAATTCTAAAATAACCCACCATCTATGGTCTAGAGTCAAATACAATGCCACATATGACCATAAGGGTGATATTAACAGCTACAACAAATTCTACAACCAAATAAGTGAAATAATATGGATATGAAAGAACGGACAAGGTCTAGGGTACCAAGATAATAAACCCAACCCAAGGATGCTAATTAGTACCCTTATAACCTATATATGCAAAGTCAAGAAAAGATAAATCGTAACCTACCTGTCGTCCGATGACAAGCTGCTAGAATAATGATGTACAAGCCTCAACCGCTTCGAGAAGCTCCAAAATGAAATCAAACTATCATAAACATAAAATACACGTTAAAATAAGACCAATGATACCTATATTGCTATAATTATAGTTGGGTTAAAATTTGGGTCACCTGCGGGCCTGTGGGCCTAATAACCCGAAGCCAAAAACAAAAGAGCGAACAACAATCACCACATTCTCGTGAGTGCAGGATCAGAGTATTGTAAAAAATTAACCAACGAAAAGTCTAAAAACAACCTACCAACTCTAAGAGCAATCTAAGGAAATCAAGAGGAGAATTATGGAAATTAAGAAGGAACTTACCGAATTGGAGACGAGGAAATGATCACGGGACCAAGAATCTACACCCAAATGCCAAGAATTGAAGTTACACAAAGAAATAAGAAGCTTGAGTTTAATATCAATGTAGGTTTTTGATTTTGGGGAGTTAAAAATGAAGAAGGGAGTTTATATACCGCCCAAGGGTCCTTCATCGCGATTGCAAAGGGACCCCATGCGGTCGTGAGGACCACGCTGGCTAGATGATCACAATTGCGAGGACTAGCCACGGGGTCGCAAAGAATAAGAAGGGAGGGGCTTCATCACGGTCTCGCGATTGCGTAGAGCAATGAAAGCTGGTGCACAGGACCTTCGTCGCGATCGTGTGAAGGGACCCTTGTAGATGCAATGACAAGCAAGACAGACCATCGCAATGTTAATGGCTTCCCTCGTAGTCGCGATTAAGTCCATAGGCCTGCACCTGCAACAGCAACCAGCAGAAATCTAAAGGGAAAAATTCTCTGGATTGGCCCATAGGGATCATCCAGGACCTCGCGTGCTCAAATGAACTATGCTAACATTCCAGAAATAACATTTTGGACTCAAAGAATTTGACAGAAAACCCAACAGAGGCCAGTTAAATGAAAAGTTAGCCCAACGCCCAAAATAATCATTTAATCCAAGCTAAACTCAATACCCAAAAATGAGTCTGGAAGCCTTGGGACATGAACAAAAGGTCCTTCTAGCCAAAAGTTGACATTCTAGAACTCACAGCATTGATGGAATTTCCATCCAAGTCTGTCTTATCCGAATGCTAACCAAAGTCAAACTTCTGAGTTTAACTGGCTAAAAACACAAAAACAAACCGAAAGCTCCCAGACCCCGGCCAAGAGACCATCTAGACAAAAATCCATGCTTCAAAGCTAATGGAACTATCAGAATTCGATTTAGAGTGCATTTACCAAGAATGTAAACCAAAGGCAATGCTATCCTAAGTTAGGGCTCTAAAACTGGGAAATGGCCATAAAGACCAAACGAACGACAAGAGCACCGAACCACCGATCCCAGTAAGCCATAAATGACTTGGGGATGATACAGGCAAACTCTAACAGTACAAAAAAAAAGCGTAAATGCGGGAATGACTAGAAGGGTTATTACAAAAAGCCTCTGAAGATTAAAGAAGAGAACATACAAATAGTCTGTACCATCTCAAGTTCTTTGCTCTACTTTTATTAAACATTGTACTACCTTGTGTTTTACTGTGTAGTGAAAAAGAGAGGAGAGAAAAAATATAGTTGGTGAGGTATCGCATCAAATGAGAAAAAGAAAATAAAAAGATTGAGTGTAGACATATGAACTATACTCTCAAGCTTATACTAAACCTAATCACCAAATAACTAGTAGAGAACACCCTTGCAACCCAAGGGAACTAGAGTGAGATCCATTTTGGATCCAAACTAGTATAAAAACATCTGGTGTCATTTACTTTCACTGTACTTACATTCTTGTACCTTTGAATAACTTCTCTTTTTTGCTTGACAGTCGACTAGTCTTCACATACAACCAACTAAGAAAAACAAAAAATAGCAATTCCCCCACTCTTTCACTTTCACCTACGCCTTGAATGGAGCCATCTAAATACTCAAATGGTAGTTGTTATTATATGCAAACTCTACCAAAGCTAAGAACTGGTTCCATTGACCCCAAAAATCAATAACACATGACCATATCATATCTTTGAGAACCTAGATAGTTTGGTCAGACTGACCATTAGTATATGGGTGAAAGGATGTTCTAAGCTCAACTTGTACTTCACCTACTGATCGTTCAAGCACATGGAGATAAAATATGAGATATCCTGCTTTATTCCACACCACTACATGGTTACCTCATGTCATGGTACATCTCACTGCCCCATAATCAGTGTAACCAAATCTCCAACTTTTGGAACACAAATGCAACCCTCAATCCTTAAAACACCCTCTGATCTATGGTTGCCTTTATAGCCTCATCACATAACACCTTATCCCGAATTATCCTCAACTTCACATCCTTAAACTATTGTGCCTCAATTTACTCCAACAATATAGATCTAGCCTCCACACAAGCCAGAATCCTCCTAGGCTCAAAAATATCAACTTTAACCAACCTATTGGCTAAGGACTAGATATATAATGCCAAAGATCTCTCATATACTACTAGAAAAGTCAAACTCCCCATACTCACTGTCTTCTGGCTCAAGGCATATGCCACCGTATTTGCCTTTCTCGGGTTATAGAGAATCAAAATATAATAGTCCTTCAGCAACTCCAATCACCTACGATGTCTCAAATTAAGGTCATTCTGGCAGAAAATGTACTGAAAACTACAATGTTCATTGAAGATCTTATAATGAACTCCATATAAATAGTGTCTCCAAATCATTAATGCAAAGACTACCCCTGCCTGCTCCAAGTCATGAGTGGGGTAGTTCCTCTCAAGAACCTTTAGCTGCTTGAAAGCATATGTGATGACTTTTCCATGCTCCATCAACACACAACCCAAACCAACTGTAAAAGCAACACAATATACAAGTAAACTATTGGACCTCAACTAGAAGAGTAAAAATAGAAGTTGAAGCCAATAAGGCCTTAAGCATTAGATACCTCGCCTCACACTTGTCAGAACACTAGAAATGGACATTCTTCTAATTCAATCTAGTCAATGGCGTCGCCATTAAAGAGAACCCCTCCACATATCGTCTATAGTAACTTGCTAATTCGATGAAATTACAAACCTCAGTAGAAGATGTGGGCCTAGACCAATCACGAATGGCCTCAATCTTCACTGGATCTACCATAATCCCATCCTTTGACACCACTTGCCCATAGAATGCCACAAACTTAATCTAGAACTCACACTTAGTGAACTTGACATATAACCGATGATCCCACAAAGTCTGAAGCACAAATCTCAAATGTTAATCATGCTTCTCTCTACTCCCCGAAATAGACTAAGATGTCATTGATAAACACTATGACAAATGAATCCAAGTAGGCCCAGAACACCCGGTTCATTAATTTCATAAAAGCTTCTGAGGCATTAGAAAACTCATAAGACATAACTAGGAAGTTATAGAGCCTGTATCGAGAGGAAAACTTTGGAATGTCTGCAGCTCTGATCCTTAACTAGTGGTAGACTGACTTCTAATCTATCTTAGAAAATATTTTTGCACCCTATAGCTGATCAAACAAGTCATTAAAACACGACATTGGATTCCTATTCTTAATAGTCACCTTATTCAGCTGCATGTAGTCAATGCACATACATAAGGAACCATCTTTATTCTTTGCAAACAGAACATGAGAAACCCATGGAGACACAGTAGGCCTGATAAACCCCTTACCTAAAAGATCCTAAAGTTTCTCCTTTAGCTCCTTTAAATCAGCTGGTATTATTTTAAATGGAAGAATAAAAATAGGCTGAGTACACGGCTCAACATCAATGCCAAATTTAGTATCATGATCTGGCGGTAGACCAAGTAAATCAGTAGGAAACATATTTGAATACTTGTGAGTAACAAGAACTAACTCAAGTGAAGACGTGTCAACACTATATCACAGACATAAGATAGATAAGCCAAACACCCCTTACCTACCAATTGTTGTGCCCTTAGAAATAATATAACTCACCTTGGAACATGGTTATCGGTAACCTTCCATACTATCAGAGGGATACTAGGCATACATAGTGTAACAGTCTAGGAAAAATAATCCAAGAATACATGATAAGGAGATAGCCAATACATGCCTAGAATCACGTCAAATTCTACCATATACAAAATAACAAGGTATACCTAAGTGTCACACCTAATGATAGTCACAACAAAGGATCAATACACATGATCCACTACTAAAGAATCACCTATGAGAGTAGCTACATGCCATGTCACATGCAATGACTTACATAATAACTCCAGACAGGTAGAAAAGTAAGCAGACACATAAAAATATGTAGACCCAAGATCAACTAATGCATAAGCTGGCTTATTACAAATGGAGATCATACCTGTGATGATACCATCTGAAGCCTTAGCCTATAGCCTATGCAAAATATCATACATCTTGCTCCATTCGCCATGATTACTTTACTTGCCCGGTTGAGAAATACCTCTTGCACCCTAGGGATTACCACTACTATCTTGTACACTGCTTCTAGCCAGTGGCACTGGAGCATTAGGAGCCTGAACTAGCTGACCTTGCTACCTGCACTGCATAAACCTGGGACAATCCCTATAAAAGTGTCCCAACTTACCACACTCAATAGAAACCTCTACCAGATGCACCGTGTTGTGATGTCTCAATTAAACCAAACCTTCCACCATAGCCTAAATACCTATAAAGCAGACCCCATAAACTTTGACTTAAACCATGGCTACCTTAACCACTTTTACCTTGATAACCACTCTTTGAAATCTATAGTGCTGCCTGAATGGGCCTGCTAAGCTGAAAATTCTGAGGGTAACCTCTACCAAAGAAACACCTAACTCTAGATTGAGAACCACTAAGACTACTCTAATAGCGGGACCTCTTCTCTCCACCTCCATAGGCCCCACAACATATTCTTTCAATCATTTGCGCATGATCCACAATCTTAAGAAAGGTAGAACCTGAAGCAACTAGCTGATTTATTGCCAAATGGAGTGGCAAAGTCAACCTCAAAATGAATCTACAGGCTCGGTCATGCTCTATTGTCATGATTATAGAAGCATGCCTAGCTAGCTCATAGAACCACTCCTCATACTCTAAAATAGATATCAAACCCTACTGAATGTCCATGTACTTATACCTTAACCTCTCTATCTTGATGCAAGGTACATACTTCTCATAGAAAGCCTCGGAGAACTAAGCCTAAGTCATGTGAGGTAACCCAGCTGGTCTGCACTAAAGGTAAGCTCTCAACCACTACTTACAGACCCCACCATCTAGAACGTGGTATAATCAATCCTATGCGACTCTACTAGGCCAAGTTTATACAACATCTTCTGGTAACTCACTAGAAACTCATGGGCATCCTCTACTGGGGCATCTGAAAAACTTGAAGGTCCCAACCTAGTAAACTGACTAAGCCTCTTTTTCTCTTCAGTAGACATAACAGGCTTAGCTACAATTGGCTAAGCAATAATTGGAACTCAAAACACCATTGAGGAGCTGCAGTAGTAGGTTGTGCTTTTGAAACTTGTCCCACTACTAGAGCTGAAGTTTGCACCTCATCTCCAACCTGTGAGCCGCTTGAAGTACAAGGCAAAGTCCTGGCATGTGACATACCCTCTATGAAGCCAAGGATACTAACCAATGTGTCCTAAAGGTCAAGTGTGTCTATAGATCTTGCTGGAGGCAAGGCTGGCCCCACCCCCTCTAGTTGATACTGAACATCCTCAATATCTACCTCTACACTTGGTGGTGATACCATAGCTTGGGCCTAATCTAGTGCCATAACTCATGCCTGATCTCGACCTCTAGGTCAACCTCTGCCTCAACCCCTAGCTATAGGCGCATAAGCCTTGCCAACTGAAAATCTCATCCAAACCATCTGAGAAAGAATGAAACAAATATAATTTAGAAGTTGATAGAGTCAAGAACGCACGATAAGAAATTAAGGAGATGGAATTTTCATAAAAATTCCCTATAGCCTCCTAAAGATAGGACATGGACGTGATTGCACTGAACCACTTGACTCTATTAGGTACTTGCTCTTGGACTGGTAAAATCAATGAACCTAAAGCTCTGATACCATGCTATAACAACCCAAAATGGGCAATGATGGCACCTAGTATAGCCCCCAGCAGGTAAGCCAAAATCCAACTACTAACAGAAAGTAAAGACTAAAATAAATAACAAAGGATGCAGAAATGCGATAAATGGGCCACATAGTATAGATATATACATAACTGGTATAAAATATACATCACGGGCCTTGATGAATCAAGGAAAGATAATATATATATAAGAATACCATCCCTTGTCCTGGTGTCACTAGTACAACAACCTCTAAGTACGAGAATAAGGCTAAACAAAATACAATTGTCTGGGGCAAATACAAAATATAGACAATAGTTACAAGATGGAAAGCAATAAATATCTAGATTCCAAGAGCTCACAACAATCTAAACAACAAAAGTCCATGAATGAGCAGAGGATCAATAGGGGTTTCTTGTAGAGGGTGCAACATTAGAAGAAGATACAAAAATGTAGTATGAGTACCATGACATGGGGTACTCAGTAGACATCATAGGTCGACTGAGATCAAATGGAAATATATAATATAAAAGACATAAAGGGAACTACATACCATGGCTTAACCTAGAATTAACAAACATAGCAAGGATAAAGTAAAGATAATAATAATAATACATGCAATATAGATATACAGGAAGTATGTCATGTGGTATGAGATGATGCAATTCAATATATGGCCAATGCAAAAAAATAAAACCCAAAATGATCACTCGAGCTGTAGGAGCTCATCAACATATGCAATAAAGTGAAACCTAGAGTAATCTCACACACCGTCGAAGCTCATTAACATATGTTGTAAAGTAAACTGAGTAAGAGGTCTAGAAATATCCCTAGGACCAAGTGTAAAAGTGATACAACCTTTATAAATTAGAAAACCTGTGATAAATTCATTGAATCCTTTATGTAACCAGAAACTATAGAAAAAGTGGTACAATCTCTTTAGAAAAGAAAAAAGGCAATATTTTTCCTCCAAATCATGCCATGATCTATGTATATGCATGCATGAGTGCATGCGTGCCAACAAAAGCATATATATATGTATACGTATATGTATAATTATACCCCAACAGGGTAAAATCACCCTCCATATCAAGATCACACTAACTTAGAGTCCAACTAGTCTAAAACCACGTCCTTGGGCCCACAACATCATAACATAAGAAAATAAATGGGAAACAAGTGATAAAAGCATAAATCAACCAAAGAAAGCTACTTTACCAAGATAACCTCTTCTAAGAATAACTTATGATTCGTAATCTAATCCTAACACGCTATCAAGAAACCTCAACTAAGGCTTATAAAGGTATACTATTCTATGGTTCCTGAATTAGGTTGTTTATTAAGAAAATCATCATAAACTAAATCTATCTAATAATTTACCGTAACAATCATGAAGCTTATAAAATATACCATCTAGCCGAGCTATGTCTAGAAGAAGGAGATCTTAACCTACCTCGAAGCTAAATGACAAATACAAACCATCACTCAGAAGCTTTCACGTATGTAATGCCTTAGATTGTTTCCATGCTATCAAAAACATATTCTACACATCAATACAAAACTAACAATATCTATATTAACATATTATAATTCGGGCCAACAATTTTGTTGCAAACTGACCCTCGAGGTCTTCTAATGGAAATAGAATTTTTTCCCCCAAAAGTCTTTCTCATAGAGTCAGGAACCGATGCCCAAAATTTAGGCAAAGACCAAACTTGTTTGAGGATCAAATCATCCTGGAAGTCCCATGATAAAAAGAACTGAATTTCTTTGGAATTTGGAGTCCGAATCACAAAGAGGGGAAGATAATTTACCTATATGTGCACAAATACGCCATGAGATGGTGAAAATCTCCCTTAGCCGAGCTCTAGAAATTGAGTTTAAATGTTTTGCATAAATGAAAATGAAGGGGAGGTTGGTCTTTTAAAATGACTGCCAATTTTCGTTATGGTGGGCGATAATGCTCGTCATGGCAAACTTTGCATTGCTCCATTAGCCAAAAGAATTGCCATAGCGACTTCAAGGGACTCTATAGCAACCACAGCCTCACTACAATGAGCTTCCTAACACTAGTCGCACTTTACACTTTGAACAGACCCTCATGATTCATTCAGACTCCTGCAAATAGAAACAATATCTATTTTCCAAGTGGAAAAGGCATTAAGGACTCAATGGAATAAAAAACTACCAAAAGAGGTCGTCTTAATGAGATGTTGATCCCACAGAGATTAGTTTTATTTATTGAACAAAATGTTATATTGCAATTCACTTAAGCATGCACATTGTAGCGAAATAAAATAAAGTAAAATTGGGAGATGGGAGGTTTGATTTATGATAAATAGTTGTATCAAGTGTAAGCAAGCAGTGAGTAAATATAATTGATGAGTTTTAGCAAGATTAGAAGTCTATGCGGTGTTCTTTTGATGGGGTAATAGCTTTAATCGGGATTAAATAATTTCCTTAGAGTCAATTTACTACATGGATAACTTTTGTTTTAGTTATGTATCAAGGTCTCTCGAATCGAAAACCTATGTGTTTTGGGTTCTCCAGAACCCAAAACCCTTCACCATTAAACAACCAAAACAAACTTGAGTAAGCTAAACTATTTGTAGCTTTAGCCATTAGATGGTAAAATTCCAAATCCTCACTATTGAATACTTACCTAAATTCAATTCTCTTTCTCAAGCAAAAATTGAAATTAGAAAACCCAATCAATGTTTGCAACCATTAATTTTATAATTAAAGCTTGAAGCATTCGATGGATCAATATAATAAAACCAATTTTACGAGAAAATAATCAATACTCGATCAATACTGCATACCCATCATTGCACATATATAAGTTGGTAATCTACCAACTTATTTAGCCTTTATTCATGGATTATTACAATGTTTTGATGAGAATTAGAGGTTCTTATTGCCTTTATGGATGTATATGTAGGTACTTTTGGTCAAAGAAATAAATCAAAGGAGTTGAATCCAAAAGAACTTAAAATGTAACTAAAATACAAAGGTGAGTTAGAAAGAGAAGAATATGCAGAGAAAGAGGAAGTGACGTGCGAGCCACAAATAAGCACCTGCATTTCGCAGGTGCCATTGCACAAGGAGGGTTAGAAAGTTCCTGAGTAGTCACTCACATGCGATCCATACTTTATCAGGGGAAATCTCCCATCCCCTTTGCACCTGACTAGCACATTGTTGGATTTCACTGCCTGAAGAAGAAGGCACCTGCGATCCATAAAACTCAAGGTGCGATCGTAGGTGTTGTCGCACCTCACATACGATATTCCCTAAAGGAAAATTTTGTCCAAATATGTGTGATGTATTTGTAAAGGTTCTAAAACTCTTTTTAGGGTCGGTACTGAAATTATTCATCACTTTGTACTTTCCCAAGGAGGAGTATTGAGAGTACACTTTCTCTTTTCTTCTTTCTCATTAAAAAATAACATTTGTAAGTAATTTAGAGCTTGGAATTAGGACTTAGCTTATAATATGAATGGAATTTTGGGAAACTCATTTGGTATATTCTCTTGTTTCATTAATATGAGCAGCTAAATTCTATTCCAGGGGTATGTGCATTATGGGTGTTTGAATTTGGAAATGTGTATTGATTAATTATGCTTATAATTTATTATTTAGTATGGGTCTATTGAATTCTTCATGGTTTAATTATAAAATTGATGGTTGGAAATATTGATTGAGTTTACTAATTTTGCACTTGCTTGAAAGAGGAGTTCATAAATTGGGCAAGAATTCAGTAGTGGGGATTTGGGATTTCCACCATAGATTAAGGCTAGAAATAGCTTGATTGAAGGAAATTCCCGTCTAAGAATCAAATCTAGAGATAGTTTGATTCACCCTAGCATTAATTAATTGGTTTGAGGTAAATCTATGGGGCTTGAGAAAAGACCATGGTACATATATTTGGAGGGATGAAAGACTACCAAATATAGCTCAAACCAAGCTACCATATCATTAATTGAATGTTTGCATGATTAATCAATTCCCTATCTAATTGTAGAACCCCATCAGAAGCATACCCCTTGTTTTACATTTCTTTATTTCTCTAATTATGTTTACATCATTCTCTTGTTACTTGCAATTTGATAATTTCCAAACCTTTTTCCCCCAAATTTTATTTTAAATTGCTTGAACAATAACTCACACTAGTGAATTGAACTCTAACATTTAATGACAAAACTATTGTCCTATTCTCTATGGATTTGACCTTGACATCCCATTTGGTTACTTACTTTTTTTCCTTGATGATCGTTTCCACCTCTTATGGAAGAGTTGTTTTGAACATCATAAAAAATGGAGCCATTACCGGGGAATGGTTCTTGATTTGCTATTTGATTGTCATTTAATTTACTTTTGTTGAGTGTTTGTTCTTTTTTACTTTTTTTTGTTATTTTTGTTGTTTCAAACAGGTTACCCATAAGCCAAGCGGCTGATCAAGAGAGTGTTGATGGATTTATAGATGTGGAAGTTGGACTCGTTGTCCATGGCACCGTGGTTGCCATCTGATTACCCTTAATCATTGGAAATGCGGTGTTTTATGTAACAAGCATGATGATACACCTAATATAAATCAAAGGACTCTTGGGAGGGCTAGCTCACAATGATTCCAACTGATATATCTGAAACTTTGTCAAATATATCTGCCTTTCAACATCCACAATATATCTCAAGAATCAACTTGACTCTGGTTGTTTCCATTCTACCTCATGGGAGAAGCAACTGTGTGGCTTGAGGAGCACCCAGAGGGATCTATTACAACTTGGAATGGACTAGTTGAAGCCTTCTTAGTGAGATTTTTCCCACCTACTCAGATGATGAAATTGAGGGATGAAATCACCAACTTGAGACAACTATTGGATGAGCCATTGCATAGAGTATGGTTGAGATTCAAGAAGAAGCTATTGTTGTGTTCGAACTATGTTTTTTTCTATGAAGTCCTTCTTCAAAGCTTCTATAGAGCTATAGACTCTATGAACAAACCAGTGGCGAATAACATCACTGGTGGAACTCTTATGGACCAAAACTATGGTCTCGCTTTGTCTCTCTTAGATCAAATGACAAAAACCAATAGAGATGGCATACTAGAGAAGTTGATGTCTCATCGGGTGTTACTTCATCTATTATGACTAGTGAGATGAGGAGAAATGAGGAGGAAAGATATGACACCTTATCCAAAATGATGACTCAAATTGACTTGTTAGCCAAATATATGATGGGAGCCAGGACTAAAACTGTGAATGTCGTGGGTACTTATAGTTCAAAAGCTTATGAGAAGGGTGCTTATTCTTATAAGGATGAGGAAGCTTATTTTATAGTAGAAGGTTCTTGACCCCGATATCAAGGTACCAACCAATATCCTTAGCATCTGAGAGATGAGAATCAAGGTTAGAACTGAGATAAGGGTACTCAATAGTGAGATAGAGAGCAAGGTTGAGTGAAGGCCAATAGAGTGAGCGTGGGAGAGACGATAATATCTATAATCACCAGAGTGCTAATACTTATGTACCTTCACCCAAATTTGATGTTTCTCCATATCAACCAAGTGTGAGTAATCATGTACATTCAGTGTTTTGAAGACATGTTGTTTCAAGTGCTGAAAAATGTTGAGTCTACGGACAACATGGTGAAAGACTTGAAAAGTGAGGTATCCACACTTCATCAAATGGCGATTTCACACTCAACATTAATCAAGAACTTAGAGGCTCAAATGAATTACCTCTCATCTCAAATGAATCCAAGTTTGAAAGGTACTCTTCCAAGTGGCACTCTTGTGAATCCAAAAATAATGGCCATGTGATTGAACTAGTCACTCAAAGTGGTATGATGCTTAGTGGATAAGAAAACCAATCGTAGAAGTCGTTATTGAGAAGGATGACAAGTTAGAATAAGAAGTCGTGATTGAGAAAAAGAGTGATGAATGTATGGATATTTGGGTGAAGCTTAGTACACCCAATAAGGTTGAAAATAATTATAGCCTGCATGAAGAGAATGATGAGACTAAGTCACCTCCTCAAATTTCCATTGAGATGGAAGAGGAAAATCTGAGTGTGCAAAGCCATTGCCAAAAGTCCCTCCTCCATATCCTAAGAAGTTAATTAAGAAAAAGGAAGATAATCAATTCAAGAAGTTTGTAGACAAGTTAATCACACTATCCATCAATATTCCTTTGGTTGACGCTCTTATGCAAATACTGGGTTATGATATATTTATAAAAGATTTGCGAAAGAAGAAATGGGTGACTGATATGGGGATGGTTTAAGTGTCCCATAGTTATAGTGTTGTCATGACAAGTAATATAGCTCCTAAAAGGGAGGATCCGAGAGCTTTCACCATTCCTTACACCATTTGGGTGTTCGTGTTCAGAAAATCCTTATGTAACCTCTGGGCAAGCATCAATTTGACGCCTCTTGTGATTTTCAAGAAGTTAAGCTTAGGTACTTCTAAGCCAACACCAATAAGGCTACTAATGGTTGACCATTCAATCAGGCGCCTGGTGGGGATATTATTTAATGTCTTAGTAAAAGTAGACAAGTTCATCTTGCCAGCTAATTTTGTGGTGTTAGATTGCAATGTTGATCTTGAAGTGTCAATTATTTTGGGGTGCCCACTTTTGGCCACAGAAAGAGCCCTTGTTGATGTTGAGCTAGGAGAGATCATATTTCGATTGAGGAGCGAACAGGTCACATTCAACGTGTGTCAACCTACTAAACCATCATATGAGTATAGAGTGGTCTCCGTGATTGCTACCGAGCGCAAGATGGTTGAAGTTCCTGGTGAGATTGAGATTATGGAGGCATCGCCCAATGATCAACTTTTGGTTTCGAATGTTCAAGAAAAGAAGAATCATGAGGGGTTTCTATTGCCCAAGCCACCGTATGTGGTAGAAATGCACATGGTTCCAAATGACACTCTTCAAGTGCCCATATTTATGATTTTGTCAACTTGGCAACAAGATAAGGTGATGAGGATTTGAAGATATACATCCATTGATTTGGATGGGGTTGTGCCAACCGTATTGGCATGTTACTGGCAAATAATTGAGAGTTGAGGTACTATCATCGAGCCACGACATAATATCAAGTGCTTCTTGGAAGGCAACCCAAGTATTTTTAGTTTATTTCCTTTACCTTTTGTTGTTTTTGGTGTGTATTTGGAACGCATAGAGGTTGAAAAAGGGCTAAGTGAAGAAAAGCTCTGGAGGACATGTGCAAAGGACCATGCATTTTTCATGAGTCATTTTGCAGTCACAGGTGGCATCGCGCCTGCTAGAAGTGCACTGAGAAGAAAAATAATTAAACCAAAGGCACATGTGATCACAAGGGTGAATCGCCCCTTCAAATTTGCGTATCACCCCTACCATCATATGTAAAAACTGAAAACTAGTAATAATTCAACTCAAAAATGTCACTTGCAATGGAACAAGCGATATGCACATCATCATATGTGAATCTCATGTTGCGACACAAGCGCAAGTATATTTTAAAAATTATTTGACCTACCCATTGACCAACCTGACCCGGACTTTGACCCACATCTCTTCCTCTTCATTCTCCCTTTAAACCATTACCCTTAACCTTTTTTCTTACATAACTCTCACAAATCCTCCATCACTCTCTCCCAAAACTCCCTAAATCTTGCAAGTTTTTGCTTTTCACTTCCTCTTTCTCACTTGTAATAAGTTCTACAATGTTAAATCCTTGTTTTTAAGTAGATTGCGAATGTTATTTGTAAGCATGCTAGTTTAATCTACTATTTTGATTTTTAGATGAGATATAATTTTTGGGACCCCAATTTTGGGGGCATATTGTTGTTATTGCTTGAGAAATACTTGGTAAATCATGTTCATAGAATGATGCATGCAATTTGTGATAGTTTCTAGCCCTTAATTTCTAGTTTTTGGTTGAAGTATGATTAACCTACTTGTGATGATGCATGGTTTTGCCTTATGATAGATTTGGTGATGTTATTCTAATAGGCAAATCATCTTCATTGTGAGTTTTTTTGGTTGAATGTTGTTGTGATGGGCTGAAATTCAGCATTGCTACCCCCTTGTTATATTTTAATGATTATAATTGTTTGGTGAGAGCTTTGGTTGAGGGGAGTAAATTCTTGTCGCTTTGAATATGCTTGAATGATTTTTATGAATGCTTTATGTTCTCAATGATAGATAGGGTAATGTCCTTCTTAAGAGAAGTCATTAAACATATCCTTTATAATGTTTGGGTCTTGTTGGTATGTGATTTCCTCGGGGAAGTCTGAGTACCCATATAACACAAAATATGGGTCAACTAGTTCTTGTAATGCTTTAACCATGTGAAGTCTTGTGTTCATAACCTTGTTTGCAGTTGCATTTTACGAGTATTTCTCTATGAATCACATATGTAATGCATATGCAAATCAAAGATTGAATTTTTTTACTGTTTCGCATGTGAGACACAAATCTTAACCCGCAAAAAGCATGAGGCTTTGCATACCTTTGTTAAGTTGGCAGCTTACTACCATTAAGGGTGAAGGCACCAATGACAGTTGTAGATTTGAGTGCTTTTGAGGATGCCATGGCTACACCTTACCCAGCTCCTGGCCTAGTGGATCCTTTGTTTACTACCTTGAATGGAGAGGATAAGGAACTTGATGATACACAAGATCCACCATTTCAGTAAACATTGTATGAATATCAGTAAACCATAAATTCTCTCCAAATAGGAGCAAGAACCAGCTCAGAGCCGACAGAGAAGGAGGAAGAAGAGAAGGATTATCCTGTACAGGGAGTCTTTGCATTTTCCCTACTTATTTCTATGCTTAAGCATTGAGGGCAATGCTTTATTTTATGTGGTGAAGGGGTGCATTGCTTATTATGATATTATTGTTGGTTGGTTGCCCTTTTTGGGCTTTGAGATATTATTTTTATTGCCCTTGTCGGGCCTTTTTATTTTCTTGTTAGACAATTTGGCCCTTGTCGGGAATAGTTTTGATTAGTGTGGTATTGCCCTCACCAGGCCTTTTATTTTTCTTAATGCTTTAATTGTGCTCTTGCCGAGCTTATCATATTGATGTTTGATTTCCAATATTGTCGAGTGAGTCCTACACACGCAATTGTTTCACTACCCGTGTATTGCAAATATTCTTAGTAATTACGTTAGGCTTGTTCTCCAATTGATCTATAAGTGCTTTACTCACTTTTGACTTTTTAATAGTAGATTAGTCAAATAAACTCCGAGGGTTTTCTTTCACGGTTCTTTCTCGAGGAGCAAAAGTTTTCTTTTGTTTAATTTTGTGTCAAACTGGTTTGGTGTTTCCATATGATAGATTGAGAGGCAACTTTCTTAAGGGAAAATGCTATGTTTTAGTGTTAAATTGAGTCAGTGTTTTGCTCATCTCAAAATGGTCCCACAAAAATTTTCTTGACAAGAAATTTGCAAACGAGTGTGTAGAAGAACTCTGAATAGCTTGTCAAAAGTCATTTGTCCCAATTGATTTTGAGACTAGGTATGAAATTCTTGTGTTTTGTTTCTTTGTGTGGTAAGGTTTTACTTTGTTCTTGTGTATAGGTGTTGTCTAGAACTTGCCCTGAATTTGATTCAATATGACATTCTAGATGTTTCCTAGTTTAGAAGATGACCTTAGGCCCTTTTTGAATACACACTTCACCCAAATGACCTTCTTTTTACATCGATCCGAGTAAGCCCCTTTGAGCTTGTGACATTTCATTGGCACCTTGTAAGAAACCTTGACACTTGTTGGATCCTCTATTATTGCACCCATCCTCCCTAATGGTTATAAAGTTAAAATGTAGGCTTAAATCCTATGTTTGGGGGGGGGGGTGAATTGAAATGTCAACATAGGAAAAAGACTAAGTTTGGGGGTGTATGCACAAATTGTGGAGGAGAAAAAGGAGATGCACTTCAATGCAAGGTAGTACCTTATGCTCGAAATGAAAATTGCTTTAATAATCCTCTCTAAAGAGAATGAATGGAAAAGAAAGAAGAAACTGATGCTACCGAATGAATGAAACAAAAAGGTGTTGAATGAAAATTTTGAAAAGGGAGCTTGTGTTGTGAGTTGGAGAAATAACGTGAAGCTAATGTTCCAAAATGAGAGTGCTTTGAATGATAATGAGTAGCGTTAGAGAGGTTTAGTCACTTGAGCCAAATGTAATCCTCACCTTAACCCTAGCAAACATCATTGCATATAAGTCCTTAGTGATTCCGATCTTGGTAACTCTACATTAGTGGCGAATTATATGAAGGTCAAGTATGGGTCAACGCGTGTGCACTCAAACTTCTTTGAGAGAGTGAGTATTTTTGGTTCACGTATAGTCCCTTCGTTATAAATTATATGATTGTGAGTGAGATTCTCTCTTGTGGTAAGTGGCATCACACACTTGAAATGAATAATGTAGTCTCTATTTCAATTGAGAGGAATGAATGAGACAAGTTATGTGGCGAATCTCGAGGCAAACCTTGAAGGTTAATGCCAATGACTTGAGAAGCTTGATAATCTTGTTTTGAATGACAAATCCCCTGCTCTTGGATAAGAATTTAAATTCTTTTGGTTAGAATTTTGAAATGAGAACTTGACTTGAGATTTTGGTGATACCAAGCGAGATAAGCAGCATAGTTGATTCTTTTTGCGTTGCATCTTTTTTTGTAGTTTTCTTATGTTTTTGAGTCAATATAATCTTGTGTGCAACCCTTGTGTTTTGAGAACCTATTTCATTCCTTACCTTTTGAGTTTCTTGCTTGAGGACAAGCAATAGTTCAAGTTTGGGGGTTTGATAAGTTGGTAATCTAGCATCTTATTTAGCTTTATTCATTGATTGTTCCCATGTATTGATGTAAATTAGAGGTACTTATTGCCTTTATTGATGTAAATGCAGGTACTCTCTGTCAAAGAAAGAAAGAAAAGGAGTTGAACCCAAAAGATCTTAAAATGGAGATAAAATACAAAGGTGATCAGAAAAGGAAGAATCTGTAGAGAAAGGCAAAGTGACGTGCGATCCACAAAGAAGCACCAGCATTTCAAAGGTTCCATCCCACAAGGAGGATTAGAAACTGCCTGACCAATAACTCACATTCAAATCACACTTTATCAAGGGCAATCACCCATCCCTTTCAAACATGACTCGCATGCTGCTGGATTTCATTGTCTTAAGAGGAAGGCACCTGCAATCCAAAAAACTTAAGGTGCCGTCGCACCTTACGTCGTACATGCCCTGAAGTGAAATTTTGTCCAAATGTGTATGACATCTTTTTGAAGGTTCTAAAACCTTTTTTAGGGTCGGCACAAAAATTATTTATCAGTTTTTACTTTCCCAAGGAGGAGTATTGAGAGTACACTTTCTCTTTTCTTCTGCGTCATTGAAAAAACACCATTTGTAAGGAATTTGGAGCTTGAAATTTGAACTTAGCTTATAATATGAATGGAATTTTGGGAAACCGATTTGGAATATTCTCTTGTTCCAATAACATGAGCAACTAAATTCTATTCTAGGGGTATGTGCATGATGGGTGTTTGAATTTGGTATTGGGTATTTATTAATGTGCTTATAATTGATTATTTAGAATGGGTCTATTGAATTCTTCATGGTTTAATTATAAGTTGATGGTTGCAAACATTGATTGAGTTTACTAAGTTTGTACTTGCTTGAAAGAAGAGTTCATAAATTGGGTAAGAATTCAATAGTTGGAATTTGGGATTTCCACCATATATTAAGACTAGAAATAGCTTGATTGAAGGAAATTCTCATCAAAGAATCAAATCTATAGATAGTTTGATTCACCCAAGCATTAATTGGTTGGTGTAAGGTAAAGCTATAAGGCTTGAGAAAAAACCATGGTACATATATTTAGAGGGTTGAAAGACTACCAAATATAGCTCAAACCAAGATACCCATATCTTTAGTTTAAAGTTTGCATGATTAATCAATTCCCTATCCTATTGTAGAACCCCATCGGAATCATGCCCTTAGTTTTTCTTCCATTGATTTCTCCAATTGTGTTTACATCATTCTCTTGTTACTTGAAATTCGATAATTTCCAAAACTTTTCCCCCCAAATTTTACTTTAAATTGCTCAAACAATTATTCACACTAGTGAATTGAACTCTGATATTTTGTGGCAAAACTATTATCCCATTCTCTGTTAATTCGACCCCAACATCTCGTTGGATTACTTACTTGTTTTTCTTGACAATCATTACCACCTCCTACAAGAGAGTACTTTTGAACGTCATCACACACACCACTATAAAAAGATTTAGCTACTCATATAAATGAAAAGGGAAATTATACCACTTGGGTGTTCCTCGATTCCATCTATAATAAGAAATTAAAATAAATTCAAAGCTTTGAAGTTCACAATTTGGGGAAGGTGAAGTCAATAAGTGTACTTTTTCTCTTCCTAAGAGTACTACAATAGGAAAATCAGAATCTAAAAATTGATGAATAAATGTTCTCTCCACAGATCCCCAAAAATGTCCTAGAAAACCCCTAAACACACTTGGTACATTTTTTGCAAAAAAGTCCCTTCGGGACACTTGTGTTACACCTGCGGTTCACTTGCAAAAACTTGTGGTCCCCATGTGCCAAGGATTGTTGCCAGTGCTCTGTTTCCTCTAGCACTTCACCTAAGTTCCGCAGGTAGGGACTTTGTAATGACCCTTCCGGTCATTTCCACGTATATGTTTTTCTTGAACCGTTAGAGCTTGTTTGTAGCGGCCCCAAGTCATTTAAGGCTTGTCAGAAATGGTATTTCGGTACCGGGTTCATTTGTTTGGTCGTATGATAAGTTTTGAAGACAAGTAAGTCGGCAAAAGTTATCGTAAGTTCCTTTAATAAATTTTCTGAACTTTGGGTAAAATGTCTCAGGGCTTTTATCCCAATATATAAAGAGTTAGAAGTCCCCCCAAAATACCAAATCGAAGGTCTACGAGTCTAGTTTCCAACGCACAAAACCTCACGTCCAACTGATCTCGGATTAAAACTTTATGACTGTTTTACCGCGGACTGTCTGGCAGAAACCGGGTTGCGAACCGGTTCGGGTCAAAAGCGGTTTAAAGCCTCAACTTCACATTTTAAAACGTTATTTCAGTTCTGAAACAGTGAGAAAACATAAGAGAGTATTCCAAGAGAGTTCTTGAGTATCAAAATCGTGCGTTGGTGAATTGCGAGCCTAAGTTTGAGAATTTATTAACATCGCGTGTATTTAAAAATATTTTATTTGAAAGTTGAATTTGGTAAAATGTTACATTATTATTACCTTTTTAAAAATATTTTAAAGGTTTATGAAAAATATTTTGTTATGATATAATTGTATATGTATTTATTTTATAAGGTTTTTATACATTGTAATATTTTAATGGAGATAGTAAATTTAGTTATGTTAAAAATTATTATTATAATATAGTAGGTTTTATTTGAAATGATTTTCCATTAATTATGGTATATTCAAAAAGTTATATATATTTTACCATGAATTAACGCAATACCCGAGTATATAAATAACGGGATAAGAATATTTTTTTTGTTGCCTTGTAATTGCCACCTCTACTACACGTGTAGGTGGAGGGAGTGGCCAGCAAGTACCAACTATAAGTCGTGGCACCACTTTGATCAAGAGTTCACTTTAGTATTTAATTAATTAAATAATATTAGTGTTAATCCTTAACTTAGCTTAGGTGATGTTGTTATATATTGTCAGCAAATTTGATATTTCAAAATCCCTGGGGGATATGTATTTTTATAACTTATGCAAAAGTTGCAAAGTATGTATATATGTTCATACCACGGGGAGCATTTTGTGGAAAGAAACTACGTTGACACTTCGTTTGATCCATGAAAAGAAATTGATTATCTACGTCAAATTATTCAAAGCCCGAATTCTAGTTTAATTTTATTTTGGAGGTTCTCGGAGTGGTTCTGGCTCGGAGATCATCGTTCTAGCAGCTTGTCATGGGACGACAGGTAGGTTACAGTTTATTTTCCCTAGAATCCGCACATATAGGATAAAATTGTATTAATGGGCATCCTTGGGTTGGTTTATTAGGTTGGTACCACAGACCTCAACCGCTTTATTCATGTCCGCCTACTTTTGTTCCTCCGTTGCTTGTAGTGCTTGCCGATATATTTTATTTACCCTTGTGGTCCTGTGAGGCCTTGTTGACTCTGGAACATAGAAGGTGGATTTTGGGAATGTCCGCGAGTCCCGGGCATAGAATTATCCTTCTAGGCTGGTTATGCTTGCTGAGTAGCTGTGGGCCTGTGCAGGGTCGATAGGTTGATTGTGAGCTGCTGGGCAGCTATTGTGTTTGATCATACCATTTTCATGCATATAAAAGGGTTTTATACATGTTTTACTACGGTTTGGGCTTCGGGCCTACGGACACTATTTTCTAAACCTTGCATGGCCCGGGGGGGCCGTTTTTGATGGAAATAATTTGGAAATGGTTTGATTTAACTTGTGAATATTCTTGGGTAAAAGAAAGTAAAATTATGATTTAAATCACCAGTTTTACGATTAACGCTAGACTCGACAGGGCCGGGGTGCTAGTTGAGTTTTCTTGCTATTTGAGATAATTTTAGCTTCGGTCGGACCGAGCACCCGAGATGACTTTCTACTGTTTAGACCCGGTTATGCTTGGGCACCCTTGGAGGGGTTTTTTTTGAGATATTTTCCTACTACTTTAGTCCTGGACAGGGTCTGGGCATGCATATTCGAGACTGGGTCTCTATCTTAAACCCGGACTTGCTTCCGGATGACATGTTTTGATACTGAGTTTTAGTATGGGGTCAGGGACCTCCATGGACCTTGCCATCCAGGCCTAGGGCTTCGGGCTGCGTGTGCCGGAGGAAGGGTATACGGTGGAGTAGAGGTATACATGAGTGTCCTTCCATGGAATCTACCTGCTGGGACGGATCGGCACCGGAGGAGGTACATACAGAGATACCATTTCACTTGAGATCTTCATGCATCATATCATTCATTGTTTGAGGCTCCACCTTTGTTTGTTGTTTGTTGATTGTACGCTCCGGTAGTATTGGATGCCGGAGGGTTTGTTTTCACTTGTTTGTGTTCCTCGGTTGTATGGGCGGCCGGGAGACTGTAGGTAGACTCTTGCTATTTAATTACAGAATTGTTCCCTGTTACGGTTAAGTATGAAATTGGTTACTGCTAGACTGTTAGTTTCTGGATTTGAGATTGATATGATTAGTTGAGTTTGATTCATGTCTCTGAGCATGCCTATCATTACTCTTCCCCTCTTCTTATACTTGAGGTTACTGGTATACCATCCATTTCGTAAACTTATTTTGTATAGACTGTTATTGCAAGGACCCCAGGTGCGTTATTTCTTACTTCCACCTGTGCCTATGGTGTGTATATTCTGCGTACTAGCCTCACATGTGGTTCTGTTGATTTCCCTCTGGGCTAGTTCCTGTATACCTTTCGTTGATTTCTGTGACTGCTTGCTTCTATTCTGTCTGTTACTACGCTTTTATCTTATATGTGCCCAGTCGGCCTATGATACCTACTGGGTACCTTATGCTTCGCATTTGGTGCTCACCCTACCCCCTGCATCTTTGGGTGCAGATCCTAGCGTGGGCCATCGCCGTTAGATTGCTGTGATTCGTGCTTGGAGATCTGTTGGGGACTACTTTAGACTGAGGGTGAGCTCTTGGCGATCGGAGCTTAGCTTTAGTTTATCTTTTTCTTCATGTACTCTACTACCATTCAGAGACATCTGTATATATTGTTTGGGATCATTTGCACTCCATGTATGTAGTTTTGGCTCTATACTATGACACCAGGTCTTGGGGTTTCGTTTAGTTTCCGCATATGTATATATATATATCCCTGTTATCTATTCTCTTCATCTTGTTCCCTTATTTGTTAGATAGTAGCCCATTACTAACTGTCCTGGGCTTCGGGAATTGGGTTTCCTACTGGAGGGTTGTAGGTGCCATCATGACCGAGAAATCGGGTCGTGACAGACTTGTGAGCTGTAACTCAAATGCGGTCTTCATTGCTTTAGCCTTATGTCGGTTTGCCACTTGTAGGCCCACTTGCGATATGCAAGTAGGCTCCTGCGCTTCACATATGCGCTCTCTCTCTTGACTTGGCTTCTCTTATTCGCTCTTTACATGGGTTTTTTCCTTCTTTTCTTGAATGTTGGCTACAAATATCTACACATAACAGATAAGCGGCATAAAATCCATACAATAAGCACAATATTAAGACAATAATCCATGCTTACGAGCTAAATCAGTTCATAGAATATAACCTTATCAAGACCCATAATATAAACTATTGCTTGTCCTCAAGCAAGACATTTACTAAGCAAAGGATTGACTCAATCATCAAAGAAAAAGGATCACACTAAAATCACTATGAATCAATCAAAACAATAAAAAATAAAAGGACTCAACAAAAGCACTAATCTTAATTGGTACAACCATGAACACAAGGCAATCAAAATCATTTCAAAATGCTTTTCAAGAGACTTCACTTTCTCATTCAAAATAGGGAAACATTCCACTTAAAACAAAATACTTAGCATATCATGTTTTTGACACTAAACTTTCAAGACTTGCATCAAAATTTACTTCACAACTTATCACATTCATTCCCTCTAATTGAGGTCAAGACCTCACCATATACCCCAAGGTTGTAGTGCCACTCACAATAAGAGAGATTTCCACTCGCAATCATGCATTTCACAATAATAAGGATTATAAAATAGAATAAAAAATACTCACTCTCTCAAAAAAATTAAAGTGCACACACATAGAACCATAAGCTTTTCCTTCATGTAATTCGCCACTAACATAGAGTTGCAAAACTCGAAATCATTAAGGACTTGCGGATAAATGGAGGTTAGGGTCAAGGGAATGATACAATTTAGGATAAGTGACTAGAACCTTCCTAACATTATTATTGATCATTCAAGCACACAACTCACATCTTTGATTCGACTTCACCTTATTTCTCCATCTCTCAACCCATGTTTCCCAATGTCATTTCTCCCGACACCTTTGTTTTATCTTTTATCATTCATGGAGAAAAATATAGCACCACTCAATTCTATTCCATTTGTTCATTTGACCATTTACTTATTTCAAGCAACTCTTAAGATAATCATTAGGTGCTACCCTCACACAAAAGCTTATTTCCTTTTTTTGGACATTATTGCACACCCCCCAAACTTAGGTTTTTGCCTACATTAATCACCCAATCAATTGCATTCATTCCCCCTCCCAAAATTAGGCTTTTATCCAACTTCTTTCTTTACTATGCAATTAGGGAGGTTGGATGCAAAATATAGAGGATTCCAAAAAGGTAAAGGTGTGTAACATATTTGCCAAGAAAAGGTCAAAGGCTCAAAAGGGTTGACTAAGATTTTTCAAGGGAAGGAATTTTTCGATAAAGTGACTAACCAAAGAGGGCCTATGGTCATATTTATAGAAAAACAACATCTAGAATTTTGCCTTTAATCACATTCTGGGAAAGTTTTAGACTACATGCATACACAAGAACACACGATAAACTCTCTACACAAGTCATCACAAACACTTGGAGCTCTTAGGTATTCTAAAACCCAACTAAAATGAATGACTTTTGACAAGGTATTCAAAATTTTAAGCAATAAATTTGTGAACAAATAACAAAAAAATGATTTAAAGATCATGACAAGAGAATGTTTGAATTATTTTCCCCTCTTTTCTCAACTCTTTAAATCATTTGCCAAGAATATTGTTTTGGTGGTTCCATTCAAGATAAGTGTGACATCGAGTAAAAAAAATTAAAAAAACTAGTATTTTCTCTTAAGAAAGTCACATCTCAATCTTTCATAGGGACATGCCGCCAGTTTTGACAACCAAAACAAAAAAACAAAATAAAATTCTCCTCCAGAAAGAACAATAGTACAAAGAAAACCCTCAGAGATTATTATCTCTACTATTAACAAAGGTGAATTCAAACTATGCGCCGATGAATCATTTTAAAAATAAGGCCCCGCGAAGTCACTTAGCATGATACACCTCCCCCCAATAAAAGAACTTACATTGTCCCCAAGGCAAAGCACATGAAAGATAAAAAAGGTGTAAAGATTCCCTAGATTTTCTTAGCTAGATAGATGGGAAGTTAAGTTGGGGTAAGAAGCTCGTCAAACTGACATATTTGTTCTAAGAATGAGAATTTACGGCTGTAACTGACTCGCAAAGGGTGGGTTTTAGACATATTGAGCTTCAGTTTTATGTACCCCATCTGCCTACACTTGCAGCTCATAGATGGGTGCTTGCGATCCTCATGTGAAAAGAAAAAGGCCTTAAACACATTGGAGTCTTCAGTGATCTGACTCCCACTTGTGCTACACTTATGGCTTGCCGATGGGTACTTGTGGTCAGCAAGTAAAGTGTAAAATGACTAAAATTCCTTTCAATTCTCCTGCTCACTAGTGATAAACTGTGTTGCAGGGGTGGGCCGCAAGTATGATCTTGCATGGTACAGATACAGCACAGGTTGCCCCGAATTTCACTTGATTTTGCCCAAGTAACTTATTTTTAGTTGTGTTGCACTTGCGTCTCACAGATGAAGAGGTGCACTCCTCAAGTTTTTTGCAATTTCCTTCCAGCGACCTCCTGAGATCTCAAATTTTTCTATCTTTGACTTGCCCAAAAATACAACAAAAACAACAAAAAGTGAAATAAAAATGAACAAAAGAATGCTTAGGTTGCCTCCCAAGAGGCGCATGAGCTAACGTCGCAACATGACATATGCACCTCATTGTGATGGCTCATCAAGGTAGGTAACCTCGATCAAAGTAACCTCTTTCAGTACACACAAATATTGTTTGATTTGATGTCTATTCACCTAAAATCTTGTACCATCTTCCCCCTCGAGTTCAATAGCACTATAGGGAAAAACTTGGGTCACCTTGAATGGACAAAACCATTTAGATTTAAACTTGCCCGAGAAAAAATGAAGCCTTGAGTTGAATAAAAGTACCCACTTTCCTAGAGCAAACTCTCATTTCAATAACTTTTTATCATGAAAATTCTTCATTTCATCCTTGTAGAGAGATGCACTTTTGTAGTCTCTCATCTAAAATTCATCAATATCATTCAAGTTTTACTCTCTAGCATGGGAAGTTTTTTCCCAATTTAAGTTCAATCTTTTAAATGCCCACATTGCCTTGTGATCAAGCTCAAAGGGTAAGTGGCAAGCTTTGCAAAACACTAACTGGTATGGGGACATGCCAATAGCAGTCTTGAAAGAGGTCCTATTAGCCCATAAAGCATCATCCAGCTTTCTTGACCAATTAGTCCTACTAGCATTTATGGTCTTTGACAAGATGTTTTTTATTACTCAGTTTGACACCTCTAATTGCCCACTTGTTTAAGGATGGTATAGGGTTGAGACTTTGTTATTCACACCATATTTCTCTAGTAAAGAGCTAAACAAACAGTTGTAAAAGTAAGACCCTCCATCACTCATAATCACATGAGGTGTGTCAAATCTTGAGAAGATAAATTTCTTTAAGAATTCGGTGACACTCCTCCCCTGATTATTGGGAAATGCCACACCTTCCACCCATTTTGACACATAATTTATGGCCATAAGAATATATTTGTTCCTATAGGAACTCACAAATGGTCCCACAAAATCTATCCCCCTAACATCAAATAATTTGACTTCTAAGATAAGGGTTAAGGGGAGTTTTTTCTTTTGAGAAATACCTTTTTGGCCTTGGAATTGGTGAAAAACTTTGTCCAAGTCATGGGCATCTTGGTAGATGGTCAGCCAATAAAAGCTACATTGCAAGACCTTGGATGTTGTCTGTATGTTGCTATGATAACCTTGCATGTAAGAGGAGTGGCAAGCCTCAGGGATGGGAATCATCTAAACCTCTGAAACACATCGACAAATCACTCTATTAGCACAAGTCGGAAATAGGTTGGGCTTGTCCCAGTAGTACTTTCAGACATCATGCATAATTTTTTTCTTTTGGTGTGAGGTCAAATTTTTGTGCATTAGGTCACTTGCCAAAAAACATTTGTGCATTAGGTCAGCAAACCACGGGGCTAGATCCTGGGGCGATGACAAAATATGTTCATCTAGGAATGCATCATTAATATAAGGATCTCCCAACAGATGACCTTCTTCTTCTGGTCATGATAGGTGATTGCAACTTGGTTTTCACATTCCCGTTGGTCCGTCACTTCAAAATTGAACTCTTACAACAAAAGGACCCAGCGAATAAGCCGTCTTAGCATCTTTTTTAGCCATTAAATATCGAATTGCAGCATAGTCCGTATGTACCATGACCTTAGTCCCCAATAAATATGTCCAAAACTTCTCAAAAGAAAACACCATGGTGAGTAATTCTTGCTCCATAAACGTGTAATTTTTTTAGACCCCATTCAATAAAATTGATAGTTGCAAATATTGATTGAGTTTACTAATTTTGTACTTGCTTGAAAGAGGAGTTCATAAATTGGGTATGAAATTAATAGTGGGAATTTGGGATTTCCACCATCGATTAAGGCTAGAAATAGCTTGATTGAAGGAAATTCTCATCTAAGAATCAAATCAAGAGATAGTTTGATTCACCCAAGCATTAATTGGTTGATTTTAGGTAAAGCTATGGGGCTTGAGTAAAGACCATGGTACATATATTTTAAGGGATTATACTACCAAATATATCTCGAACCAAGCTACCCATATCTTTAGTTGAAAATTTGCATGATTAATCAATTCCCTATCCTATTATAGAACCCCATTGAAGCATACCCCTTATTTTCTCTATCTTGATTTCTCTAATTGTGTTTACGTCGTTCTTTTTTTACTTGAAATTTGATAATTTCCAAAACTTTTCCCTCCAAATTTTATTTTAAATTTCTCGAACAATAACTCACACTAGTGAATTAAACTCTAATCTTTAGTGGCAAAACTATTGTCCCATTCTCTGTGGACTTGACCTTGATATCCCATTGGGTTACTTACTTTTTTTCTTTGATGATCATTACAACCTTTTATGAGAGAGTGCTTTTGAACATCATCAAAAATGGTGCCGTTACCGGGGAATGGTTCTTGATTTTCCATTTGATTGTCATTGAATTCACTTTTGTGAAGTGTTTGTTCACTTTTACTTTTTTTGTTATTTGTGTTGTTTCGAACAGGTTACCCATGAGACAAGCGGGTGATCAAGAGAGTGTTGATGGATTTATAGATGTGGAAGATAGACCCGTTGTCCATGGCACCGTGGGTGCCATCCGATTACCCTCAACCATTGGCAATACCATTTTTCATGTAACAAGCACGATGATACATCTAATATAATTGAAGGGACTCTTTAGAAGGCTGGCTCAGGATGAGGCCAATCAACAACTATGAAACTTTGTCAAAAATATGTCAGCCTTTCAACATCCACAATATATCTCAAGAGTCAATTCGACTACGGTTGTTCACATTATCCATCATGAGAGAAGCAACTGTGTGGCTTGAGGAGATCCCAAAGGGCTCTATTACAACTTAGAATGGACTAGTGGAAGCCTTCTTAGTGAGATTTTTCCCACCTTCTCAGATGATGCAATTGAGGGATGAAATCACCAACTTCAGACAAGTACCGAATGAGCGATTACATAATGTATGGCTGAGGTTCAAGAAAAAGCTATTGTTGTGTTCGAACCATAGTTTCCCGATGGGATCCTTCTTCAAAGATTCTATAGAGATCTAGACTCTATGAAAAAATCAGTGGTGAATAACATCGCCGGTGGAATGCTTATGGACCAAAACTATGGTCTCACTTTGTCTCTTTTAGATCAAATGACAAAAACCAATAGAGCTTGGCATACTAGAGAAGCTAATGTCTCACCGGGTGGTACTTCATCTATTATGACTAGTGAGATGAGAAGAAAGAAGGAGGAAAGAGATGAGACCATGGCTAAAATAAATACTTAAATTGACTTATTAGCCAAACATATGACGGGAGAAGGGACTAAACCTGTGAATGTCGTGGGTACTTATGGTTCAGAAAGCTCATAAGGAGGGTGTTTATTCTCGAATGGATGAGAAAGCTTGTTTTCTAGTAGCAGGTTCTTGACCCTAATATCAAGGTACCAACCAATGTCCTTGGCTTCCGAGAGATGAGAATCAAGGTTAGAATCGAGATAAGGGTACTTAATAGAGGGATAGAGTGCAAGTTGAGATCGTGAAGGCTAATAGAGTGAGCGTGAGAGAGACGGTGATTGCTATAATCACTGGACTACTAATCCTTATGTACCTCCACCCAAGGTTTATGTTTTTCCATATCAACCAAGTGTGAGTAATCTCGTACATTCCAAGTTTGAACACATGTTATCTCAAGTGCTGAAAAAGGTTGAGTCTACGGACAACATGGTGAAAGACTTGAAAAGTGAGGTATCCACTCTTAATCAAATGGTGATTTCAAACTTGCCATCAATCAAGCACTTAGAGACTCAAATGAACCACCTCTCTTTCCAAATGAATCCTCGTTTGAAAGGTACTCTTCAAAGTGACACTCTTGTGAATCCAAAAAATAATATCCATATCAAAAAGCGAGACTTTACTAAACAAGTAAGAAAGGATCTTTCTATATTATTAGTCAATCGCTAATGAGCAAGAAAAGGGATGCGCTAAGAAGCCACTTCGTGCAACTGATGCGCCCATGCTTCTTGCCTTATCTTACTTTTTTGTGGCCCAAGCACTTATTTGTTGAGGAGAAACTGATCCAATTCGGAGTTGTTGATGTTTATATCGATCAATCATAGAAGAAAAAATATTATTCATTTCGATTAAGCTTCCTTCCTATTAATCTGGAAGTTCTTCTATGATACAAGGAAATGATTCAGTTCCAGAGCTAAAGATCATAGTTCTCGAACGAGCAATTGAAAAGATTCTGGAGCATCTTCGCGATGTGATTGAAATTGTCAGTCAAAATGGAGTGAGAAAACCAACCATAGATGTCGTTGTGGAGAAGGATTACAAGTTAGAAAAATAAGTCGTGATTGAGAAAAAGAGTGATAAAAGTCCGGATATTGGGGTGAAGCTTAGTGCACCCAATGAGTTTGAAAATGATGATAGCCTGCATAAGGAGAAGGATGAGACTGAGTCACCTCCTCAAATTTCCATTGAGATCGAAGAGGAAACCCTGAGTGTGCCAAAGTTATTGCCAAAAGTCCCTCCTCCATATCCTCAGAGGTTAATCAAGAAAAAGGTAGATAAACAATTCAAGAAGTTTGTAGACATGTTCATCACACTATCTATCAATATTCCTTTGGTTGATACTCTTATGCAAATACTCAGTTATGCTAAGTTTATGAAAGAGTTGCTAAAGAAGAAATGGGTGATTGATGGCGAGACGGTTGAAGTGTCCCATAGTTGTAGTGTTGTCATGAAGAGCAATATAACTCTTAAACGGGAGAATCCAGGAGCTTTTACCATTCCTTGCACCATTGGGGTGTTAGTGTTTTGAAATTCCATGTGTGACCTTGGGGAAATCATCAACTTGATGCCCCTTGTGATTTTCAGGAAGTTAGGCTTAGGTAAGTACTCCTACGCCTACACCAATGATGTTACTAATGGCTAACCATTCAATCAAGCGCTTGGTGGAGATTTTATTTGATTTCTTGGTAAAAGTAGACAAGTTCATCTTTCTAGCAGATTTTGTGGTGTTAGATTGCGATGTTGATCTTGAAGTGTCCATTATTTTGGGGAACTTAATTTGACCACCAGAAGAGACCTTGTTAATGTGGAGCTAGGAGGGCTCATATTCTGAGTGGGGAGCGAAGAGTTCACATTCAACTCATGTCAACCTACTAAACAATCATATAAGTATAGAGTGGTCTCCGTGATTGTACCCGAGGGAAAGATGGTTGAAGTCCCTAGTGAGATTGAGATTAAGGATGCATCCCCCAAAGATCAACTTGTGGTTTTGAATGTTTGAGAAAAAAAGAATCCAGAGAGGTTGCGGTTGCCCAAGCCACCGTACGTGGTACACATGCACATGGATCCAAATGACACTCTTCAAGTGTCCATATATGTGATGTTGTCAACTTGGAAACAAGAGGAGGTTATAAAGATTTGAAGAGATACTTCCATTGCTTTGGATGGGGTTGTGCCAACCATATTGGCATGATACTGAGAAATGATTGGCAGTTGAGGTACTATCATCGAGCCGTGACGTAAAATCAAGCGCTTCTTGGGAGGAAACCCAAGTGTTTTTAGTTTATTTCATTTACCTTTTGTTGTTTTCGGTGTGTTTTTGGATTGCATAAAGGTTGAAAAATGACTAAGTGGATGAAAATCTACGGAGGACGTGTGCGTAGGACCATGCATTTTGCATGAGTTATTTTTTAGATGTAGGTTGCATCGCCCCTGCTAGCAGTGCACTGAGAAGAAAAATAATTAAACCAAAGGCACATGCCAGAGGGGCGAATCACCCCTCTAGATTTGCGCATCGCCCTTGCCGTCGTATGCCAAAACAGAAAACTGGCAATAATTCAACTTAAAAATGTCACATGCAATGTTTCGTGCAAGAAGCATATCATCATGTGTGAATCATATGTCGCAACACAAGCGCAAATATGTTTTAAAAATTGTTTGACCTACCCGTAGATCGACCCAACCTGGACTTTGACCCACGTCTCTTTCTCTTCTTTCTCTTCTTTCTCTCTTTAAACTGTCACCCTTAAACCTTGTTCTTACATTACTCTCCTAAAATTCTCCATCACTCTCTCCAAAACACCCTAAATCCTGCAAAACTTCCAACACAATCTCTTTCCCTTTCATGATACGCCCAAATTACACCTCCTTTCAGAAGCATAAGCAGTCGCTGATCAAATATAGTACCCAACGAATGTTGGGGTTGATCCCACAGGGAATATGGTAGGACTATGGTCGATTAATGTTTACTCGTGCTCTCTGTCATTAATTTTCCTTGAAAGGGGGGTTTTAATGTAACAAGTAGTAATTGTAACTAGAATGTAAAGAAGTAACACGTGACAATTTAAGAGTTGTAATCAATGGGATAGATGACTAGGGTAGTGTTCCCCATGAGATCATAACTTAGTAAGGCATTGTACTTAGTAAATTAGTTTGGTTCTTAGCATGCAGAATCGGTAAGTTAGGTTCACCTAAATCCTTGATTCGGTAGATAGATGAATTTCAACACACGCCTTGGTCCGGCCACGGGTGTATGCTTTACTAACCCTTACCCTTGATCCCAGATTAGCTATTCCAAGACAAGGTCAAGCTATTAGTTGACGGTTGGTAGCCTAAAATCTCTGTTGTTAAACAATCCTTTTCCCATCCGTTACCTCCTTGGTTCGACAAGTAAGGATAAGGCGAGTTCTAACGTTGCGCACCGTTAAAAGGAAATCAAAACGAAGGGAAGAACAATACATACATAAACACAGCCCTAGCGTACCCAAGTACTTTGCCTACTTCATTAATCCTTCATGGTTCCCACAACCCTAGTTGTAGATTTAGCTACTCATGTTCATAAGTAAATAATCAAGAGTTATTGGTGTGTTCATGATCATATACTTACGATAAGAGGTAAAGAAATCCGGAAACTTGAATAGATGAAGATGGAAATCAAGAACAATGAACTATGAATGTATTCAACTCTCAAAACCAAGAACAAACTAAAATCACAATATTTTGAATGTGTTTCCTACAAAGTAACGAGCATCAAACGTAAAATAAAACCTAGGAAAGGTATTTATAGACAATGAAAAACTTATCCTAATTAAACAAGGAAACTGGAATCGGCAGCTTCCATGGACACAGTCTACGGTCCGTGGAAGTTTCTATGGGTCATCATCAACACTCGTGAAAATCAGAGTTTTGCCATCCTGTGGGTTCTCTTCCATAAGTTCTTCCTATGACTCGTGACTTGAATCATGGCTCGTGGACGTTTGTCATCAATCTCAGACTTTTTGCCCCTTCTCTAATAAGGTTCCAAGAGCAGGAATCATGACTCGTGAACAAGTCCACGGCTCATGGAAACCTTCCGTAGAACTCAATCTCCAGCTTGATCTTCAGTAATCTTTCCACGACTGACTTCCACGACTCGTGGAAGTGTTCACTACTTGTAGGATTGAGTTGTAGAAGTCAGTTTCAGCCAAAATGTCAATCTTTTCTTGCACTTAGTCTCCGAACCCTATTTTTACTGCACAAGACTCAAAAACACATCAAAGGTACTAAAAATCGCTAAAGAACATACTCCAATTCCAAGTTTTAAGCGTCGAAAGTGCCGCAAACTCACGACACATCAACACCCTCAACTTAAAACTATTTCTTGTCCTCAAGCGACCAAACAAAACTATACTAGAATGACACTTGGGCAAAAGAAAACTAGGAACTACGACAGTCATATGATTAGGCAATTCAGTTTGCAACAAGTATCCCCCCCCTTTTTAAATACAAACAATTGCACAAATTTCACCTATCAATACAACACAAGAGGATCCATTGACGACATTACGATATCAACAGAGAACATTGCATACATATATGAGTCTTACCTTAACAGTTAACAGTCAATGTTACTCTAGTGCCCTCACCATGAAGAAGTCCCAATCGCACAATGATACAGTCAAGATTGTTGGGACTGAACTAGAACACTCACACTCACAAAGATATTCAAGCAATGCGTGCACAATACCATAGGCTTGCCCTTATTTTCTACGCCTCGACTTTTGAACAGTTGGGTTAGGATCACTATAGAACTTTATTCGGCTTGTAACGTAGGCTCGGGGATGGGTATGGTAGATATGGGAAATAGTGACTAAGCCCTCCTTGGCACTACGATATGCTTCTTCCACTTTTCCAGACCAACTCTATATTTTTTTTCTCTCTTTTTCTCCCTTTTTATTCTTTCTTTTTCATCAAGTGACGGGTGCGGCTTTTGTTTCAGACTCGACTTATTTTCTCACATTTTTTTTCTTTCTTTTTCTTTTTCTTTTTTTTTCTAGTAAATCCGCCACACCTGTTATTTCCCTCTTTATCACTAACCTTTTCTTTTCACACCCCATATTTCACACTCACCTTCACAGTAGCCACCCTCAACTTAGGCGATTTGCCTGAGTTGAAGTGCACAATGTCCAAGGAGGGACCAGGGCCAAACTGAAAGTTCATAGAAAACAAGGAAGGCGATTAGGCTAAACAATAAAAAGGGTCAATTTCATTTCAAAATAAGGGATCGAAGGGTATTCACATCATTTGGATGGTCATTTAGGCTAAAGTGGACTATTTCAAAAATGGCGTATGATCCTTTCCTAACCAACCATCCTACACCCTAGGCAAGACTAACCGGGTAAGTTCTAAATTGGCACACAATGCAAGAACAGTACAAATATCGCTCACACATACATGGCACAGAGTATAATAATCACATGCTAACTATTAGGTTCATACTCTAGCTTAAGCCATTTATCAGATCGATTAACCTAATGTCATGCATAGATCTATAATGGTCAGTCTATCAAAAACAAATATTTTCATGTCACACAAATTTTTTGGAGGGGTCTCCATTCTTTTTCAATCAAAATCCAATTCAAAATCATACCATAGGTTGCGCTAAGTTCCTTTTCTTCTTTTACTACACACAACCTATACTAAACGTGCTAGTTCAATAGAAATTAAAAGTCCTTGGGAAAAGAACACAGGCAAGAAAACCCCAAGGACTCGGGGACCTTGTGAGTACCCTCATGGGTTTCCTCCCATGCAATGCTTGATTTAACGTCGCGGCATGACGCGGGTCTTTTTGCTACTCAAACATCACCAAGATACCCATCAAAATACAGACCAGCTGCTTCCCCTACCCCACTAAAAAGCAATGTGTATTGCCCTTAATGCACTAAAACAATAAAGGCATAGGGAGGCGAGAACATACCTGAGGTGCCTAGGCGCCGGCGTCTGATGAAATAGATGGGGCCGGTGATGTAGCACTTGCAGCAGTGTTAGTGGCGGCGGCGGTGGTCATCGCGCTCAATCTCTCAACAATAGGAGTGACATCGGTTGATGCCCTCTCAGTAGAAACCACCTCCGAAGTCCCAAGAACTGAAGATGTAGCCCCTCCACTAACTGGGGCCGAGCTAGAGGATGCACCACGATGTCTTTGCCACTTCGCCTCCTCAAGGAGGCGCATATCATCAATATATCGCCGTATAGCAGTAGTTGTATCGTGTCTCAACCTCTTTTGATCCATCTTAATTTCAGAAGTGCTATCAGTGCGCACTCTCTTTTTTCTATCACTCGGAGGCATAGGCTCCATCCCAGCAAATAAGTTAACACCTCGGTGCGTCGGCGCTGGGACCTCAATATCAATCGAGGGCATGAGCAGGGTCTGGCTGGTGTCGACAGATTTAACCTCCTCTCGGAATTGTCCCATCTCATCCTGAATATGTCCCAAGTCTGGGCTTTGTATGGCCTATAACCGAGCACTCACTCGGTGCTCAAAAGCATCAACCCTTGTTGTCATCTCTCGTGCAACCCGATCGATCTCAAATTTCATCTTCTCCTCTACGGCCGCTACTGTAGATCTCACCCATGGTTGGAGCTAGTAAAACAAATCATTCACCTATTTTTGCGTATCATCCTGGCGAGCAACTAGCTTCTAAAGAAACTCAGCATCAATAGTAACCCTACCCAAGACAGTTGGGCGCAGTGGAGCGGTAGGGATGCCAAATGGTATCTATGAAGTTGAAGGTGCTGAAGTTAAAGCGGTGGCAATGGTACCCTTTATCATGACACTTATTCCCATATCATACATGTCAGTTGGTTCTCGTGCTGCGGAGGACCCCTCAACTCTCACAGTGCTCACAGAAATGGAGGATGACGCTCGTTGATGTGCAACAGGGTTAGCCATATCTCTAATCAACACCGCATCATGTATCCTGGTCACCTCCAATATGTGGTCAATATTCGAAATATGTGGCAAAGGTGATTTCATGCACAGATGATGGATTAAGCATGGGAAAGGAATACTAGTGTGCGGTCTGAAAGCCCGCTCATGAATCTCCTCCAATATACAGCATGGAAAATTTATCTCATATTTGGCCATGATGCTGGCCACTAGTACTGCATGATCAAGCATTAGAGAATTGTCCGCCTGAGTCGGATAGATGCGGGATCGGACAATGGCCCACCAAAACTTGCCGGTGAAATTTAATGTTGCCTTTTTTATGTCACCGCCGTTAACCCATTCTGCATCTCCTGTATTTTCTGTGAAATAACCCGTAACCCATTTCAATAAGTCCACTTGCTGAACTGGGTCCCTCATCCTTACCGTATCTCAGAAAATCTTCATTTTTCAATCAAACTCGGCCATGTTGACTTGTAAATCATATTCTGGCCCAAACAAGAATCGCTGAATAATCCACTCAAAAATATCAACAGGTGCATGTCGCACCAAAGTACTGGTGAGTGGAGGTAGGTCTTGATATCGCTATCTCGGTCCAAGGAGCTGACTGCTTGTGGCTGCATATGAGGTATAAAACTCTCTTACGATCTCAGGACAATAGTTTTCCGCGGGCTCAGCCATCAAACCGCATCGGTAATGATTGAAAGTGGCCTAAATGTCTGGTACGAATGCTAAGACCTCAGTCCGGATTCGTGGTTCCCCAAATATGCCCCTTTTGGGCAAACCTCTATCAGACTGGTAAATCCTCGGCAATGGCACTAAAATTTGATATGCATAAATTACACCTCCTTTCAGAAGCGTAAGCAGTCGCTGATCAAATATAGAACCCAACAAAGGTTGGTGTCGATCCCACAGGGAATATGGTAGGACAATGGTTGATTAATGTTTACTCGTGCTCTTAGTCATTTATTTCCCTCGAAAGAGGTATTTTAAAGTAACAAGTAGTAATTGTAACTAGAATGTAAATAAGTAACACATGACAATTTAAGAGTTGTAATCAATGGGAGAGATGACTAGGGTAGTGTTCCTCATGAGATCATAACTTAGTAAGGCGTTGTACTTAGTAAATTAGTTTGGTGCTTAGCATGCAGAATCGGTAAGTTAGGTTCACCAAAATCCTTGGTTTGGAAGATAGATGAATTTCACCACATGCCTTGGTCCGACCGCGGGTGTATGCTTTACTAACCCTTACCATTGATCCTAGATTAGCTATTCCTGGACAAGGTCAAGCTATTAGATGAGGGTTGGTAGCCTCAAATCTCCATTGTTAAACAACCCCTTTTCCATACGTTACCTCCTTGGTCTGGCAAGTAAGGATAAGGCAAGTTCTAACGTTGTGCATCATAAAAAGGCAATCAAAACGAAGGGAAGAACAATACATGCATAAACACCGCCCCAGCGGACCCAAGTACTTTTCCTACTTCATTAATCCTTTATAGTTCCCACAACCCTAATTGTTGATTTACCTACTCATATTCATAAGTAAATAATCAAGAGTTATTGGTGTGTTCATGATCATATACTTACGATAAGAGGTAAAGAAATCCAGAATCTTGAATAGATGAAGATGAAAATCAAGGACAATGAACCATGAATGTATTCAACTCTTAAAACCAAGAACAAACTAAAATAACAATATTTTGAATGTGTTTCCTACAAAGTAATGAGAATCAGACGTAAAATAAATCCTAGGAAAGGTATTTATAGACAATGAAAAACCTATCCTAATTAAACAAGGTAACTGGAATCGGCAGCCTCCACGGACACAGTCTACGGTCCATGGAAGTTTCTACGTGTAGTCGTCAGCACTCGTGAAACTCAGAGTATTTGTCATACTGCGGGTTCTCTTCCACGAGTTCTTCCTACGACTCGTTACTTGAATCACAGCTCGTGGACTTGAGTCGTCAATCTCAGACTTTTTGCCCCTTCTCTGATCAAGCTTCATGAGCAGGAATCAAGACTCGTGAACAAGTCCACGGCTCGTGGAAAACTTCCGTAGAACTCAGGCTCCATCTTGATCTTCCGTACTCTTTCCACAACTGACTTCCACGACTCATGGAAGTGTTCACGACTAATAGAATTGAGTCGTAGAAGTCAGTTTCCGCAAAAATGTCAATCTTTTCCTGCACTTAGTCTCTGAACCCTGTTTTTCCTACACAAGACTCAAAAACACATCAAAGGTACTAAAAGTCGCTAAAGAACATACTCCAATTCCAATTTTTAAGCGTCGAAAGTGCCAAAAAATCATGGCACATCACCTCACCACTACTCCACCACCACTTCACCTCTACTGCCTCACCTTCCTTTTTTCAGCGAAAATTTTTGAGTCTCCATTGTTAAACACAAAAAGCTTCAAGTTTTTGCTTTTCACTTACTCTTCCTCACTTGTGGTACTTGTTTTTAAGTATATTTCGAATGTTGTTTGTAAAGCATGCTAGTTTAATCTACCTTATTCATTTTTAGATGAGATCTAATTTTTGGGACCCCAATTTTGGGGGCGTATTGTTGTTATTGCTTGAGAAATACTTGGTAAATTGTGTTCATAGAATGATGCATGCAATTTGTGATAGTTTTTAGCCCTTAATTTCTACTTTTTAGGTGAAATCTGATTAACCTACTTGTGATGATGCATGATTTAGCCCTATGATAGATTGGGTGATGCCATTCTGATGGGAAAATCATCTTTATTGTGAGTTTTTTTGGTTGAATGTTGTTGTGATGGGCTGAAGTTCAACATCGCTATGCCCTTGTGTTATTTTAATGATTATAATTGTTCGGTGAGCTCTTTGGTTGAGAGGAGAAAATTCTTGTCGCTTTGAATGTGCTTGAACAATTTTCATGAATTCTTTATGTTCTCGATGATAGATAGGGTAACATCCCTCTTAAGGGAAGTCTTTAAGCATATCTTTTATAATGTTTGGGTCTTGTTGGTATGTGAATTTTTTTGAAGAAGTCTGAGTACCCGAATAACTAAAAATATGGGTCAACTAGTGCTTGTAATGCTTTAACCATGTTAAATCTTGTGTTCATAACCTCATTTGCACTTGCATTTTATGAGTATTGCTATACGAATTGCATCTGCATCGCACATGAAACTGAAGGATTGAAAAATTCTTATTGTTTCCACATGTGTTTCGCATGCGAGACGCAGATCGTAACCTGCAAAACACATGAGGCATTGCATACCTATGTTAAGTTGCCAACTTACTTCCTGTAAGGGCGAAGGCACATGCGACACGCAAAGTGGAAAAGGTGGCATGCACTTGCCTTTGCCTATTCCATCTAACCCTTCATTGCGAGTCTCATGTGACTCGCACTTGCTAACAATTTACCACGTGTCTTTTTCTTTTAATATGCATTCAATTCCTTTATATTTCACTAACTTCTTTTAGCATTTTATTCTTTCATTATTCAAAAAATAAACAAAAATACAAAAAGATTTTGTGTTTCTTTTGAGTACTCATAATCTCCTTATGAAACCAATGTCTTCTAGCATGGGAAATTCAAACCGCAGTTCAAGAAGGCCCCCAGCTCCTCCAACCTCCACCAACAAGTCTAAAGGGAAGAAGAAAACTTTTGTTGCTGCCCTAACACCTCCTCCTGTGCAGGTTACTATGAAGAAGAGGATCTAATTTAGGGTAGAGGGCATGAAAGCTCTCTACGATAGGGAAAAGGCCAAAAGGTCCTTCAACCCAGAGTGTAGCTTTAACCTTGTAGGGGTAGGGGATGATCTGCCTAACTTCCGCCACCAATTCACTACAGGCTAATGGTTCCTGTTCAAAGATGAGACAGGTGGTTATTACCCTAAAGTGGTCCATGAATTTTATGCCTCCTACCAGGACAAGAAGGACTGGATAAAGTACATGGGCAATATTGATGATTTCCCTTTCTTGGACTCGGTGATAGTCTGAGATAAAGAGGTTTATATCACACCGGATGCTATCGACTCTATCTACTAGACTGATATGATTGACTCAATGCCAGAATATTGGGCTAAGGTCCTTCCAAAGGACAAACCGCTTGGTTAGTCAGCCTCTTATCATTGCTCCTAGGACTCCTCTTTGAGAAACTATAAAGGGCACAATTCCACGTCAGAGTCTTCATTTTGAGGCAGGCCTATGGTATGACTTTGTCCGCTCTCAGAAGGTTATACAAGAGGGCACCATTCTAGTAGCCTCCATCATATCATTAGAACATGTGAATTTTGGTGAGATTGTGGTGGTGGTAATCAAGAGGAAAACACGTCATCCTAATGACTTATTCACCTACCTTGTGCTTATTAGTAAGTTATGTGCTAGGTCCGAGATTCAGTATTTTAATTTTTCAGATCCACCCCTGCCACTGGTGTCATTGACCTAGAGAAGAAGACGAATGTTGATGCCCTCAGGATGAAGAAACACAAGATGCAGACTTTTGCCGGTGTGTAGACTCAAGACACTATTTTTGAGCCCATTCTTTCCTCTCCTACTTGTTCAGTCTCTGGTGCTCCTACTTCCAATGAGGTAGAAAATCCTATAGCTATTGCACCTCCTGGACCTTCCTCTTCTTCCATAGCCTCGATTCCAACTGGCTTTCAGAAGCTAGTCAACAAGGATTACTCCCACGATAATTAGTTGACCACTCAAGCCAAGAAGCTGCCAAGCATGATTCAGAGGGCTGTAGAGAGTACAATGAAGGACTAGTGGACAACGTGTCCAAATTGTGAAAGAGGGTACACATTGTTGAGCATGTTGTGTCCTCTATCAGGAGAGATATTGACAAATCTAAGGGGAAGGCACTAATGACAGCTGCAGATTTGAGTGCTTTTGAGGATGCCATGGCTACACCTTGCCCAGCTCCTAGCCTAGTGGATACTTTGTTTGCTACCTTTGATGGAGATGACGTGGAACTTGATGATACAAATCATCCAACCTTTTAGTAAGAATTGTATGAATCTCAATATAGCACAAATTCTCACCAAATAGTAGCAAGAACCAGCTCAGAGCTGGCAGAGCAAGAAGGGGAATAGGAGGATTAGCCAGTACAGGGAGTCTTTGCATTTTTCTCTACTTATTTTTGTGCTTAAGCATTGAGAAAAATGTTTTATTTTATATGGTGGAGGGGTGCATTGCTTAATATAATATTATTGTTTGTTGGTTGCCCTTGTTGGGATTTGAGATATTGTTTTTATTTCCCTTGTCGGGCCTTTTTATTTTCTTGTTAGACAATTTGGCCCTTGTCGGGAATAGTTTGGATGATTTTGGTATTGCCCTTGTCAGGACTTTTATTTTTATTAATGCTTGAATTGTGCCCTTTCCGAGCTTATCATATTAATGTTTGAGGTGCAATATTACCGGGTGAGTCCTACACACAAAATTGTTTCACTACCCGTGCCTTGCAAATGTTCTGAGTTCCTACATCAGGCTTGTTCTCCACTTGATCCACAAGCGCCTTACTCACTTTTTCCTTGTTAATAGTAGATTAGTCAAATAAACTTCGAGAGTTTTCATTATACCATGGTTCTTTTCCGAGGAACAAAAGTTTTTTTTTGGTTTAATTTTGTGTTAAACAGGGTTGGGGTTTCCATATGATAGATTGAGAGGCGACTTTGTTAAGGTAAAATACTACGTTTTTGTGTTAAATTGAGTCAGTGTTTTGCTCGTCTCAAAATGGTCCCAAAAAAAAATTCTTGATAAGAAATTTGTAAATTGAAGGAAAAGAGGGAAAATGATTTTTGCTAAAAGCATTCTATTTTCATGACTTACACATTCTCCATTTGGATTGATTGATTTACAAATGAGTGTGTAGAAGAACTCAAAATAGCTTTGCAAAAGTCATTTGTCCTAATTTATTTTGACACTAGGTATGAAATTCTTGTGTTTTGATGCCTTGTGTGGTAAGGTTTTACTTTGTTCTTGTGCATAGGTGTTGTCAAGAACTTGCCCTGAATTTGATTCAACACAAAATTCTAGATGTTTCCTAGTTCGGAAGATGACCTTAGGCCCTTTTTGAATAGCCACTTCACCCAAATGGCCTTCCTTTTACATAGATCCTAGTAAGCCCCTTTAACTTGTGACATTTCTTCGGCACCTTGTCAGAAACCTTGACCCTTTTTGGATCCTCTATAATTGCACCTATCCACCCTAATGGTTAGAAATTTAAATGTAGGCTTAAATCATAAGTTTGGGTGCTGAATTGAAATATCAACATAGGCAAAAGCCTAAGTTTGAGGGTCTATGCACAAATTTTGGAGGAGAAAAGGAGTTGCACGTCAATGCAAGATAGTACTGCTCGAAATGAAAATTGCTTTAACAATTCTCCATAAGGAGAATGAATGGAAAAGAAATAAGAAACTGATGCTACCGAAAGAATGAAACAAGAAGGTGTTAAATGAAAATGTTCAAAAAGGGAGCTTGTGTTGTGAGAGGGAGAAATAAGGTGAAGCTAATGTTCCAAAAGGTGAGCAGTGCTTTGAATGATAAGGAGTAGCGTTAGGGAGGTTTAGTCACTTGAGCCAAATATAATCCTCACATTTACCCTAGCCAACCTCATTGCATGCATGTCCTTAGTGATTCTGAGCTTGGTAACTCTACATTAGGGGAAATTACATGAAGGTCAAGCTTATGGGTCAACGCATGTGCACTCAAACTTCTTTGAGAGAGTGAGTCTTTTTGGTTCACGTATAGTCCCTTTTTTGTAAATTACCTGATTGTGAGTGGGATTCTCTAATGTTGTAAGTGGAATCACACACTTGAAATGAATAATATAGTCTCTATTTCAATTGAGAGGAATGAATGAGACAAGTTGTGTGGCGAATCTTGAGGCAAACCTTGAAGGTCAATTCCAATGATTTGAGAACCTTGATAATCTTGTGTTGAATGAAAAATCCCCTGCTTTTGGATAAGAATTTAAATCCATTTGGTTAAAGTTTTGAAATGAGAACTTGACTTGAAATTTTGTGGATACCAAGCGAGATGAGCATCGTAGTTGAGTCTTTTTGCTTTGAGTCTATTTTTGTAGTTTTCTTAAGTTCTTGAGTCAATATAATCTTGTGTGTAACCCTTGTGTTTTTAGAACTTATTTCATTCCTTACCTTTTGAGTGTCTTGCTTGAGGACAAGCAATAGTTCAAGGGATATTTCCCATCCCATTCGCACCTGACTCGCACACTACTGGATTTCACTGCCTGAAGAGGAAGGCACCTGCGATCCAAAAAACTTAAGGTGCGATCGCAGGTGCTGTCGCACCTCACGTCGCACATGCCCAGAAGGGCAGTTTTGTCCAAATGTGTATGACATATTTTGGAAGGTTATAAAATCCTTTTTAGGGTCGGTACTAAAATTATTCATTTTTTTTACTTTCTCAAGGAGGAGTATTGAGAGTACACTTTCTCTTTTCTTCTTCGTCATTGAAAAAACACCATTTAAGGAATTTGGAGCTTGGAATTTGAACTTAGCTTATAATATGAATGGAATTTTGGGAAACCCATTTGGTATATTCTCTTGTTCTAATAATATAAGCAACTAAATTATATTCTAGGGGTATGTGCATGATGGGTGTTTGAATTTGGGAATGGGTATTGATTAATTATTCTTATAATTGATTATTTAGAATGGGTCTACTGAATTATTCATGGTTTAATTATAAAATTGATGGTTGCAAACATTGATTGAGTTTCCTAATTTTGTACTTGCTTGAAAGGGGAGTTCATAAATTGGGTAAGAATTTAATAGTGAGGATTTGGGATTTTCACCATAGATTAAGACTAGAAATAGCTTGATTGAAGGAAATTCCCATCTAGGAATCAAATCTATAGATAGTTTGATTAACCCACGCATTAATTAGTTGGTTTAAGGTAAAGCTATGGGGATTGAGCAAAAACCATGATACATATATTTAGAGGGTTGGAAGACTACAAAATATAGATCGAACCAAGCTATCCATATCTTTACTTGAAGGTTTGCATGATTAATCAATTCCCTATCCTATTGTCGAACCCTATCGGAACCATACCCCTAGTTTTTCTTCTCTTGATTTCTCTAATTATGTTTACGTCATTCTCTTGTTACTCGCAATTCAATAATCCCCAAACCTTTTCCCCCCAAATTTTACTATAAATTGCTCGAACAATTACTCACACTTGTAAATTGAACTCTGACATTTACTGGCAAAACTATTGTCCCATTCTCTGTGGATTCGACCCTAACATCTCGTTGGATTACTTACTTGTTTTTCTTGATTATCATTACCACCTCATACTGGAGAGTACTTTTGAATGTTATCACACACACCTCTATAAAAATATTTAGCTACTCATATCAATGAAAAGATAAATTATACCATGTGGGTGTTCCTCGATTCCATTTATAATAAGAAATTAAATTAAATTCAAAGCTTTGAGGTTCAACAATGGACTTCACAATTTGGGGAAGATGAAGTTACTAAGTGCACTTTTTCTCTTTCTAAGAGTACTACAGTAGGAAAATCAGAATCTAAAAATTGATGAATAAATGTTCTCTCCACGAATCCCCAAAAATTTCCTCAAAAAACCCCAAACACACTTGGTACATTTTTGCAAAAAATTCCCTTCGGGACACTTGTGTTACACTTGTGGTTCACTTGCAGAAACTTGCGGTCCCCATGTTCCGAGGATTGTTGCCAGTGCTCTATTTCCTCTTGTTCTTCACCTAAGTTCCATAGGTAGGGACTTGCGAGCCGCAACTCAAATGCAGTCTTCATCGCTTGAGCCTTATGTCAGTTTGCCACTTGCGGCCCACTTGCAATACGCAAGTAGGCTCTTGCGCTTCACAGATGCGCTTTCTCTCTCTTGACTTGGCTTATCTTATTTTCTCTTTACATGGGGTTTTGGCTTCTTTTCTTGAATGTTGGTTACAAATCTCTGCACATAAGAGATAAGCAGCATAAAATCCATAGAATAAGCATAATATTAAGGTAATAATCCATGCTTATGACCTAAATAAGTTCGTAGAATATAACTTTATCAATCTCTAAAACTTAAACTATTGCTTGTTCTCAAGCAAGACATTTACTAAGCAAAGGATTGACTCAATCATCAAAGACAAAGGATCACACTAAAACCACTATGAATCAATCAAAACAATAAAAATAAAAAGACTCAAAACAAAAGAACTCAACAAAAGCACTAATCTCAATTGGTACAACCATGAACACAAGGCAATCAAAATTATTTCAAAATGCTTTTCAAGAGACTTCACTTTCTCATACAAAACTAGGGAACATTCGCACATAAAACAAAATAATTAACATCTCATGTTATTGACACTAAACTTTCAACACTTGCCTAAAAATTCACTTCACAACTTATCACATTCATTCTCTCTAATTGACGTCAAGACTTCACCATATACCCCAAGGTTGTAGTGCCACTCACAATAAGAGAGAATTTCACTCACAATCATGCATTTCAAAATAATAGGGATTATAAGATAGAATAAAAAATGCTCACTCTCTCAAAAAGGTTCAAGTGCACACACATAGAACCATAGGCTTTTCCTTCATGTAATTCACCACTATGTAGAGTTGCAAAACTCAAAATCACTAAGGACTTGCGGGCAATTAGAGATTAGGGTCAAGGGAAGGATACAATTTAGGATAAGTGACTAGAATCTTCCTAACGCTATTATTGATCATTCAAGAACACAACTCACATCCTTGATTTGACTTCACCTTATTTCACCCTTTCTCAATCCATGTTTCGCAAAGCCATTTCTCCTAACACCTTTGTTTTACCCTTTTCACATTTGCTGAGGAAAAGGTAGCACCACTCAATTCTATTCCTTTTTTTCTCCCTTTTACCATTTACTCATTTTAAGCAACTCCTAAGATAATCATTAGGTGCTACCCTCACATTAAAGCTTATTTCCTTTTTTTTGGACATTATTGCTCACCCCTCAAACTTAGGCTTTTGCCTACATCAATCATCCAATCAATTGCATTCATTCCCCCCTCCAAAACGTAGGCTTTTATCCTACTTATTTCTTTACTATGAAATTAGGGAGGTTGGATGCAAAAGATAGAGGATTCAAAAAAGGTAAAGGTGTGTAATATATTTGTCAAGAAAAGGTCAAAGGCTCAAAAGGGTTGACTAGGATTTTTCATGGGAAGGAATTTTTTGATAAAGTTACTATCCAGAAAGGGCCTACGGTCATCTTCATAGACAAACAAAATCTAGAATTTTGCCTTTAATCACATTTCGGGCAAGTTCTAGACTACTTGCATACACAAGAACACACGATGAACTCTCTACACAAGTCATCACAAACACTTGGAGATCTTAGCTATTCTAAAAATCAACCAAATCAAATGACTTTTAACAATCTATTCAAAATTTTAACGATTAATTTGTGAACAATTAGTAAAATAATGATTTAAAGATCATGACAAGAGAATGTTTGAATTATTTTCCTCTCTTTTCTCAACTCTTTAAGTCATTTGCCTAGATTTTTATTTTGGGTGGTTCCGCTCAAAATAAGTGTGACACCGAGCAAAAAAACTTTTTCCAAAATTCTCATTTCAATAACTTTTGATCATGAAAATTCTTCATTCAAGCCTTGTAGAGAGATACACTTTTATAGGCTCTCATCCAAAATTCATCAATCTCATTCAAGTTTTACGCTCTAGCATGAGCATCTTTTTCCCAAGTTAAGTTCAATCTTTTCAATGCCTACATTGCCTTATGATCAAGCTCAAAGGGTAAGTGGTAAGCTTTACTTAACACTAACTAGTATGGGGACATGCCAATAGCAGTGTAGAAAGCGATCCTATAAGCCCATAAAGCATTATCCAGCTTTCTTGACCAATTAGTCCTACTAGCCTTTATGGTCTTTGACAAGATGTTTTTGATTGCTCGGTTTGACAACTCTAGTTGCCCACTTGTTTAAGGATTGTATGGGGTCACGACTTTGTTATTTACACTATATTTCTTTAGTAAAGATCTAAACAAATGGTTGTAAAAGTAAGACCCTCCATCACTCATAATCACATGAGGTGTGTCGAATCTTGAGAAAATGAATTTCTTTAAGAATGTGGTGACACTCCTCTCCTCATTATTCGGTAATGCCACAGCTTCCACCCAATTTTACACATAATCTATGGCCGCTAGAATGTATTTGTTCCCGTAAGAATTTACAAATAGTCCCACGAAATCCATCCCCCAAACATCAAATAATTCGACCCCGAAGATGGGGGTTAAGGGGAGTTTTTTCCTTTCAGAAATACCTCTTTGTCCTTGGCATTGGTGTAAAAGTTTTTCCAAGTCATGGGCATCTTGGTAGATGGTCGACCAATAAAAGCTGCATTGCAAGGCCTTGGATGTTGTTTGCATGCTGCTATAATAACCTCGCATGGGAGAGGAGTGGAAATCCTCATGGATGGGAATCATCTCAACCTCTGAAACACATTGACATATCACCCCATCAGAACAAGTTGGAAATAGGTTGGGCTTGTCCCAGTAGTACTTTCAGACATCATGCAGAATTTTTTTATTTTGGTGTTAGGTCAAATTTTTGTGCATTAGGTCACTTGCCTAAAAAGATTTGTGCATTAGGATAGCAAACCACGGGGCTGAATCCTAGGACGGTGCCAAAATATGTTCATCCAGGAATGCATCCTTAATATAAGGATCTCTCGACAGACGACCCTCTTCTTCTAATCATTATAGGTGATTGCAACTTGGTTTTCACATCCCCGTCGATCCGTCACTTCAAAATCAAACTCTTGCAAAAAAAGGACCCAGCGAATAAGCCGTCTTAGCATCTTTCTTAGCCATTAAATATCGAATTGCAGCATAGTCCGTATGTTCCATGACCTTAGTCCCCAATAAATATGCCCAAAACTTCTCAAATGCAAACACCACAGTGAGTATTAATTCTTGCTCCATCACCGTGTAATATTTTTGGGCCCCATTCAATATCTTTCTTGAATAGTACACTAGGTGGAAGATTTTGTCTTTTCTTTGCCCAAGCACAACCCCTAAAGTGATGCCACTTGCATCACACCTCAACTCAAATGGTTTTGATCCATCGGGTGCCACAATAATGGGAGAGAAACTGAGTCTCTCCTTCAATAAATTAAATAAACTCAAGCATGCATCATCAAAATCAAACTTAGAGTCTTTCTCCATAACTTACACAAAAGACAACACACCTTTGAAAAGTCTTTGATGAACTATTAATAGAAACCCCCATGGTCTAAGAAACTTTGCACACCCTTAACAGTTTTTAGAGGATGTAATTTGGAGATAACCTCAATCTTCACTTAATATACTTATGACCTTCTTCGATATTTTGTGATCCAACACGATGCCTTTCTTAACCATAAAGTTACACTTTTTTCAATTCAAAACCATGTTCATCTTTTCACAATGCTTCAAAATAGTTGTTAAGTGTGCCAAGCAATCATCAAAAGAATCTTCGACCAAGGATAAGTCATCCATGAAAATTTTCATGAAATCTCTCACCATGTTCGAGAATATAGACATCATGCATCTTTGAATTGTGGCCAGGTATTGCAAAGCCCAAACGACATCCTCTTGAAGCAAAAGTCCCATATAGGAAAGTGAATATTGTTTTTTCTTGATCTTCTAGGGAAATGTAAATTTGATTATACCCTAAATACTCATCTAGGAAACAATAGTAACCTCACCCGACTAACCGGTCAAGAATTTGATCCATAAATTGAAGAGGAAAGTGGTCTTTTTATGTCCATGAGTTTAGATTGTGGTAGTCCATGCACACTCTCTATTCGGTCACTGGTTGCAAGGCTATCAACTCGTTCTTCACATTTTGAACAACCATAATGCCACCCTTCTTGGGTACACATTGTATCTAGCTCACCCACGTACTATCTGATATTAGAAAGACAACCCCTACATCCAACTATTTTATGATCTCCTTTTTTCACCACCTCTTGCATAGGTGGATTCAATCGTGTTTGATGGTCGATGGAAGGAGTGAAATATTCTTGAAGGTTTATCTTGTGGGTGAAAATACTAGAGGAATGCTAATGGTATAGTTAATAGTCCAACCCATTGCTTGAATGTGCTTTCTTAGTACCGATAGCAATGGTTGATGGTTCCAACTCTGGAGGGTCAATGATTAATGAGTTAGAGGGAGGAGTTTGACGGTTCTTTAAGTTTAGGTAAAGTTTCTTTGAGGAATAGGAGTAGGACCCCAACCTCATCCAAGCGTTATACACTTCATCATAGTCTTTAATATACTTACCATCATAATTCAAAAGGACAATAACGAAAGATTTTGCCAAAAATTCTACCTCAGGTCTATTTTCCACACTTTTATCAATGTTATCAATTACGGATATTACTTGCAAGTCATTATGTTGCCTCATTGACTTACACACATTGAAGGTAACTATCTCCTTGTTCACCCGGAGCTTGAGTTCACCATGCTCCACATCTACCAAGGAATGTCCAGTAGCTAAAACTGGGTGCCCTAGTATGATAGGCACCTCAAAATCAACATTGCAATCTACCACAAAAAAATCCATGGGAAAAATAAATTTGTCCACTTTCACCAATACGTCATACAAGATGCCCAGCGAATGTTTTTATGGATTGGTTCTCCATAATCAATCTCATCTTTATGGGCCTAGGAGCCCCCAAGTCCCAACTTTCTAATCATAGTGAGATGCATTAGGTTAATGCTCGCTCCCAAGTCACACAAAGCCTTCGAGAACTTATACAACCCAATAGTGCAAGGAATGGTGAAAGCACTGGGGTTCATTTGCTTTGGCACTAAGTTAATTGTCATAATTGCACTATATTGATGAGATATCTCAATCGTCCCCACATCTATAGACCTTTTCTTTGTGAGCAAATCCTTCATATGTTTAGCATACCCGGGTATTTGTGTTAGGAAATCAACCAACGAGACATTTACCGAATGTTTCTTAAATAAGGCAAGGAACTTACTATATTGAGCTTTCTCCTTCTTTTGCCTCAATCATTGTGATAAAGGAGGGAGGCGCTTTGGTAATGGCTTATTAACCTTGGGTACCTTGTCCCCCTTTACTTCGTCAATATCAATTGCCACTTGTGGAGTGGTGTTAGAGGCATCATTTTTAACAATGTCATTATCCAGACAAGGTTGCTCCAGTTTTTTCACTTTGGACCTTGAAGCTTCTTCACTTGCATTTTCATCGACAATCTCCCCTACAACACAAAGGTGCTTGCCACCTTGAGTTATAATATCCAAGCAATGGTTATCATTCTTTGGGTTTGGTGTCATGTCATTAATAATAATAATACCCTTCAATTTCAGATTTGCGTTTGTCCCCATTTGCAAAGACATTTGATTTAATCGGTCTTCTAGATGTTTTATTAAGGCCGAGTGGGAATCTAAAGTTTGGCTAAGGGTGGATACATCATTCCTCATAACTTGGACCCCCACTTTGGTTGATTTTTCTTTCTTCAATACTCTTTCAAGCATGTCTTAAACTTTAGAGCATGTGAAATCTTCTCTCTCAAGATCTCTTAAACATTCATCACGCTCATAGTTCCAACCTTGATTCTCATGTCCATGTCTCTAAGAGCCTTGATTTGCTATTTTGTAACTAGGATGGGAACTCATACTTTTGTTCAAAACAAAGCAATCTTCTTCATCCCGGAGGAAATAAACCTCATTATCACTTTGCTCCATACTTCCACGTCTACCAATGGAATTCACACTGCTTAAGGTTGCTCCAATTACTTGCTTGGTGAGCAAGTCCAATTGCGCCATGATGTTAGCCATCGTATCATTCCTTTCTTCATCTTTCTTCTACATTTCCTTAGTTATATTTGTGGAGGTATCACCCATTGCCACCTCAGCTTCCCAAGTGTTCAAGCCCCATTTTCCTTCATTATTCTATGAAGCAAGTTTCTAGCCATAACAAAAGGGTTATCCATTAACACACCACCTGATAAGTTATTGACAATGGATTTGTTGACTGAGTCCAAAGACCTATAGAAATGTTGAAGTAATATCTCATTGGGAACGCCATGTATCGGTAATTCTTGCACTTTTTTCTTGAATCTTAACCATGTGACATGAAGAGGCTCACTAGGCACTTGCCTAAAATTTAGTATTTCATCACGCAATTGGAGCATCCAAGAAGGAGGAAACAATTGATCAAGAAATGTGTCAAGGAATTTATTCTATGAGGTGATGGCACTAACAGGGAGGTCTTCAATCCATGTTGTGGCTTCCCCCATTAAGGAGAAGGGAAATAACCTCAATCAAATGGATCGGTTGGCAAACCTCCGCAAAGTTCTTGATGTGGTGATGTGTGATATAATATGGAGACCACCAAAGAGGCCCTTTATTTGGAAAAGATATAACATGGTACTAGTAACATGGAACACGGCATCCCCTACCATTAGAGGTAGGAAGATGGTGCTTGCTAAAACCTCATGACTTTTTGGGTTATTAGTATCAATATATTCTTCAACACTAGCATTGTTGCTAGTGATACTCATGTTTGCACCTATCATGAACCAAAAACAACAAACAAAATTAAAGAAAACAAGGTGCAATAAAAAAGTGAATCAACATACAAAAATAAGATAAGCAAAATTAATCCCTGTCAACGGTGCAAAAATTGATAATGTCCAAATTGACCTCTAGCTAGCAGAAAGAGACAATAGTCATTGTACAATATAATTACCCAACTCAAGAGTCGGGGTTGATCTCACAAAGATTAGTTATTGATTGAACAAAATTTTGAATTGCAATTCACTTAAGCCTGCACATTGTAGCAAAATACAATAAAGTAAAATTGGGGGGTTTGATTTATGACAAGTAGTTGTGTCAAGCATAAGCAAGAAATTAGTAAACACACTTGATGTGATTTATCAATATTAGAAGTCTAGCAGTGTGCTTTTGATGGGGTAATAGCTTCAATCGGAATTGTATAATTGCCCTAGAGTCAATTTACTACATGGATAGCTTTTGTTTTAGTTATGTAAAAGGTCTCTCAACTTGAGAACATATGTGTTTTGGGTTCTCTCAAATCTCAAAAAGCTTCACAATTAAACAACCAAAACATGATTGAGTAAGCTAAACTATATGTAGCTTTAGTCGTTGGATTAGAAAATCCCAAATCCTCACTGTTGAATACTTACGCAATTTTGATTTACTTTCTCAAGCAAAATTGAAATTGGAAAATACAATCGATATTTTCAACCAGTAATTTTATAATAATAACTTGAAGCATTCAATAGATCCATATAATAAAATCAATTTTAAGAGAAAAAATAGTACCCACTCAATACTAAACACCCATCATTGCACACACCCTAGAAGAGAACTTAGCGATTGATATCAATGAAAAGAGAAATTATACCATGTAGGTGTTTTTCAATTCCATCCATAATAAGAAATTAAATGCAATATCAAGATTTGAGGTTCAACAATGGAGTTCACAATTTGGAGAAAATGAAGTCACTAAGTTTACTTTTTTTCTTCCTCAAGAGTACTACAATAGGAAAATTACAATCTAAAAATTGTTGAATGAATGTTCTCTCCCCGGATCCCAAAAAATGTCCTTGAAAACCCCCAAACACACATGGCATGTTTTGGATGAAAATGTCCTACGAGACACATACATTACACTTGTGGTTCACTTGCGACCTCAAGTGTCGAGGATTGTTTCCTGTGCTCGGTTTCCTCCTGTTCTTCACCTGATTCCATAGGTGGGGACATGTGAGACATAACTCAAACACAACCTTCATCGCTTGAGCCTTACCTTTCTTTTCCAATTTTTTCACACCTGCGACATATAAGTGGGCTCCTGCGCTTGGAGATGCTCTCTCTCTTGACTTAGCTTCTCTCCTTGGCTCTTTACATGGGTTTTTGCCTTATTTTCTTACATGTTGTGTTCAAATCCTTGTTCAATATCAAAATCCTAGGAATGCCTGCAAATAGGAGATAAAAGACATAAAATACATCTAAAAATCACAATATTGAGGTAATAAGATAAATAAATTGGTAGGTTACAAACTTATCATTGACAAAAGATACACATTTCAACTTAAAAGTTCCAAAACAATGACACTATTTTAAAACTCTCCCGAACACCTCAAAAACTGTGCTAACTATCCCTACAAGTCAAAGAAACATTAGGGAAGCTATGGGAAGGGGTCAAATGATAAAAATGCACAAAACTAAGGAAATGACCAGGAGGGTCATTACATCTTCTTACTTTTATTCTACCTAACACAAAACAAAAAAAACATTGCTTCTATCCTAATCATGCAGGTTCAACAAAAATAAACATCCACATTGAAAGAATTCAATAAGAAAACCCCTAGGATGGAGGTACTGAAGATACCCCTTGGGTTGCCACTCAAGAAGGGCCTTATTTAATGTCGCGGCATGACACATGTATCTTGATTAATCAAACTTTAAAAAGATACACACAAATTGCCCCTACCCCACCAAAAAGAGTCCTGCATTGTTACAACTAAGCGTCAGTTTTCAGTGTCAAAGATGGGGATGGCGGTGCAACTCCCGTAGTAGTAACTATAACTTCAACAGCATCAACTACGCTAGTGTCTAAAGAAGGATCGGTACCCTCAGGTACCCTACTCACAAAAATAATTTTACTCACGACATCTGCTCTAGACCATACCTCCACTCTAGACAATGCCATGGTATGTTACAACTACTTGTCTGCTTCTTTTCTGGCTTTTTTCTCTTGACTTTTTGTTTTCTTCTCTCTCTCAGCCAGGGTAAAATCATCATCATCGTCCCCCTCTTTATCTCTCTTCTATTTATCATGTCGGGGAAACTTGCTTAACAAGTTAATAAAGGGGTGATCATTCTCTACAATCGCAACAACCTCCTCCAGCACTTGTATAGGCAAGGCTTGCAGGGCAATAATATGAGCTCAAGTTTTGGCAAGCTTTATAAGGATGGATATAACAGATCACAACCTATCATTAACCCGCATCTCTATCTTGACAAGATGGGCATTAACTCATGCTATCAACTCATGCAAGGGCTGCCTCCGTTGTCTTATCTATAAAGGGACTTAAGTTGTCATGTAAAACACACTATTTATTCCTCTTCGCGCGCGGCCTGTGGATCCATATTTTGAAGGCTATGACTAGTAAACGTAACTGATAGAGCTAGAACTGGTGGATGGGAATCTATATTAACCTACTCTACTGTGAGGGCAGTGGAAGTAGCAATCTCAGAAGTTGGTACATCAAATGATGCAACAACATGCTCCTATATGGATAATGAGGTGTCAATATGCAAACTATTCGCTGGTAAGTCAACAAATATACTGCTCTCTAAGATAGATGTGTGCATTTTCCCCTTAGAAGTAGGGGTCGATGCACCCTAAATCCTATCAATATCCTGGATCCTTAGGCATGTATAGAGGGCATCCATAAATTCAGAGGGTTGTAGAGAGTACAATAAAGGACTAGTGGACAACGTGTCCAAATTGTGAAAGAGGGTACACATTGTTGAGCATGTTGTGTCCTCTATCAGGAGAGATATTGACAAATCTAAGGGGAAGGCACTAATGACAGCTGCAGATATGAGTGCTTTTGAGGATGCCATGGCTACACCTTGCCCAGCTCCTAGCCTAGTGGATACTTTGTTTGCTACCTTTGATGGAGAGGACGTGGAACTTGATGATACAAATCATCCAACCTTTTAGTAAGAATTGTATGAATCTCAATACAGCACAAATTCTCGCCAAATAGTAGCAAGAACCAGCTCAGAGCCGGCAGAGCAAGAAGGGGAATAGGAGGATTAGCCAGTACAGGGAGTCTTTGCATTTTTCTCTACTTATTTTTGTGCTTAAGCATTGAGAAAAATGTTTTATTTTATATGGTGGAGGGGTGCATTGCTTAATATAATATTATTGTTTGTTGGTTGCCCTTGTTGGGATTTGAGATATTGTTTTTATTTCCCTTGTCGGGCCTTTTTATTTTCTTGTTAGACAATTTGGCCCTTGTCGGGAATAGTTTGGATGATTTTGGTATTGCCCTTGTCAGGACTTTTATTTTTATTAATGCTTGAATTGTGCCCTTTCCGAGCTTATCATATTAATGTTTGAGGTGCAATATTATCGGGTGAGTCCTACACACATAATTGTTTCACTACCCGTGCCTTGCAAATGTTCTGAGTTCCTACATCAGGCTTGTTCTCCACTTGATCCACAAGCGCCTTACTCACTTTTGCCTTGTTAATAGTAGATTAGTCAAATAAACTTCGAGAGTTTTCATTATACCATGGTTCTTTTCCGAGGAGCAAAAGTTTTTTTTGGTTTAATTTTGTGTTAAACAGGGTTGGGGTTTCCATATGATAGATTGAGAGGCGACTTTGTTAAGGTAAAATACTACGTTTTTGTGTTAAATTGAGTCAGTGTTTTGCTCGTCTCAAAATGGTCCCAAAAAAAAAATTCTTGATAAGAAATTTGCAAATTGAAGGAAAAGAGGGAAAATGATTTTTGCTGAAAGCATTCTATTTTAATGACTTACACATTCTCCATTTGGCTTGATTGATTTACAAATGAGTGTGTAGAAGAACTCAAAATAGCTTTGCAAATGTCATTTGTCCTAATTTATTTTGACACTAGGTATGAAATTCTTGTGTTTTGATGCCTTGTGTGGTAAGGTTTTACTTTGTTCTTGTGCATAGGTGTTGTCAAGAACTTGCCCTGAATTTGATTCAACACAAAATTCTAGATGTTTCCTAGTTCGGAAGATGACCTTAGGCCCTTTTTGAATAACCACTTCACCCAAATGGCCTTCCTTTTACATAGATCCTAGTAAGCCCCTTTAACTTGTGACATTTCTTCGGCACCTTGTCAGAAACCTTGACCCTTTTTGGATCCTCTATAATTGCACCTATCCACCCTAATGGTTAGAAATTTAAATGTAGGCTTAAATCATAAGTTTGGGTGCTGAATTGAAATATCAACATAGGCAAAAGCCTAAGTTTGGGGGTCTATGCACAAATTTTGGAGGAGAAAAGGAGTTGCACGTCAATGCAAGATAGTACTGCTTGAAATGAAAATTGCTTTAACAATTCTCCATAAGGAGAATGAATGGAAAAGAAATAAGAAACTGATGCTACCGAAAGAATGAAACAAGAAGGTGTTGAATGAAAATGTTCAAAAAGGGAGCTTGTGTTGTGAGAGGGAGAAATAAGGTGAAGCTAATGTTCCAAAAGGTGAGCGGTGCTTTGAATGATAAGGAGTAGCGTTAGGGAGGTTTAGTCACTTGAGCCAAATATAATCCTCACATTTACCCTAGCCAACCTCATTGCATGCATGTCCTTAGTGATTCTGAGCTTGGTAATTCTACATTAGGGGAAATTACATGAAGGTCAAGCTTATGGGTCAACGCATGTGCACTCAAACTTCTTTGAGAGAGTGAGTCTTTTTGGTTCACGTATAGTCCCTTTTTTATAAATTACCTGATTGTGAGTGGGATTCTCTAATGTTGTAAGTGGAATCACACACTTGAAATGAATAATATAGTCTCTATTTCAATTGAGAGGAATGAATGAGACAAGTTGTGTGGCGAATCTTGAGGCAAACCTTGAAGGTCAATTCCAATGATTTGAGAACCTTGATAATCTTGTGTTGAATGAAAAATCCCCTGCTTTTGGATAAGAATTTAAATCCATTTGGTTAAAGTTTTGAAATGAGAACTTGACTTGAAATTTTGGTGATACCAAGCGACATGAGCATCGTAGTTGAGTCTTTTTGCTTTGAGTCTATTTTTGTAGTTTTCTTAACTTCTTGAGTCAATATAATCTTGTGTGTAACCCTTGTGTTTTTAGAACGTATTTCATTCCTTACCTTTTGAGTGTCTTGCTTGAGGACAAGCAATAGCTCAAGGGATATTTCCCATCCCATTCGCACCTGACTCGCACACTACTGGATTTCACTGCCTGAAGAGGAAGGCACCTGCGATCCAAAAAACTTAAGGTGCGATCGCAGGTGCTGTCGCACCTCACGTCGCACATGCCCAGAAGGGCAGTTTTGTCCAAATGTGTATGACATATTTTGGAAGGTTATAAAACCCTTTTTAGGGTCGGTACTAAAATTATTCATTTGTTTTTACTTTCTCAAGGAGGAGTATTGAGAGTACACTTTCTCTTTTCTTCTTCGTCATTGAAAAAACACCATTTAAGGAATTTGGAGCTTGGAATTTGAACTTAGCTTATAATATGAATGGAATTTTGGGAAACCCATTTGGTATATTCTCTTGTTCTAATAATATAAGCAACTAAATTATATTCTAGGGGTATGTGCATGATGGGTGTTTGAATTTGGGAATGGGTATTGATTAATTATTCTTATAATTGATTATTTAGAATGGGTCTACTGAATTATTCATGGTTTAATTATAAAATTGATGGTTGCAAACATTGATTGAGTTTCCTAATTTTGTACTTGCTTGAAAGGGGAGTTCATAAATTGGGTAAGAATTCAATAGTGGGGATTTGGGATTTTCACCATAGATTAAGACTAGAAATAGCTTGATTGAAGGAAATTCCCATCTAAGAATCAAATCTATAGATAGTTTGATTAACCCACGCATTAATTAGTTGGTTTAAGGTAAAGCTATGGGGCTTGAGCAAAGACCATGATACATATATTTAGAGGGTTGGAAGACTACAAAATATAGATCGAACCAAGCTATCCATATCTTTACTTGAAGGTTTGCATGATTAATCAATTCCCTATCCTATTGTCGAACCCTATCGGAACCATACCCCTAGTTTTTCTTCTCTTGATTTCTCTAATTATGTTTACGTAATTATCTTGTTACTCGCAATTCAATAATCCCCAAACCTTTTCCCCCCAAATTTTACTATAAATTGCTCGAACAATTACTCACACTTGTAAATTGAACTCTGACATTTACTGGCAAAACTATTGTCCCATTCTCTGTGGATTCGACCCTAACATCTCGTTGGATTACTTACTTGTTTTTCTTGATGATCATTACCACCTCATACTGGAGAGTACTTTTGAATGTTATCACACACACCTCTATAAAAATATTTAGCTACTCATATCAATGAAAAGAGAAATTATACCATGTGGGTGTTCCTCGATTCCATTTATAATAAGAAATTAAATTAAATTCAAAGCTTTGAGGTTCAACAATGGACTTCACAATTTGGGGAAGATGAAGTTACTAAGTGCACTTTTTCTCTTTCTAAGAGTACTACAGTAGGAAAATCAGAATCTAAAAATTGATGAATAAATGTTCTCTCCACGAATCCCCAAAAATGTCCTCGAAAAACCCCAAACACACTTGGTACATTTTTGCAAAAAATTCCTTTCGGGACACTTGTGTTACACTTGTGGTTCACTTGCAGAAACTTGCGGTCCCCATGTTCCGAGGATTGTTGCCAGTGCTCTATTTCCTCTTGTGCTTCACCTAAGTTCCATAGGTAGGGACTTGCGAGCCGCAACTCAAATGCAGTCTTCATCGCTTGAGCCTTATGTCAGTTTGCCACTTGCGGCCCACTTGCAATACGCAAGTAGGCTCTTGCGCTTCACAGATGCGCTTTCTCTCTCTTGACTTGGCTTATCTTATTTTCTCTTTACATGGGGTTTTGGCTTCTTTTCTTGAATGTTGGTTACAAATCTCTGCACATAAGAGATAAGCAGCATAAAATCCATAGAATAAGCATAATATTAAGGTAATAATCCATGCTTATGACCTAAATAAGTTCGTAGAATATAACTTTATCAATCTCTAAAACTTAAACTATTGCTTGTTCTCAAGCAAGACATTTACTAAGCAAAGGATTGACTCAATCATCAAAGACAAAGGATCACACTAAAACCACTATGAATCAATCAAAACAATAAAAATAAAAAGACTCAAAACAAAAGAACTCAACAAAAGCACTAATCTCAATTGGTACAACCATGAACACAAGGCAATCAAAATTATTTCAAAATGCTTTTCAAGAGACTTCACTTTCTCATACAAAACTAGGGAACATTCGCACATAAAACAAAATAATTAACATCTCATGTTATTGACACTAAACTTTCAACACTTGCCTAAAAATTCACTTCACAACTTATCACATTCATTCTCTCTAATTGACGTCAAGACTCCACCATATACCCCAAGGTTGTAGTGCCACTCACAATAAGAGAGAATTTCACTCACAATCATGCATTTCAAAATAATAGGGATTATAAGATAGAATAAAAAATGCTCACTCTCTCAAAAAGGTTCAAGTGCACACACATAGAACCATAGGCTTTTCCTTCATGTAATTCACCACTATGTAGAGTTGCAAAACTCAAAATCACTAAGGACTTGCGGGCAATTAGAGATTAGGGTCAAGGGAAGGATACAATTTAGGATAAGTGACTAGAATCTTCCTAACGCTATTATTGATCATTCAAGAACACAACTCACATCCTTGATTTGACTTCACCTTATTTCACCCTTTCTCAATCCATGTTTCGCAAAGCCATTTCTCCTAACACCTTTGTTTTACCCTTTTCACATTTGCTGAGGAAAAGGTAGCACCACTCAATTCTATTCCTTTTTTTCTCCCTTTTACCATTTACTCATTTTAAGCAACTCCTAAGATAATCATTAGGTGCTACCCTCACATTAAAGCTTATTTCCTTTTTTTTGGACATTATTGCTCACGCCTCAAACTTAGGCTTTTGCCTACATCAATCATCCAATCAATTGCATTCATTCCCCCCTCCAAAACGTAGGCTTTTATCCTACTTATTTCTTTACTATGAAATTAGGGAGGTTGGATGCAAAAGATAGAGGATTCAAAAAAGGTAAAGGTGTGTAATATATTTGTCAAGAAAAGGTCAAAGGCTCAAAAGGGTTGACAAGGATTTTTCATGGGAAGGAATTTTTTGATAAAGTTACTATCCAGAAAGGGCCTACGGTCATCTTCATAGACAAACAAAATCTAGAATTTTGCCTTTAATCACATTTCGGAAAAGTTCTAGACTACTTGCATACACAAGAACACACGATGAACTCTCTACACAAGTCATCACAAGCACTTGGAGATCTTAGCTATTCTAAAAATCAACCAAATCAAATGACTTTTAACAATCTATTCAAAATTTTAACGATTAATTTGTGAACAATTAGTAAAATAATGATTTAAAGATCATGACAAGAGAATGTTTGAATTATTTTCCCCTCTTTTCTCAACTCTTTAAGTCCTTTGCCTAGATTTTTATTTTGGGTGGTTCCGCTCAAAATAAGTGTGACACCGAGCAAAAAAAATTAAAAAACTAGTATTTTCTCTTAAGAAATTCACCTCTCAAACTATCATAGGGACATGCCACCAGGTTTGACACCCAAAAAAAAATCTCCTCCGTAAAGAACAATAGTATAAAGAAAACCCTCATAGATTATTATCTCTACTATTAACAAAGGTGAATTCAAAATATGCGATGATGAATCATTTAAAAAACAAGGCCCCGCGAAGGCACTTAGCACGACACACCTCCCCACAATAAAAGAACATGCATTGTACCCAAGGAAAAGCACATGAAATATAAAAAGGTGTAAAGATTCCCTAGATTTGCTTAGCTAGATAGCTGGCATGGCATCCTTGTTCAAGAATGAGCATTTGGGGCTGCAATTGAGTCACAAAATATGGGTTTTACACATATTGAGATTCACTGTTATGTCCCCTATCTGCCTACACTTGCGGACCATAGATGGGTGCTTGCAATCCTCAGGTGAAAATCAAAAGGCCTTAAAAAACTTTGGAGGTTCAGTGATCTATCTCCCACTTGCGCTACACTTACGGCTCATCGATGGGTACTTGTGGTCAGCAAGTAAAGTGCAAAATGACTAAAATTCCTTTCAATTCTCCTGCTCACTAGTAAGAAACCATGTTGCAGGGGTGGGCAGAAAGTGTGCTTTTGCGTGGCATAGATAAAGCATAGGTTGTCCTGAATTTGACTTGATTTTGCCCAAGTCACTAATTTTCAGTTGTGTTGCACTTGCGACTCACAAATGAAGAGGTGCACTCCACATGTTTATCGCAATTGCCTTCCACAGACCTCCTGAGATCTCAAATTTTTCTATCTTTGACTGGCCTAACAACACAAAAAAACAATAAAAAATGAAGTAAAAATGAAACAAAAGAATGCTTGGGTTGCCTTCCAAGAAGAACATGATTTAATGTTGCAGCACGACAGATGTACCTCATTGTGATGGCTCATCAAGTTAGGTAACCTCGATCAAAGCAACCTCTTTTGGTACACACAAATATAATTTTATTTGTTAGCTATTCACCTTAAATTTGGTACCATCTTCCCCCTCGAGTTCAATAGCACTATAGGGAAAAACTTGGGTCACCTTTAGGTGGACAAAATCATTTAGATTTAAACTTTCCCAGTAACAAATGAAGCCTTGAGTTGAAAAAAATACCCACTTCACTAGAGAAAACTCTCATTTCAATAACTTTTGATCATGAAAATTCTTCATTCAAGCCTTGTAGAGAGATACACTTTTATAGGCTCTCATCCAAAATTCATCAATCTCATTCAAGTTTTACGCTCTAGCATGAGCATCTTTTTCCCAAGTTAAGTTCAATCTTTTCAATGCCTACATTGCCTTATGATCAAGCTCAAAGGGTAAGTGGTAAGCTTTACTTAACACTAACTAGTATGGGGACATGCCAATAGCAGTGTAGAAAGCGATCCTATAAGCCCATAAAGCATTATCCAGCTTTCTTGACCAATTAGTCCTACTAGCCTTTATGGTCTTTGACAAGATGTTTTTGATTGCTCGGTTTGACAACTCTAGTTGCCCACTTGTTTAAGGATTGTATGGGGTCACGACTTTGTTATTTACACTATATTTCTTTAGTAAAGATCTAAACAAATGGTTGTAAAAGTAAGACCCTCCATCACTCATAATCACATGAGGTGTGTCGAATCTTGAGAAAATGAATTTCTTTAAGAATGTGGTGACACTCCTCTCCTCATTATTCGGTAATGCCACAGCTTCCACCCATTTTTACACATAATCTATGGCCGCTAGAATGTATTTGTTCCCGTAAGAATTTACAAATAGTCCCACGAAATCCATCCCCCAAACATCAAATAATTCGACCTCGAAGATGGGGGTTAAGGGGAGTTTTTTCCTTTCAGAAATACCTCTTTGTCCTTGGCATTGGTGTAAAAGTTTGTCCAAGTCATGGGCATCTTGGTAGATGGTCGACCAATAAAAGCTGCATTGCAAGGCCTTGGATGTTGTTTGCATGCTGCTATAATAACCTCGCATGGGAGAGGAGTGGAAATCCTCATGGATGGGAATCATCTCAACCTTTGAAACACATTGACATATCACCCCATCAGCACAAGTTGGAAATAGGTTGGGCTTGTCCCAGTAGTACTTTCAGACATCATGCAGAATTTTTTTATTTTGGTGTTAGGTCAAATTTTTGTGCATTAGGTCACTTGCCTAAAAAGATTTGTGCATTAGGATAGCAAACCACGGGGCTGAATCCTAGGACGATGCCAAAATATGTTCATCCAGGAATGCATCCTTAATATAAGGATCTCTCGACAGACGACCCTCTTCTTCTAATCATGATAGGTGATTGCAACTTTGTTTTCACATCCCCGTCGATCCGTCACTTCAAAATCAAACTCTTGCAAAAAAAGGACCCAGCGAATAAGCCGTCTTAGCATCTTTCTTAGCCATTAAATATTGAATTGCAGCATAGTCCGTATGTTCCATGACCTTAGTCCCCAATAAATATGCCCAAAACTTCTCAAATGCAAACACCACAGTGAGTTTTAATTCTTGCTCCATCACCGTGTAATCTTTTTGGGCCCCATTCAATATCTTTCTTGAATAGTACACTAGGTGGAAGATTTTGTCTTTTCTTTGCCCAAGCACAGCCCCTAAAGTGATGCCACTTGCATCACACCTCAACTCAAATGGTTTTGATCAATCGGGTGCCACAATAATGGGAGAGGAACTGAGTCTCTCCTTCAATAAATTAAATAAACTCAAGCATGCATCATCAAAATCAAACTTAGAGTCTTTCTCCATAACTTACACAAAAGACAAGACACCTTTGAAAAGTCTTTGATGAACTATTAATAGAAACCCCCATGGTCTAAGAAACTTTGCACACCCTTAACAGTTTTTAGAGGATGTAATTTGGAGATAACCTCAATCTTCACTTAATATACTTATGACCTTCTTCGATATTTTGTGATCCAACACGATGCCTTTCTTAACCATAAAGGTACACTTTTTTCAATTCAAAACCATGTTCATCTTTTCACAATGCTTCAAAATAGTTGTTAAGTGTGCCAAGAAATCATCAAAAGAATCTTCGACCAAGGATAAGTCATCCATGAAAATTTTCATGAAATCTCTCACCATGTTCGAGAATATAGACATCATGCATCTTTGAATTGTAGCTAGGTATTGCAAAGCCCAAACGACATCCTCTTGAAGCAAAAGTCCCATATAGGAAAGTGAATATTGTTTTTTCTTGATCTTCTAGGGAAATGTAAATTTGATTATACCCTAAATACTCATCTAGGAAACAATAGTAACCTCACCCGACTAACCGGTCAAGAATTTGATCCATAAATTGAAGAGGAAAGTTGTCTTTTTATGTCCATGAGTTTAGATTGTGGTAGTCCATGCACACTCTCCATTCGGTCACTGGTTGCAAGGCTATCAACTCGTTCTTCACATTTTGAACAACCGTAATGCCACCCTTCTTGGGTACACATTGTATCGAGCTCACCCACGTACTATCTGATATTAGAAAGACAACCCCTACATCCAACTATTTTATGATCTCCTTTTTTCACCACCTCTTGCATAGGTGGATTCAATCGTGTTTGATGGTCGATGGAAGGAGTGAAATATTCTTGAAGGTTTATCTTGTGGGTGAAAATACCTAGAGGAATGCTAATGGTATAGTTAATAGTCCAACCCATTGCTTGAATGTGCTTTCTTAGTATCGATAGCAATGGTTGATGGTTCCAACTCTGGAGGGTCAATGATTAATGAGTTAGAGGGAGGAGTTTGACGGTTCTTTAAGTTGAGGTAAAGTTTCTTTGAGGAATAGGAGTAGGACCCCAACCTCATCCAAGCGTTATACACTTCATCATAGTCTTCAATATCCTTACCATCATAATTCAAAAGGACAATAACCAAAGATTTTGCCAAAAATTCTACCTCAGGTGTATTTTCCACACTTTTATCAATGTTATCAATTACGGATATTACTTGCAAGTCTTTATGTTGCCTCATTGACTTACACACATTGAAGGTAACTATCTCCTTGTTCACCCGGAGCTTGAGTTCACCATGCTCCACATCTACCAAGGAATGTCCAGTAGCTAAAACTGGGTGCCCTAGTATGATAGGCACCTCAAAATCAACATTGCAATCTACCACAAAAAAATCCATGGGAAAAATAAATTTGTCCACTTTCACCAATATGTCATACAAGATGCCCAGCGAATGTTTTTATGGATTGGTTCTCCATAATCAATCTCATCTTTATGGGCCTAGGAGCCCCCAAGTCCCAACTTTCTAATCATAGTGAGATGCATTAGGTTAATGCTCGCTCCCAAGTCACACAAAGCCTTCGAGAACTTATACAACCCAATAGTGCAAGGAATGGTGAAAGCACTGGGTTCATTTGCTTTGGCACTAAGTTAATTGTCATAATTGCACTACATTAGTGAGATATTTCAATCGTCCCCACATCTATAGACCTTTTCTTTGTGAGAAAATCCTTCATATATTTAGCATACCCGGGTATTTGTGTTAGGAAATCAACCAACGAGACATTTACCGAATGTTTCTTAAATAAGGCAAGGAACTTACTATATTGAGCTTTCTCCTTCTTTTGCCTTAATCATTGTGATAAAGGAGGGAGGCGCTTTGGTAATGGCTTATTAACCTTGGGTACCTTGTCCCCCTTTACTTCGTCAATATCAATTGCCACTTGTGGAGTGGTGTTAGAGGCATCATTTTTCACAATGTCATTATCCAGACAAGGTTGCTCCAGTTTTTTCACTTTGGACCTTGAAGCTTCTTCACTTGCATTTTCATCGACAATCTCCCCTACAACACAAAGGTGCTTGCCACCTTGAGTTATAATATCCAAGCAATGGTTATCATTCTTTGGGTTTGGTGTCATGTCATTAATAATAATAATACCCTTCAATTTCAGATTTGCGTTTGTCCCCATTTGCAAAGACATTTGATTTAATCGGTCTTCTAGATGTTTTATTAAGGCCGAGTGGGAATCTAAAGTTTGGCTAAGGGTGGATACATCATTCCTCATAACTTGGACCCCCACTTTGGTTGATTTTTCTTTCTTCAATACTCTTTCAAGCATGTCTTAAACTTTAGAGCATGTGAAATCTTCTATCTCCCGATCTCTTAAACATTCATCACGCTCATAGTTCCAACTTTGATTCTCATGTCCATGTCTCTAAGAGCCTTGATTTGCTATTTTGTAACTAGGATGGGAACTCATACTTTTGTTCAAAACAAAGCAATCTTCTTCATCCCGGAGGAAATAAACCTCATTATCACTTTGCTCCATACTTCCACGTCTACCAATGGAATTCACACTGCTTAAGGTTGCTCCAATTACTTGCTTGGTGAGCAAGTCCAATTGCGCCATGATGTTAGCCATCGTATCATTCATTTCTTCATCTTTCTTCTACATCTCCTTAGTTATATTTGTGGAGGTATCACCCATTGCCACCTCAGCTTCCCAAGTGTTCAAGCCCCATTTTCCTTCATTATTCTATCAAGCAAGTTTCTAGCCATAACAAAAGGGTTATCCATTAACACACCACCTGATAAGTTATTGACAATGGATTTGTTGACTGAGTCCAAAGACCTATAGAAATGTTGAAGTAATATCTCATCTGGAACGCCATGTATCGGTAATTCTTGCACTTTTTTCTTGAATCTTAACCATGTGACATGAAGAGGCTCACTAGGCACTTGCCTAAAATTTAGTATTTCATCACGCAATTGGAGCATCCAAGAAGGAGGAAACAATTGATCAAGAAATGTGTCAAGGAATTTATTCTATGAGGTGATGGCACTAACAGGGAGGTCTTCAATCCATGTTGTGGCTTCCCCCATTAAGGAGAAGGGAAATAACCTCAATCAAATTGACTCTTTGCTCATGTTGGTTAAATGGATCGGTTGGCAAACCTCCGCAAAGTTCTTGATGTGGTGATGTGTGATATAATATGAAGACCACCAAAGAGGCCCTTTATTTGGAAAAGATATAACATGGTACTAGTAACATGGAACACGGCATCCCCTACCATTAGAGGTAGGAAGATGGTGCTTGCTAAAACCTCATGACTTTTTGGGTTATTAGTATCAATATATTCTTCAACACTAGCATTGTTGCTAGTGATACTCATGTTTGCACCTATCATAAACCAAAAACAACAAACAAAATTAAAGAAAACAAGGTGCAATAAAAAAGTGAATCAACATACAAAAATAAGATAAGCAAAATTAATCCCTGTCAACGGTGCAAAAATTGATAATGTCCAAATTGACCTCTAGCTAGCAGAAAGAGACAATAGTCATTGTACAATATAATTACCCAACTCAAGAGTCGGGGTTGATCTCACAAAGATTAGTTATTGATTGGACAAAATTTTGAATTGCAATTCACTTAAGCCTGCACATTGTAGCAAAATACAATAAAGTAAAATTAGGGGGTTTGATTTATGACAAGTAGTTGTGTCAAGCGTAAGCAAGAAATTAGTAAACACACTTGATGTGATTTATAAATATTAGAAGTCTAGCGGTGTGCTTTTAATGGGGTAATAGCTTCAATCGGAATTGTATAATTGCCCTAGAGTCAATTTACTACATGGATAGCTTTGGTTTTAGTTATGTAAAAGGTCTCTCAACTTGAGAACATATGTGTTTTGGGTTCTCTCAAACCTCAAAAAGCTTCACAATTAAACAACCAAAACATGATTGAGTAAGCTAAACTATATGTAGCTTTAGCCGTTGGATTAGAAAATCCCAAATCCTCACTGTTGAATACTTACGCAATTTTGATTTACTTTCTCAAGCAAAATTGAAATTGGAAAATACAATCGATGTTTTCAACCAGTAATTTTATAATAATAACTTGAAGCATTCAATAGATCCATATAATAAAATCTATTTTAAGAGAAAAAATAGTACCCACTCAATACTAAACACCCATCATTGCACACACCCTAGAAGAGAACTTAGCGACTGATATCAATGAAAAGAGAAATTATACCATGTAGGTGTTTTTCAATTCCATCCATAATAAGAAATTAAATTCAATATCAAGATTTGAGGTTCAACAATGGAGTTCACAATTTGGAGAAAATGAAGTCACTAAGTTTACTTTTTTTCTTCCTCAAGAGTACTACAATAGGAAAATTACAATCTAAAAATTGTTGAATGAATGTTCTCTCCCCGGATCCCAAAAAATGTCCTTGAAAACCCCCAAACACACATGGCATGTTTTGGATGAAAATGTCCTACGAGACACATACATTACACTTGTGGTTCACTTGCGACCTCAAGTGTCGAGGATTGTTTCCTGTGCTCGGTTTCCTCCTGTTCTTCACCTGATTCCATAGGTGGGGACATGTGAGACATAACTCAAACACAACCTTCATCGCTTGAGCCTTACCTTTCTTTTCCAATTTTTTCACACCTGCGACATGTAAGTGGGCTCCTGCGCTTGGAGATGCTCTCTCTATTGACTTAGCTTCTCTCCTTGGCTCTTTACATGGGTTTTTGCCTTATTTTCTTACATGTTGTGTTCAAATCCTTGTTCAATATCAAAATCCTAGGAATGCCTGCAAATAGGAGATAAAAGACATAAAATACATCTAAAAATCACAATATTGAGGTAATAATATATTCTTACAAGATAAATAAATTGGTAGGTTACAAACTTATCATTGACAAAAGATACACATTTCAACTTAAAAGTTCCAAAACAATGACACTATTTTAAAACTCTCCTGAACACCTCAGAAACTGTGCTAACTATCCCCACAAGTCAAAGAAACATTAGGGAAGCTATGGGAAGGGGTCAAATGATAAAAATGCACAAAACTAAGGAAATGACCAGGAGGGTCATTACATCTTCTTACTTTTATTCTACCTAACACAAAACAAAAAAAACATTGCTTCTATCCTAATCATGCAGGTTCAACAAAAATAAACATCCACATTGAAAGAATTCAATAAGAAAACCCCTAGGATGGAGGTACTGAAGATACCCCTTGGGTTGCCACTCAAGAAGGGCCTGATTTAATGTCGCGGCATGACACATGTATCTTGATTAATCAAACTTTAAAAAGATACACACAAATTGCCCCTACCCCACCAAAAAGAGTCCTGCATTGTTACAACTAAGCGTCAGTTTTCAGTGTCAAAGATGGGGATGGCGGTGCAACTCCCGTAGTAGTAACTATAACTTCAACAGCATCAACTACGCTAGTGTCTAAAGAAGGATCGGTACCCTCAGGTACCCTACTCACAAAAATAATTTTACTCACGACATCTGCTCTAGACCATACCTCCACTCTAGACAATGCCATGGTATGTTACAACTACTTGTCTGCTTCTTTTCTGGCTTTTTTCTCTTGACTTTTTGTTTTCTTCTCTCTCTCAGCCAGGGTAAAATCATCATCATCGTCCCCCTCTTTATCTCTCTTCTATTTATCATGTCGGGGAAACTTGCTTAACAAGTTAATAAAGGGGTGATCATTCTCTACAATCGCAACAACCTCCTCCAGCACTTGTATAGGCAAGGCTTGCAGGGCAATAATATGAGCTCGAGTTTTGGCAAGCTTTATAAGGATGGATATAACAGATCACAACCTATCATTAACCCGCATCTCTATCTTGACAAGATGGGCATTAACTCATGCTATCAACTCATGCAAGGGCTGCCTCCGTTGTCTTATCTATAAAGGGACTTAAGTTGTCATGTAAAACACACTATTTATTCCTCTTCGCGCGCGGCCTGTGGATCCATATTTTGAAGGCTATGACTAGTAAACGTAACTGATAGAGCTAGAACTGGTGGATGGGAATCTATATTAACCTACTCTACTGCGAGGGCAGTGGAAGTAGCAATCTCAGAAGTTGGTACATCAAATGATGCAACAACATGCTCCTATGTGGATAATGAGGTGTCAATATGCAAACTATTCGCTGGTAAGTCAACAAATATACTGCTCTCTAAGATAGATGTGTGCATTTTCCCCTTAGAAGTAGGGGTCGATGCACCCTAAATCCTATCAATATCCTGGATCCTTAGGCATGTATAGTCTAATTTATCCCCAGGTAGGTGGACATTCCCACTTCTTTGCATAATTTGGTGACTTAACATGGGAATAGGATGGTGGTGGATAGCCTTAGAGACCTCTTCTTGATCTCCTCTGCAATAATGCAGGTTATAAGTATGTCATACCTTAACATGATACTATCCATAAGTAAGGCCCAGTCATTAGACAGGGTGTTATATGTTGATGTCGGGATTAATCGCAATCAAACCACAACCCACCAAAACTTTATGGCCAGACTCAAGGATGCTTTTTTGATGGAGTTCTATGTTGGAATTATTAACCAAGCGAGTTCTTTGTTAGTAAGGATAGAGGCAAGCAACGAAAGCATATTATCGAGCCATTTCAGTTGGTCTAGTATGTGGTAAAGATCACGTTGTCTAATAGGTACCTCAAAAACTAGTCCAAATATGAAGAGATGAATGGTAGCTCAGATATTTCTACCTGGACTCCTCAAACCTGCACATTCTCTAAGATAGGCTAACTATTTGTTGATTTGCCTTTTTCCCACATGTTTATAAGAGTTGATGCATAGGCAACATAGAACTCGCGAACTAATATGTGGTTGTACTCACTCCTTGGCTGAATCATCAACTAAAACATGTAGTGCTCTAACAATTCTTTGATTTACAGCATCTCACACAAATCGGTTCACCGGATCTCCACTTCTTCCAAAATGCTCCTCCAAATATGACCTTTTGATGCCTTTGCTAGTGCATAATTGAAAATCTTTAGCATTTCTTTTACTGCCCACCTAATGTTCTCTCAAACCTCTGAACTTTTGCTTTTGAAGGTAGGGGCAGTAGTCCAAATGGGCTTCACATCATCAATTTTCGGACTCTTGGTGCCAGATGCCCTAGCAGTAACACTGGCAGATCCGGAGCCAGTATCATTTTTTCTTCCTATCACACTTATCCCATCATAATCAAAGCCAGTCCCTCCCAACCCACTACCACTGGCTAAAAAACTAGTACAACCTTCTCCTTCTTTAGACTAGAAGCGTCCACTGCTTGTTATTGGGTTTGTTGCCTCGTGGTGCAGGTGGTCACTGTGGTTGTTCTTTCTCATCATCTTATGGATAGTCCAAAAGTTTGTTCATTATTTCATAAGGCCGTTCCTTCATTCTGGGAGGGTTACCTCCACCCTTCCTTGTTTGTGCTTTTGGTGGCATGGTACCTGCGGGGAACATTTGTTAATATATGGCATAAAGATCAAAAAACAAAAAAAAATTACACAGTGTACACAATGGTGCAAAGCATTTTCTACGAGTGGGTCGATGGACCGTAGACCCAAACTACAGTACTTAAACCCATCCATGGACTCATGTTTGTTCATACATTCTTTCTTTCCAAGTTTCTATGGGTGGATTGATAGACCGTAAACCCAAAGGACGGTCTGTAAACCCATCCATAGAATCAATACAGTGGCCAACTTATTTTCCTTCAAAGTTTCTATGGTTTACTTTATGGGACATGGCCTAGAACTACGGTCCATCATGTGACCTATAGAAAAGAACCTGAGAGATTCCATTTTTGAAAAGTTTTATGGTTGAGTTCACGGATCATAAACCATTTCTATGGTATGTAAACCTAGCTGTAAGACCTTAACAGTAGGCATTTTCAAAGTTCATGTTTTGAAACTTCGTCTTTTTATCTCGCACTAAAGATTACTACCCCTAGAAGGATTTTTGATGAGTTGTAAGTCTCAAGGCATGGTGAAATAACCAAGTTTCATCACAAAATTATTATTTAAGCACCAATACATTCATCGTCGCAAGTTTTCAATCCTCCCATACCACGATCAAACCAAGGGGTACTATGACTTTATCCAAGTGAGTATTAACAAAATTGTTAGGAGTTTGGCGAGAAAAACAACCTTTGACTTCATTTTGGAAGCCAAGTTATGTTGTAATTCCCTCAGAATCAATGGGTTTAACCACCCAAACCAATGTCAATATAGTTCAAGCATAGTGATTACTTCATAATACTCTGAAATGCCTACTCCTAGGCAATTTATTTGTCAGACCATATGATCATAGAAATTTCAAAACAATTTAAATACTCCCAATTTTACCATCTTCAGCCTAGGGTTCCTAAGTTCACATGATGCATACAATTCACATATGAACCCACAAGCATAGTAAGTCTTCAAAGAAATTCTCAAAAAGGGAAAGTTTTGACACCTTATCCTTGATGGAGAAATTATGTGATTTCTTTGAGTGTGTGTGTGTCGATTTTGATGGTGAAAGCACTATGATCGTGATGAAAATGGAAGGAGTGATTGAAAGTTATGGTGGAAGTATTGAGTTTTGTGGAGTTGTGAGATTAATGTGAGTAATGAAGGGATATTAGGAGGTTTTGACTATTTCTGACTCAATTTTCCTTGTATTCAATCGGGTAAGGGAGTTAGGTAAAATTAGGTGAAAATTAAAATGAACTGGGTCGGGTCAAGAAAATTTAAAAGGTTTCACACACATGAGACCTAGACCCAGTTTACGATGCGTGAACATTACTTGGGATCCACGAGCAAAATCTACAGTCCGTAGAAGTGAACTACATACCAGAATTCTATTTGTGGATCTGAATTAACACTCGATTGTTACCAGTAGTTCTTTATGGTTGACTTCACAGGCTGTATTTTTAATGTAGGAACCATCCTTTCACCCATAGAAAACTTCTTGAGGGCTGACAATTTTTGATGGAAACGACGATTTACTCTAGACCGTAGAACCACTTCATGGTTCAATAAAGGAAGCCATAATTTCCACCGCTCAGATTTTGATTTCCTCTCCAGTTTTCCATGGTTTAATTTATGGATCTTCAAAGCCTTTTACGGCCCGTCATCTAATCCGTAGAAACAACTATTCTACCACCTGCAACACTTTGCTTCCATTTTGATTTGGTTCCCTTGCACACTTAAAAAAACATCAAGATTGTCAAAACATCAAATCAAAACAAAGTAAAACACCATAGGTTGCCTCCGAAGCAGTGCTTGATTTGATATTGCGGCACAACGCAGGTACCTTGACTACTCAGGCTTCATAAAAATACCCCTTGGATTGCCTCCCAAGCATCTATGAATTTAACATCATGACAAGGCACATGTATCTTGATTACTCAGACTTCATCAAGATACATTACATGGATCATCTTTACCTCATCAGCATTTCCCAAGTATTGCCTTGACCCATTGTCCATTTACATTGAACCTTTTCTCATCTGGATCTTTAAGTTCAATAGCACCATAAGTAAACACCTGGGTCACTTTGAATGGCCCAGTCTACCTTGACTTCATCTTGCCAGGAAACAAGCAAAGTCATGAGTTGAACAGCAAGACTAGGTCCGCAGGACTAGTCTCTCTCTTTAAAATCTTCTTATAATAATACAAATTTATTTTCTCCTTGTAAAAAGCTTCACTCTCATACGCATAACGTCTCAACTCATCCATATCATTTAGTTGTTCAAGCCTTATGTTAGAGGCTTCACTCAAGTTCATGTTCATCTTCTTAAGTGCCCATAATGCCTTGTGCTCAAGTTCAGTTGGAAGATGACAAGTTTTGCCAAACACTAACTGATAGGGAGACATACCTATTGGTGTTTTGAAAGCTATTCGATAATCCATTAAAGCATCATTCAACCTCCTAGACAATGATAAGGTGTTGCAAACTTGTTCTTGACCCCATACTTGGCCAATAATGCACTAAACAACAAATTGTATAAGTGAGAACCTCCATCAATAATTATAGCCCTTGGAGTGGCAAACCTGGAGAATATGTTCTTTTTCAAGACCGCAGTGACACTCTTTCCTTTATTGATTTAAAGCACTTAATCTTTCACCTACATCAACACTTAGTCAATGGCTACCAATATATATTTCTAGCCATTTGAGCTGATAAAAAGGCCCATGAATTCTATACCTCACATATTAAAGAACTCTACCTCAAAAATTGGGGACATTGGAAGCTCATGTTTTCTAGACATACCAATGTGTTTCTAGCACTGGTCAGAAGACCTAGAAAAAATCATGGGCATCTTGATCTATGGTGCGCAAAATATATTGACTCTGAAGAAGTTTTTGCACATTCCAGATGGCACCATGATGTCCTCCAAATAGAGAGGAACGGTATGCCTCAGGAATATACATCATCTCCTCTTGGGGCACACATCTCTGAAACACATTATCAGCACAAATCTGGAACAAGAAAGGCTCCTCACAATAATACTTCCTCGCATCATGCAAAAACTTCCTTTTTTGGTAGAGGTTCAAATCTTGAGGTATCATGACACTGAAAATAAGGCTCACAAAATTAGCAAACCATGGAATAAGATCATGAGAAGTTGTTAGTACATGATCATCAGGAAATGCCTCATTAATTTTAAGCTCACACTTAGGCCTCCCTTCTTTTTCTAACCTTGACGGATGGTCTACAACCTGATTTTAAATCCCTTTCCAGTCTTTCAACTCAAAGTCAATCTCTTGGAACAATAATACCCATCTAATTAGTGTTGGCTTTGCATCTTTCATAGCCATGAGGTACCAAATTTCTGCATGATCAGTGTGAACACTAATCTTGGTACCTAATAAATAAACTCTAAACTTCTTAAATGCATACAACACAACTAACAACTCTTGCTCAATCACAATGTAGTTCTTTTGGGCTACATTCAATGCTTTGCTGGCATAGTATATAGGGTGAAAAAATTCTCTATTCTATGCCCAAGAACAATACCTAGAGCAACACCACTAGCATCACACATCACCTCAAATGGCTGGGACCAATCCAGTGCAATAATGATAGGAGCTACTGTGAGCTTCTCTTATAGGCATTCAAATGCCTTCAAACATGCATCATCAAATATAAACTTTGACTCCTTCTCAAGTAGCTTGCACAACCTTTAAAAAATCTTTAATAAACCACCAGTAAAACCCTACGTGCCCAAGGAAACTTCGAACACTTTTACTAAAATTGGAGGAGGTAATTTGGCATTCACTTTAATCTTTGCTTTGTCTACCTCTATACCTCTTTCAAAAATCTTGTGGCCCAACACAATCCCTTCTTTTACCATGAAATGACACTTCTCCTAGTTTAGCACAAGGTTGGTTTCCTCACACCATTTTTAGCACCTTTACCAAGTGAACAAGGCAAGGTTCAAAGGAGTCACCAACCTCTAAAAAATCATCAAAAAATATCTCGATTGTGTCTTTAACCATGTATGAGAAGATGGACATCATGCATCTCTAAAAAGTGACAGGTTCATTACATAAACCAAATGGTATCTTCTTGAATGCAAAAGTACCATAAGGGAACATAAAGGTGGTTTTTTCCTGATCTTCTAGACCAATAAAGATCCCACTATAACCTGAGTAACCATCAAGAAAGCAGTACCACCCTTTACATGCAAGTTTATCAATCATCTAGTCCATGAATGACATAGGGAAGTTGTCCTTCTTGGTCAAGAAGTTCAACTTCCTATAGTCCATACATACTCTCCAACTTGTGACTGTGCGTATAGGAATCAACTCATTCTTGTTATTGGGGAAAACAATCATCTCATGTTTTTTTGAAACACTAAACCAAACTTACCCACTTGCTATCAGAGATAGGAAACACTATACCTGCATCCAACAACTAGATAATTTTCTTCTTTACACCTTCTTACAAAGGGAGATTCTCCCTCTTGTGTTATTCTATGCTAGGAATGCAATCCTCCTTTAGTTGAATCTTATGAGATCAAATACCAAGAGGGATCCTAATAATATCAACCATGGTACAATGAATGGCTCTCTTGTACAGCTACAAAATTGACACCAAAGCTTCTGTCCGCCATTCATGTGTACTTGCAAAAACTATCACTAACAAACTATCCTTATGCTCCCAAAAGACATACTAAAAGTGAGATGGGAGAGGCTTAAGCTCTATGAATAGTAGATGCTCAATGGAGGGCTTAGCTGGAGGAGTCTCATGATTCTTCAAGTCAAGATCTAACTTCTCAGGAGCAGAAGAATATGAACCTCTTCCATACAAAGAATTCAATGTCCCCTCATAGTCATCCATGTCCTTAATATATAGATTCATGATCACAACTGCCAAGGTCTCAATAGTGAAATTCTCTTCAATTGACACTTCAACTACATCAACAATAGTGTTAATCACAGTGATAACGCTCATATCTCTAGGCTGCTTTATTGACCTACACACTTTGAAAATCACATGTTCATCATTCAACCTAAAACACTACTCACCACATTCTACATTAACCAATTCCCTCCCAGTAGCTAAGAATTTTTGCCTAAAATGATAGGGACTTCAAAATCCACCTCACAGTCCAGTCTTATTAAATCAATTGGAAAGATGAAATCAACAACCTTTACCAACACATCATACAATATTCCAACTAGCTTTTTAATGATACGATCTGTCATCAATAGATGCATTGTTGTCGGTCTGGGGCCTCCCAACCCCAAATTCTTATAAATCATAAGTGGTATCAGATTGATGCTTGCACCAAGACCACAGAGAGCCTTAGCAAAATTATAGGCCCCAATAGTGCATGGAATTGTGAAAGCTCTGGGGTCCTCTTTTTTTCCAACTAAAAATCATAAGGAAATGGTATTACAATGGTACAAATTATCAGTTGGCTCAAACGTCACCATTCCCTTCTTAGTCACCAAGTATTTCATAAACTTGGCATAAGCTGTCATATGTTCTAATGCTTCAACTAGAGGAATGTTCACCAAAAACTTCTTCAACATAGAAATAAACTTATGGAACTTGCCATCTTTTATTTTTTTCCTTAATTGAAGGGGGGATAAAGGAGGTGGTCTAGGTATAGGAGCCAAAATTTTATGAACCACCTTATTATTACCCTTTGCCTAATAATATTGTTTTGTATCAAATATGGCTTTATCAGTTTCTTCATTCTCAACCTCAACAACTGTCGACTGATAGTCGTATCTTGCTCCTCTCTCGCTTCATCCATATCACCCAAGACATTATAGGAACCTTCTCTTTTTGAATCTCAGATTCAACAACCTCTTCTGCTTTATCCACCATTACCTTAAAACTTTGTATAGTAACAACCATGCATTGCCAATTATTTTTTGATTGGGAAAGGTGTCACTAGGCAGTGTACCTCTCTGTCGTGGATTTAGAGCTGCAAAACCTTACTCAATTATTGCTCTAGCTGCATGATAGAGGTGGACTGGTAACTGACTACCAGATTCGTACTCGACAAATCACCCTTAATGTCCTTGATTCTAGACTCAGTAGATTCATCTTTAGCCAACAACTTTTTCAGCATTTTATCAACTTTCAATCAAACAGGTTCATTAGCTGATTATTGATTTTCTCTCACTCTAGGTGTAACTTATACACCCCTTTAGTTGTTTCTATAGTCATCTCTATCTCTCTAAATCCCTTTATCTCTGTCGTACCTCTCATAGTTTTTATCTCTGTAGTTGTTCTGACCTTAATTCCCCTTCTGATGCCAAGAGTCTCTTCTAGAACCTTGGGCATTAGGATGAGAACCCACTGCCTGATCATCTAGGAAATTAGCCTCCTCCTCAGAGTCTGAATAGTATTCTTCTAGTTGTGGTTCCCTACCTTGTGAACCCATAGCATTAACTTTTTGTGTATCTTGGTTAAAATATACTTTGTGATCAAATGAAGTTGTGTTTTATGTGTTCCACATCTTAGTTTCATGCCTCTTCTTTATTCTAACTATGTTGCAGACATACCACTATATTTACCAGCATTCGCCACCTCTGACTCCTTAGTATGCCATGTTCTGTTTGTGTTTGTCAACCTGTCAAGAAACTATATGGATTGCAAAGAATATATCAATTCTATCAAATAGACTGAGCATTGTCACTATTTATAGATATTGAAATGAATGGCTTCCCACTACTTATTAACTCCTATCAAACCCCATTCTATGGAACTGATGCAACATAAATCAAAAGAAAAGAAGGAGATGTCCTAGCGTACCACCAACAATGTTGTTTGCCACAGTCTTATTCACCGAATAAAGTGATCAATAAAACCTCTCAAGCAATATTTAATCTGGCAAGTTGTGATTTGGGAACTATTTAATCCTCTTCTTGAATCTCAGTTGAAGTTTATGCAGTGCTTCTCCCAATAGTTTTCTCAAGCTGTTAATATCATCTCTCAATATCAGCTTTCGAGGTGGTGGGATAAATTATTCAAGGAATTACTCTGTATGTTTAGCCGAAGTAGTGATCGACTGATCTGGCAACTCATTTAGCCAAGTAGTAGACTCCTCGATCAGAGAGAATGGGAAAAGTATGAGTTTGATAGCCTCTTGAGAAACACCCAATAATTTGTATTCCTTGCATACTCTTATAAAGTTCAGTATATGTTCATTTGGGTCATCAGATGGTAGGCCCTGGAATCATATTTTAAATGTTAACATGTGCAGTATGGTGATTGTAAAATCAAACTTTGTGTTTGTACCAAGTGGGGGTAACATGATAACACATGCAAATCTAACTAGCTCCATGTTCTCATCATAATCAGCCTCATCATCTACCCTCGCATGCTGCCCAGTATTTGAGTTTTGAAAATTTTGGGCATTAGTAGTAATATTAAGGGCAAGTTGATGTTTATTTTCAACTTCTAATGCAACAACATCATTTCTCGATGGATCAACTATATTTGGGTCCGCTATATTACCAGCTAAGGCAGCAACAATTGTAGCGGTGCACTACTGAACCTCAAGTTCCCTAAGTGCTGGTTTGCATTTGTCCATTGCTCCTGAAGGACAACAAAAACAATAGAGAAAAAAGTGATGAAATAAAGACAAGAAGTAGAAATAAACTTTAAGACAATTTCTAAACTGTATTCCTTGGCAATGTCACCAAAATTTGATACGCCCAAATTACACCTCTAAAATGAGATATAAAGTGATTGTTGTCAAATATAGAACCCAAACTAGGTTAGGGTCGAATCACAAAGAGAATATGGAGAGAAATGTGTCAATAGTGAATATTTTACTGGTAGTCTTTATTTTAAGGGAATATTTAACACCAAAAATCAAATTAAGTAGTGTTTGTAGATTATCAGTAATTAATTTTAAGAATTTTTATTGTTGTTTGTGTTCAAAAGTGAGAAGAAACTAGGACTCTATTCCCCATGATTTCTTATCTTAGCAGGTACTATATCCTTGTGATATGCAAGCAAAAGTAATGACAAGTCTTCAACTAAAGTTCTCTCGATCCATTTAGATGAATTTTAGTTCATGTCATTTTGGTGTCACAAGTGTTTAAATATTTAGCTTCGTTAATTGTTTCGGATTGATTATAATCCTCATTAGAGCTCAAATCATTCGATGAGGGTTGGTAGCATCAAATATCTATTGTTATTATCTTTTCCTAGCCTTTTACCTCTTTGGTCCTGCAAGTAAAGGTTAATGGCGAGTCCTAACATTTTCAACTGCTAAAAAGTAATCAAAGTGAAGAGATAAATAAAATATACAATTTTACCATTTAAGAATCACTAGTTGTTTAACCTACATTTGTTAATCAATCATGCTTCTCACAACCCTAGTTATGGGGTTTAGCTACTCATGCTTGCAAGAATCATAGAAGAATACATAATAAGATACTTGTATTAACCGTTAAAAGTACTCAAAAGTAGAAAAATAATCTAAGAAGACCAAGAACAATAATAAAGGTTTGTTCTTAGCTCTCAAACATACGCTATCAAGTCAAAAATAATGAGTAACAAATAAAAGAAATCCTAAGGAAAGTACTTATAAACAGCGAAGAAGGGCCTAAATTACCCTTCAAGTATTGGAAATGGTACAAATATACCCTCGTTCCATTTTTGTGTTCTAAAATGCCCTTTTCATCCCTCTTTGGGCTCTAAAATACCCTTGTCGTCCACCTTTGGGCCCTATTTTGCCCTTTCCTTTAACAAAACTCTTTAGGAAAAATAATTAGAATTTTTATTTAATATGTAACAATATTTTATTTGTTGAAATTTTAATTACTCAAAACCTATTAACTTACAAACCCAATTTGAATCCTAGATTTAGCTCCCCTTCATTTTTCATTTCTCTATTTTTTCAAGTTCTTATTTAACATTAGAGACATATGACATAAATTTAATTTAATGACTAAGATTTAGTAAATTAAAAATAAGTCTTATTTATGATTAAAATAATTAATTACTTTCATTTATTTACTCAAAAATATAAGGCAATTTCACAATTCTAGCCATTAAATTTATTTTTAATTATATTATTATTTATTTTATCAAATATTCAAATATCTGATTGCTATATTATTTATAATACATGAAAAAAGTTATATTAAATTTTAGTTGTAACTTTTTTTAAAGAGGGAGGACTTCTCTTCCAACTTTGAAATTCCTTTCCAACATCCAAAATTAGGGTAAAAATAATTTGAGTGAAAAGAATCATAGCAAAAAAATTAAAGTAAAAATGATGCAGGACAAAATTGACTCAAGCCTCAAGGCAAGTGAGAATATTTTTTTATATTTAGGAAAGATATCTTGTACAACCAAAATTGTGAGATTAAAATAATATTTTGAAAGTAAATATATGAAAGTAATTAATTATTTTAATCATAATTAAGACTTATTTTTAATTTACTAAATCTCAATCATTAAATTAAATCTATGACATATGTCTCTAATCTATATAAGAACTTGTAAAAAATGGAGAGATAAGAAATGAAGAGGAGTAAAATCTGGGATCCGAATCGGATTTATGAGTTAATAGGTTTTGATTAATTAAAATTTCAACAAATAAAATATTGTTACATATTAAATGAAAATCCTAATCATTTTTCCTAAAGAGTTTGTTAAGGGAAATGGTAAAATAGGGCCCAAAGGTGGATGAGAAGGGTATTTTAGAGCCCAAAGGTGGATGAAAAGGGCATTTTAGAGCCCAAAGGTGGAAGAAGGGTATATTTGTACCATTTTCAATACTTGAAGAGTAATTTAGGCCCTTCTTCGTTTAAATAAAAATTCCTATCCTAATTTTAATAGGAAAACTTGCCACTGTCATGTTTTAATGAATCGTAGATAAGAACTATGGTTCATGGTCTTTAGAGATCAACCATTATTTGGCAAAGTCAATTGGGGAACTATAGGCATCTACGAATTAGATTACGGGTCATCGTTCCATTCTATGGTTCATGGGCTGGATCATAGTCTTGAGACCCTTTCTGCACCTTCTAAGATGATTGATCTACGGATCACAGTATGGACCCATAGTTTGGATATACAGTCTGTTGTGTCAGTAATTATTTGAACCTCTAAAATTTCACCTTTATAGATCTTCAGTCTACGAGTCACAGGAAAGACCCATTAGTTGATTTACGGTCTTTCAACTGACTTAGAGTTTCGTGCTTGACATTGTCCCCTTGCGGAACCTATTCTATGACTCATAGAATGGTCCATAGTATGGAACTACGGTCCATCATTTTCTTTACGGACCCAAACATAGCCAATTTTATCTTAAACTCCAACTTTTTCTTGCGAACCTTGTTTTCCTGCACATAAACACAAAATCACATCATATATAAAACATATGTGCCTAGTAACTCAGAATATCCTTAGTTAAAGGCATCGAAGGTGTCGTGAAATCCTGGAACATTAGGGACCTCCTCCTTCAGTAGTGCACCAAAAGATAATCTCACCTCAGTGCGGTGGGTGGTTGAGTGTGGAGGTAATACAATGACCTTTGTTGCTCCAAATCCAATTTATCCCCCTAATTCATGAGAAAGTCACCCTCAATCTCCCCTAAGGAATTTTCATCAGTCTTATAGCCTTCCTCTAGAATAGCATTCACTTATTAGTGAGTAGAGTACACTCAGACAACAAGTTGGTAATCCAAGGATGGATTGGAATCTCTTTAATAGAACCATGGAAAGAGTGGCCAAAATATATAGCTCCCAATTCTGGAGCTCAGCAATGTTGGGAAGTTCTCGGGCCAAATCTTTTCTCAACTTCTAGACCTCAGTGGACTAGGAACTCTCTAACTTCATCACCCTTTGCTCAAATTTATCTAGTTGAGTGGTCATCAACCTCTGCAATGCTATCACAAACGCTCTTAAATGATCCAAGGCCTTACTAATGGATTTTCTCACATAAGCTAGTAACTTTGAAGCCAAGGTGGATTATAAATGACTCCTTCGATGCATGGTTTGTATGATGAACTACCGTAATAATGTTTGCTCTATTGAACACATAGGTAGATGAGGGAGTGGTAAGAATGGATGGTCTAGTAGTAGGGATACGCGCAGACCATGAAACAACTCCAGATGGAGCATTTAATGTGGTGAATAGCTTAGTTGGAGTGGTGTAAGGATCAAAGGCACTCAGAGGTACCTCAGTGTGAAAACCCTTATGTGAGGGAGTCACCCCAATAAATATAGGCACAGGTCCGCTCCTCTATATGATCAAAGTTTTTTTCATCCTTTCTCTTGGTGATTTCCACTATTGTAAAGCCTTGACCTCTGTATCCTCACGAGGTAGTGAATAAACACCAAAAACTTGTCATATCTGAATAATGAGACAGTGGAAGGGAAATGAAGTGATATTTGTCTCATATGTCCTCAGCAACCACCTTCCCCACATTAAAGGGGATCCTAGATATGATTTCTGCTACAAGTACTTCTCTATCATCCATAAAGGGCGTTGTCAGCCTTAGTAAGGTATAAATGTTTCATGACCTTATTCTAAACATTGCCTCCAACTTAAGGGAACTTTTATAGATAATGGCTAAAGAGTCAGTCAACCAAGTTGGGGTTGTTTGAGAAATAACCCTATCTATCAACTCTTTATACACTTTTATGGTAGCCATGAGCTGGTCAAATTTTATTGTCTCCCCCATTACTTTTTAGTTAGCCCAAAATAGAACCAGTTGATTGTTGCACTGCTAATGTCCATGACAATCCCTCAAACCATTACAAACTCAAGTGATGTTTGTAAATGATTCAACAATATTTTTTAGGGATTTAGTTCAGCCCCTTACTACAAAATGAATTACTGGACCATGGTTTTACAGTAGGTCTTGGGAGGTATAGTGAATAGAATCCATGCCGGAGTCTGAAACAAGGTTAGCATGGACAGGTGATCTTCTAGCCCTTTGAGGCTGATTTGCTTCTCCTCAGTGAAGCTACGGTGAGTCTTGACTTTAGTCATTTGTATGCCTGCTACATATAGGTACTTGGACCTTTTTATTGCAAACCAGGAGGTGGACTAAAATTCAAACTTTTAGTGCACCTCTTCTCTTTTGTGCAGCTCAGTGCTATTGATACATTGAGGTATTTAAAGACTCTCTAAACTCACTAGAATGAGTGTGACTTTGAACATGCGGGTGAAGAACTGTGCTGCTATGATCCTTCTAATGCAGACTTCTCTATATCACTCACATTGCCCTCTACTTGGGAAACACATGTCTCGATAGACCTATCTTCTTAAAATTAGAAGGGAGACATGGGTGTTGGTTATGCTAGGGCCTTTGGCTTCTAGTTTATAGTCTGAGTTGCGGTCCTCCTTAACAAAGCCCTCTAACTTATTATGCCATCGGGACCTCTTGTGAGGTGTAGCCCTCTTTCTCCGGGCTAGTATTTATTTCTTGCCTCTATGGGTCATCTATTTGGGAGCCATAAGCTATCAAAAACACACCATTAGTATCCAATCATATCAATCAACGCAAAAAAAAGCACCTACAGGTACAAATCAAAGTGTTAGCTTGTAAATGATATCTACGATCCATGGAAACAGTGTTATAGATCATACGTTCTATCAAGGGACCGTAGAATAACTCCCCGGGTCATATTTTCAACATGAATGAACTTTGCCAAAAGTTTTCTCATCATACACCTTCTCTGATGTTTCCTATGGTGGGATTTATATACTGTATATCAAATGTACGAACGTGAATCCCTTCGTGAAAGATAATTCCTCATACTAAATCTCTAAAAATTTCTATGATAGAATTTATGGACCATATATATGACCATGAATAAAAAAAATTCAAACTGAGTTCTCTAAAACATTCTACGGTGGGATTTACTGTCATATATCTATTAGTATGGCCATGAATCCCTTTGTGGAACTATAAATTTTAACACTTAGCATTTTTATTTAATATTTAAGTCAATTTACGGAGAAAAACCAAATTTTGCCTGTATATGAATTATACAATCCACACATGTCATCTTTCTCACCAAATCAGGCTATTTTAACCTGTTAAGCCTCAATGTTTTTTTATTTTTAAGCTTCAAAACCTAATAACTATACACCAAATAGTTCACCCAACCCCTAATTTGACAAAATCAATAAGAATTTAAGGGGTTTATGCCCCTTAAATTATCAAGCATCCTTGGGTGTAAAACCCATCGAATATTTGACCCTGGGCCCAGGGGCAGAGCTAGGTGGAGCCCACGGGGTTCACCCAAACCCATTCGTCAAAAAATTACACTATATACGTAAAGTCAAATTCTGGTTTTATGATTATATATATTAAAATGAACCCCTTGAAACCAAATGAGAAGCCTAGCTCATAGGTTAAGGGGGTTCATTAATATCCCCACGTCCTGGTTTCAAGTCCCATTAACTGCCTTTTTTTCCTCCTTTTTATGCTTTGGAAAGTCCATAGGCCATAGCAAAGCTAATTTGAAATAGGCTTATTTTTCTCTTTTATGCTATTTCTCCATTTCAATTTTCTTTTCACACATCTTTTTTTTTTTGTCTTTTTTTTTTATTACTCATTTTGTTTCTACGTAATTCTTTTTTCGTGTATTAATTCGAAGAAACTCTTTTTAAAAATGACGAATTGTTATTAAATTTGAAATTGAGATAGAAAAAGTATTTTCTTAAAATAAGGTAAATTAAATTTAAAAGTCGTGACTATCCTTTTAACAATATTTGTTTAATTAAATTTCTTTCTTTCATTTCATGATATTTCTTTTCTATTTTTTTCAATTCTATTCTAGAGAGATGGAAACTAAACTAAACTTATTTGATTTATTCATCATTTATCTTTTTTACAAATGATGAACTTAGTAAATTGAACTAAAACTCGACGATGCCATTTATTTATCTTCTGAATATGCATTATAATATTAGTAACTCAATTCTTACACCTTTTTAGAGAATCTTGGTGATTTTCAAAGTAACATATGATTGAATAGACACTAACTCGGATCTTTAAAAAAAGTTATAAAAAAAAAGCATAAGAAATTTTATGAAGGCTCGGTGGAGCAGGGTAAAAGTAGGAAGAAATGCTAAACGTTCTATGAAAAGGTAAGTTAAATTTAGTGGCATGGGCGGCTCAAGCACGCGAGGGGCCTAAAGCCAAAAATAAATGGGAGGCCTTAAATTTTTGGAAAAAAATAATATCTATTTTATCTAAAATCTATTTTTAAAATCTTTTTAAGATGTAAATTGTTAATATATATTTTTAAGAATTATTTTGAGATACAAAATTGTTCTTTCTTTTTATATGAAATTTTACTTTTTCTGCAAATAGTAATCCTTCCGTTGCAATTTGTTTATTTGATTTTGACTTGACACATAATTTTAAGTTTAAGAAAGTAAAAAAAGATTTTTGAATCTTGTAGTCTTAAACTAAAAATATATAGAATACATTAAAATGTCCTTTAATCTTGTGGTCTTAAACATCTCATGCAAGTGGAAAGTTGAAATAAAAAAGTTGACAAAAAAATATTCTTTTTGATACAGACTAAAAAGAAAAGTAAGACAAATAAATTAAAATGAGTAATACAATTTAAATATATATATATAATAATCTAATTATTGCTAAAAAAAGAGGCCCCTCAAAATTTGGGGCCTAAGGCGGTTGCCTTATTTTATAAGGCATAGAGCCGGCACTGTTTAGTGGGTTAAGGTTAATCTGGTCCTTTCCCATCTCGCTACATTTTTTATCCTGTAATTTTGCGTGTTTACTTCTTTATACTTTGAACCCCCTTGGTGAAAATTTTGGCTCTGCCACTGCCTGGGCCCATGAATTTCTAGGGTTAAATCAAGTTCCTAGACTACCCAATATTAGAGTATACTATATGGAGCATATATTGAGCTTTACACACCTTGTAGTTGAGTGATTGGGGAGGATTTGAGACAAAGAACTTTGCTTTCCTTGTTGTGCGTGTATATATGTGACAAAGAGAGCAGTGAGGATTCTAGGTGTGTTGGGGGGAGGTTAAAGGGAGACATTAGTGAGTTTAGTTCGTGGCTAAGGTCAACAATTATGAAGAAGGAAAGAGAAGGTGGAAATCTATCTATCTATCTATATATATATATATATAAAGGAGGGTTATAGACAAGGTGATGTGACACCTCTCTATGACCTCCATTCCTATTTATCTTTTTTCTCCTTTTTTGACATTTTTCTCTCTTTTCTCTTATTTTTTAATTAAAGAATTAACTATATTCTATCATATTTATTAAGTTTCATTAAATTTCTGAACAATTATATTAATTTATTGTGTATAAGTTATTATATTGATTACTAATTATTTAATGTACTAATGAAGAATTGAAAAATCACTCTAATTGTGCACTTTTTTTTGGCCCAAATTTTTTTAATTTTTTTTTGCCCTTCTTCTTATTATAAAATGACATTAATTCTAAGATTTTAAAGATTTTTCCTTTTAAAAAATAATTAATTTTGCTCTTCTTCTAATTATAAAATGACATTAATTTCTAAAATTTTAAAGAGTTTTCCATATTTTTTCTCCTTTTTATTCAATGTAGTAGTCATAACTCTCATAATTTTAATGTCCATAACCCCCAAACTTTAATTTGTAAGTTAGAAATGTCTTATGGTATTCCTCTATTTTGGCTATATAAACTTATATTTTGTTTCATGAAGATTCTCATCCAAATTTATCCTTTCTTCTCTATCACTTTGACTTGTGAATTATAACAAGTAACATGAAAGGAGTATATGAAGGCAAGAAATATTTTATTTTCAAGTCCTTTTTTTTTTCAATTTTATATATTCGATCGTGCTTTCTTAATTTTAGCATATATTTTATTACGTATTCATTATCTCTTCTCCATCACTTTGGCTTGTGAATTATAACATGTAACATGAAGGAAGTATATGAAGGCAAGAAATATTTCATTTTCAAGTTTTTTTTTCAACTTTATGTACTTGATTGTGCTTTTTTAATTTTAGAATATGTTTTTCTAATGTATTCGTTATCCTCCTCCAAGCAAGTATGATCTAGAAATCTTCACGATATTTTATTGAGGTAATAATAATTTTTAAATATGTTATTTTTGTATGGTTAATCAAAAAGTCAATTTGCGATGGACACTAATTTAATACATCAAGAAATATATTAATAATTGACTTTTCAAAAAGTCAATTTGCGATGGACACTAATCAAAAAGTCAATTTGTATGGTTAAAATTTTTCTTGATGTATTAATAATTTTTCTTTTCATTTTTTATTACTTTATGAATGTAATAGTATAGGTTATTTTTTATATGTCTTAGCTATATAACTACAAAAATTTATGTTTGTATATTATTATATTTGTAGTCTTTGAAATAATAATGTTATACGTTTCTTATGCAGGGAAACTATTTATCTTTTCTTTTTTACTTTCCCCTTTGTTTTCGCCGTCTATTTATTTATTTTTACAAATAAAATCAATGCATAATAATTAATATATTTAATTTCTAATAAAATTATTCATTCAAGATTTTTGTAATTTATGTCTCTTTATCTTCTTTATAACTTCTACTTTCAAGTCTCAAATAGTATTCGTAACTCATGTTTAATTTGTTTTGTTTTTATGATTTTTAAAAATATTTATAATGTGTAAGAAAATAGTAAATAAATGTTATAATAAAAATACAACATAAAAGTTAAAAACCTTTTGTATAGAGGATCAACTATTTCTAAGAAATATTAAATAAAAATTAAAATAAAAAATTAATATTTTCAACTTAATACAATAGATTATGTTTCAAATATAATCATTTATTTCATTGACTTCACTAATCATACACTCAAAATTTTATGTTTTATTATGTACATATGAAAAATTTGTATTTAAAAAGAAGTAAAGAATTTCTATTTTGCATAGTGAAAAAAACAAAAAAACATATCATATCCCAAATCATGACAAAGTCTACATACCTTTCTGTCACTGACCGAAATATAAATATTATATACTACTCCATTAAAATAAAAAACTACAAATATATAGATATTTTTAATATATAAACATTAAAATATATTAATTAATTATTTTTGTTTATAGTCGCGCGAAGCGCGAATTATTTCACTAGTTTTAAAATGTGAAAGTGAAAGGTGGAGGGTCGGGCTTTAATACCCTTCCATCAAATACTAAAGAATCTACCGCCATGGTCTGAACTTCAAGGTTAAAACCACAGTATGTAGAGTTCCTTTTGACCCTTGTGACTTAAAGTAGATCCACGACTGTAAATTTGTCCATAAAACTCCTTTGTGATCCGTGGAATCCTGATGTGAGGATATAATACACACTTTTTCATTACTTTTTCCCATATTTGTGCCTTTTTGAGAATAATTTAGCTTAATACTTATGGTTTATGCTTGATTTCATTATTTATCACTTATGTAAGGTGTTTTGTGTGATCTAGGTTAAAGGACATAAAGTAGGACTACAAAGGAGCATAAATAACTGATTTTCGAAAAGAAAAGTCCAAGACAAAGCAAAAAGGTCACACAGAGAGTTCCAAATATGAGGGGGGGGGGGGGGGGGCAAAAATACACCCCCTCTAATGTTTACACCTTGAATAAAAGACTCTAAGGGAGAGAAAAAAGATCTTGCAAAGCGAGCTCCAGGGCGAGTTTAGGAGGCTCGCGCTGCGAGCTACACACATCAGGGGAAATTTTTTCCCTTTTTCCTAGTCCAACTTGGAGTGGTCTCTTAGGTGTTTTTAAATACTATAAGTACCCCCCATAAGTCATTTTTAGCTTAATTTTTTCAGAAGGAAGAATAGAGGGGCACAAAGCTTCATCTCAACTCTTAGGGTCATTTCTTACACTCCTTTTCTTAGAATAATCCATTGATTATACTTTCATACTACTTTTTAATCGGAATATGAGTGGCTAAAAACCCTCCATCAAGGGTTATAGCCATAGTGTGAACATCGTACTACTTTTGCGTAATCTACCATTATGTTTGGTTCTTTTAACATTGTGATTATTATTCTATTGTTCATGATCAATAGGTTAAATGGATGACTTCTAGAATAACTAATGAGATGGAGACTAGAAATAGAACATGAGTTAAGGGGAGTAGGATGTGTCTATGGTTGGATTTGTGGATAGGATAGAGACATACCTAGATACACTTACTTGGGTCATCTACATAAAGAAAAATAAATACATTTGGATTGGTTCAGCTACCCCTTCTCAACAATGTAGTTAGAAGGCTTATTCGGGTAGATACTTAGAGGATCGAGAAACCATGACCATAATATCAACCCTATGATTCAACAATTTAGTACACGTCTTAATTATGCTTAATGAATATATATATAATACTATAGGATTACGTAAGAGACATATTCATAGGTCTTCATAACTCTGTGAACAACTACTAAAATCTTATTCACATTTACTTTAATCGTATTTGTAAAATTAACAGTTAAACAAACACCCAACTTTTAAATATGAAAATACTTCTTTTAACAACTATAATTGATAACGCCCAAACTACACCTCTAATTAAAGAAGCGTAAGCGGCCGTAGTCAAGTAAAGAACCCAACAAGGTAGGGGTCAAATCCCACAGAGAATATGGTGAAGATTAAGACTTTAGTGAAGTACGTGACTAATGGTCAATAGTTTCCGGTAAGTAAAAAGGGGGGGGGGGGTTTGTAATCAACGTGAACAAAAGCAACAATAATGTAAGAGAAATAATCAGTAGGAGAGAATGAAATAGGGACGTGTTCACCATGGCGTTGTAACAATGTCGATTCTAGGCTTAACCGGGTTCTTTCTATATGCGTGTCACGATGTGATTGCGTCAATTGTATCGTCTAAACGTCTCTCGACCAAATAAACAAATTTCCTTTTCTATTCTCTCGACCTTGAAAAGATGTGCTTTTTAGATTTCAATCCTAAACATCAAGTAGAGTAATCCAGTTACGGCATTAATCATAAGACGAGAGTTGGTAGTCTCGAATCCTCGTTGTTAATCAAGTTTTCCGGTTTTAATCTCTTTACTCAAGCAAATTAAACCTAGGCATGTTCTAATGTTTGCAACCACTAGAAAACGTGACATAATGTATGATTAACAACGTGACAACATGTATATCGAACCCAACGCTACCCGGAATCTATCTTGCTACGTTTACCATGGCTCCCACAACCCTAGTTGTGGGAGTTTTAGTTGTTCATGCTCGAAGAAGAAGAGAAAATAGTTGTATTCATAATAAAGGGAAGAAGAGTCTTACAATATAATGAAAACAATCAATCTTCCAATATCCAAGAACAAGAAAAAAACAAGAACTCAAGCACGAATCAAGAACACGAATTCAAGAAGAGCAAACGTGTTTCTTGATCTCAAAAACAACTAAAAACGTGTTTTAAATTAATGGGTGAACAACCATGTAAAATAAACCTATCCTAGGGTATTTATAGGAGTCAAAGAAACCAAATCCAAAACGGGTTAGGAGTCCTAAACGCGGACAGCCGCTGGCGCGCCACTGTTTTGGTGTGACGGCCCGGCTGACGGACCGTCGCTGCCTTGACGAACCGTCGCTGGCACCGTCACCCTTAGGCAGTGGCAGCCTCCTCCTTGACGGTCATTGTGACGGACCGTCACATGTGTGACGGGCCGTCACTCAGGCCGTCACTCTTAGGCAGAATCTCGTTTTTCTCGTATTTCCATCCGTTTCCGTGTTTGTTTCCATTTCCTACAAATACAACATAAAAACATTAAAAACAACAACGGTTGCTTGAAAACGTACGATTGTTCTTAGTAAAAAGGAGTCGGAAGTGCCGTAAATTTGCGGCACATCAACACCCTCAACTTAAAACGTTCGCTTGTCCTCAAGCAACATAACATAAAACAATAAAACGACTCAACTAAGCAACAAACTCGTGTCTTTAGCAACTCATGGTCATCCAACATTCATTCAAGCTCCCTCGTAGCACACAAATGTATGAAACACTAACTTGCAAGGATCCAAACATGTCATTCCGATATGATAGAATATTATGCATACACACGCGCAGCTATCCTAACGATCAATAGACAATATAGACATCTTGGTGCCCTCACCACAAAGAAATCCCATACACAAGATTTGGGATTAGGTAAGCGCTCACACTCACAAACGATTTCAAACAATGCACATGCGATACCATAGGCTTGCCCTTACTATTCTATTTCGGTTCTTCAGAAAGCCGCTCAGGATCACTACAGGACTTGTATTGGCTTGTAATGAGGCTTCGGGTGCAGGTATGATACATTTAGGGGTTAGTGACTAAGCCCTCCTTGGAACTACCGACATCTTCTTACCACATAACGTTACTTTGTCCCTCCTTATTCACCTCTTTATTCCCTTCTTTCTAGCTACAGGTGCGGCCTCTATATTTTGACAATTCTTTTTATTACTTTTTCAATATTTTTCATCTCTCTTTATTTTTCTTTTCTTAGGCACACACCCGGACTTTTCATTCTATTCACAACCAATCATCTCCATCCTCTTTTTCTTATCATTCAACTCTGTAGTAGCCACCCTCAACTTAAGCTGATTGCTTGCGTTAAGGTGCACAATGTCCATTGGCAGGACCAGGGCCAAAATAGGGTTTCAAAGTTAAACGGGAATGGTGACAGGTTGTTGAAAGAATAAGGTCAATTATGGCTCAAACAGGGATCAAGGGATTATTTATATTTGGGCGGTCTTTTAGGTTAAGTGGACTGCACACAAAAAGGGCCTGTGATCCTTTCCTAAGCAACCAAACTTCGAACTTAACAAAATAGACCGGGCAAGTTCTAGATGCATGCACAGAGTAAGAATTTATGACAATAATCTCACACGCTCTTGGCACCAAGAAACTATATCGCTACCAACTATCAAACAACCGCTCGGCTTAAGCATACTCATTCTACTCATAATCACACAATGACATACAAGGATCCAGACAGTCAATCGTTTCAACATAAGCTCAAAACCAGAAATTTTTTAAAACGGCGCCACTTTTGATAAGAAATCGCATGCTTTGCTATAGACAAAAAAAAAAAAATTTAAAAAAACAACCTAAACATGCCGGTTCTACTAGATAGCACACCGGAGGGAAAAGAAACACGGCAACAAAAACCCTCGGTGGTGACTCACAGGTTTCCCCACACCTTCAACTTAGACTCATGCATTGTCCCCAATGCATAGATATGAAAGCTAAAAACTGTGAGAATAAAGGAATACCTGTGCAGTCGATATGACTCAGATTCTGGAACGATGTTGGAGACCGCCAGGGTCTCCAAAACAGGAAAACTCGATGGAGTGTGGCGTTCCAACTTCCTCTTTGGGCTCCATCGCTAGTCGCGACAATTTCTTTGCTCTTTCTTTGCAGATTCTTTTGCGGTGTTTTCGTTTCCTTGATTTAATTTCACCGCCTTCCTCTACATGTTTATGCTCTCGAACCATCCTTCTTACAATAGCTAGAGTCTCAACCAAACCCTTCTCCTTAAGTTGCGCATCCGCAGGAACTTCCTGAATAGCATTGATGACCGCGACCACTCTCATGTCACTTGGTTGCTTCATCAGTTTAGACACATCGAACTTGACCATTTCATTGTTCAATCGGAAGGTCAGCTCGTTTTTCTCCATGTCGACCAATGCTCTTGCTGTGGCTAGCAATGGTCGCCCCAAGATTATGGGAACTTCGAAATCTACTTCGCAATCCAAGATCACAAAGTCAGCTGGGAAGATAAGCTTACCGATCTTTACTAGCACATCAGACAATATCCTTACGGGTCGCTTTACCGAACGGTCAGCCATCATCACTCTTATGGACGTTGGTTTAGGAGCTCCCAAACCCAGTTGTTTGTAGACGGCTAGAGGCATCAAGTTGATGCTAGCACCCAGATCACACAGGGCTTTCCCGAAATTGAGCTTCCCAACAGTGCAGGGAACCGTAAACGCACCTGGATCTTCCTTCTTTTCGACTAACGACCTAGAGGAAATAGCGCTGCAGTGGTGGAGGTTGTCTTCCGGTTCATAACTCACCGACCTCTTCTTTGTAATCAAGTCCTTCATGAACTTGGCATAACCGAGCATTTGTTCCAGCGCTTCCACCAATGGTATGTTTATTGAAATCTGTTTCAGCATGGTCATGAAGTTCAGGAACTTACCATCGTCAGCTTTCTTCTTCAAACGCTGTGGGAACGGAGGTGGTGGTCGAGGCATCATAGTTGGAAGCTTTTCAGCTTCCTTGCGTTTCTCCGCGGGCTTTGGAGTTTCCTCCTCTACCACCTCTTCAACATCCGCAATATCACCTTGAGTATGAATTACCGGATGTGATTCCGGTAATATTTTTCCGCTTCTTGTGGTGATCGCCATACAGCTTGCATCATTCCTCGGATGAGTGGTGTCGCTCGGCAAGGTACCTGTCTTTCTTGGGTTTAGAGATGCCGAGATGTGACCCACTTGCTGCTCTAGTTGCTTGATTGCGGTTGAGTGTGACTCCACTACCTGACTCAATGTTGATAACTCAATCCGCATTGCCTTTACTCCAGAGTCAGTCGATTCCACCTTAAGCAGCATCTTCGCCATCATGTTCTCAAGTTTGGACGTCTCAGCCTCGCTGCCAGCTTTATCCCGATTACCAGGTGGTATATACAACCCACCTCTATCGGTGTTGTTCCTCCAGTTTCCTTGGTCGCGCTCTTTGTAACCACTTTTCTCATAGTGGTTGTCTCGCTGATAATTCCGACCTTGGTTTCCCTGCCCATTGGCCTGGAACCCCCCCAAGTAATTTGCTTCCTCAGTCTCCATACCTTGGGAACCCACAGCTTGCACCTTCTCCATACCTCCTGAGCACAAGTGCTTTGTCAGGAGATCCATCTGTGTTTTCAGATGCGCCATGTCTTGGTCGCGCTCCTCCTCTTTCCTACGCTGTTCTGCTGACATACCAACGGTATAGGTGCTAGCTGCAACCTCTGAATCTCGTGTGTGCCAGGCCCTGTTGGTTTTGGTGAGCCTGTCCAAAATAGCTGTGGCGTCGGCAAAAGTGCGACCCATAAACGCTCCACCTGCTGCGTTATCCAATGTCGGCTTGGTAGCCAAATTTAGTGCCCTGTAGAATGTCTGCATCAAGAATTCGTTGTTCAGCTGATGGTTGGGGCACTGTGTCAGTTTCTTCTTGAATCGCAACCAAGTCTCGTGCAGTGCTTCATGCGGTTGCTGCCTGAAGTTGCTAATCTTGTCCCTCAACTGTATCATCCGAGAGGGAGGAAAGAACCTTTCTAGGAAAGCTCCTCTCAACTCTCCCCACGTTGCGATAGAGTCGGGGGTCAGCTCTGTCAACCATAATGCTGCCTCATCAGACAGAGACAACGGAAACAACCTGAGCCTGATCGCTGTCTGACTCACTCCTGGCAATTCGAATGATTTGCATATGCCCACGAAATTCATCAAGTGCTGATTTGCATCGTCACCAGCAACACCGCGGAACACTCCTCTCAAGTTCAACAGCTGGATCATCGTGCTAGTGATGTTGAACTTGGCTCCGGGCGGTAGCGGTGGAACAATAATGGCGCCCGTAGCGCCAGCTCCATCTAAATCGAGATCCTCATCATTCCGTGCGATCTCATCCTGCAGACCACCAGCATTCAGATTTTGTTGGGCCTGCAGTTCTGCAGCGATCCTCGCTGCCTCTAATTATGCGGCCATATTCCGCCTTAATGTTCTCGCAAGCTCGGGGTCGTAAGGTACTGTTGATTCACCCGAGCTTCGGGTACTTGGCATGCACAAATCTGTACCCTATCAAAAACAAAAACAACAAATAAACGTAAAGCAGGAAATTATGACTAAGAGTCAAATAAACACACTAGACTTAATCAAAAACCGTATTCCCCGGCAACGGTGCCACTTTTTGATAACGCCCAAACTACACCTCAAATTAACGAAGCGTAAGCGGTCGTAGTCAAGTAAAGAACCCAACAAGGTTGGGGTCGAATCCCACAGAGAATATGGTGAAGATTAAGCCTTTAGTGAAGTACGTGACTGATGGTCAATAGTTTCCGGTAAATAAAGGGGGGGGTTTTGTAATCAACGTGAACAAAAGCAACAATATTGTAGAGAAGTAATCAGTAGGAGAGAATGAACTAGGGACGTGTTCACTATGGCGTTGTAACAATGTCGATTCTAGGCTTAACCGGGTTCTTTCTATATGCGTATCACGATGTGATTGCGTCAATTGTATCGTCTAAACGTCTCTCGACCAAATAAACAAATTTCCTTTTCTATTCTCTCGACCTCGAAAAGATGTGCTTTTTAGCTTTCAATCCTAAACATCAAGTAGATTAATCCAGTTACGACATTAATCATAAGACGAGAGTTGGTAGTCTCGAATCCTCGTTGTTAATCAAGTTTACCGGTTTTAATCTCTTTACTCAAGCAAATTAAACCTAGGCATGTTCTAATGTTTGCAACCACTAGAAAACGTGACATAATGTATGATTAACAACGTGACAACATGTATATCGAACCCAACGCTACCCGGAATCTATCTTGCTACGTTTACCATGGCTCCCACAACCCTAGTTGTGGGAGTTTTAGTTGTTCATGCTCGAAGAAGAAGAGAAAATAGTTGTATTCATAATAAAGGGAAGAAGAGTCTTACAATATAATGAAAACAATCAATCTTCCAATATCCAAGAACAAGAAAAAAACAAGAACTCAAGCACGAATCAAGAACACGAATTCAAGAAGAGCAAACGTGTTTCTTGATCTCAAAAACAACTAAAAACGTGTTTTAAATTAATGGGTGAACAACCATGTAAAATAAACCTATCCTAGGGTATTTATAGGAGTCAAAGAAACCAAATCCAAAACGGGTTAGGAGTCCTAAACGCGGACAGCCGCTGGCGCGCCACTGTTTTGGTGTGACGGCCCGGCTGACGGACCGTCGCTGCCTTGACGAACCATCGCTGGCACCGTCACCCTTAGGCAGTGGCAGCCTCCTCCTTGACGGTCATTGTGACGGACCGTCACATGTGTGACGGGCCGTCACTCAGGCCGTCACTCTTAGGCAGAATCTCATTTTTCTCGTATTTCCATCTGTTTCCGTGTTTGTTTACATTTCCTACAAATACAACATAAAAACATCAAAAACAACAACGGTTGCTTGAAAACGTACGATTGTTCTTAGTAAAAAGGAGTCGAAAGTGCCGTAAATTTGCGGCACATCAATAATAACATATCACTAGCTTGTCAGCAACTAATTCCCTTAGGATCGACAAAATTGATTGTTTTGCAATCACTATAGAACTTGAGACCATGTATGATTTTTGGCATTCTTGACGATGATTATTGATAAGTTAAGATTTTTCTATTGTATTTGTTTTCATAAGTGTTAACAACTTGATCTTAGCTTATTATTGTAGATTACATGTTTATGCAACGTTCTGATAGCAATGCGGACTATTCAAAAACCAAAGAGAGCCTAACACTATTCTAGATCAAACTCGAAAGGTTCTTCCACAAAAGCTTAAAGGAGAAAGCTTTGTTACAAGCACAGAGAAACCAGTCCCCGATATTAATTATAGACATAGAGGTGAAAACCCCATCACCATCCCAAATTGTAGTTTGAAAAATGGCGATCTCACTTGCTAATAATATAACCTCCAACATTATCAAACTGATAATTAATGGAATATCGGAGATGAAATATAGTATGGTGGAGCTATTGTATTTAATAACACAATTTACAGGTCTAAAACCTAATGACCTGCAAGTGTATCTCCGGAACATCTTGGAGATTATAGACACCTATGTTACAGAAGGAGTCTCTTCGGACTGTGTGAGGCTCACGTTGTTCCTATTCTCGTTACTAGGGGAAGTAAAAAGGTCGCTAAAAGCTGAGCCTCCAAATTCTATCACTTCTTGGGTTGCCTTAGACTACAAATTCAATGCAAGGTTGTTCCCATCTTTTAAAAAGGCTAAGTTAAAAAGTGAGATTTTAGGGTACAAATAAAAAGAAGAAGAAGGATTACCCTAAACTTGTGACCATTTTAAAATGTTGTTGTTAAGTTTTTATCATGATCACCGTCAAACCCAGAAAGTTTCGGAACACACTTCCATTGAGAGTTTTGGTATTAACTCTAAATTGTTTCTTAATTCATCTACAGGTGCATTAACTCTAAATTGTTTCTTAATTCATCTACAAGTGCACTAGCACTGGAGATTTTTTTTATGAATTAGTGTTTTTGTTGAATAGGTTAGAAATTGTCACAACCCAGCTACCAGTCCATGCGGGCACCTACTCTAAATCACCTAGATAGGAGAACCCTTACCACACGATTAAAATAGGCAATGCGGAAGTAAATAGGAAAATAAAAACCAACTTCAACCCTTTGAATACAAATGTAAAGCTTTTCAAGACATAAGGAACTCTCCCTATGAACTAGTCTAAACAGGTACAAGAGCTTCTAAGAGAATGCAAAAGCAAAACAATACATATCTCCCTCCATAAGAAAGAGAGAAGTAGATGCTACCAGAGATCACCATCGTCTTCACCTAACAAACATCACTTATCCTGCAACCAGACTATACCAAATGTCATAGCAAGAGTAGTATCAGTATAAACAACATGTACTGGTAGGCATCATTGGTCGACCAGAATCCACCACATAATATCATGTAAATAGTAAGAAGAAAACATACAACTTAAAGTTATACAATCTCGGTCCTTTATCAATAGCCCTTACTACCCTGGTATAATATCCATGAACTTATACACTCTATCCCAAGCCTCCCTACTCGTTCCGCTGCCAACTCCACCATTAGAAGACATTCCACCCTTCTATCTTGGTCATAACCTGACCCCTTATAACAGTTAGACTTCCCAAGCTTACCCATCTTGCCAAACACTATAAATACCTTACTGGTTCCAATCCCGAAATCAGATTTGCTAACTATCCATGTTAGCTAGTCTGTCACTCTCACTTAAGATCGTATGCCAACAAGCCTGGCCCTTGACCCTTAGCCATTTAAATGGACAATCTGCAAAACTCTAATTTACCACCCTGACTCAACCACCCCTCAAGTCATGGCCCAGACCACATTGAAATATATGTACAGTCTAAGTTAATGAATATAAACAAGACTTCCAGTCATCAACCTGATAAACCATGTCAAGACTCTGTTTATAAACCATTAACCAAGACAACAACTATGACTCTACAACAATAAGTTATGTCCAACTACCCAAGTGAACATACAACATATAACTATGTCACAACGTGCAAGTAACCCGGACTACAGAAGGATCCTTAGAACATAGTCTACGGTGTTTAACATACAATGCTGGTCTATATAAGAACCATCCCAGCATCTAAACATACCAATCTGACCACTCATGGACCAACATATAATAAATACATCACAAAGAACAAGCCCGGTTCACTCATGGAACCAACATGTAATAAATTCATCACAAAGAAGAAGCCCAGTTCACTCATGGAACTAACACATAGAAGAACAATCAAGTATGTACCAAGCATGGTACCCAAGCCAACCATAATAGAATCCTTACCAGGTATGGTACCCGAGCCAATTGATAAGTATCCCATACCAGGTGTAGTACCCAAGCCAACCAATGATCTGTACCAGGCGTGGTGCTCGAGCAAACCAAAAATCACATATATCACACAATCACAATCACATTGAATACAAACCACACTTGTAAGGCTAACAAGTATTTAAAACAAGTTCATTGCAAGAGATTGACCACAATATATCATTCACATTCATCCCGTATTTCCTAAACATGTATTGTACAAGTGATACTAATGAAATAGTTAACATGCACACATAATGTAATTTGGGAAATAATTCAACCACCACCTACTACAACTGGCCTGGTTCATTATTCCAACATTGATGACATGTCAGAAGACTAACCCCAGCCTAACAAATTAAGCATATTTATTTATATACCTCGAATACTAGACTTATTTAAGAGTATACATACTTTCATAGGGAGTCCATCCCCTAATACCATGAACTCTAAACCTTTCCTATTCATCACATCCCCCTCATTTGTAATAAGCTCGGGAATTCACTGTGACCTAGCTATGCCATCACACTTAATCATTACCGGTGCCATGAACCCACCACAAATCCGATTACCCAAAGATTAAAAACCATAATATAGTACACATCATTAGTCATAGGGTCAAAATTACCTACCACAGTAATTCCCCACCCTAAAAAACAATAATCAATATATTTTAGCCATCCAGACTTCGTGCCCGAAGGCCTAAGCATGACATTTCCCATCAATATATAAAATATTATACATTCTGAAAATAGGTCTAAACTACTCAGTTAATCCTTTCCTACCTGGATGCCAAGCAGTTGTTGTAGAAGTCTGAACACAAACTTCTCGCTCTATGGAGGCAAATTCTAATGAGAACTAGGCATGGAATCTATGGGTTTTACCCCATAAAAGCCAAAATCCCTCCTCTCCAGTGCCTACAAGCTATAGGAAAGCCTAAAAGATTTATTGGAGCGACGCTCATCTTATTCCAACTGAAGAGGAGAAGTCCAATATAAAAATCTTCATTCCTAGTTACTAGTTTCATCAGCCCACTATAGCAGCCTGTTGGCCGCTACCATAGTGGCGCTATAACAGGAACATTCCTGCTATAACAAGATGACTTCAGCTTGAGCAAAATTTCAAATTCTAAAATTTTTCATTGTGTCACTGCAAATTAAGTCAAAAGCGTATTTCAATGGTTCCCATAACTAGAAATAAGGTGCCTTTTAAATAATGACTGAACAGGTCATTACAACAATAAGTAATCCAAAGAATATCGGTGAGTCTAATAGAAGTTCTATAAAAAAGTATGCAGAGATTTTGGTGGTTGACGGGATCCCTAGTCTACAAGAACAAATTGCCATAATGAGCAACAATTTTACTAAATTGAGCAATTTTCTTATGGGAAAAGTGCAATCTCAAGCTCAAGCTCAATAAGGTCAAAAAGTGTCTTTGTTTTTTGAGTTCTATAGAGGTGACCATACGACTGCTATGTGCAAAGATAATTAATAGTTCATACACTTTCTAGGTTATGTAGGTAGAGGCACAACAAATCATGATTTCAAGAACACCTACAACCTAAGTTGGAGAAATCACCCTAACTTATCATGGGGTAGATATCAAAACAAGAATTAATATAAGGTACAAGGTTAGCAGGAAAGCTATCAGCAGAGTTAGAATAATATAGTGAAAGACTAGCTTGATGAGAAAAAGGATGTGTTAAGAAAATTGGCTAAAGGTAAATTGAAATAGGAATCTAGTCTAAGAAAAGATGACTTAGAAATCTGAAGTATGGAGAGACGAATGGGTCAAATTGCTGAAGAACAAAACATGAGGACTCCAAGAGGCTTACCTAGTTTTATGGATCCCAACCAAAAATAGGTAAATACAATTTTAGCTAGGAGATGAAATATAATGACCCTCATAGTCATTTTCCCGTGTTTGTGTATTTTTACCATTTTGACCCTTTCGATAGCTTTTACACTACTTAGGTGACTTCTTAAGAAGGGTTACACACTTCTCAAGGTGTTTGATCCAGTTTTATAGGAGACTCTATTTCTGAATTCTTAAATTTGAAATGCTTGACTTTGGTCAACATTATGAGTAAACAAGCTTGGATAAGAATTCAGTTAGCACTATTAGCTCAAAATTATGGATTTTGGGCTAGTGGAACCTTTGGTTAGTGTGCCGAGGCTTTGAAACTCATTTTGGGTACTTTGGTAATTTTTATAAAAAAAACCAAGAAAGGGGTTAACTTTGGTCAACCTTTCATTAAATTTACCTCCATTGGTCATTTTGATGATTCTGTTAAGTCTGGAATGCCATTTTAAGATGGGTAACATGTTTACTTTGTGTTCACAAGATTCTAATTGAATCCTAAGGGTCTATTTAGAGTCATTTTTTGACTTGGTGTTTGCTGGTTTTTCACACCTTTCTTCACATTGATCATGAGGCCTTTGCGATTATGAGGGTCTAACCTTTTTGACAATCGCATTTGTGTGGGACCCTCTACAATTGCGATGAAGGATCTGCTGAGGCACTATCCAGTTCCTTCTCATATGCAAAGGGGAGAATTATGTCCATGATGGTCCAACTGGGTACAGTCTTGCAATCGTGATGGGGTCCACGCAATTATGATAAAGGACCTTTAGCTGTATAACTACTCCCTCCTTCATTTTTAGCTCATTTTATTCAGAAAAATTGATCCTTTGAGAGTTGGAGCTTGTTTCTTGGTGGATTTTTCAGCTGTATTCATTTTGAGTAATTTCCTAATACGTTTCTAGTGTATTCTTATTCTTTTTAAGCATTTATCCATATTTAATTTCCATAATTCTTGACTTAATTCTTAAATATTCTCCATTAATCAAGTAGCTTTCGAGGTTGTTTTAATCAACTAAATAATTTTCTTTGTAGCCCAATAATTGGGCATGAGTTTATGACCCTATAGGATGAATAATTGCAAAATTTATTTCTATTTTCATTGACGACCTTGAGGTCAATTTTTGACCCGATTACTGCCTCGAACATTGAACTATTGATATGTTTGTTGTTAGTCCTATATTGATGTATAGATTATTATTGTGATGTCATGGCAGTGATTTGAGGCGCTACGGAAGGGGAAAGTTCCCAAGTGATAGGTCATAGTTGTCGTTCGGCTTTATGGTATGTTACAATTTCCTTTCTTTAGACTTAGCTCAGTTAGATAGTATATTTCATAAGTTTCATGAATGTTAGGGGTATGTTGTAGGGTAGTATTAGGCTTAACACTTTTTTGGTTAATTGGTCAATTGCAGGACTTAGTATAGTATTTCATATTAAACCTTTGTTTAGGTTGCATGTAACCTTAGCATGATTAAATTAATGAATCTTTAGTTATGCTTAGGGAAGGTTTTCATGGTAGTGTAGACTTTTATTGTTTGGTTTTTTGCTTATAGCTTATCTTTTTGTATTATTCTTTATGTTATGTTATTGTGGGCCAATGGATGGTGGGTTCATTGTGATGGAATGCATACATCTATGCATGTACGTACTTTGATCATGGCACGATTTGGAAGAAAATATTGGCTTTTTGATTTTAAAAAAAGGATACTTCACTTTTTGTACAGTTTTAGGTTACAATGAGGATTGCATTGACTTATCACTAATTTCTGGGATGGAAAGACTATATGACTTTTTTATATTCGATTCGAGAAATATTTCTAGACCTTTTCAAAGTTTTTTCTTTATTGCATATGTTGATGAGATCCAGTGGCCCACGAGACTACTTTGAGTTTTGTTTTATTGCATATGTTGATAAGTTCTAGTGGCCCATTAGATTACTCTGGGTTTTACTTTATTGCATATATTGATGAACTCCAGCAGCACGAGGGATTATTCCGAGTTTTACTTTTCTGTATTGGCCACATTCTGCACTGCATCATCCCATATTGCACAATATTCTCCTTCTTTTCGTACATTGAGTGTATTACTATCATATTGCACAACATTCTCCTTGTATTCGTACATTGAGTGTATTACTATCATATTGCACAACATTCTCCTTGTATTCGTACATTGAGTGTATTACTATCATTATTATTATTATACATTGAGTGTATTACTAGCATTATTATTATTATTATTATTATCTTTACCTTTATTTGATGGTACATAAGATTTGTAGGGTAGTCTTCGATTATAGTTACTTTTATGTTTCTTATATCATATTTTATCTTTTTAGCTCAGTCGGCCTATGATGCCTACTGAGTACCTCATGTTTTTGATATTCATACTACACTTCTGCATCTTTTTTTGATGCAACACCTACTATGAATCACTCTTGTTGATCCTCTACTTATTCGTGGACTATCATTGTTTGAATTATGGTGAGCTCTTTGCATTTGAAAATCTACTGCTTTCCTTCTTAGATATTATAGTCTCTATTTTTGTACTTTGATAGACAATTGTACTTTTGTATAGCCTTATTCTCCTACTTAGAGGCTTTTGTACCGGTGACACTAGGTCTGGGGTTGGTATCTTGTATATATATTATCTTCTTGATTTCTTTCAGGCCAATATTATATATTTTTTACCGCTATATATATATATCAATGCTTGTGGCCCCTTTATCTTATTAATTTGCTTCCGCATTATTTATGTGATGCCTTAGTTTAGTCCTTGTGTTGGGGCTTGTCTTTCCTACTGTGGGTTATAGTAGGTGCCATCATAGCCCAATTTTGGTCGTGACAGCGTGGTATCAGAGCTTTAGGTTCACCAGTTTTACCAGTTCAAGAGCAAATATCTAGTATAGTCCCACAAATTGGTACCATAATGTTTATATCCTATCTGCAGGAGGAAATAAGGCATTCCAAAAAAAATCCAACCATTTTTATTCCTTATCGTGCATTTTTTACTTTATAAATTTCTAAATTTCATTTGTTTCACTCTTTTTTAGATGATTCAGATGAGATCATATGCCAGCAAAGATAAGGCTCATACGCCTGCAGCTAGGGCACCAGCTGAGGGTCAAGGCAGATGTCGACCTAGAGGTCAAGGTAGGACATGAGCTGTGATACCAGCTCGGGCCCAGGATAAGGCACCATCACCAGAGCCAGAGGTAAAGGTGGAGCATGTTCAGTAGTAGCCAGAGTATGTGGGGCTAGCGTAGCCTCAAGTGGGCTTTGCAGCCACATTGGTCTTTCCATATACTTTGGTTAGGATCTGTTGCTTTCTAGAGGGTATGTCACAAGCGGAGACTTTGAATAGCACTCCAGTGTTTAACAAGTTAGAGATGAGGCATAAACTTCAGCTCAGGCCGTAGCACTGAGTGTTCAGGGTTTGGAAGTGAAACCTGCCGCTGTAGCTCTCCAATTAGAGGTATTGTTGGGTTTTGTTGTTGCTCTACCTATTACAACTAGGCCATCTATGTCTTATGAGGATCAGAAGATGCTTGGTTTCTTTATCAGATTGGGTCCTCCAAGGTTTTTAGGTGCTTCAAGAGAGGACGCCCATTGGTTTCTAGTGAGTTTCCATGAGATGTTGCATAACCTCAGGTTTGTAGAGTCGTACCTGGTTGATTACATTGCATGTCAGATTAAAGGGTCAGCAAAACATTGGGGAAGAGCTTATATTGAGTATAGTCCATTCGGGTCACCTCTAATGACTTGGGCTCAGTTCTTTGAGGATTTCATAGAGAAGTATGTTCCTCACAGCATGAGAGAGGGGTTGAGAGATAAGTTCACGAATCTTCAGTAGGGTTCCATGTCAGTTTTTGAGTATGAGTCGTGGCTCCATGAGTTATCAAGGCATGCTGCTATGATTATGCCTATAGAGCATGTGGGAGTTTGCCAATTTGTTAGGGTATTCATTCCACCTCTTTGTTTGGCTATAGAGCAGGTAGTGGCATTAAGGGTTACATTCCTTGCAGTTGTTGATCAAGCACAAACTATTAAGGGTGTACATTGCGAGGCCTATGGAGGCAGCGATGGAAGATCTCGTTGTCAAGGTAGTTTCAATGGTTCTCAGTCCTGAGGTAGGGGATTACTCCATAGAGGTTACCTTCAGCATTATCAGTTTTAACAGGACCATTCAAGAAGCACTACAAATCTCCATGAGTGGTTATTCATGTTAGAGTGGTCAGGGCAGCCAGAGTTTGGGTCAGACTTTTGGGGTGCATATTTTTTTAGTCAAGCCATGATGGACATTCTAGTTAAGTTGTTTCATTGCAGCAGGGTGCATCTAGTAGAGATTAATATTAGTGTGATGAGTTAGAACACTTTTCCTGGGATTGTCCCATGTTCAGGCAGGGTAGACAGCAGGGTCAACTAGTTTAGTCCCCTAGGGCTCTCGTGCAACCAGCTAAAAGTGATACATATGATAGTAGGGGTGGCCCCCAGGGTGCACGAGGTGGTTCTCAGTTGGGAACATCAGGTGATCATGGCAGATAGAGCCATATGTATGCTTTTCTGGGCAGGCTAAATGTTGAGGCTTTAGATGTTGTCATCACATGTATGCTCTCCATTTGTCATCAGTTGTCTTCTAAAGTATTTGATCTGGGGTCTATATTTTTGTATGTGACTACCTGCTATGTTACTGGTCTAGAGTTATTGGCTTTGTCATTACCGGTGTATATGCATGTAGCTACTCCCTTAAGATATTTTTTAGTAGTGTATCATATTCATTGGTCTTATATGGTGACTATCTTGGGGTATGACACTTGGTTAGACCTATTTATCCTAAATATAGTGGACTTTGATGTGATTCTTGTCAAGGATTGGCTATCTCCTTATCAAGCGGTCTTTGATTATTTTGACGATATTATTACTCTGTGTATGCATGGTGTATCTCAAATAGTCTGAAAGGGTACCCATATCCATGTTCCAAGAGCATTTATATCATTTATAAGGGGGCGACAATAGGTAGGTAAGTGGTGGTTGGCCTATCTTATGTATGTCTGTGATTCTAGTGTTAACACTCCTCATGTTGAGTCAGTTCTTGTGGTATGCAAGTATTCTTATGTGTTTCCTATTAATCTATCGGGTCTTTCTCTTGATAGTGAAATTGACATTAGCATTAATATTAAGCGAGAACTCAACCTATTTCTATTCTGCCATATAATATGGCACCTACCGAGTTTAGGAAGCTTAGGGAGCAGTTTCAGGATATTATGAGTAAGGGTTCACTAGGCATAGTGTGTCTCCTTGGGGTTCTCTTGTTCTCTTTGTGAAGAAAAAGGATGGTTCTATGCGTATGTGTATTGACTACAAACAATAGATAATGTGACTATCAAGAATATGGTATCCAATGTAACGTATTGATGACTTTTTTGACCAGCTACTTGGTACAATAGTATTTTCTAAGATAAACTTGAGGTTAAGTTACCACCAGTTGAGGATCAGGGTTGCGGATATTCCAAAGACTGCCTTTAAGACTCAATACAGTAAATATGAGTTTCTAGTTATGTCTTTTGGTTTGACCAATACCCCAAAAGCATTCATGGAGTTGATGAATCATGTATTCAGAGCCTATATGAATTTATTTGTCATAATGTTCATCGAGGAAATCTTGGTTTAATCAAGAAGTTGGGAGGAGCATAAAAGGAATTTTAGAGTTGTGCTTCAGACTTTGTGGGATCAGCGATTATATGCCAAGCTCTATAAGTGTGAGTTTTGGCTTGATTCCATGGCATTGTTGGGACACGTGGTGTCCAAGGATGGATTATGGTTGATCAAGCCAAGATTGAGGCAGTTTGTGATTGGGTTAAGCCCAGTTCTCCTACCAAGGTTTGAAATTTTTCTAGGTTGGTAGGTTGCTATAAATAATTTATGGAGGGATTTTCTTCTATAGAATCTCCTTAGTGTGAGGAGAGCTTGCTAAAGCGCAAGGCCTTATTGACTTCAACTCTGATTCTTACTCTTCCTGTTGAGGGCTAGGGGTTTACCGTATATTGTGATGCTTCAACAGTTAGTTTAGGTTCCGTATTGATGTAGCAGGGTAGAGTTATTGGATATGCTTCCTAATAGCTGAATGTTCACAATAGGAACTACCTCACTCATGACTTGGAGTTGGCGGCTGTAGTCTTCGCATTGAAGATTTAGGGGCACTATTTGTATGGATTTCATTTTGAGATCTTTAATGACCATCGTAGCCTTTAGTACATTTTCAGCTAGAATGACCTTATTTTGAGCTAGTGTAGGTGGTTGGATTTGTTAAAGAACTATGACATTTCGATTCTTTATCACTCGGGTAAGAAAAATGTGGTAGCAGATTGTTTGAGCCAGAAGGCAGTGACTATAGGGAGTTTAGCTAGCAGTGGAGGAGCAACGTTTGGCTTTTAACATCCAGTCCTTAGCTAGCATTTTATGTAGAATTGATATTTTTGAGCCTGGGAAGATTCTTTCTTGTGTTGAGGCTAGGCCTTCATTATTGGAGCAGATTTGGGAATAATAATTTGAGGATGATTCGAGATAAGGTGTTGAGTGGTGATGCTAGTAAGGCGACAATAGATCCGTAGGGTGTGTTTAGGATTGAGGGTCATATCTGTGTTCTTAGAGTTGGAGACTTGGTGAGGTTGATTATGAAAGAGGCCATTATTCTAGATATTGTATCCACATGGGGGCAGCAAGGATGTACCATAAATTGAGGAAGCACTACTGGTTGTGTCAGATAAAGCGGGATATGTTGGATTTTGAGTCAAGGTTCTTGAACTGTCAGTAGGTGAAGAATGAGCACCAGAGACTAGGTGGTTTTATCCAGAGGCTACCTATTCTTGAGTAGAAATTAGAGTGTATAGCTATGGGCTTTATGGTAGGATTGCCACATACTTTTTAAAGGTTAATGCTATTTGGGTCATCATGGATAGGTTGACTATGTATGCTCACTTTCTGTCGGTTCAGACTTCATATAGTTCAGAGAGGTTAGCTTAGATCTATATTCAAGAGGTTGTTCATTGGTATGAGTTGGTTGTGTCTATTATTTCTGACTGTCGTACTTAGTTTACATCATATTTCTTGAGGTCTATTCTGTGAGAGTTGGGTAACCGAGTTGAGCTTACCATGGCATTTAACCCATAAACTGATAGTCAGTCTGAGCATACTACTCAGGTTCTTGAAGATAAGCTATGGGGTTGTATAATTGATTTTGGGGGTCAATGAGACCAGTTCTTGGACTTGGATGAGTTTGCGTACAATGATATCTACCATTTGAGTATTCAAATAGCTCCTTTTTAGGCATTGTATGGTAGGAGGAAAAGGTCTCTAGTGGGATCGTTTGATCCTTTCAAGGTTAGGTCGTGTGGTACCAACTTTTTTTTGCTCTATTCTATGGACGAAGTGCGGGTGATTCAAGAGTAGAAGAGCTATCCTGATCGGAGGTCACGAGACTTGGAGTTTATGGTGGGAGATAGGGTGTTCCTTTGTGGGTCCTTTATGAAGGACGTGATGAAGTTTGGGAGAAAGGGCAAACTTAGCCCAAGGTTCATTAGCCCTTTTGAGATTGTGTTGTAGATTGGGGAGGTAGCATATGAGTTAGCCTTGTCTCATGCTCTTTCTGATGTTCACCCTATTTTCAATGTTTCTATGTTGAGGCGGTATATACTGGATGAGTCTCACGTGCTTCAGTGGGATTCAGTTTAGTTGGATGAGACTTTGGATTTCGAGGAGGATCCTATTGCTATTTTGGACAGGCAAGTAGGAACTTGAGGTCTAAGGATATTTTGTTCGTTAAGGTTTAGTGAAGGCGTCGTCCATATAATCCTCACCTTTTTGAGCTTGACATGAAGACCATATATCCTTACCTTTTTGAGCCTTCAGGTACCTTCTATTATTTAACTCTCGAGGATGAAAGTCTTTTTAGTAGTAGATTTTGTAATGACCCTCATGGTTATTTTCTCATTTTTGTGTTTTTTACTATTTTGACCCTTTTTGTAGCTTCTACACTGCTTAGGTAACTTGTTAGAATGGGTGGCAGGCTTCTCGAGGTATTTGGTCAGGTTTTAGAAGAGAATCCCTATTTTGGAACTCTTAAAGTTGAAATATTTAACTTTGGTCAACATTCTTAGAAAACCGACTCAGATGAGAATTTTGTGGCTTTCAGACTTGTTTTTGGGTACTTGGGTGATTTTTATGAAAAATCAGAAAAGTGTTGACTTTGGTTAACATTTTATCAACACCACCTCCATTGGTCATTTAGATGATTCCATTAGGTCCAAAATATTATTTCTAGTAGGGTAGCATATTTGGTTTGTGTTCACGGGATTCTGAATAAATCTTGAGGGTGCATTAGGAGTCATTTTTAGACTTATTGTTTGCTAGTTTTTCAGCTGCTGGTGCAACTCACCTTTCTTTATCTCATTCTTGATGAGGCCTTAGCATTCATGAGGGTCTATCACGACCCAAATACCGGGGCATGCGGGCACCTAATCTAATCCACCTAGGTAGGAGAACCCTTACCACCCGATCCAATAGGAAATGCGGAAAAAGAAGTAAACCTTGAAAAAAACCTTTTTAATACATGAATATATTTACAAGAATGCGGAAACCTTTTACAATTTTTGAAATCATCCCTCCCTAGAATCTAGTCTAACCCGGTACAAGAGCTACTACAAGATGATACAAAATGAAGAAGATTCAACTCCCACCATAGAATCAAAAGTAGGAGTTGCTGGAGAATCACCGTCATCCTGAACCTGTGAAACATCACAACTCCTGCAACCAGACTATACCCGAAAGGTAAAGCAAGAGTAGAATCAATACAAAAACATGTACTGGTAGGCATCATCAGTCTTCCCGAATCCACTCCTACCATCATATAAGAAATCAAGGTAAATACATGAGTTAAATACTCCAACCCCTTTCACATCCACCTTTATCAAAGCCCGCTTCGGAAATGACCTTCCTATCCCTTAGACTTTCCAAGTCACCTTGACATTACCCGACATCTATGACCATACCCGGGCTACCATTCCTTTACCCTTATCAACCACTATGACTTAAAAACTCGGAGTAAACCCCACAACTTAGTGACGTAGACCACAACTGTCGCACCGCCACCTACTAGTACAAAAATGTTCTAATGAAACCCAGAGCAATACTCGGCAAGTGACAACAATCAATGCTATAACCAGACCACAAGTCTCTCCCTTAGTTTATCAACGTACGCAACAAGTCTAATCGACATTGACAATTTCCAGTGACAACAAACATTTATCCTTTTTACATAACTCAGACCAAGAAATGATCCCTAGTACATCATCTATGCCAATAACATGCGGTCCCGATTCTCAGAAAAACCACCTTGTCACTTAAGCATACTAACACGACCCTTCAAGGACCAACTATACGCCAAATAATAATACATCCAAGCCATCTCAGGAACCCGTCATATAAAGAACAATAAGTTCACCCGCACTGGTAAAGCAGTGCAACATATAATAACATCCAGTAGCACAACTACAGACTCTCTGTCTACCTTTTTACTTATCAACTACAGAGAACAGGTTCAATAATCATTTAACAACAATAATAAACATGACATTTACCCCTTTTCATTATCCAGACCAATCAGGGATCCCTACACCAACACCTAAGTGTTAACATGCGATGCCCTGTCCACCCCAGGACCATCCCCACATTTAAGTGTAATAACCTGGCCTCTCTAGGACCAATGTAATCAATCACAAATTTAATATTCAATCCAGTACACTCATGGAAACATTGAAACATTGAAATGCAAACAATAATGCAATTAAACAACCCGTACTAGGCGTGGTACCCGAGCCAACCAATGTAGAACCTATACTAGGAGTGGTACCCGAGCCAACCAATGTAGAACCTGTACCAGGAGTGGTACCCGAGCCAACCGTTAGTATTACCCATACCAAGCGTGGTACACGAGCCAACCATTAGTATACCCGTACCAGACATGGTACCCGAGCCAACCATTAGTAAACCTGTACAAAGCGTGGTACCTGAGCGAACCGTTAGTATATCCCATACCAGGCATGGTACCAGAGCCAACCGAATGTCATAATAATACACAGTCACAAATAATGAACAAACAACACTTGTAAACCAACAAGCAATAACACTTAGTTCATTTCACAAGACTGAAAACAGGACTTTTGGACATAATCATTCCCTAAATATGCAACACATACAATACCTAGACCCAAATACACAAACATACATTGCATAGAGGAATCAATAACCATCACCTACCCTACTTCGGGTACACAATGAACCGTTAAATCCCGTTCGGAGACTAACCCTGTTTCACCCCCTTAAACATGCCATTAGATACATCTAGTCCTTACCCTCCTTCTAGTACTGAAATACAACATGTGGAGAGACGTCCCCTAACCTTGATAATTCCACCAATTACGATATTCTATATTCTTATAACAACATTTCAGAGAATCCTCTCTTTAACCTGTGGTTTAATTATCCAAGTTCCCAGTTCCTGAACCTTCACGGCACCCTAGTCCTCAGATTTTATCATCACACAACACTCAATTAAGCATATCAATCCAAAATGTCACAACAATTCATCAAAACTAAATCAATTCTAGATTAACTAATCAAAACACAATAATTTTTCCTCCAGACTTCGTGCTCGAGGGACGAAACATGGATTCTCCTTTTCAACTATACAACAAGTAGGAAATAGAAGCGGGTCAATCTACTCAATAAAGAAAACCTAGCCTACCTGGATGCCGAGGAGCTGTTCCATGCCCTTTCTGGCTCCGTGAAGGCATTCCTTGATGATTCTGTAGGCCTGAATATGTCGTTTTGCGTCCTTTCAGCCACAATCTCTCCTCCACATGGCTCCCAAGCTTTGGAGCAGCCTAGGAGGGTTCTTGGAGTAACCCTCGTCTGTTTTGGGGTTGAATGGGAGAGAATAAAAATATAAAATCCATTTTTGAGTTTTCTGATCCTGTCGCTCCGCTATAGCAGTCCATGATCCACTATAGAGGTACCGCCATAACGGAACCTACTGCTATAGCGGTGCTGACTGGCGTTGACTTCCACTATAGCGATAATTTCTCCGCTATAATGGAGGTTGCTATGGCAGTATGTCAACTGCTATGGTGGTTGACATGGGATAGAAAGTGATAAATCCTCTCAAAAGGGTGTATGTTACAACACACTTAATTTCTTGACATTCCAGAATAACCCCTTTACGTCAACCTTTATTCTGAGAGTTTTACTTTCCCGAATTTGATTTTGAAAAGTCCCCCAGACTCCTTTATATCTTAGCTAAATAGAAAACTAGCTCAAATCAAGACACTTTACCCAATCCTTACCCGTATTGCCCAAGATAATACCTTGCAACAAAATCGGTTGAGACTAGCCTAGCCCAGAATTTTCAATTCCCAAACCAAGGAGTTTCTTGACTCAAAAATTGGCATGAAAAGCTTACCCATAACGACAAACTCGGTCATTATAGGGTTTGACCTTTTTACCATCGTATTCATGTCAGACACTCTACTATCGCATATAAGGGTTCATTGGGGCCCGATCTAGTTCCTTTTTTGCATTCGCGAATGGTATGGTCGAGTTGATGGCAATCCTGTAATCATGATGAGGTCCCCATGATCAAGATGAAGGACCCAAGGTAGTACATATACTCCATCCTTGGGTTTTAAGCTCATTTTATTCATGAAAATTTAAACTTTGACACTTGGACTTTTTTCTTAGTAGATTTTTGCCTGCATTCATTCCGGGTAAATTACTAATACGTTCCTAGTGTATTCCCTTTCTTTTTATGCAATTATCTTTCTCTAATTCTGATAATTTCCCAAATCCACTCTTCAATTAAGAATAAATGTATGTGGTCGTTGGAAATATAATTTACCCAACTATGAGTCGATGTCGATCCATAGGGATTAGGCACAAATTGAACCAAAATTTGTATCCCAATTCACTATCAGCTTGCACATTGTGAAAAAATAACAATATGTGAAAATTGGGGGTTTCTTTGTAACAACTTTTTAGGAATTAAGAATAACAATTAGCAACGTTAACACAATTGTATCAACAAAGGACTTGAGGTCTAGAGGTGTGCTTTCGATGAGGTAGTAACCACAAATGGGATTTATAATTACCTTCAAATTGGTTACGATATGGGTAGCTTTTGTTTTGGTTATGCTCAAAGTCTTTCAACCCAAGAGCATGTATACTTTGGGTTCTCCCAAACCCCAAAGTCCAAGCAATATTAACCAACCAAAATTAGCTTGAGTTGACTAAACTATCTATAACTTTAGCCCTTAGATGGAAAACATTTCAAATCCTCACTAATGAGATCTTACCCAATTCCCATCTCCTTTCTTAAGAAAGATTAGAATCAAAGAGCTCAATCAATGTTTGCAAGCAAAAATTTATAATTATAACTTAAAGAAATCATTAGACCCATACATAATAATAAATTCTAATAGCAATTAATTAATATTCAATCATAATTATACACCTATCATTGCACACACTCCTAGTTATGGATTTAGATACTTATGAAAATAGAAAAAGAAATTACACCAAGAGATTGTTCCTCAATATAAACCATTAATAGAAATAAATTCAAATCCAAACTTTAAATTATCAACAATGGTGTTCTCTACTTGAAGAAGATGAAGTCACTAGTCCTTTTTCATTAGCTTATACAATACTCAAAGAGGCAACTTTGAAATTGGAATAGAATGTTCAGATCCTCAAAATTTATCCTTGAAAACCCCAATCTCGCTTAAAAGATACACTTTATTTATGGACTGCAAGTGGAGACTTGCACCCGCAACTACCAAGGGCAGTTCTTCTTTCGTTCTTGGGACTTTATTCCTCACTTGTGTCTTACTTGATCCGGCAAGTGGCCTTCTACACTTCCCAGACGCCGTCTTTTGACTTAGTTTCCTATCCTTAGCTCATCTCTTGTGTTTTTGCCTTCCTTTCTTGCCTTTTTGGGTCTAATTCATTGTTCTTGTAATATAATTAAAACCCTCAAAGTTTATTGCATCTATAATTAACAAAGGCTAGTTTGAAACTACACGCTCATGATTCATTTTAAAAATGGCTCGGCGATGGCACTAAGAGCAAATTTGCAAGTTGTGCAGGTAGTAGGACAATTAACATGTGAAATCGACCAGCAATGGAATACACTCACATGCAAGCATAACAAAAATCAATCCCAGTTAGGGATTAATAACATATCATAAAGAAAACAAGCTTGTCAAGGGCAAAACAAATATCATCCATAAATTACAACCCAAGCCTGACAAAGGCAATGAAAATGTATTAAAATAATAAAACAAGACCAAGAAGGGAATCAAATACATCAACCTATTAAAACATACAGCCACCCCTAACTAAAAAGAGGCATTGTCCCCAATTTGCAAAAGTGAAAAAGAGTAATTAATAGGTGCAAAGACTCTTTGATAAGCACTAGGCATCAAAATTCCTATTGTGTGAAAACTGGAAAGTAGTGGTAGCATGACTGGTGCAAGCCTTATGAGACTGGGCTCCCACATTACAAAACAGGGAAGGGTCAAGAATCATGGAATCTCTAGAAAACTGAAGAGGCTTATACTATTATGTGACTTCCCATCTATATTGATAGGTACTTTGAGGCACCTGAGAACTTTAACTAGCTCTGGCTCTGTGTGCATTTTCAACCTCTCTAGACAACAACAAGGCCTATTGTATCTGCTGGGTATAAGTGAGGTTTTGGATCACCTTAAAACCAAACTGACCCTCCACTAGTATCACCTCTGTCTCTGAAATACCTGTAGCCCTAACTCCTCCTAACAAGTCCACTATGAGATCTGCCCCCCCCTCATGAGGTGCCTCTAAAGTAATATCTAAGAAACTGAGGTCGGGTATAACATAGGTAGCATCCACTTTAACCTTATCCACGTTTTTCTTTAGTAAATCCACTGACCCTTTAAGAGTATCAACCCAGGAATACAAGTTACTTATACAGTAAGGAACAGGGGACAGAGTTGCTTTGATAGACCTTTGGATATAAGTAGGGATATATTTAGCTAGCTTACTCAATTGAATTTTGTTCTTGAGTGTCATCTCGATAAGCTTTTAGAGGCCACTACTCGATGGAGGCTGTGAAATGGAAGAGGTCCTAGGATTCATCACTCAGCTGGAGCAGTTCCCAACACCACGGGAGTGGGAATATCAGATCCTTACTGTGTGGTAGAAGCATCAAGAGTATCAACGGCCAGACCCAAAGCCTCTAAACTAGCAATAATACACTATGAAGTGCCCAAACCAAAGTAAATCAACATTGTCACAAAGTGACCATCGTGTTCACGTCAGACCCTCCGTGATCAAAATGAAGGATTCACTAGGGCCTGGTCTATTTCCTTCTTTACATTCGTGAAGGGTATGGTCCAGTTGGGTGCGATACTGTAATCATAATATGGTCCCCGTGATCACGATGGAGGACACATCATTTTATTCATGAAAATTGATCCTTTGAGACTTGGAGCTTGTTTCTTAGAGGATATTCACCTACATTCATTCCAAGTAAAATTCCTAATACATTTATTGTGTATTTGTGTTCTTTTTATGCATTTATCCATATTTAATTAATAACGCCCAAATCCACACTTCAATTCATAATCAATGTATGTGGTCGTTGGCAATATAATTTTCCTAACTATGATTCAATGTCGATCCCACAGGGATTAGGCATAAATTGAACCAAAATTTGAATCTCAATTCACTATCAGCTTACACATTGTGAAAAAATAACAATATGTGAAAATTGGGGGTTTCTTTGTAATAAGTTTTTAGGAATTAAGGGTAACAATTAGCAACGTTAACACAATTGTATCAATCAAGGACTTGAGGTCTAGATATGTGCTTTCGATGAGGTAGTAACCACAATTGGGATTTATAATTACATTCAAATTGGTTATGATATGGGTAGCTTTTGTTTGGGTTATGCTCAAAGTCTTTCAACCCAAGAGCATGTCTACTTTGGGTTCTCCCAAACCCCAAAGTCCAAGAAATATTAACCAACCAAAATTAGCTTGAGTTGACTAAACTATCTATAGCTTTAGCCCTTAGATGGAAAAAAATTCAAATCCTCACTAATGAGATCTTACCCAATTCCCATCTCCTTTCTCAAGAAATATTAGAATCAAATAGCTCAATCAATGTTTGCAAGAAATAATTTATAATTATAACTTAAAGAAATCATTAGAACCATACATAATAATCAATTCTAATAGCAATTAATTAATATCCAATCATAATTATATACCTATCATTGCACACACCCTTAGTTATGGATTTAGATACTTATGAAAATAGAAAAAGAAATTACACCAAGAGATTATTCCTCAATATAAACCATTAAGAGAAATAAATCAAATTCTAAACTTTAAATTATCAACAATGGTTTTCTCTACTTGAAGAAGATGAAGTCATTAGTCCTTTTTCATTAGCTTGTACAATACTCAAAGAGGCAACTTCAAAATTGGAATAGAATGTTCATATTCCTCAAAATTTGTCCTTGAAAACCCTAATCTCGGCTAAAATGATAAGAACAAAAATAGCCCAACGTCACATCTTGCGGCTTACTTGCAGATCACTTGGGGGCACAAGTTTCCTGATTTGTTTCAACTTCACGGTTAAGTCCTACACTTTATTTATTGGACACAAGTGGAACTTGAACCCGCAACTACCAAGGATAATTCTTCTTTCGTTCTTGGGACTTTATTCCTCACTTGTGGCTCACTTGCTCCCGCAAGTGGCCTATTGCGCTTACCAGGCACAGTCTTTTGACCTGGTTTTTTATCCTTAGATCATCTCTTCGGTTTTTTCCTTTCTTTCTTTCCTTTTTGAGTCTAAATCCTTGTTCTTCATCAAATCTTAGGAATATCTGCACATAAGAAGTAAAAAGCATAAAATACATCTAATAAGCACAATATTGAGGCAATAATTCATGCTTAAGAGGTAAATAAGTTGGTAGATTACCAACTTATCAAACCCCCAAATGTAAACTATGGCTTATCCTCAAACAACTCAAGACACTCACTAAAGCTAAGGACTGACTAAATCATCAAAGACAAAGGATCACACTAAGACTCATACGACTTAAACAAAATAAGTTAAAAAAAGATGGAAAATAAAAAGACTCAAACAAAAACACTAATATCGATCGGTACCACCATGATGATAACACAAAAAAATCATCTCAAAATAATCTTCAAGAGACTTCACTTTTTCATTCAAAACTGGGTAATATTTTCTCTTAGAACAAAATCAATTAGCATCTCAAGTCATTTACACTAAACTTTCAAGACTTTCCTCAATTTCAGTTAATAATTTGTCGCATTCATTCCTCCTAATTGAGATCAAGCTTTACTACTATCCCCAAGGTTTTAATGCCACTCACAAAAAGAGAGAATCCCACTCCCAATCATGCATTTCACATCTAAAGGGATTATCTAATAGAATAAGTGACTATCACTCCCTCAAAGAAGTTCAAGTGCATACACATAGAATCACAGGCTTGTCGTTCACCTATCTCGCCGCTAGTGTAGATTTGCAATGCTCGAAATAACAAAAGACATGCGGGTATCTATAAATGTTAGGGTAAAGGAAAGATAATTATTTAGGATAAGCAACTATACCTTCCTAATTCTAGCATTTTAAATTCAAGCACACCACTCACATCATTGATTTGACTTCACCTTATTTTCCCCTCTCACATACCAAATCTTCCCCAAGCCATTAATTCCTACATCTTTGTTTTTCTCTTTTAGCATTCAAGAGGAAGGGTAGAACCATTTAATTTTTTAGTTTTTCTATCCTTAACCCTTTGGTCAATTCAAACAATTCACATGATTTTAACTAGATGCTACCTAAAAACTTAAGCTTAATTCCTCCTTTTGGACCTCCTTGCATACACCCCAACTTTAGGCTTTTGCCTACATGAATCACCCATAAAATTTAATTCATTTTACACCCCCCCAAACTTAGGCGTTTATCATACATCATTCTTTTCTAAACAATGAGGGAGGTTGGGTGCCAGATATAGAGGATTCCCAGAAGGGAAAGAGGTGTAACATGGTTGTCAAAGAAAAGGTCAAAGGCTCAAAAGGAGTTGACTAGGATCAATGTAAGGAAAGGAAATTTTGGTAAAGTGATGATTTAAAGGGAGCCTAAGGTAATCTTCCAAACTAAGCAACATCTAGGATTTTGCCTTTAATCACAATACGCGCAAGTTCAAGACTACATGCATACACAAGAAGACAGGAAGACCTTACCATACAAGGCATCACAAACACTCGGGGTTATAAGCTATTCTCAAATCAAATTTAAATGAATAACTCTTGACAAACTATTCTAAATTTCAAGCAATTCATATGTGAATCAAAGAGAAAAAAAAAATGAATTTAAAGATCATGACAAGGAGAATGCTTGAATTATTCTCCCATTTATTCTCTAATTCTTATCATTTTCTAAGAATATTTTTTGGTGGTCCCTCTTAAGAAAACTGCGACATAGACTCGATAAACGACACTAAGACTGGAATTTTCACTTAAGAAAGTTGCCTCTTAATCAATTATTGGGAATTGCCATCTAGTTCAACAACACAAAACAAAGAAAAATAAAGAAAATGATCCTTGGGATAGAACCATGGTATAATAAAAACCCTCGAAGTTTATTGCATCTATAATTAACAAAGGCTAGTTTGAAACTACACGCTCATGATTCATTTTTAAAATGGGTCGGCGAGGGCACTAAGAGCATATTTTTCAAGTTAAACAAGTAGTAGGACAATTAACGTGTGAAATTGACCCAACAATGACATACACCCATATGCAAGCATAACAACAATCAATCCCGGCGAGAGAAAAATAACATATCATAAAGAAAACAAGCCCGGCAAGGGCAAAACAAAGATCATCCACAAATTATAACCCAAGCCTGACAAATGCAATCAAAATGTATCAAAATAATAAAACAAGACTAAGAGGGGCATCAAATATATCAACCCATTAAAACATAAAGCCACCCCTAACTAAAAACATGCATTGTTCCCAATTTGCAATAGTAAAAAAGAGTAAGTAATAGGTGCAAAGACTCCTTGATAGGCACTAGGCATCAAAACTCCTATTGTGTGAAGACTGGAAATAGAGGTATCATGACTGGTGCAAGACTCATTAGACTGGGCTCCCATACTGCAAAACAGGGAAGGGTCAACAATCATGGCATCTCTTGGCAACTGAAGAGGTTTATACTATCATGTGACTTCCCATATATCTTAATAGGTACTCTCAGGAACCTGGGAACTTGAACTAGCTCCGGCTCTGTGTGCATTCTCAACCTCCCTAGATAACCACAAGGCCTACTGTATCTGCTGGGTATAAGTATGGTTTTGGATCACCTTAAAACCAGCCTGACCCTCCACTTGTATCACCTTTGTCTCTGAACTACCTGTAGCCCCAACTCCTCCTAACAAGTCCTCTATGAGATCCCCCCTCATGAGGTTCCTCCAAAGAAATATCTAAGAAACTAAGGTCGGGTATAACATAGGTAGCATCTGCTTTAACTTTATCCATATCCTTCTTTAGTAAATCAACTAACCCTTTAAGAGTATCAATAGGACATACGAGTTACTTATACAGTCAAGAACAGGTGCCAGAGCTTCTTTGATAGACCTTTGGATGTAGGTAGGGATGTATTTAGCCAGCTTACTCAATTGAATGTTGTTCTTGCATGTCATCTCGACAAACTTTTGGAGTCCACTACTCGATGAAGGTTGTGAAGTGGAAGGGGTCCTAGGAGTAATCACTCAACTGGAGAAGTTCCCAACACCACGGGAGTGGGATTATCAGATCCTTACTGTGTGGTAGAAGCATCAAGAGTATCAACAGCCACACCCAAAGCCTCTAAACCAGCAATAGTACCCTACTAAGTTCTTAAACCAAAGTAAATCAACACTATCATGATGTGACCATCGTGTTCACATCATACCCTTCATGATTGCAATGATGGGTCTGTTGGGGCCCGGTGTAGTTCTTTCTTTACATTCACGAAGGGTATGGTCTAGCTGGGTGCGATCATGTAATCACAATATGGTCCATATGATCGCGATGAAGGACTCATGGTAGTACATATACTCCATCCTTCATTTTTAGCTCATTTTATTCAAAAAAATTGATCCTATGAGACTTGGAGCTTGTTTCTTAGTGGATTTTCACCTACATTCATTTTGGGAAAATTCCTAATACATTCCTAGTGTATTCCTGCTTTTTTATGCATTTATCCATCTTTAATTCTAATAACGCCCAAATCCACTCTTCAATTAAGAATGAATATATGTGGTCATTAGCAATATAATTTACCCAACTATGAGTCGGTGTCGATTCCATAAAGATTCGGCACAAATTAAACCAAAATTTATATCTCAATTCACTATGAACTTGCACATTGTGAAAAAATAACAATCTGTGAAAATTAAGCGTTTCTTTGTAACACGTTTTTAGGAATTAAGGGTAATAATTATCAACGTTAACACAATTGTATCAATCAAGGACTTGAGGTCTAGGGGTATGCTTTCGATGAGGTAGTAACCACAATTGGGATTTATAATTGCCTTCAAATTGGTTACGATATGGGTATCTTTTGTTTGGGTTATACTCAAAGCCTTTCAACCCAAGAGCATGTCTACTTTGGGTTCTCCCAGACCCCAAAGTCCAAGCAATATTAACCAACCAAAATTAGCTTGAGTTGACTAAACTATATATAGCTTTAGCCGTTAAATGAAAAAATTCTCAAATCCTCACTAATGAGTTCTTACCCAATTCCCATCTAGTTTCTCAAGAAATATTAGAATTAGAGAGCTCAATCAATGTTTCCAACTAATAATTTTGTAATTATAACTTGAAAAATCGTTAAACCCATACATAATAATCAATTCTAATAGCAATTAATTAATATCCAATCATAATTATACGCCTATCATTTCACATACCTCTAGTTATGGATTTAGCTACTCATGAAAATAGAAAGAGAAATTACAGCATGAGATTATTCCTTAATATCAGCCATTAATAGAAATAAATCCAAATCCAAACTATAAATTATCAACAATGGTGTTCTCTACTTGAAAAAGACGAAGCCACTAGTACTTTTCTCATAAGCTAGTACAATACTCAAAGAGGAAACTTCAAAATTAGAATAGAATGTTCAGATCCTCAAAAATTGTCCTTGAAAACCCCAATCTCCGCTAAAAGGATACGAACAAAAATAGCCCCATGTCACATCTTGCGGCTTACTTGCAGACTACTCTGAGGCACAAGTCTCCTTATTTGGTGCCACTGCACTACTTAGTCCTACACTTTATTTGTGGGCTGTAAGATCAAACTTGCACCTGCACCTACCAAGGTCAGTTCTTCTTTCATTCTTATGACTTTATTCCTCACTTATGGCTCACTTGCGCCCGCAAGTGGCCTTCTGCGCTTACCTGATTCCATGTTTTGACTTGGTTTCTAATTCTTAGCTCATATCTTGGGTTTTTGCCTTTCTTTCTTGCCTTTTTGGGTCTTAATCCGTTTTCCTCATAAAATATTAGGAATTTCTGCACATAAGAAGTAAAAAGCATAAAATCCATTTAATAAGCACAATATTGAGGCAATAATTCATGCTTAGAAGGTAAATAAGTTGGTACATTACCAACTTATCAAACCCCCAAACGTAAACTATGGCTTATCCTCAAACAACTCAAGACACTCACTAAAGCTAAGGATTGGCTCAATGATTAAAGACAAAGGATCACACTAAGACTCATACCAGTCAAACAAAATAAGTCAAACAAAAAGATGGAAAATAAAAAGACTCAAACAAGAACACTAATATCGATCAGTACCACCATGATGACAAGACAATAAAAATCATCTCAAAATGATCTTCAAGAGATTTCACTTTTTCATTCAAAACTGGCAAATATTTTCTCTTAAAACAAAATCAATTAGCATCTCAACGCATTAACACTAAACTTTCAAGACTTGCCTCAATTTTAGTTCACAATTTGTCGCATTCATTCCTCCTAATTGAGATCAAGCTTTACTACTATCCTTAAGGTTGTAATGCCACTTACAAAAAGAGAGAATCCCACTCCCAATCATGCATTTCACATCTATAGGGATTATGTTTTAGAATAAGTGACTCTGACTCCCTAAAAAAAGTTCAAGTGCACACACATAGAATCATAGGCTTGTCGTTCTTGTTTCTCGCCACTAGTGTAGAAATAACAAAGGACTTGAGGGTATCTATAAATGTTTGGGTAAAGAAAAGATAATTATTTAGGATAAGCGACTAAAACCTCCCTAATTCTAACATCTTATATTCAAGCACACCACTCACATCATTTATTTCACTTCACCTTATTTTCCCCTCTCAAATCCCAAATATTCCCAAAGCTATTCATCCCAACACCTTTGTTTTTCTCTTTTAGCATTCAAGAGGAAGGGTAGCACCATTTCAATTTTTTGTTTTCTCTCTTTAACCTTTTGGTCATTTCAAGCAATTCACATGACTTTCACTAGGTTCTACCCCAAAAATTAAATTTATTCCTCCTTTTAGACTTCATTGCATACACCCCAAACTTAGGCTTTTGCCTACGTTAATCACCCACAGAATTTCATTCATTCCCCCCCCCCCCCCAAACTTAGGCATTTACCCTACATCATTCTTTGCTAAGCAATGAGGGAGGTTAGGCGCCAAATATAGAGAATTCCAAGAAGGAAAACGTGTGTAACATGGTTTCCAAAGAAGAGGTCAAAGGCTTAAAAGGAGTTGACTAGGATCAAAGTAAGGGAAGGCATTTTTGGTAAAGTGATGATTTAAAGGGAGCCTAAGGTTATCTTTCAAACTAAGCAACATTTAGGATTTTGCCTTGAATCACAATCCGAGAAAGTTCAATACAACATGCATACACAAGAAGACACGAAGACCTTACCATAAAAGGCATCACAAACACTCCGGGTTACAAGCTATTCTAAAATCCAATTAAAATGAATAACTATTGACAAGCTATTCTAAATTTCAAGTAATTCATATGTGAATCAAAGCATCAAAAAATGAATTTAAAGATCATGACAAAGAGAATGCTTGAATTCTTTTCCCTTTTATTCTCTAATTCAAATCATTTGCTATGAAATAGTATTGGTGGTCCCTCTGAAGACAAGTGTGACATAAACTCGACAAATGACACTAAGACTAGAATTTTCCCTTATGAAATTCGCCTCTTAATCAATCATAGGGAATTGCCACCCGATTCAACAACACAAAACAAAGAAAAATAAAAAAAATGATCCTTGGGATAGAACTGTGGTATAATAAAAATCCTCAAAGTTTATTGCATCTATAATTAACAAAGGCTAATTTGAAACTACACGCTCATGATTCATTTTTAAAATGGGTCTGCGAGGGAACTAAACGCAAATTTGCAAGTTGCACAGGTAGTAGGACAATTAACGTGTGAAATCAACCCAGCAATGGAATACACTCACATGCAAACATAACAAAAATCAAGCCCGACAAGGGAACAATAACATATCATAAAGAAAACAAGCCCAACAAGGGCAAAACAAAGATCATCCATAAATTACAACCTAAGATTGAAAAAGGCAATCAAAATATATCAAAATAATAAAACAAGCCCAAGAAGGGCATCAAATATATAAACCTATTAAAACATACAGCCACCCCTAACTAAAAACATGCATTGTCCCCAATTTGCAATAGTAAAAAAGAGTAAGTAATAGGTGCAAAGACTCGTTGATAAGCTCTGGGCTTCAAAATTCCTATCGTGTGAAGACTAGAAAGTAGTGGTAGCATGACTGGTGCAAGCCTTATCAGACTGGGCTCCCATACTGTAAAACTTTGAAGGGTCAAAAATCATGGCATTTCTAGGCAACTGAAGAGGTTCATAATATGATGTGTCTTCACATCTATCTTTATAGGGACTCTGAGACACCTGGGATCTTGAACTAGCTCCAGCTCTCTACGCATCCTCAACCTCCCTAGACAACCACAAGTCCTATTGTATCTACTGGGCATAAGTGATATTCTAGATCACCTTAAAACTAGCCTGACCCTCCACTAGTATCACATCTGTCTTTGAACTCCCTGCTTCCCCAACTTTTCCTTACAAGTCCTCTATGAGATCCCCCCCATCAAGAGGTGTCTTTAAAGCAATATCTAAGAAACTGAGGTCGGGTATAACATAGGTTGCATCAGCTTTAATTTTATTCACGTCATTCTTTAGTAAATCCACTAACTCTTCATGAGTATCAACCTGGGCATACAAGTTACTTATACAGTCAAGAACAAGTGCTAGAGCAAATTTTATAGACCTTTGGATGTAGGTAGGGATGTCATTAGCCAACTTGCTCAACTGAATGTTGTTCTTCTATGTCATCTCAGAAAGATTTTTGAGGCTAATACTCGAAGGAGGTTGTGAAGTTGAAAGGGTTCTAGGAGTCATCACTCAGATGGAGCATTTCTCAACACTACTTAGGTAGGAACATCATATCCTAATTGTGTGGTAGAATCATCAAGAGTATCAATGGCCACACCCAAAGCCTGTAAACCAGCAATAGTACCCTATGAAGTGCAAACTAAAGTAAATTAACACTATCAAAAACTGACCATCGTGTTCTTGTCAGACCCTCCATGATCGCAATGAAGGGTCCATTGGGGCCCAGTCTAGATCCTTCTTTGCATTCACAAAGGGTATGGTCCAGCTGGGTGTGATCCTGTAATCATGATATGGTTCCCGTGATCATGATGAAGCAACAATAGCAGTACATATACTCCATCCTTCATTTTTCGGCTTATTTTATTTAGGAATATTGATCCTTTGATACTTCAATCTTGTCTCTTAGAGTATTTTCAACTACATTCATTATGGGTAAATTCCTAATACGTTCCTAGTGTATTCCTATTCTTTTTACACATTTATCCATCTTTAATTCTGATAACGCCCAAATCCACTCTTCAATTAAGAATAAATGTATGTGGTCGTTAGTAATATAATTTATCCAACTATGAGTCGATGTCGATCCATAGGGATTAGGCGCAAATTGAACCAAAATTTGTATCCCAATTCACTATCAGATTGCACATTGTGAAAAAATAATAATATGTGAAAATTGTGGGTTTCTTTGTAACAACTTTTTAGGAATTAAGAATAACAATTAGCAACGTTAACGCAATTGTATCAACAAAGGACTTGAGGTCTAGAGGTGTGCTTTTGATGAGGTAGAAACCACAAATGGGATTTATAATTACCTTCAAATTGGTTACGATATGGGTAGCTTTTGTTTTGGTTATGCTCAAAGTCTTTCAACCAAAGAGCATGTAAACTTTGGGTTCTCCAAAACCCCAAAGTCCAAGCAATATTAACCAACAAAAATTAGCTTGAGTTGACTAAACTATATATAGCTTTATCCCTTAGATTGAAAAATTCTCAAATCCTCACTAATGAGATCTTACCCAATTCCCATCTCCTTTCTCAGGAGAGATTAGAATCAGAGAGCTCAATCAATGTTTGCAACCAATAATTTTACAATTATAACATGAAGAAATCATTAGACCCATATATAATAATCAATTCTAATATCAATTAATTAATATACAATAATAATTATACACCTATCATTACACACTCCCCTAGTTATGGATTTAGCTGCTCATGAAAATAAAAAGAGAAATTACACCAAGAGATTATTCCTCAATATAAGCCATTAATAGAAATAAATTCAAATCCAAACTTTAAATTATCAACAATGGTGTTCTCTACTTGAAGAAGATGAAGTCACTAGTCCTTTTTCATTAGTTTGTAGAATACTCAAAGAGTCAACTTCAAAATTTGAATAGAATGTTCAAATCCTCAAAATTTGTCCTTGAAAACCCTAATCTCGGCTAAGAAGATACGAACAAAAATAGCCCCACGTCACCATATGTAGCTTCGGCTAAGAAGATACGAACAAAAATAGCCCCACATCACCATATGTAGCTTACTTGCAGATCACTTGGGGGCACAAATCTCCTGATTTGTTGCCACTGCACAACTAAGTTCTACACTTTATATATGAGCCACAAGTGGAGACTTGCACCCACAACTACCAAGGGTAATTCTTCTTTCGTTCTTGAGACTTTATTCCTCACTTGTGGCTCACTTTCTCCCGCAAGTGGCCTTCTGTGCTTACTAGATGTCGTATTTTGACTTGGTTTCCTATCCTTAGCTCATTTCTTGGGGTTTTGCCTTCTTTTCTTGCCTTTTTAGGTCTCAATCCTTGTTCTTCATCAAATCTTAGGAGTGTCTGCACATAAGAAGTAAAAATCATAAAATCCATTTAATAAGCACAATATTGAGGCAATAATTCATGCTTAGGAGGTAAATAAGTTGGTAGATTATCAACTTATCAAACCCCCAAACGTAAACTATGGCTTATCCTCAAACAACTCAAGACACTCACTAAAGCTAAGGATTGGCTCAATCATTAAAGACAAAGGATCACACTAAGACTCATACGAGTCAAACAAAATAAGTCAAACAAAAAGATGGAAAATAAAAAGACTCAAACAAGAACACTAATCTCGATCAGTACCACCATGATGACAAGATAATAAAAATCATCTCAAAATGATCTTCAAGAGATTTCACTTTTTCATTCAAAACTGGCAAATATTTTCTCTTAAAACAAAATCAATTAGCATCTCAAGGCATTAACACTAAACTTTCAAGACTTGCCTCAATTTCACTTCACAATTTGTCGCATTCATTACTCCTAATTAAGATAAAGCTTTACTACTATCCTTAAGGTTGTAATGCCACTCACAAAAAGAGAGAATCCCACTCCCAATCATGCATTTCACATCTATAGGGATTATATGATAGAATAAGTGACTCTCACTCCTTCAAAGAAGTTCAAGTGCACACACATAGAATCATAGGCATGTCATTCTTGTATCTCGCCACTAGTGTAGATTTGAAATGCTCAAAATAACAAAGGACTTGCGGGTATCTATATATGTTGGGGTAAAGAAAACATAATTATTTAGGATAAGCGACTAAAACATTCCTAATTCTAACATTTTAAATTCAAGCACACCACTCACATCATTAATTTCACTTCACCTTATTTCCCCCTCTCAAATCCCAAATCTTCCCCAAGCCATTCATCCCAACACCTTTGTTTTTCTCTTTTAGAATTCAAGAGGAAGGGTAGCACCATTTCAATTTTTTGTTTTTCTCTCTTTAACCTTTTGGTCATTTCAAAAAATTCACATGATTTTCACTAGGTTCTACCCCAAAACATAAACTTAATTCCTCCTTTTAGACTTCATTGCATACACCCCAAACTTAGGCTTTTGCATACATTAATCACCCACAAAATTTCATTCATTCCCCCCCTCCCCAAACTTAGGCATTTACCCGACATAATTCATTTCTAAGCAATGAGGGAGTTTGGGCGCCAAATAGAGAGGATTACAAGAAGGAAAAGGTGTGTAACATGGTTTCCAAAGAAGAGGTCAAAGGCTCAAAATGAAATGACTAGGATCAAAGTAAGTGAAGGAATTTTTGGTAAAGTGATGATTTAAAGGGAGCCTAAGGTCATCATCCAAACTAAGCAACATCTAGGATTTTGCCTTGAATCATTATCAAGGCAAATTCAAGACTACATGCATACACAAGAAGACACAAAGACCTTACCACACAACGCATCATAAACACTCGGGGTTATAACCTATTCTAAAATCTAATTAAAACGAATAAATCTTTACAAGCTATTCTGAATTTCAAGCAATTCATATGTGAATCAAAGTGTCAAAAAATAAATTTAAAGATCATGATAAGGAGAATGCTTGAATTCTTCTCCCCTTTATTCTCTAATACAAATCATTTGCTATGAATTATTTTTGGTGGTCCCTCTCAAGACAAGTGTGACATAGACTCGACATATGACACTAAGACTAGAATTTTCCCTTAAGAAAGTCACCTCTTAATCAATCATAGAGAGTTTCCACCTAATTCAACAACACAAAACAAAGAAAAATAAAGAAAATAATCCTTGGGATAGAACCGTGGTATAATGAAAATCATCAGAGTTTATTGCATCTATAATTAACAAAGGCTAGTTTGAAACTACACGCTTATTATTCATTTTAAAAATGGGTCGGTGAGTGCACTAAGAGAAAATTTCCAAATTGCACAATATAGTAGGACAATTGACGGGTGAAATCAACCCAACAATGGCATACACTCACATGCAAGCAAAATAAAAATCAAGCCTGACAAGGGCACAATAACATATCATAAAGAAGAAAAGCCCGACAAAGGCAAAACAAAGATCATCCACAAATTACAACCCAAACTTGACAAAGGCAATCAAAATGTATCAAAAAAATAAAACTAAACCAAGAAGGGAGTCAAATATATAAACCTATTAAAACATACAGCCACCCCTAAATAAAAACATGCATTATCCCTAATTTGGAATAGTAAAAAAGAGTAAGTAATAGGTGCAAAGACTCCTTGATAAGCACTAGGCATTAGAATTCCTATCGTGTGAAGATTGGAAAGTAGTGGTAGCATGACTGGTGCAAGCCTCATCAGACTGGGATCCCACACTGCAAAACTTGGAAGGGTCAAGAATCATGGCATCTATAGGAAACTAAAGAGGTTCATAATATGATGTGACTTCACATCTATCTTTATAGGTACTCTGAGACACCTGGGAGCTTGAACTAGCTCCGGCTCTATACGCATTCTCAACCTCCCCTAGATAACTACAAGTCCTACTGTATCTGCTGGGTATAAGTGAGGTTTTGGATCACCTTAAAACTAGCCCGACCCTCTACTAGTATCACCTCTGTCTTTGAAATCCCTACAGACCCAACTTTTCCTAACAAGTCCTCTAAGAGATTAGGCCCCCAATCATGATGTGTCTTTAAAGCGATATCTAAGAAACTGAGTTCGGGTATAACATAGGTAGCATCCACTTTAACTTTATCCACATCCTTATTTACTAAATCCACTGACCCTTCATGAGTATCAATCTGGGCATACAAATTACTTATGCAGTCAAGAACAGGTGCTAGGGCTGTTTTGGTAAGTGATGACCCTTTCGGTGATCTTGGAATTTACGTATTCATTATACTGTTAAAGCTTTCCTGTAGAGGCCCCAAGTCATTTATGGCTTGCTGGGACAAGTAGTTCGGTGCCCTGGTCATTCATTTGGTTGTTTTGGCCATTTGCCTATTTTAGAGCCTTAACTTAGAATATCACTGACTTTAGTCAATATTCTTAGTTAACATGCTCGGAATCCAATTTTGGTAGTTCCGTTAGCTCCGAAGAATTGAGTTTTGTCTAGGTATATGAAGGAAAAGCCTATTTGACAATGAAAGTGACCAAATATATTCGTATTTCAAAATATCCCTTTTTCGTGTCATTGACATCAGAGATTGCATTCAATCGAATTGTTTGACATAAGAAATGTTCTAGTCTATCTTTAGTAGTTCTGTTTGTTTATAGTAGAGTAGTACATAAGGTTGGCGACTCACAAGGGGAGTGTAGACCAGAGCAAGAGAGAGCCAAGCCAGCTACTGTGGTTGTGCCGTTTGGTGGGCCAAAGTAGTCTACCGGCGGTGAAAAGACTATAGTAGACCAGACGGGGGCACCACCAGAACACCCGAACAAGGATCTATTTTCTTTTGAAGCTATAGTACATATGTACTTTATACGTCTGTCTTACTAATAATATTCCTTAGCGTACATTTGTACTATAACCCTCCCCTCTGGGAGGTGTTTTCAAGGGAAGGCAGACTCCGCAGCTGCGGACTGGGCACTATCACTATACTATGCGATGCTTTTAATAAAAAAAATAGAAACAAAATGTCTTAGTGTTGTTCCTAGGTTGGGGGTCAGGGGCAAGCCTTCAATACACCTTCGCTTCACTTCAAGACGCTACAAGGAAAGACTACCTTTTTTTTGAATGGTAGAAGCCGCAGGGGTGAACGAGCGCTGCGGTAACGAGCCGTAAGAAAGATGAGGGAGAATTCCTTCTGCCAGCCTTTATAAGAGTAGGGGAGCATGGTGAGATATATAGACGTCCAATCCTGCAGCAGCTAGTTGCTCGGCCTTAGTCTTGGGCTGATCTCAGACTTCAATCAACCCCTTCGTACTTCGATCCAATCAATCGATCAATCAAGAGGCTAATCTCTTTTGTTTGGGCTGGTAGCTATAAGAAAGTCCTCACTTTCTCTTGAACAAGGGAAGGGCAACATAGCATTAGCTTCAATTGAACAAGCTCAACCTTGAAAAAACAAGGTGGTAGGCCTTAGTTAAACGCTTCAACGTCGGCCACTGAAGAAGGCGAAGGCTGGGTAGTTCCGAAAGATCACCTTATTGACTGCTAGAGAGGGGTTTTGATGCCCTTTGTATAGGTTGGGGTGCTGGATACGAGATCCTCATAGTAGGCTGGACCAAGATCCAGCCGAGAGAGGGCAGTCTTTAGAAACAACTGGTTGCGAAAGAAAGAGAATGCTTCGCGAAGTACCAAAGGCCAACTGGGCTCCCAGGCTGGGACGTCTGGCAGAATGCTTGGACTCCTGCTTGGAAGCGAGACCCGAAGGGTGAGCTTATGGCGGTTAGCTTCTAGCACTAAATAATAGGCATTAGGCATTCTGAGCTGAAAGGAGGCAAGCAAATGAAGGGAGGCATTATGGATCTAGCTTGATTCTCAACTCTTAAGAGGGCCTTCAAAAAGACTTGGATTGAGGAATCTCAGCAAACATAGGCATTTAGCTCAGATTACGCATCTCCGACTGAAAATTGAGGAGCGCAGCAAGATAGTGAAAATCGATAAGAAACTACTTGACTTCAAATCAGTCAATCCTAAACAAAATATACTGATTAAAGGCTCTACTGGAATACTGAAATGAATGAAATCGAAGTCAATCTTACTCAATCCTGGAAATAGGAGTTGAAAGCCAATCTCCAGAATGAGTTGCAACTATTTCCTCAGTCTGACTTCCGTGGAAGTCTAATTGATTTAATTCCTAGGTAGAATTGGGAGTTGAAAGCCAATAGGATTGAATTCAGATTATTTCTCTTTAAAGTTACGATTGTTCAAAGTTCAATTTGATCCGAGTAAGAAGACCTAAAGACGTCCAAAAGGTTCTTGGGCTTCTTACACTTTTATCTCTGTCTCTGTAATAACTGCTAACAACAATAGCAATCTCTCTTTCGAGTTGGACCTATAGTTGAGGCCTGAGAACTTCCGATGTGGTTTTTGTGTTGCTTTTTCTAATTTTAGGCCATTTCGAGTTTGAAGTGAAACTTTGGTCAGCTTTTGATGATCGGAGTGTCGGATTCAAAATCCAACAATTCCATCAGCTCCAGAATGTTGAGTTTGGGTTAGGTAGATGGTTGGTTCAGGTCCCTAGTATCCATGGCTCATCTCGAGTGTTCAATTTCTTGTTGGTTAGTGTTAACTTGGGTCAACATTTATTTGAAACAACCTCGTATGGAAGTTTTGTCAATTCTATCGAGTCTAGAACGTCGTTTCCACTCTGTTAGCATTACTGGTTTTTGAATATCGGTTTTCGATTATGCCCGGAATGGCCCGTAAAGTTTTGGAAAAGTTGCAGATTTTTGTTGTTACAGGTGCAAGACTCAGGCCTTAATCACGATTTTGAGCTTCTCCCTTTGCGACCGCGATAAAGAATTTGGTCCCTTGTTCTTCATGATCACGATGAAGCCTCTCGTTCTTTTTTCTTCGCAACCGCGTGGCTAGTATTTACGATCGCGATGGTCTAACCAGCGTGGTCCTCGCAACCGCGAAGGTCCCTTTGCGATCGCGATGAAGCACCCCTGGGCAGTATATAAACTTTTCCCTTTGTTTTTACAGCCATCTTTCTTCAATTCCCTCAACTTTAAAACATAAAAATCTCTGTCTAAATTGCTCTAATTAGTTCTTGGGCCTAGGGAAATCATTTGTTCTTTGCAAATTCTTGTTCTCTAAATTGTTGGTAAGTTTCATTCCCCAAAGCTCCTTTCTTCGCCATTTATCTAAAACACCATTTTTGTGAATCCGTGGAGCTCAAAAATTGTGGTAGGTTCTGCTCTCGTGTGAAGTTGCATGCTACATGGCCTTATTCAATTCATATCCTTGGCATAATTCTCTCGTTGTGGTAGGTGATTCTTGCCAATTTCCAGTTTTTATTCCTAACTCTCCGTAATTGGATTCTTGACTTCTTGGGGTTGTTTTAGCCCGAATCCCTTGCCTATTTTCCCCTAATTTTGGACATGTACTCCCTTGGTCATGGTGATCATATTGTGCGCTTTCATTTTCAGTTTCAAGTTGTGAGGCCTGCGGACCCGTTGGTGACCTGTATTTTGGCCCAACTTTTATTATAACGATATGGGTATCACTAGACTTGTCTTGATATATATTTTTTATGATTGTGATAGTTTGATCATCATTCGGGGATTCTTAGAGCGAGTCGGGCTTAGATATCATTGTCATAGCAGCTTGTTATCGCATGATAGGTAGGTTACGGTTTAAACTCTTTAGACTTCGCATATATAGAATAAAATTATACTAATGGGCATCCTTGGGTTGGGTTTACTAGTTTGGTACCACAGACCTTGACCGTTTTATTCATGTACGACTCCTTTTCTTTCTCCGATGGTTGTAGTATATGCTATAGATGATATCATCACCTTGTGGTCCTGTGTGGCCTTATATTGACTTTGAAACAACTTTTGGTACCCCAGACATCATTATTATTGTCGTAGAGCTGGCTATCTGTGTTGTAGAATGATTAAAGCATGTGCAGGGCCAATATGTTGATTGTGAGCCATTGGGCTATTGATTGTGATTGAGCATGCCATTATCATACATATAGAGGATTTTCTACTTGATTTTACTACGATTTTGTCTTCGGGCCTACTATTGATGATTTCTAAATCTTGCATAGCCCGTGGGGCCCATTTTCAGGAAAATTTATTATAAAATGATTTGGTATCATCTTAATGGATCTTCTTGGGGTAAGAAAAGTTAAAAGAAAGATTTGTTACAGTTTTCCCTACTATATATTAGACCCACTTGGACTGAGGTTCTAGATTGATCCTGTTATGGATGAGAAATGATATTAGACTAAGTGAAGCCGAGCATCAGACTTGATTTACTACTATTTTAGATAGGATATTCCCGGGCACCCTTGAAGGGGGTTGATGAGACTTATTTCATTGATTTACACCTGGATAGAATTCAGGCAAACATTTGGGGTATTTGAGTACTAGTTTGGATCCGGTGGCACTCTAGACTGATATTTTAAGGATAGAGTATAGTATATGGTCTACGAGTAGAACTCCATGGACCCTGTCATCCTGGACCAAGTGCTACAGGCAAAAGGGTGATCGGGGTAGGGGTGTAAGGCGGAGTGGATGTACTCGGGAGAAGTCCTTCCATAGATCCCGCCTTTATTAGACCTTTGGGGCACTGTACGGGGTAACATACTGACACTGCAATTACACTTGGTTTTGCATATCATAGCATACCATTCATTTGTGTGAGGTTCCACCCTTGTTTTCTATTCGCTGATTGTACGCTCCGGTAGTATCGGCTGCCAGAGGGTTTGTCTTCACTTGCTTGTAATCCTTGGGTGTATGGGCGCCCGTGGGATTATACTTAGACTTGTTATTATTATATCACGGTATTGGTTCCTGTCATGGTTTCTAGTGAGATTGGAGATTGTTAAGATTGCTTTTGGGTCTTTTAACTATTGGATTCTAACTTGAGATTAGTATGTCTATTTGGGGTTATCATATCTTGTATGCAAGCATGATTATTGTTATCTTTTCTCTTTTTTTCTATCAATTTGAGGTTACCAATATCGCCTACTTTCTAAACTCTTCTTTATATACTTGTTATTGTGAGGATCCCGAGTATGTGTTTCTTCCTTTCGCCTGTGATTTTGTTATAGTAGCTAGCCATGTGTGTTGTTCCTGTTTGTATTCCTTCCGTGCTAGCTTCCGTATGCTTATTCATTTCCTTCTGTGACTACTGGTTTTTATTCCACTTATTACTTCTCTTTTATCATTTATGTGCCCAGTCGACCTATGATAACTATGTGGTATCAGTTGCTTTGTAATTGGTGCTCATACTACACTCTGCACCTTCTGGTGCAGATCCTAGTGTGGGCCATTATTGCTAGATCATGGGATTCATGCTTGGAGAATTTTTGGAATATCCAGACAAAGGGTGAGCTCTTGGCGACCGGAGCTTAGCTTTTGTTTATCTTTTGTATCATGTACTATGTTACTACTCGAAGAGAGTTGTGTATATATTATTTTGGATTCTTCATACTCCTTATATATAGTTCTGGCTTTGTACTATGATACCAAGTTTTGGGGTTTGGTTAAGCTTTTGCATATGTTTATATATTCCTGTTATCTATCTTTTCATCTTGTTCCTTTACTTTCGCTTGATTATATCATTTCTTTTGCTTAATTGTTAGAAAGTAGCCTATTACTAACCATTTTGGGTTATGGGGATTAATTTACCTATTGGGAGGTTGTAGGTGCCATCATGACCAAGAAATCAGGTCATGACATCTTGGTATCTGAGCCTAGGGTCACCAGTATCATTGGTATAGGAGCCAATGTCTAGTAGTGTCCTACAGATCAGGGCGGAGACGTCCATACTCAATCTTTGGGAGGTTATAGTGACATCTTAGAAAATATTGCTCTCTTATTTGCCTCTGTATCATGTGTAATCCTTGAGAGTTTTTTAAATCTCACTTGTTATCGTTCATTCTCCATAAATGGCTAGTACAAAATCATTTGCATCGGGCAAAGATGAGCCTCTAAATCCAGCTAGGGGCCGGGGAGGTCTTAGAGGTAAGGGTTGCGGACGTCCCTGAGCAACGACAACTGCTAGAGTTGAGATATGGACCAAGCATGATCATGAGCTAGAGTTTTCTCCCGAGCAACATGTGGACCAAGGGGCAGCCCAGGTACCACCAGCTCCAGTGCCACCTTCAGCCCCAGCTCAGTCTTCAGATATTTGGGGTTTACTGTTATAGGTTTTGGGTATGATTGGAGAGCGGCCTTCTGAGGCAGCACAAACATCCGCTCAGGTGGCATCCCTGGTTGCACCGAGTTTAAGGGCGCAGACTATCACTGTAGCTACCCATGCTGAGGTTATTCCAGTTCCAGCAATTGCACAGCCTCTTGCTCCTCTCCCAGCTATGACAGATGGGGAGCAGAAGGCCTTGAGTAGATTTTTGAGATTGGCACCACAAAGATTTGCTGGTACATCAGCACAGGACCCACATGACTTCATTACTACCTGTGAGGAGATGTTACACCAACCGTGTTTGCTAGAGACTCATGGGGTTAGATATACTACATATCAGTTGGAGGGTCCAGCAAAGTTATTACGGAGGGCACATGTTGCTTGCAGACCTTCTACATTACCCCCAATGCCTTGGTCTGAGTTTTATGAGGCCTTCATGGCCAAGTTCTTACCTCAGAGTGATCATGAGCATCGTCGGGAGCAGTTCACTAGGCTTATACAGGGATCCATGTCTATATCTGAGTATGAGACCCATTTCCATCAGCTTGCTCTATGTGAAGCTATGATCATTCCTACCGAGCCGGACAAGATTCACAAATTTGTTTGGGGACTGCGGACAGAGCTTAGATAGCCAGCTGAGATATTATTTTCTAGTGGTCGATCATTTCAGTCTATTACAGACTATGTCCGTACTGTGGAGGACTTACATTGCCATAATCAGGGGGCTAGAGAGAAGAGGCCTCATTATCATGGTGGCTACAGTGGTTCTAGATATGGTGGTAGAGGTTCAGGCCAGTGAGGCTGGGGTTATCAGCCATAACAGCACCAGGGTTAGTCCAGCCGACTAGTTCAGGCTTCACTTCAGACTTTTGGTAGTTCTCAGTTTGAGAAGGGTCAGTCTTCGAGAGGCGTAACTTTTGGGGCATCAGGCCATGGTGGCCATACATGTTTTGCTGGTCCATATCTATAGTTCAGGCCATCAGGGTCTTGTTATGAGTGTGGTGTTGTTGGCCATTATACTAGAGATTGCCCCCAGTAGGGTACAATTTAGTTAGTCACTCAGATAGCCGAGCCTTTGCGAGTAGTTCACCCACCGGCTAGAGAGGTGGTGGTTAGACTAGGGGTGGTCCCCCGTATAGTAGAGCAGGTGGTAGGGATGGCAGTTGAGCAGGTGGAGCTCTTCGTCAGTTTTATGCAGTCCCAGGGAGATCGGAGGCAGAGGCCTCGGATGCTATGATTACGGTACATTTTCTTTGTGCCATTAGTCTACTATGGCTTTATTTGATCCTGGATCTATATGTTCATATATATCTGCCTATTTTGTTCCTTTTTTAGGTTTGGCTAGTGAGCTGTTATCTGTTCCTGTTTTTGTTTCGACCCCAGTAGGAGATTCTTTAGTAGTGGATCGGATTGTGAGATCTTGCATGACATATGTTGGTGATTTGGAGACTTAGGGTGATTTGATGATACTTGATATGCTAGATTTTGATGTGACACTAGGCATGGACTGGTTATCCCCTCACCATGTAGTTCTGGATTGTTATGCCAAGACCGTTACCATCGTCATGCCTGGTGTATCCCTGGTTGTGTGGCAGAGTTCAGTTGGCCACGCACCATCTTGGATCATCTCTTGTCTTTGAGCTAGGAAGTTGATTTTTCATGGGTGTTTAACTTATCTAGCATATGTCTGAGATGCTAGTGCTGACCCTTTATCTCCTGAGTCTGTCTCTGTGGTTAGAGACTTCCTAGAGGTATTTCCTACCGACCTGCCAGGCCATCCACGTAAGAGAGATATTAATTTCGATATTGAGTTAGAGCTAGCCACCAGGCCCATTTTTATATCTCCTTACCATATGGCTCCAGCTGAGTTGAGAGAGCTTAATGAGCAGCTCAAGGATTTGTTAGCTAAGGGGTTCATTAGGCCAGTGTGTCTCCTTCAGGTGCTCATGTTCTATTTGTTAAGAAGAAGGATGGGTCAATGCAGATGTGTATTGATTATTGGCAGCTGAATAAGGTGACAATGAAGAGTAGGTATTCGATGCCGAGGATTGATGACTTATTTGATCAACTTGAGGGTTCAACTATGTTTTCAAAGATTGATTTGAGGTCCGGCTAAAACTGGTTGAAGATTAGGGCGGAGGACATCCCTAAGACATTATTCAAGACACGTTATGGCCATTATATGTTCCTAGTGATGTCTTTTGGTTTGACTAATGCCCCTGAAGCCTTCATGGACTTGATGCATATGGTGCTTAGCACATATTTGGATTCATTCATGATAGTTTTCATAGACGACATTCTGGTATACTCCCGGAGTAGAGATGAGCATGAGCAGCACTTTAGGACGGTACTTCAGACTTTGAGAAATCATCGGCTTTATGCCAAGTTCTCAAAGTGCGAGTTTTGGTTGGAGTCAGTTGCATTCCTAGGACACGTGGTGTTTAAGGATAGGATTAGAGTTGATCCGAGTAAGATTTCAGAGGTGCATGATTGGCCTAGACCTATTACTACCATAGAGGTTCGCTACTTTGTTGGGTTAGTAGGTTACTACAGGAAGTTCATTCAGGTATTTTCTTCCATAGAAGCACCCTTGACTATGCTGACTAGGAACGATGTTCCATTCCAGTGGTTAGATCAGTGCGAGGATAGCTTCCAGAGGCTTATGTCCTTGTTGACTTCAGCTCTTGTGTTGACCCTACCGATTGTGGGTCAGGGTTTTTCCATGTATTGTGATGCTTCTAGGGTCGGTGTTAGTTGTGTGTTGATATAGCAGGGTCCAGTGATAGCATATGCGTTGAGGCAGCTGAAGGTTCATGAGCGAAACTACCCCACTCATGACTTTGAGTTGGCGGCGGTAGTCTTCGCACTTAGAAACTACTTATATAGGGTTCATTGTGAGATATTCACCAACCATCATAGTTTTTAGTACATTACGAGCCAGTGAGAGATGAACTCGAGACAGAGGAGATGCATACATTTACTGAAGGACTATGATTTCACCAATTTATATCATTCGAGCAAGACAAACATGGTAGCGGATGCCTTGAGTCAGAAGGCGGTGAGTATGGGTAGCCTAGCTTTACTTTAAGCTTCTGAGCGACCAATTGCCTTGGACATTCAGTCCTTGGCTAACCGTTTGGTTAGTGTTGACTTGTTGTATCCTAGCAGAGTTCTTACCAGTATTGAGGTTTGTGCTTCTCTAGTTAATCAGATTAAGAACTGACAGTTTGAGGATCAGAGTTTGTGTGACCTTCATGATCAGGTAGTTCAAGGTGAGGCTAGCCATGCTACTTTTGGTTCTGATGTTATTCTGAGGTTCGACAGTTGTCTTTGTTTTCTGAGGGTTAGAGATTTGATTTAGTTGATACTTGTGTGGTGCATTATTCTAGATAGTCCACTCATCCTGGCGCAGCGAATATGTATAGAGATTTGAGATAACTTTACTTGTGGAGTGATATGGAGCAGGACTTAGAAGAGTTTGTATCTTGGTGCTTGAACTGTTAGCAGGTAAAGTTCGAGCACATGAGACCTGGCAATTTGATGCAGTGACTTCCCATTCCTAAGTAGAAGTGGGAAGGAATTACCATGGATTTTGTGGTTGGTTTGCCTCGTACTTCCTGAGGTTTTAATTCAATTTAGGTGATAGTGGATAGGCTGACTAACTCAGCCCACTGCTTGCTAATTCAGACTTCCTACGGTACCAAAATGTTAGCTTCGATTTACATACGTGAGGTTGTTTGATTGTACGGGGTCCTAACTTCTATCATTTCATACCGCGACACACAGTTCACATCTCAGTTTTGGAGGGCTATTCAGTGAGATTTGGGTATAGAGCTTTCTTGTAGCGGCCCCAAGTCATTTATGGCTTGCTGGGATCGATAGTTTGGTGCCCTGATCGTTCGTTTGGTTGTTTTGGTTGTTTGCCTATTTTAGAGCCTTAACTTAGAATATTGTGGACTTTAGTCAACATTCTTAGCTAACATGCTCGGAATTGAATTCTGACAGTTCTGTTAGATTTGAAGCATTGATTTTGGTCTAGTTGGACCTTTAGTTGAGACCTGAGAACTTCCAGTGTGGGTTTTGTGTTGCTTCTTCAATTTTCAGGTCATTTGGAGTTGGAAGTGAAACTTTGGTCAGCTTTCGATGATCGAAATGCTGGATTCAAAATCCAACGATTCCATCAGCTCCGGAATGTTAAATTTAGGTTAGGTAGATGGTTGGTTTGGGTCCTGGGTGTCCCGGGATCATTTTGAATGTCTGGTTGCTTGTTCATTAGTATTGACTTGGGTCAATATTTCTCCAAAACGACCTTGTATGGAAGTTCTGTCAATTCCATTGAGTTTGGAACGTCGTTTCCACTTTATTAGCATTATTGGTTTCTGATTATCGATTTTTGATTGTGCCCAGAATGCCCCGTAGAGTTTTAGAAAAGTTGAAGATTTTTGATGTTGCAGGTGCATGCCTCAGGCCATAATCGTGATTGCGACCTTCTCCCATCGCGACTGCGATGAAGCACCTGGTCCCTTGTTCTTCGCGATCGCGTGATCGCCTGTTGAGATCGTGATGAAGCCTCTCCCCCTTTGTTCTTCACGATTGCATGGCTAGTCCTCGTGATCGCGATGATCTATCTAGTGTGGTCCTCGCAACCCCGATGGTCTAGCCAGTGTGGTCCTCGCGACCGCAAGGGGTCCTTTCGCGATCGCGATGAAGGACCCCTGGGCAGTATATAAACTTTTCCCTTCATTTTTCCATCCATCTTTTTTCAATTTCCTCAACTTTAAAACATCAAAAGCTTTCTCTAATTTTCTCTAATCAGTTCTTGGGCCTGGGAAATCATTTGTTCTTCGCAAATTCTTGTTCTCTAAATTATTGGTAAGTCTCCTTCCCCTAAGATCCTTTATTCTCCATTTATCTAAAACACCATTGTTGTGAATCCTTATAGCTCTAAAATTATTGTAGGTTCTGCTCTCGTGTGAAGTTTCATGCTATGTGGCCTCATTCAATTCATATCCTTTCAATAATTCTCCTTTTATGGTAGGTGATTCTTGCCGATATCTTGTTTTTATTCCTAACTCTCCATAATTGGTTTCTTGACTTCTAGGGACTGTTTTAGCCCGAATCCCTTGCCTATTTTCCCCTAAATTCTGGGCATGTACTCCCTTGGTCATGGTGATCATATTGTGCGCTTTCATTTTTAGTTCCGGGTTGCGGGGCCTGTGGACCCGTCAGTGACCCAAATTTTGGCCCAACTTTTATTATAGAGATATGGGTATCACTAGACTCGTCTTGATATATTATTTATGATTGTGATAGTTTGATCATTGTTCGGGACTTCTCAGAGCGAGTCGGGCTTGGATATCATTGTCCTAGTAGCTTGTCATCGGACAACATCTAGGTTACAATTTAAATTCTTTAGACTTCGCATATATAGAATAAAATTATACTAATGGGCATCCTTGGGTTGAGTTTACTAGTTTGGTACAACAGACCTTGACTACTTTATTCATGTCCGATTCCTTTTCTTTCTCCAATGGTCGTAGTATTTGCTATTTATGATATTATCACCCTTGCGGTCCTGTTTGGCCTTATATTGACTCTAGAATATAGATGGTGGAAAATTGGGAATGTCCATGAGTCTCGGACATTGTTATTATTGTTATTGAGCTGGCTATCTGTGATGTAGAATGATTGGAGCATGTGCAGGGTCGATAGCTTGATTGTGAGACGTTAGGCTATTGATTGTGATTGAGCATGCCATTATCATGCATATAAAGGAATTTCTATTTGATTTTACTACGGTTTTGGCTTTGGTCCTACTATTGATGATTTCTAAATCTTGCATGGTCTGTAAGGCTATTTTTCAGTAAAATTTATCATAAAATGGTTTGGTATCATCTTAATGGATCTTCTTGGGGTAAGAAAAGTTAAAAGAAAGATTTGTTATAGTTTTCCCTACTATATATTAGACCCGGTTGGACTGAGGTGCTAGATTGACCCTGTTATGGATGAGAAATGATATTAGACTTAGTGAAGTGGAGCATCGGGCTTGATTTACTACTTTTTTAGACCCGGATATGCTCGGTCACCTTTGTAGGGGATTTATGACACTTATTTCATTGATTTAGACCTGGATAGAATTCAGGAAAGCATTTGGGGAATTTGAGTACTAGTTTAGATCTGGTGGCACTCTGGACTGATATTTTGAGGATAGAGTGTAGTATGTGGTCTACGAGTAGACCTCCATGGACCCTGTCATCCTGGACCAACTGCTACGGGCAAAAAGGTGACCGAGGGTAGGGGTGTACCGTGGAGTATATGTACTTGGGAGAAGTCCTTCCATGGATCCCGCCTTTATTGGACCTTTGGGGCACCGAAGAGGGTAACATATTGACACTGTGGTTACACTTGGTTTGGCATATCATAGAATATCATTCATTTGTGTTAGGTTCCACCTTTGTTTGTTGTTTGCTGATTGTACGCTCTGGTAGTATGGGCTGCCGGAGGGTTTCTCTTCACTTTCTTGTATTCCTTAGGTGTATGAGCGCCCGTGGGATTATACTTAGACTTGTTGTTATTATATCACAGTATTGGTTACTGTCATGGTTTCTAGTAAGATTGGAGATTGTTAAGATTGCTTTTGGGGCTTTTAACTGTTGGATTCTGACTTGAGATTAGTATGTCTATTTGGGGTTATCGTATCTTATATGAAAGCAAGATTATCTTTTCTCTTTTTTTTTATACATTTGAGGTTTCCAGTATACCGCCTACTTTTTAAACTCTTCTTTATATACTTGTTATTGCGAGGATCCCGGGTATGTGTCCCCTCCTTTCGCCTGTGATGGTGTTATAGTAGCTAGCCATGTATGTTGTTACTGTTTGCATTCCTTCCATGCTAGCTTCCGTGTGCTTATTCATTGCCTTCTGTCACTACTTGTTTCTATTCCGTTTATTACTGCTCTTTTATCTTATATGTGCCCAGTCGGCCTATGATACCTACTGGGTGCCGGTTGCTTTGCAATTGGTGCTCATATTAAACTCTGCATATTTTGGTGCAGATCCTAGTGTGGGTCATCGCTGCTAAATCATGGGATTCGTGCTTGGAGATCTTTTGGACTATCCAGATTGAGGGTGAGCTCTTGGCGACCGAAGCTTATCTTGAGTTTATCTTCTGTATCATGTACTCTGTTACTACTCGGAGACAGTTGTGTATATATTGTTTTGGATGCTTCTTACTCCTTATATGTAGTTCCAGCTCTATACTATGATACTAGGTTTTGGGTTTTTGTTTAGATTCCGCATATATATATATATATATTCCTATTATCTATCTTTTCATCTTGTTCCTTTTCTTCCGCTTGATTATATCATTTCTTCCGATTAATTGTCATCTAGTAGCCCATTACTAACCATTCTGGACTACGGGGATTGGTTCGCCTATTGGGGGTTGTATGTCACGCCCCGAGGCTACCCCCTAGACGTAACATGGGACTCGGGACCACAAGTGTCCCAAGTTAACCCTTGATTATAGCATTCTCAGATATATTCAAGAAAAACAAACGGAAGCATACATAATGAAGTCAGAAAACCATAAACTGAAATAGGATAAAGTCTACGAAATAGCAATTCAAAATACAAACTAGCTATGTCTGAAGCCTCTAAATCCAAAATAAGAGTTGATGGGACAAGACCCTAACTAACTCGGAAATTCAACAACGGGAGACACAAAAATACTACTCATAACTCCAGTCCTCGAAGGATGAGGACTAACCAGCAGGATTGTCTGGAAAGCTGGAACTGACTAGCCACACGCCTTTGGAATAGAGCCTGAATCTGTATCATAATAGGATACAACGCAAAGTATGCATTAGTACCATAAAATGTACTGAATATGTGAGAGATGCATGAATGTTATAAAACATACTTAAAAACATAATGAAACTGATCTTGTACATAAGACAGACATCGTAAGCAAATCTCATAAATCAAGGCTTAAAACATGATATAGAAGAGTATAAGTCTTAAAACATTCACACGGGAGTTTCTCTTAACCGACATAAACCATGATGAGCTACATGGAGTCCAGTTTCATACACCCACACCGAAAAAGGTTATTTTAACCGGCCAAAGTTAGAACCTTACCATATCAAGATCCTGTCATAAGCCACCGAGGGCACCTACGGTGGCACATAGTTCTGGGAGTAAGGGCAATCTCACCCTGTACAGCTCGGTGTTAAATACTACTCCCAAAACATATACATATATCTCACATATACTTGTGACATATATAATGCCAATTCTGTTTGAAAAGCATAAGGGTATATCTAATACCATGCAATTCACATAGCTTAGGTAGACATATCTAGATGCCAAACCTTTCATAAATCATAAGGTCATATCTAATGTCATGCAATTCATGCTTCAAAATCCTTAAAACTTAGCATATCCATGATTAAAACCATACTTTACTTTCTAAATTCATAACTTGAAGGATTAGACATGCAATTTCATAATACATAAGGTCATGTTATCTAAACATGCCAATTTTCACTTGAAAACATGCAATTCAATGGAATCATGCTAGGAATCATCTTTAATGCATGGAATTTTGAAATTAATTAAGGAACCTCAAACAAATCATAGATAAGTAATTAGAAACCACGAATTGAAGTTTTAAAACTGAACCCATAAGTTTTCTCCGAATTGGATAAGAACCCTAATTTCACAAATTCATAAATCAAAGTAAAAATCATGAGTTTTGGGCTAATTAAAGGTGAAACCATACTAAAAGTGGTCAAAATGACCTCACTTAGTAGTTTAAGAATCTGGGAAAAGACCAAATTACCCCTAACTTAAGAATAAAAATTTGCAAGAAAAGTCATCCCACGGGTTGCCCGACGGTTGCCCGACGCCCGTCGGCCAAGACGTCAGGTAGGGTACTAGGGTCTGGGTCTTGCTGGACTATTCCGGTGATGAACTCCCATGGCCCATCGCATTTGTGATACCCGTAGGGTTACCCATCGTTGAAGGGCTAACAGGGGAAAGGATCCCTGGTTCATTTTGATGGTTTTCTCCACGGATCATCGTACCCATGACGCCCGTGGACTAGCTCATTGGGGAAGCTGAGGTACTGGAAGGGCTTGCTAGGAGATCCCAACGACGGATTCCCACAGGCTATCGAATCTGTGACGCTCATCGTGACTGCCCATCGAGCTGAGGAAGCCTGGCATAGAATTACTGTTTGGTTCCCACGGGGCATCCCACGGGCCGTCTGAGCTACGACGCTCGTGGTGCTGCCCATGGTGACCTAAATTGCAGAAAAGAAAAAATTTCACTGAATTCAGTTTTATAGCTAGTTTGGATTATAGGGTGTTACAATATCCCCCCTTTGGGATCATTCATCCTCAAATGATGAATAAGCAAGGAAACTGCCCAACAAACCAATCAAAACAGGAGAACTGAAGAACAAGTATGGAAATTGACTTCACACTTTAAAACATAACTGAACTAACTTCTGGAAACATAAATGCATGCTAGGATCATGAGGAAACTGATGGAGTAGGTTCGGAGGGGCATACTAAGGAGGAAACTATTACCTCAATCTGAGACTATATCGAAAGGAAAGAGATGAGGATATTTGGCCTTCATGGCCTCTTCTTCTTCCCAAGTAGCTCCCTCAACAAGCTAGTTCCTCCAAAGAAATTTCACCGAGGTGACTTCCTTGTTCCTCAACCTCCGGATCTGACAGTCGAGAATCTCCACGGGAACCTCCTCATAAGTGAGGCTGTCCTTCACTCCCGCTCCTCCAAAGGAATGATCAACACTGGATATCTGACACACTTCTTTAACAATGAGATATGGAACACTGGATGGACTACCTCAAAATCTAATGGCAACTCCAACTCATAAGAAACTCTACCAACTCTCCTCAGAATCTGATAAGGACATACAAAATGAGGACTATTTCCTTTCTTCCTAAACCTCATCACTCCCTTCATGGGTGACACCTTAAGAAACACTCAATTATCAACCTCGAACTCTAACTCTCTCCTCCTCCCATCTGCATACGACTTTTGTATACTCTGAGCAGTCTTCAACATCTCCCTAATCATCTGGACTTTCTCCATGGTCTGATACACTGAATCTTTACCAATCACAGCTGCCTCACCAACCTCGAACCAACCAATAGGAGATCTACACCTCCGACCATAAAGTGCCTCATTAAGAGCCATATGGATGCTAGAATGAATGTTGTTATTGTAGGAAAACTCGATAAGAGGTAAATGATCGTCCCAACTACCTTTGAAATCAATAACACAAGCTCTCAACATATCCTCTAGAGTTTGAATAGTATGTTCTTCCTGGCCATCCGTCTGTGGGTGAGAAGTTGTGCTAAGCTTCACTTGAGTACCAAGACCTCTCTGAAATGATCTCTAAAACTGGGATGTAAACTGAGTACCCCTATCTAAAATGATAGACAATGGAACACCATGCAATCTGACTATCTCCCAAATGTAGAGTCTGGCATTATCTTCAGCTGAATATGTAGTCTTGGCACCCAATAAGTGGGATGATTTGGTCATCCTATTGACAATCACCCTAATAGAATCATGTTGCCTTTGAGTACAAGGCAAACCAATAATGAACTCCATATTGAACGCTTCCCACTTCCAAGTAGGAAAGTCAATATCCTGAGTCATACCACCCGGTCGCTGATGCTCTATCTTCACTTGCTGACAGTTAGGACACTTACCCACAAAATTGTCTATGTCCCTCTTCATACCATTCCACCAATAGACTTCTCGTAGATTAAGGTACATCTTGGTGGCACTAGGGTGAATAGAATATCTGGAACTATGAGCCTCAGTCAAGATTTGCTGTCTCAACCCATCTACATCTGGAACACACAATCAACCCTTAAAATGAAGCACACCATCTCCCTCTTGGGAGAAAACCTCAACCCTTTGCTTATGGACTACACCCTTTAGCTGAAGTAAAATAGGATCACTGTCTTGCTTTACCTTCACTTTAGCTACCAAAGATAACTCGAAACCATTCTGAATAATAACCCCATATTTTATCGAGTCCATAAGGCAAACTCCCAAATAAGCAAGTCGAGGAACATCCTTGGCTAATTCCTTCTTTCCGTCCTCAACCAAAGACACACTACCCATGGACAACCTACTAAGTGCATCCGCTATAACATTTGCCTTACCCGGATGGTAAAGCACACTCATATCATAATCCTTAAGGAGCTCAAGCCATCTACTTTGACGAAGATTCAATTCCTTTTGAGTGAACACGTACTGAAGACTCTTATGATCGGTGCATACATCAACGTGAACACCATACAAGTAGTGTCTCCAAATCTTCAAAGCAAAAACCACGACCGCTAACTCAAGATCATGAGTATGGTAATTCTTATCATGAATCTTAAGTTGTCTTGAAGCATAAGCAATCACTTTACCACGCTGCATCAACACACAACCCAAACCAATCCTAAAATCATCACAATACACAACAAAGTCCTCTAGGCCCTTGGGTAGAGCTAGCACTAGAGCTGTGGTCAACCTAGTCTTCAATTCCTAAAAGTTCTTCTCACATAGATCAGACCACTGAAATTTTACCTTCTTCTAAGTCAACCGAGTCAATAGGGCTACAATGGAAGAAAACCCTTCCATAAATCTCCTATAGTAACCAGCCAAACCCAAAAATCTTCTAATATCAGATGGGGAAGTGGTTCTAAGCCAGCTCTTTATTGGCTCAATGTTTTGAGAATCAACCCAAATATCATCTCTAGTCACAATATGACCCGAAAAAGCAATAGACTGCATCCAAAACTCACACTTGCTAAACTTAGCAAATAACTGCCGATCCTTAAGAGTTTATAACACAACTCTCAAATGGTCCGCATGCTCCTCCTTACTTCAAGAATAAATAAGGATATCATCAATGAACACAATCACAAACATATCCAAATACTGATTTAACACACGGTTCATCAAATCCATAAAAGCTGTGGGAGCATTCGTTAGACCAAAAGACATCACAACAAATTCATAATGACCATACCGAGTTCTGAAGGCTATCTTTGGAATATCACACTCTCTAATCCAAAGCTGATAATAACCGGATTTAAGGTCGATCTTTGAGAAGAAACTAGCACCCTGAAGCTGATTAAACAAGTCATCAATCCTAGGAATGGGATACTTATTCTTGATTGTGACCTTGTTCAACTGACGGTAATCAATACACATTCTTAGGGAACCATCTTTCTTTCGCACGAATAATACTGGAGCACTCCATGGAGAGATGCTGGGTCAAATAAAACCCTTATCAAGAAGGTCTTTCAACTGATCTTTCAATTCCTTAAGCTCTGCAGGAGCCATTCTATAGGGAGGGATAGAGACAGGATTCGTATCTAGAAGAAGATCTATCCCAAAGTTGATCTCCCACTCGGGAGGGACTCCGAGCAAATCTTTGGGAAACACTTCTAGAAACTCATTCACAACGGGAACATACCGTAGAGATGGGGTTTCGAACTCTGTGTCCATAACCCAAATTATATGATATAAATAACCTTTAGAAATCATCTTCCTAGCCTTAAGATAAGATATGAAATGAACCGTAGAGGATGGAGGACTACCTTGCCACTCTAAGACAGGTTCATTTGGAAACTTAAAATTGACAACTCGAGTACGACAATCAACCGAGGTATAAAATGCATACAACCAATCCATACCAAGATTAACATCAAAATCGGTCATCTCTAACTCTACTAGATACACTTAATTGACCCTATTAAGGACTGAGATAGGTCAATTTTGGTATGTTCATTTGGCTAGGACTGACTCACCAACATGAGTAGAAACACAAAAGGGTTCTAAGAGCTTTTCAGGGCAAGTTTTGAACATACAAGCAACATAAGGGGTCACAAAGAATAAGGAGGCACCGTGATCTAATAAAGCATACACATCGAGAGAGAAGACTTTCAACATACCAGTAAAAATGTCCGATGAACTCTCCTAGTCCTAGCGCGAGGACATGGCATAAAGGAAGTTCTGGCACTGACCACCAGAACTAGAAGCTGCGCCCTGCTGGGTCAGTCGATCTACTGATGTTGCGGGGGTAGCCTGAGTCCTACTACCTCTCTATCCCTTCTTAGCTGAAGGGCAATCCTTAATCTTGTGTCCAACTTGACCACAATCGAAGCAACCACCTAAACCATCTAAACACTCACCAAGATGACTCTTTCCATACTTGTTGCAAGAAGGGTAAGGAGTCCCCTTTTTAATGCTACCCTGCGAAGAGGAACCTGAACCTCTACCAGACTTATCATGATAGGGCCTGGGGGCCTGAGTAGGAGTACTAGCTGAAGAATGCATGGGGCCTGATGACCTCTTCTGAAATGAAGAGCGGTGTCTGCCCCCGGACCTCTGATGACTGAACCCTGAACTCTCAGGCCTGACTCTCTTATTCTCCCTAGCCATCTCCCTCAACTTACCTCCCTCGATCTGATGGACATGGGTTATGAGTGGAAATATTCATATCATCAACAAGATAGTAGACCTACACTCTTTCTTTACCAAATCTGACACTCCATAGATGTACTTACTCATTTGATCAAGTGGGTCTGCTACCATAGATGGAGCATACCTTGACAACTGCGTGAACCTCAAACTGTACTCCTGGACTGACATCTACCCCTGCCTTAAGTTCATAAATTCCTCAGCCTTAGCTTGCCTCAAATCTGAGGGAAAGAACCGGTCGAGGAAAGCTCTCTCAAGACACTCCCAAGACATAGGGATAACATCCCTAGCTCTAGCCTCCTTCCACTAAGTGAACAAGATATGAGCTATGCCCTTCAGCTGGTAGAAAGCTAGCTTAACACTCTTAACTATGCCAACCTACATCACCTCAAAGATCTTCTTCACCTTATCCATAAACCTAAGCGGGTCCTCACTAACTTTTGAACCCCAGAATTTTGGTGCGTTCATACAGATAAAATCTCAAACTCGAGCCGCTACTCCACCTTGAGGATGAATGGGGATAGGATCCTGCTGATTGGCTTGGGTAGCCATCGCCTAGTCCAATAAGTGAATAGAATTCTGAAACTCCACATTCATGGCCTCGGGGTCGGGAATCTAAGGTTAACATTTCGAGCAGCTTGGGGAGGCATAAAACGTCGATGAGGCATAATCTGAAATGTAACACGAATGGATTAGAGGAGTAACAGAGTTAGCTCTATCCAATGATATTGATCATGAAAGAAGTGAACTTTTTCCTAAGACATCTCATAGCTTCCCTCTCATAAATGTGGCATCCTTCACACACATGATAGGGATTCAAGTCGATGCGGCTTCAGACACCCTAGGACTCTTAAACCTGAGGCTCTGATACCAAGTTTGTCACGCACTGAGGCTATCCCCTAGAGGTAACACGGGACCTAGGACCACAAGTGTCCCAAGTTAACCCTTGGTCATAGCATTCTCAAATATATTCAAGAAAACCAATTGGAAGCATACATAATGAAGTCAGAAAATAATAAACTGAAATAAGATAAAGTCTATGAAATACCTATCATGAATACAAACTAGCTATGTCTGAAGCCTCAAAATCCAAAATAAGTGTTGATGGGAAAATACCCCAACCAACTCAAAAATCCTACAACGGGAGACACAAAAACACTACTCACAACTCCAGTCCTCGAAGGCTGAGGACTCACCAACAAGATAGTCCAAAAAGCTGGCACTGACTAGCCACGCGCCTGAGGAATAGAGCCTGAATCTGTATCATAATAGGATGTAGCGCAAAGTATGCGTCAGTACAATAGGATGTACTAAATATGTGAAAGATGCATGAATGTTATAAAACATACTTAAAAACATAATGAAAACCGATCTTGTACATAAGAGAGACATCGTAAGCAAATCTCATAATTCAAGGCTTAAAACATGAAATAGAAGAATATAAGTCTTAAAACTTTCACACGAGAGTTTCTCTTAACTGACTTAAACCATGATGAGCTACATGGAGTCCAGTGTCATACACCCACACTAAAAAAGGTTGTTCTAATCGGCCAATGTTACAACCTTATAATATCAGGATCCTGTCATAAGCCATAGAGGGCACCTATGGTGGCACGTAGTTTTGGGACTAAGGGCAATCTCACCCTATCCAACTCGGTGCTAAATACTACTCCCAAAACATATACATATAGCTCACATATACTTGTGACATATCTAATGCAAATTCTGTTTGAGAAGCATAAGGGTATATCTAATACCATGCAATTCACATAGCTTAGGTAGACATATCTAGATGTCAAACCTTTCATAAATCATAAGGACATATCTAATGTCATGCAATTCATACTTTATATCCTTAAAACTTAGCATAACCGTGATTCAAAACATACTTTTCTTTCTGAATTCATAACATGAATGATTAAACATGCAATTTCATAATATATAAGGTCATGTTATCTAAACATGCCAATTTTTACTTGAAAACATGTAATTCAATGGAATCATGCTACGAATCATCTTTAATGCATGGTTTTTTGAAATCAATTAAGGCACCTCAAATAAATCATAGATAAGTAATAAGAAACCATGAATTGAAGCTTTAAAATTGAACCCATAAGTTTTCCCCGAATTGGGTAAGAACCCTAATTTCATAAATTCATAAATCAAAGTAAAAATCATGAGTTTTGGGCATAAGGGTGAAAGGAATCCCTTATTGAATACCCACATACTTTAATTAAAGCTAGCCCAACTGAATTTGAAAAGAATGAAGGCCTAATCTTGGAGCTTGAAGGAGAAATTCTTTCCTCTTTTGGGGTGATGTATGAGAAATAAGGAAGGACTTAGGCTAATTAATGGTGAAACCATACTAAAAGTGGTCAAAACGATCTCACTTAATAGTTTAAGAATAAGGGAAAAGACCAAATTACCCCTGACTTAAGAATAAAAATTTGCAGAAAAAGTCATCCCACCGGCTGCTCGATGGGCGTCATGCACATGATGGCATGTCGGCCAAGACATCGGGTAGGGTACTAGGGTTTGGGTCTCGTTGGACCATTTCAATAATGGTCTCCCACGGCTTGTCGCGTTTGCGATACCCATGGGGTTGCCTGTCGTTGAAGGTTTAATAGGGGAAAGGATCTCTGGTTCATTCTGATGGCTTTCTCCATGGGTCATCATACCCACGATACCCATGTACTAGCCTGTCAGGGAAGATAAGGTGCTGGGGGGCTTACTAGGAGATCCCAACGATGGATTCCCACGTGCCATCGCATCTGCAATGCCAGTCGTGATCGCTCGTCGGGCTGAGAAAGACTGGAATAGCATCATTGTTTGGTTCCCACAGGGCACCCCATGGGCTGTATGACCTACGACGCCTGTGGCGCTACCCGTGGTGACCTACATTGCAAAAAAGCAGAAATTTCACTGAATTCAGAGTTTGATAGCTGGTTCGTATTATGGGGTGTTACATTGTAGGTACCATCATGACCAATAAATCGGGTTGTGACATGGTAGACCATTAGATGTAGGTAGGGATGTCATTAACCAGCTTACTCAACTGATTGTTGTTCTTGCGTGTCATCTAGGAAAGATTTTGGAGGCCACTACTCGAAGGAGGCTATGAAGTGGAAGGGGTCCTAGGAGTCATCACTCGGATGGAGCATTTCCCAACACCACGGGAGTGGGAACATCAGATACTAACTGTGTGGTAGAAGCATCAAGAGTATCAACGGCAACACCAAAGCCTCTACACCAGCAATAGTACCCTTTGAAATGTCCAAACCAAAGTAAATCAACACTGTCACTAAATGACCATCGTGTTCACGTCAGACCTTCTATGATCGCAATAAAGGGTCCGTTGATGCCCGATCTAGATCCTTCTTTCCATTCGCAAAGGGTATGGTCCAACTGGTGTGATCCTGTAATCATGATATGGTTCCCGTGATTGTGATGAAGGACCCATAGCAATACATATACTCCATCCTTCATTTTTCTGATTATTTTATTCATTAATATTGATCCTTTGAGACTTGGAGCTTGTCTCTTAGAGTATTTTCACCTACATTCATTCTGGGTAAATTCCTAATACGTTCCTAGGGTATTCCTATTCTTTTTATGCATTTATCCATCTTTAATTCTTATAATGTCCAAATCCACTCTTCAATTAAGAATGAATGTATGTGGTCATTGGAAATATAATTTACCCAACTATGAGTCGGTGTCGATCCCATAGGGATTAGGTAAAAATTGAACCAAAATTTGTATCTCAATTCACTATCATCTTGCACATAGTGAAAAAATAACAATATGTGAAAATTGGGGGTTTTTTGTAACAACTTTTTAGGAATTAAGGGTAACAATTAGCAACGTTAACTTAAATGTATCAATCAAGGACTTGAGGTCTAGGGATGTGCTTTCAATGAGGTAGTAACCACAATTGGGATTTATAATTGCCTTCAAATTGATTACGATATGGGTAGCTTTTGTTTGGGTTATGCTCAAAGTCATTCAACCCAAGAGCATGTATACTTTGGGTTCTCCCAAACCCCAAAGTCCAATCAATATTAACCAACCAAAATTAGCTTGAGTTGACTAAACTATATATAGCTTTAGCCCTTAGATGGAAAAATTCTTAAATCCTCACTAATGAGAACTTACCCAATTCCCATCTCCTTTCTCAAAAAAATTAGAATCAGAGAGCTTAATTAATGTTTGCAACCAATAATTTTATAATTATAACTTGAAGAAATCATTAAACCCATACATAATAATCAATTCTAATAGCAATTAATTATGTCATGGTTGGGCTGGGATAAAGAGGCTATGCAACTGATGGGACCATAATAACCTCAGCATAGGGAGCCGCAGTAGTAGATTGAACTTCTAAACTTGGTGCACCTAGGGCTGCCCCCTAAGCGGATGTATGTGCTACTTTAGAAGGCTGTCCCCCGATCATACCCAAGAGTTGTATCAGCAAACTCTAACACTTGCAGACTGAGATGGGGCTGATACAGAAGCTGGTGGTAAAGTTGGCACTAGAGCTGGTGGCACCTGGGTTGTCCCCGAGCCCATATACTCTTGTTCAGGAATAAACTCGGGCTCATACTCATACTTGGGCTCTATCTCTGCTCTAGGAGGTCTAGCCGGTGCCACTGCTCGGGGACGTCCTCGACCCCTACCTCTATGACCACCTCGACCCCTAGTTGGGGTCGGGGGTGCTAGAGTCGAAGGCTCATCTCTACCTAAAACTGATAATCTTATATGAACCATCTACGAAAGAATGAATTAGAACAAGTGAGATTTCAAGAAACTTCAAAGGACTACACATGATACAAAAGAAATAAGAGAGTCATATTTTCTAAGATGTCACTATAGCCTCTCAAAGATTGAGTACAGACGTCTTCGCCCGGATCTGCAGGACTCTACTAGACATTGGATCCTATACTGATGATACTGGTGAAACCTAGGCTCTAATACCAAGCTGTCACAACCTAATTTCTCAGTCATGATGGAACCTACAACCCCCCTGTAGGCGAACCAATTCCCGAAGCTTAGAACAGTTAGTAATGGGCTACCATCTAGCAAGTAAGCGAATGAACAACAAGAAAATATGGAAGCAAGGGCAATACGTAAAGAAAGTGAACAACAGGAATATATATAACATATAAATGCAAGCTAAACAACCCCAAAAGACCTGGTATCATAGTATAGAGTCGGAGCTACATCAACAGAGTATAAAGATCCAAAACTACATATACAGATGTCTCCGAATACTAATAGAGTACATGAAACAAAAGATAAACTAAAAGCTAAGTTCTGGTCGCCAAGAGCTCACCCTCAGTCTAGGATAGTCCAAAACCTCCTGGCATGAGTCTCCATGAGCTAACGACGATAGCCCACACTAGGATCTACACCAGAAGATATAGAGTGTAGTATGAGCACCAATTGCTAAACAATCGGTACCCAGTAGGTATCATTAACCGACTGGGCACATATAAGATAAAAGAGTAGTAATAAGTAGACTAGAAATAGTTAGTCACATAAAGCAATGAATGAGTACACCAAAGCAAGCACGGAAGGAATACAAGCAGAAAACAACAAACATGGCCAGCTACTAGAAATATGTACATCGCATACACAGGTGAAAGAAGGAAATAACACACCTGGGATCCTCGCAACAATGATATATATATATATGGAGAGGTTTAAAAATAAGCGGTATACCGGTAACCTCAAGTGAAACAAAAGGAAGAAGAAGAATAAAGATAGTCATGCTTGAAAACAAGATTTAATAACCAAACTAAGCATACTAATCTTAAGTCAAGAAACTAACCCCCGGTAGTTCAAGAACAAATTTAACAATAACCTCATAAGAAACCACAAGAGGAATCAATGTCGCGGAAGAGTAAAAATAATTCTACCTACATTCTCCCGGCCGCCCATACAACCGAGGAACACATACAAGTTAAAAAAAACCTTCGGCCGCCCATACAATTGGAACGTACACTCAGTAAACAGCAAACAAGGGTGGAATCTCACAGAAATGGATGATGTGACATGATATGCTGAACTAAGTGTGATAGAAGTACCGTATGTTACCCACTTTCGGTGTCCTATAACTATTAAAAGATATGATCCATAGAAGGTCACACCCGTATACCTCTATTACGCCATATACCCCCCTCCGAAACTCGTGGCACATAGCCCCTCACCTGGAATAGCAAGGTCAATGGAGTCCACCGACCAACATACTAGAAGCCCTGCAATCATGAAAACCCCAAGTAAAGTTGCCCAGAGGGTGTTCGGGTCTAAATCAGTTAGTCAAAAATAGGTCTACGACATGACCCCGCCGACTCTAGTATCATCTCGGAATCATAGTAAAACAAGTCTAGAGCATAGCCCCTCTAAGTCTAGTATAAGTGGAAATAGTAATAAAACATTCATTTATTCTCTCTTACCCTAAGAAGATCTATTAAAATTAGTGCCAAACCCTTTTTACAATCATTTTACCGAAAGCGAGCTCCACGAGCCATGCAAGGCTTAGAAAATCATCAATAGTGGGCCCGAAGCCCAAATCATAGAAAAATCATGTAGAAATCCCTTTTATATGCATGATAAATGGCATACACAATTATAGCATTAGCCCAACATCCCACAATCAACCTATCGGCCCTGCACAAGCTCTAATTGTTCTACCGCAAAGACAGCCAGCTCGATAACAATAATAATGATGTATGGGACTCATGAACATTCATACATAGCCCACCATCTATGTTCTCGAGTCAATACACGGCCACACAGGACCACAAGGGTGATAATATCATCTATAACAAATACTACAAACATCGGAGCAAGAAAATGAGTAGAACATGAAGAAGCGGTTAAGGTCTGCGATACCAATCTAAAAAGCCCTGCCCAAGGATGCCTATTAGTATAATTTTATCCTATATATGCAAAATCTAGGGACTTAAATAGTAAACTACATGTCGTCCGATGAAAAGCTGATGGAACAACGATGTCCAAGGTCGAACCGCTCGAAGAATCTCTGAATGATAATCAAACTATCATAAACATAAATAACACATTAAAATGGAACTAACGATACCCATATCTCTATAATAATAGTCGGGCCAAAATTTGGGTCACCGACAGGTCTGTAGGCCCCGCAACTCAAAACCGAAAATAGAAGCTCAGAAAATGACCACAATGACCATGGGAGTACATACCCAGAGAAATTAAAGAAGGGCATTATTTTCTAGCTAAAACAGCCCCTACAATACAAGAAACCAAAGAGGGACTATAAGGAATGAAAACTGGAATTTAGGCAAGAAACACTTACCACAACTAGATAACTACACCAAGGATGTGAGTTGAACGAGCCCACGAACATGCAATTCACAAGAGGGTAGATTCTTCAAGGAAAATCAAGCTTCAAGAATTAGCAACAATGGTGGTTTTTAACAATTTGTAGAAGAAGCAAGCTTTAGGGAAGAAGAACTTACCAATAATCGAGGGAGCATGAATTTTAAATGAACAATCGAATTCCCCAGGTCATGAACTGATTAGAGCACTTTGGTAGAGTGTATTTAGTGTTTTAGAGTTGGGAGAAATGAACAAAGTGGCTGGAAAAATGAATGGGCAGAGATATATAGTTGTTGCCCATGGCTTTTGTGAATGCGCAAGGCCACCGCCTACAAGGCGCCTGCCTTGTGCGTACGCGGCCAGGCCACTGCACACGTGGGACTGCGGACACGGCCAAGCAGCGCCTAGGCGAAGGTAACGGAGGGATGGCTGGCATATACCTTATACGTAGGCAGCAAGCCCATGTATAGGCGAAGGCTAAGTTGTTGCCATGACAGCAACAACCTCCAACAGCTAACACCAAGAAGGAATTTTCTTCGACGGACCCTTGGGAACACATCTGGGGTCCCGCAAACACAAATGATCTGAGCTATTCGACTAAAAATGGAATGCTGGACTCAATGGAATCGACAAAAATTCCAAAGGAGGTCGATAGCACAAAAAGTGGGCCCCATGCCCAAGAACCAACTTTAGGCCAAATTTTCCAAAATGGAATCCCATGGCCTAAAATGAGTCTGGAATCCTCGGGACCCGAACCAAATGTCCCCCTAGCATAAAGTTGACATTTTGGAGCTAACAACACAGTCAAAATTTTCATCTGAGACTGTCTTCGCCGAATGTTGACCAAAGTCAAACTTTCAAGTTCAACTTGACTAGAAACACAAAAACTCACTCATTTTGTGGCTTCTAAACGCGGGTAAATTCCCTCTTTAATTTTTGCTTTCTCCATTGACTCTCTTTTAATTTCTTAAATGGGTGGGCTATTTTAGAGCCCCATTTATTGTTCGTTTCTGCTCAAATTTTGAGCATGTTCTCTCGAGATTATATGGAACACATGAGTGTTTTTCATTTCTGGTTTTGGGTTGCAGGGCCCACGGGCCTGTTTGTGACCTGAATTTTGACCCGGTTATGTTTATAACATTATGAGTATCGTTGGTTTTGTTTTAACATGTAGATTATTGTGTTGATAGTATTTTCGCGATTTGGAGCTTCCCGGAGCAGTTCGAGCTTGGACGATTTCATCCCTGCAGCTATTCATCGAACGACAGGTAGGTTATGATTTTCCCAACTTAGAATCTGCGTATATAGGCTATAACTGCATTAATTAGCATTCTTGGGTTGGTTTTCTAGGTTGGTACCCTCAGACTTTATCCACATTTTATGTTCGTTTATTGCATACATTTATTGTAGTATTCATGTAGTATTGTATATAACCCTTATGGTTCTGTGCGTACTTCTATTGACTCTGAAACATACATGGTGGGTTATTTGGGAAAGTCCGCGAGTCCTGGACATCTAGATATTGGTTTAGGTTGGATATCTGTGTTGTAGAACTGATCGTGCCTATGTAGGGGCGATAGGAATATTTCTGAGCCATTTTGGGATACTCTATTGTTTGGGAGCATATCATTCATGCAAAGGTTTTTCTGCATATTTTACTACTATTTTGGCTTCGGGCCTACTATAAATGGTATTATAAACTTTGCATGGCCCTGAGGGTCTGTTTTCGATAACATGACTATGGAATGGTTTTTGAAACTGAGTTTATGAAACCTCTTGGTGTAAAGAGGATATTAAGATTATTTCATTACCAATTTTCACTTATAAGGCTCGACTATGTCAGAGTACTAGAGTTGATTTACTACTGTTTTAGACTTAGATATGCTTCGGGCACCCGTTAGAAGGATTATTGAGACTTGATTACTGATTTAGTCGCGAATACACTTTGGGCACCCTTTGACCGGTTTTTGAGATTACTACTAGTAATTTAGACTTGGGTCGAAGTCGGGCACGTACTACGAGGTTCTATTTACTGAGTTAGTTATTAAGATTTATGGCTTTTAGTATGTGGTCTATGAGTACACCATCGTGGACCTTGTCGTTCCTGAGCCATACACTATGGGTCGATGCAGTGTGCTAGGAGGAGGGGTATACAGAGTAGTAGAGGTATACGGGTCGTGTCCTTCCATGAGTCCTACCTCTATTGGGCCTTATAAGTACCGAAGCGGGTAACATACGGTGCTATTATCACACCAGATTCATCAGCATCATTATGCATATTGTGACCCGATTCCATACTTATTTGTTATGTGCTTAGTGTATGCTCTGGTTGTATGGGCGGCCGGAGGGTTTATATTCACTTAAATGCGTTCCTCAGTTGTATGGGCGGCCGTTGGGACTGTAGGTAGATTATATTACTCTTGTCACTTTAAAGAGCTGGTTATGGTCTTTGGTTCTTGGTGGATTTGTAGTATTTAGCCTATTGAGGCTCTGATTATTGGGCTTTAATTATTGAGGGGCTAGTGAGTTCGGTATTATTGAGGTACTATTGTGGGGTCTTCTGAGCTATTGTGGGTTTCTAGTTCTTTTCTTTATAATGATTTTTAGTAGTAGCTCTTGGTTCTTGTGGCTTAGTTATACCATTCTAGGTTTGTATTTGTGAGATAGTTCTCGTTTTATCCTTATCGTGTAACTAATGTTCTAAGCATGATTCCATTAGTGTATGGCTTCTAGTTGGTTATGTTGGCCTGCTTTCCTTATTTCACCTTTTTACTTGAGATTATCGGTATACTGCCATGCTCCCAACTCTCTTTTATATATAAATATATTTGTTGCAAGGATTCCAGGTGCGTTCTTCCTTCTTTCACCTGTATTTCTGCGTTATGTATATCTTCTGTGCTAGCATGTATGCTTATAACTCTTGGTTGATTATTCTCCATGCTAGTTTCCATGTGCCTTTCCCTATTTGCTTCGGTGACTGCTTTCTTGTTATCTGCTACTTACAATTTTTATATCTTATATGTGTTCAGTCAGCCGATGATGCCTACTGGATACCCGTTGCTTAGCAATTGGTGCTCATACTACACTTTTGTATCTTTCTGGTGCAGATATTAGTTGAGTTATCGCCGTGGATCGCCTTGGAGACTCATGCAGCTTTTGGATATTCGAGACTAGGGTGAGCGCCTGATGACCGGGGCTTGATCAAATCTCATCCTTTGTACTGTTATTCTTTGTAAATTCGGAGACAGTTGTACTTATCATTTTGTTACTTCTCGCACTTTCATTCTATTAGATGCTTATGTACTATCGATATCATGTCTTGGGGTTGGTGTTGTTTTCTTTTGTATATATATTCTGGTTATTGCTTCCGCTTTGTCCTTATCTTTATATTCTGCTTCCACTTATTTTTCTGCTTATTGTGCGTTTTAGTTATGTAGTAGCCCATTACTAATCGTTTTGAGTTATGTGGAATTGGTTCGCCTACTAGGGAGTTGTAGGTGCCATCATGACCTGATGAATCTCACACAAATGGATTATGTGACATTATATGCTAAACTAAGTGTGATAGAAGTATCGTATGTTACCCGCTTTTGGCGTACTATAAGGCCCAGAAGGCAGGATCCATGGAAGGTCATACCCGTATATCTCTACTACGTTGTATACCCCCTTTGACACTTGCGGTACGTAGCCCCTGGCCCGGAACAACAAGGTCTATGGATGCCCCTGACCAACATACTAGAAACCTCATAATCTTGAAAGCCCCAAGTAAAGTTGCCCGGAGGGTGTCCTGGTCTAAATCAGTTAGACAAAAATAGGTCTAGCGCACAGCCCTGTCGAGTCTAGTATCATCTCGAAGTCATAGTAAAACAAGTCTAGCGCCAGGTCCCGCCGAGTCTAGTTTAAGTGGAAATAGTGATAAAACACTCTTTTCTTCTCTCTTACCCCAAGAAGATCCATTAAAATTAGTGCCAAACCCTTTTTACAATCATTTTACCAGAAGCAGACCCCACGAGCTATGCAAGGTTTAGAAAATCATCAATAGTGGGTCCGAAGCCCAAATCGTAGAAAAATCATGTAGAAATCCCTTTTATATGCATGACAAATTGCATACACAATCACAGCAGTAGACCAACGGCCCACAATCAACCTATCGGCCCTGCACAAGCTCCAATCGTTCTACAACACAGATAGCCAGCTCTATAACAATAATAATGATGTACAAAACTCACGGACATTCCCATATAACCCACCATCTATGTTCCAGAGTCAATACAAGGCCACACAGTTCCACAAGGGTGATAATATCATTTATAACAAATACTACAAACATCGGAGGAAGAAAATGAGTCAAACATGAAGAAGCGGTCAAGGTCTGTGGTACTAATCTAATAAGCGCAGCCCAAGGATGCCCATTAATACAATTTTATACAATATATGCAAAGTCTAGGGAAGTTAAAAAGTAACCTATCTGTTGTCCGATGAGAAGCTACTAGAACGATGATGTCTAAGGCTGAACCACTCTAAGAAGCTCTGAATGATAATTAAACTAATATAAACATAAATAACATACTAAAATGGGACTAACAATACCTATATCGCTATAATAATAGCCGAGTCAAAATTTGGATCACTGATGGGCCTGTGGGCCCCGCAATCCAAAATCAAAAATGGAAGAGCACAAAATGATCATAATGACCTTGGGAGTACATGCCTAGAAAAATTATTGAAGTTGGGCATAAATTTCGAGCTAAAACAGCCCCTACAATACAAGAAACCAAAGAGTGACTTTAAGGAATGAAAATTGGAATTTGGGTAAGAAACACTTACCCCAACTACATAACTACGCCAAGGATGTGAGTTGAACGATACCACGAACATGAAATTCACAAGAAGGCCATGCAGGTGGGCAACGCGTACGTGAAGGCCATGCGTTGGCCAGGCTAGGCGCCTACGTTACACGTATGCGGCCAGGCCACCGCGCATACATGACGGCAGACATGGCCAAGCAGCACCTAGGTAAAGGAAGCAGAGAGGAGCCTGGCATATGCCTTGTGCGTAGGTGGTCAGCCCACGTGTAGGCAAAGGCTAAGTTGTTGCCATGACAGCAATAGCTGCAAAGATCCAACACCAAGAGGGAATTTTCTCTGATGGACCCTCGGGAACACATCTAGGGTCCCGCGAACATAAACAATCTAAGCTATTTGACTAAAAATGGCATTTTGGACTCGATAAAATTGATGAAAATCCCAATGGAGATTGATAGCACAAAAAGTGGGCCCCACGCCCAAGAACCAATTTTAGGCCAAATTTTCCAAAACAGAACCCCATGGCCTAAAATGAGTCTGGAAGCCTGGGGACCTGAACTAAAGGTCCCCCTAGCCTAAAGTCAACATTTTGGAGCTAACAGCGTGGTCAGAATTTCCATCCTAGGTCGTCTTCTCCAAATGTTGACCAAAGTCAAACTTTTAAGTTCAACTTGGCTAGAAACACAAAAACTCATTCAAAACGAAACCAAAAGCTCCCAGACCCCAACCAAGAGTCCATCTAGACCAAAATCCATTCTCTAAACCTATCGGAACTATCAGAATTCTATTCCAAGTACGTTTACCAAGAATGTTGACCAAAGTCAATAATTTCATAAGATTAAGCTCTAAAATAGAGAAACAACCATAAAGACCAAATTAACAGCCAGGGCACCAAACCAGCTGTCCCAGCAAGCCATAAATGACTTGGGTCCACTACAAGAAGGCTCTAACAGAAAAAAAAGGCATAAATGCAAAATTGATCGGAAGGGTCATTACATCATCCACTACTAAAAAGGACTTTTGTCCTCGAAAGTCAAGAAGAAGAAGGTACCTGAAGGCTCAAATAGTTGTAGATACTGGGCTCACATATCTCTCTCGGTGTCCCAAGTAGCCTCCTCGAGCAGACGATGCCTCCGGTGAACCTTCACAACCGAAATCTCCCTGGATCCCAACCTCTTGACATCTCTGGCCACAATAGCTACCGACTCCTCAACAAAAGCCAACTGTTCATTCAACTGAACTGTGTCCCAATGCAACACATGAGACTCATCTGGAACATACCATCGCAATATCAAAACATGAAACACAGGATGCATAACTAAAAATATCAGAGGCAACACTAACTGATAGGTAACACTACCAACCCTCTGGAGAATCTCAAATGGCCCAATATACCTGGGTCTAAGCTTGCCCCACTAATCAAATCTCATCACGCCCTTTATCGGCAACACACGAGGGAATACCAAATCACTAACACTAAACTCCAATGCACGAAGTCTACAATCAGCGTTGCTCTTTTGCCTACTCTAAGAAGCTCAAAGTCTACCCTGGATCACTCTAACCCTGTCTCATGAATCTCGAAGCAAATGTATACTCTGTAGCTTAGACTCCAAACCATCGAACCAACCAACCGGCGATCTACAATGCCTACCATATAATGCCTCAAAGAGTGTCATGTCAATGCTCGAATGGAAACTATTATTATACGCAAACTCAGCCAAAGGCACAAACTTATCCCAAGAACCTCCAAAGTCAAGAACACAGGCCCTAAGAATGTCTTCCAGGACATCAATAGTCCTCTCAAACTGGCCATCTGTCAAAGGGTTGAATGTAGTACTAAGATGAACCTCTATACCCAAATCTCTCTGAATCGCTCTCCAAAACTGAGATATGAACTGAGTGCCACAGTCTGATATGATAAAAGCTGGGACCCCATGCAACCGAACAACCTTATGAATGTAAATCTGAGCTAACCTCTCTGCACTGTAAGAAGTCTGAACCTGCAAGAAATGTGCTAACTTAGTCAATCGGTCCACAATCACCCAAATAGAGTAAAACACCTAGAAGTACGAGGCAAACCAACTATGAAATCCATAGTAATCCCTTCCCACTTCCACTAAGGGATGGAAAGTCGCTGCATCAAACCACCCAGTCTCATGTGCTCGAACTTCACCTATTGACAGTTCAAGCATCGAGATACAAACTCTGCTACATCCCACTTCATACCACTCCACCAGTAAAGCTGTCTCAAGTCTTGGTACATCTTAGTTGTGGTAGGATCAATAGAGTATCTAGAACAATGTGCCTCATGGAGCATCAACTGAATCAAATCTCCAACTCTTGAAACACAAAGAATACTGTCGAACATTACAACCCCATCTGAATCTAGAGTAGCCCGGCTAGCCTCACCCTGAACAACTTGATCACGAAGGTCACACAATCTCTGATCCTCAAACTGTCAGCTCTAAATCTGATCAACTAGAGTAGAACGAACCTCAACACTAGCAAGAACTCTGCTGGGATCCGATAAGTCGAGCCTAACCAAGCGGTTAGCCAAGAAATGGATGTCCAAGGTCAAAGGTTGCTCTAAAATTGAAAGTGAAGCTAGGCTATCCATACTCACCGCCTACTAACTCAAGGCATTCGCTACCATGTTTGCCTTTCCCGGATGGTACAGAATAGTGAAATCATAGTCCTTCAGTAGTTCAATCCATCTCTTCTGCCTTAATTTTAGATCTCTCTGACTCGTAATGTACTAAATACTATGGTGATAAATGAATATCTCACAATAAACCCCATATAAGTAGTGCCTCCATATCTTGAGCGCAAAAACTACCAACTCCAAATCATGAGTGGGGTAGTTGCACTCGTGAAACTTCAGTTGCCTCAATGCATATGCTACACACGACCCTGATGCATCAATACACAACCAAGACCGACTCTGGAAGCATCACAATACGCAGAGAAACTTTGACCCTCAACCGGCAAAGTCAACACAAGAGTTGAAGTTAATAAGGACTTACGCCTCTAGAAGTTATCCTCGCACTGATCCAACTACTGCAATGGGACATCCTTCCTAGTCAGTATAGTCGAGGGTGCTGCTATGGAAGAAAATCCCTCAATGAACCTTTGATAGTACCCTGCTAACCCTACAAAGCTACAAACCTCGGTAGGAGTAGTAGGTCTAGGCCAATCATGAACCACTGAAATGTTACCTGAGTCTACTCTAATCCAATCCTTAGACACCACGTGTCCTAGGAATGCAACTGACTCAAGCTAAAACTCGCACTTTGAGAACTTAGCATAAAGCTGATTATCTCTCAAAGTTTGGAGTATAATCCTCAAGTGCTGCTCATGCTCATCCCTACTCTGCGAGTATATCAAGATGTTGTCTATGAAGTCTATCATAAATGAGTCCAAATACGGTCTAAGCACCCTGTGCATCAGATCCATGAAAGATGCGAGGGCATTAGTCAACCCAAAATACATCACCAGGAAATCATAGTGGCCATAACGTGTCCTAAATGTTGTCTTAGGGATGTCCTCCGCCCTAATCCTAAACTGGTGGCAGCCTGACCTCAAATCTATCTTCAAAAATACGGCTGAACCCTGAAGCTGATCAAACAAGTCATCTAAGTGCAGCATCAGATACCTATTCTTCACAATAACCTTATTCAGCTATCAATAACCAATACACATCCGAATTGGCCCATCTTTTTTCTTAACTAATAAAACAGGAGCACCCCAAGGAGACACACTCGGTCTAATAAACCCCTTAGCTAACGGGTCCTGGAGCTTCTCCTTAAGATCCCTCAACTCAGTAGAAGCCATATGGTAGGGAGAAATAGAAATAGGCCTGGTGCCCGGCTTTAACTCAATGGCAAAGTATATATCTCTTTCAGGTGGAAGGCCTGGCAGGTCGGTAGGGAATGCATCTAGGAAGTCTCTAACCATAAGAACAGACTCAGAAGAAGAAGGGTAGTCACTAGCATCTCAGACATATGCTAGATAAACCAAACACCTTTCAAAAATCAACTTCCTAGCTCGAAGATAAGAGATGATCCCAGATGGTGCGCGACTACCAGAACCCTGCCACACAATTTGGGATACACTGTGAATGGCTATAGTAACGGTCTTGGCATAGAAATCCAAAACCACGCGGTGAGGTGATAAGAATTCCATGCCCAGAATCACATCAAAATCTACCATATTAAGTACAAACATATCACCCCAAGTCTCCAAATCACCCACAGTTATCATACAAGATCTCATAATATGATCTACTACTAATGAATCTCCTATAAGGGTCGAAATAGATATAGGCACAGATAACAGCTCACTAGCCAACCTTAACTAAGGCATAGAGTAGGTAGACACATAGAAACAAGTGGATCAAGGATGAAATAATTCAAAAGTTGGGCGACGACATACAAAAATCATACCTGTAATCACAGCATCCAAGGCCTCTGCCTCCGGTCTCCCACGGACTCCATAGAACTGATGATGACCACTACCTGCCTGACTGTCATCCCTACCACCTACTCTGCCACACGGGGCACCACCCCTAGCCTGACCACTACCCCTCTTTAACTGGCTGCTGAACTGCTCGCATGGGCTGAGCCGGCTAAGCTGTGGACTGAACTGTACCCCGCTGGGGGCAATCTCTAGCAGAATGACCACTGACCTTACACTCGTAGCAAGCTGAGCCCCACTGAGGTCAATCTTTGGCATAATGACTGCTAACACTACCCATAGAAGGACCCTGATGTCCCACCCTATCAAGACAAACCTATAGAACCTATGTGGCCACCCCAGTCTGATGCCCCAGAAGTAGTACCTCTCGAAGACTTACCATTGTGACCACGCTGACTACTCTGATCCTGCTCAAACTGAGACCCACCAGGAGACTGAAGTGAAGCCTGAACGGCCTACTAGACTGACCATAGTGCTGTTATGGCTGATAAACTCAGCCCCACTGGCTTGAACCTCAAGCACCCTGACGAGAACAACTTTAGCCACCCTGATGTCGAGGCCTCTAATCTCTGGCCCCGGAGTCATAAAGATGCAAGTCCTCTACTGTGCGGGCATAGTCAGTAATAGCCTAGAATGATCATCCACTAGCAACCAATATCTCAGTTGGCTCTCTAAACTCTGACCGCAACCCCCAAACAAACCTACGGACTCTATCCGACTTTGTAGGAATAATCATGGCCCCAAATAGAGCAAGCTGGTGGAAATGGGTCTCATACTCTGACATGGTCATAGAACTCTACATAAGTCTAGTGAACTACTCCCTATGATGCTCTCTGCTTCACTGAGGCAAGAACTTAGCCATAAAGGCCTCATAAAACTTGAACCAATTTAACAGAGGAGACGATGACGGTCTGCAAGCAACCTGGGCCCTTCACCATAACTTAGTTGGGCCCTCTAGCTGATATGTAGTGTATCCAACACCGTGAGTCTCCAATAAACCTAGATGGTGCAACATCTCCTCACAGGTAGTAATAAAGTCATGTGGGTCCTATCAAGAAGTACCTACAAACCTCGGAGGGGCTAATCTCAAAAACCTACCCAATGACTTCTGCTCCGTCTCTGTCATGGTTGGGCAGGGATCAAGAGGCTATGCAACTGATGGGACCATAATAACCTCAGCATAGGGAGCCGCAGTAGTAGGTTGCACTTCTAAACTTGGTGCACCTAGGGCTTCCCCCTAAGAGGATGTATGTGCTACCTTAGAAGGCTGTCCCCCGATCATACCAAAGAGTTGTATCAGTAAACTCTGAACATATGTAGACTGAGATGGGGCTGATACAGAAGCTGGTGCTAAAGTTGGCACTAGAGCTGGTGGCACCTGGGTTGTCCCCGAGCCCACATACTCTTGCTCAGGAATAAACTCGGGCTCATACTCATACTTGGGCTCTATCTCTGCTCTAGGAGCTCTAGCCGGTGCCACTCGGGGACGTCCTCAACCCCTACCTCTATGACCACCTCGGCCCCTAGTTGGGGTCAGGGGTGTTAGAGTCGAAGGCTCATCTCTGCCTAAAACTGAAAATCTTGTATGAACAATCTACGAAAGAATGAATTAGAACAAGTGAGATTTCAAGAAACTTCAAAGGACTACACATGATACAAAAGAAATAAGAGAGTCATATTTTCTAAGATGTCACTATATCCTCTCAAAGATTGAGTACAGACGTCTTCGCCCGGATCTGCAGGACTCTACTAGACATTGGATCCTATACTGATGATACTGGTGAAACCTAGGCTCTAATACCAAGTTGTCACAACCTAATTTCTCAGTCATGATGGAACCTACAACCCCCCAGTAGGCGAACCAATTCCCGAAGCTTAGAACAGTTAGTAATGGGCTACCATCTAGCAAGTAAGCGAATGAACAACAAGAAAATATGGAAGCAACGACAATACGTAAAGAAAGTGAACAACAGGAATATATATAACATATAAATGCAAGCTAAACCAACCCAAAAGACCTGGTATCATAATATAGAGTCGGAGCTATATCAACAGAGTACAAAGATCCAAAACTACATATACAGATCTCTCCGAATAGTAATAGAGTACATGATACAAAAGATAAACTAAAAGCTAAGTTCTGGTCGCCAAGAGCTCACCCTCAGTCTAGGATAGTCCAAAACCTCCTGGCACGAGTCTCTATGAGCTAACGGCGATAGCCCACACTAGGATCTACACCAGAAGATATAGAGTGTATGAGCACCAATTGCTAAACAATCGATACCCAGTAGGTATCATTAACCGACTGGGCACATATAAGATAAAAGAGTAGTAATAAGCAGACTAGAAATAGTTAGTCACATAAAGCAATGAATGAGTACACCAAAGCTAGCACGGAAGGAATACAAGCAGAAAACAACAAACATGGCCAGCTACAAGAAATATGTACATCGCATACGTAGGTGAAAGAAGGAAATAACACACCTGGGATCCTCGCAACAATGATATATATATATATATATATGGAGAGGCTTAAAAATAAGCGGTATACCGGTAACCTCAAGTGAAACAAAAGGAAGAAGAAGAATAAAGATTGTCATGCTTGAAAACAAGATTTAATAACAAAACTAAGCATACTAATCTCAAGTCAAGAGACTAACCCCCGGTAGTTCAAGAACAACTTTAACAATAACCTCATAAGAAACCATAAGAGGAATCAATGTCGCGGAAGAGAAAAAATAAGTCTACCTACATTCTCCCGGCCGCCCATACAACCGAGGAACACATACAAGTTAAAAAAAACCTTCGGCCGCCCATACAATTGGAACGTACACTCAGTAAACAGCAAACAAGGGTGGAATCTCACAGAAATAGATGATGTGACATGATATGCTGAACTAAGTGTGATAGAAGTACCGTATGTTACCCACTTTCGGTGTCCTATAACTCATATAAGATAGGATCCATAGAAGGTCACACCCGTATACCTCTATTACGCCATATACCCCCCTCCAAAACTCGTGGCACATAGCCCCTCACCTGGAATAGCAAGGTCAATGGAGTCCCCCGACCAACATACTAGAAGCCCTGCAATCTTGAAAACCCCAAGTAAAGTTGCCCAGAGGGTGTTCGAGTCTAAATCAGTTAGTCAAAAATAAGTCTACGGCACGACCCCGCCGACTCTAGTATCATCTCGAAATCATAGTAAAACAAGTCTAGCGCATAGCCCCTCTAAGTCTAGTATAAGTGGAAATAGTAATAAAACACTCATTTATTCTCTCTTACCCTAAGAAGATCTATTAAAATTAGTGCCAAACCCTTTTTACAATCATTTTACCGAAAGCGAGCTCCACGAGCCATGCAAGGCTTAGAAAATCATCAATAGTGGGCCCGAAGCCCAAATCATAGAAATATCATGTAGAAATCCCTTTTATATGCATGATAAATGGCATACACAATCATAGCAGTAGCCTAACGTCCCACAATCAACCTATCGGCCCTGCACAAGCTCCAATTGTTCTACCACACAGACAGCCAGCTCGATAACAATAATAATGATGTATGGGACTCATGAACATTCATACATAGCCCACCATCTATGTTCCAGAGTCAATACAAGGCCACACAGGACCACAAGGGTGATAATATCATCTATAACAAATACTACAAACATCGGAGGAAGAAAATGAGTAGAACATGAAGAAGCGGTCAAGGTCTGCGATACCAATCTAATAAGCCCTGCCCAAGGATGCCTATTAGTATAATTTTATCCTATATATGCAAAATCTAGGGACTTAAATAGTAACCTACCTGTCGTCCGATGACAAGCTGCTGGAACAACGATGTCCGAGGTCGAACCGCTCGAAGAAGCTCTGAATGATAATCAAACTATCATAAACATAAATAACACTCTAAAATGGAACTAACGATACCCATATCTCTATAATAATAGTCGGGCCAAAATTTGGGTCACCGACAGGTCTGTAGGCCCCGCAACTCAAAACCGAAAATAGAAGCTCAGAAAATGACCACAATGACCATGGGAGTACATGCCCAGAGAAATTAAAGAAGTTGGGCATTACTTTCGAGCTAAAACAGCCCCTACAATACAAGAAACCAAAGAGGGACTATAAGGAATGAAAACTGGAATTTAGGCAAGAAACACTTACCACAACTAGAGAACTACGCCAAGGATGTGAGTTGAACGAGCCCACGAACATGCAATTCACAAGAGGGTAGATTCTTCAAGGAAAATCAAGTTTCAAGAATTAGCAACAATGGTGGTTTTTCACAATTTGTAGAAGAAGCAAGATTTAGGGAAGAAGAACTTACCAATAATCGAGGGAGCATGAATTTTAAATGAACAATCGAATTCCCCAGGTCATGAACTGATTAGAGCACTTTGGTAGAGTGTATTTAGTGTTTTAGAGTTGGGAGAAACGAACAAAGTGGCTGGAAAAATGAATGGGCAGAGATATATAGTTGTTGCCCATGACTTTTATGAATGCGCAAGGCCACCGCCTACAAGGGCATGTCGACGCAGGAGGGAAGCGTGCACGCGAAGGCCATGTGCTGGCTAGGCCAGGCGCCTGCCTTGTGCGTACGCGGCCAGGCCACTGCGAACGTGGGACTGCGGACACGGCCAAGCAGCGCCTAGGCAAAGGTAACGGAGGGATGGCTGGCATATGACTTATACGTAGGCAGCCAGCCCATGTATAGGCAAAGGCTAAGTTGTTTCCATGACAGCAACAGCTGCCAACATCTAACACCAAGAAGGAATTTTCTTCGACGGACCCTAGGGAACACATCCGGGGTCCCGCAAACACAAATGATCTGAGCTATTCGACTAAAAATGGCATTCTGGACTCAATGGAATCGACAAAAATTCAAAAGGAGGTCGATAGCACAAAAAGTGGGCCCCATGCCCAAGAACCAACTTTAGGCCAAATTTTCCAAAATAGAACCCCCATGGCCTAAAATGAGTCTGGAAGCCTCGGGATCCGAACCAAATGTCCCCCTAGCATAAAGTTGACATTTTGGAGCTAACAAGACGGTCAGAATTTTCATTTGAGACTGTCTTCTCCGAATGTTGACCAAAGTCAAACTTTCAAGTTCAACTTGGCTAGAAACACAAAAACTCACTCAAAATGAAACTGAAAGCTCCCAGACCACGACCAAATGTCTCTCTAGACCAAAATTTACTCTCTGGAGCTAACGGATTTGTCAGAATTCCATTTCGAGTGAATTTACCAAGAATGTTGATCGAAGTCAATGAATTCCTAAGTTTAAGCTCTAAAATAGGGAAACGGTCATAAAGACCAAACAAACGGCTAGGGCATCAAACCACCAGTCGCAACAAGCCATAAATGACTTGGGGATGCTACAGGAAGGCACTAATAGTACAAAGAAGGTGTAAACACAAAAATAACCAGATGGGTCATTACAGAATCCTAAAAAAATATTTCAAGCTTTTCCAAAGAAAAAGTATCACTCTAATTCACATCAGTTTTTAGGCGACTAATTTAATTGAATCTTTCAACCTACTTTCACATGATGTTAATGAAGAAACAATAAACTAAAATAGTAAAGGAATCAATTTTCTATAAAATAAACTCTGTTTAGGAATTCATCTAAGTTAAAAAATAATATAATTTTTAGTATAACAAGGTATGGAAAAATGCTAATGAAAATAAAGTGACTTTAGTCCTTTAGCCTAAAATCTAATATCTTACAATTTTTCCTCTTCCTTTTTCTGATCGTCTCATGAGAAGTGGATCTTTGAATTCATTGTTTCTTTGAGCAGGCGGACACGATGATAATTGTTCGAAAACAATATATGTTGAGATTCCACAACTCAATGAGAATATGATATGCAATAATGAGGGAATCCAATGGACTCGGGCAGAATACGTTCATGCCAAAAAAAAAAGATGAATCAGTACTTATAAATTCGTAGCTGGCAAGCATTAAATATATATATATATATATATATATATATACTAAAATAATCATAGAAGTTGAAACACCCAGTTCATAATCTTAAGCTAGCAAAGGTAAGGATACATGATGTTCATTAAGATGATACAGTGAGGCTAGACTTGAATTCTAGCATTTTGGATAGCAAATATTTAAGGAAGAGTTGTTACTTCAACTTCAAAGTCCTCTTAAATATGTAACCAACAGAGATGCAATTAATAACAAAAAACCTCCATCAGGAAAATATTTAACCATTCACAACAAATTCCAAAAGACCAAGGAGATTAATGAACAAACAAGAAAGACGTGATAGGTGTCTAATAATTTCTCATGTGATACTTGATGCTAAATGACTGAATCTGTATCACATATGCATGATTATAACTAGTATTTTAATACATTATCCAATATCACTCTCTCGTGACAAAGATTTATACTGACAGATTCAGGTTTCAAAGAAAAGAGGACGTATTAAAATTCTAGTTCATTTGTAAAGGAAATAAATCAGATTACTTTATGCGGAATGGGGTCTCTCATGCAGAGGTTTCAGAAAAAAGAACCCGAAGCTTATTATTAAAACTGAAGTTATTTGTTCATATGGAAAGCAAAGAAGTAACCAAACTAGGGAAAAAAATCCTAGTCATGGCCCAGTATGAAAACACAACTAGCTATATTCTAACCATGTCAACGGTACCTAAATCTAGCACATTAGAATGCATTACACTACAAAGAAAAGTATATGCAGGCATCCAGCAAATATACATTATCAACCTCTCAAATTTATCTTCCGAATATGCCAAAATTGGAAAGAAACCACTAATGCTAACACAAACTAAGACAATGCAAATTATAAATTCAGACTCGTGCCTTAATGAGCTAAAAGCGGATGACTCTCAAAAATAGAACACATGAAATTATGGATTGTTCTAGCCAAGTTACTTGACTATTTTTATTGATGTCTTTTTTGAAAAAAATTATTCACATCTTACATTAATATATTCCTTAGCTGACTATTTAGGAAGAAGTTTTGCAAAATTTAAAGCTTTGGAGTCTCTTTCTTTTCTTCTAATGAGGCAGTAAAAGGTTAACCTTCTTCAACTCCAATAAAAGGTTTTAAAGAAGAAGAAAAAATCTTAGGAAGAATAGTTGAAAAGGAAAATTGTAAATCATTACAAGCATGGTTTCTTTTAAGGCGCACAAAAGACTCCTTGAAGCAAGGATTTAGACGACCATTCACGACATCTTCGTCACATTTATGAATAATTTTTTGGATTAAAGTATAGGTTCTAAGCTCATGATTTCTAAGTCTCAATAGTGAGTTTAAATGTTTACATGTAAAGCTACTAAGACGTGAAAAAAAAAGTACTCTTTTTATAATATGATAAGAAAAATACCTTTTTACAAAATCAAAAGAATGTATTCTTCTGTAATATGATAAGAAAATACCTTTTCATTCAGTTAATTTTGAGAAAAATCATTTTGCTCTTGAATTTAAAAAAATTAGGTTAAAAGAGAATCCAATGTTAGTTCATCAAGAGATATATTTGAGAAGAAGAAGAAAAAAAAAATTGCTTCAAGGGGGAAATGTGATTCTTCATCATTAATGGTACTCAACAAATAGGAAGAGAAACTAAGATAAAACAGTAGGTTTAGGACATAATCCAGCCGAGTTTTTGTGCTCGTAATCTAAGGGTAAAAACTAAGCAAACCCCAATTTCAAACATTGAAGAAGACTAAATTTGAAAATTTGGCGAAAACTAAAACAAATCTTCATTGTCTACACATAAAGAGAACTTTTAACAGATAAATAGCACTAAGAGTTGTAATTGATTCACGTAAGCTTAAGTAGCACCAAAGCTATCCGGTTTTGAGATAGAGGACTTCTCAAGGTCTAGCTAATTCAGAATCGTACTAAGCATGTATTAGTTGCACTCACTGTTCGAATCATAAAAGATAGGTGGATATACATCGGATAGGTGTTGAAGCATTCTAATAAAAAGTAGAGATTGAACTTAGCTGAAATACCAGAAGACTCTAATCTACGCAGAATAGGGAGAGAAAAAGAGATTAATTTTATTTTAAAGTTAACCAAAAACACAATCAGTATTGGACTGTATTCACAGCATTTTGAATGCAGAGTCACATGCATGTTTTAAAAAACATTCAAATATAAGATTAAGTATTAGAAAGGCAACACTTACAAAAACATTTGGACTTCAAGAAACAATGTTCGAAAGAAATTTTAATTGTTCAAAAACATTCCAATTCAGTATCACGACCCAATTTCTCAGGTAATGATGACACCTACAATCTCCTCTGTAGGTGTACCAATCCCCGTGGCCCAGAGCGGTTAGTAATGGGCCACTAATAAAGAGAAGCACATACAAGAAAGAGTAATAAACAGAAGAATGTAAAGAAGACATAAAAGAAGAGACAACCTGAAATATATCTATACATGTAATAACCCTTCCGGTCATTCTCGCATTTTCACCTTTCTTGTACTGTTAGGGCTGATCTGTAGTATCCCCAAGTCATTAATGGATTGTTAGGACCGGTAGTCTAGTGCCTGGGCCATCTGTTTGGTCTTTATGGCCGTTTTCCTGTTTTAGAGTTCAACTTAGGAAATCGTTGACTTTGGTCAATGTTCTTGGTAATCATCTCAGAATCAAATTCTGACAGTTCTTTTAGCTCTGAAGCATAGATGTTGGTCTGGTTAGACCTTTGGTCGGGGTCTGGGAGCTCTTCAGCTTGGAATTCTCTCTCATTCTGTGTTCACAGGCCAATTGGGCTTGTTTGGTTGACTTTGGTCAACATTCGGAGAAAATGGCCTCGGATAGAAATTCCATCAGTGTTGTTAGCTTCGGAATGCTGAGTTTGTGTTAGGTAGTTGGTTGGTTCAGTTCTCGGGTGAACCAAGCTCATTTTGGATGTTTGGTTGGTGTTAGCTAGTGTTGACTTGGGTAAACATTCCTCTAAAATGATCTCATATGGAAGTTTCGTCAATTTTGTTGGATACAAAACATCATTTCCACTCTAATAGCATGTTTGGTTTTTGAGTATCGGGTTCCGATTAAGCCCGGAATACCCCGTAGAAGTTTTGGTTGTTGCTGGTTTTCTACAAAAGAAAATTATTCAGCGCCAACGGTGCCCGGGCAGTGCGATCGCGCTGGCTTGTGATTTTTTACTTTAGTGTGATCGTGCTACGACAGTGCGATTGTGCTAGTCTGTGATCCTCCCTTCAGTGCTAGCGTGCTACTTTAGCACGATAGCGCTGGCCTGCGCCCAGGCCTATAAATTTATCTTTCTTCATTTTTCCAGCCCTTGTTTCATAATTTCCCCAACTCCAAATCAGTTTTCACTCACTAGAAATTTCTCCAAGATAGTTCTAAGCTTTTGGAAATTCTTCAAGTTTGTTAATCACCTTGCTCCCTCGTCGTTTTGGTAAGTTTCTTCTTCCCCAATTTACTTCTTCTCCATAAGTAAGCTCCATGGATGAATTTCTTGAAAGCTTGGGGAAATTTCTTGTGGTATTTCATATCTGGGGTCTACTTGCTCGTGACTTCAAAGTACCTACTAGACCAAAGTACACACTCTGGAGCTAACAGAACTATTGGAATTCGAATCCGAGCATGCTTGCTAAGAATGTTGACTAAAGTCAACAATTTCTTAAGTTAAAGCTTTAAAACAGGAAAATGGTCATAACGACCTAATAAACGTCCTGGGCACCAAACCACCAGTTCCAGCAAGTCATAAATGACTTGGGTCCACTACATGCAAGTTCTAACAGTACAAAGAAAGAGAAACGTGGGAATGACCAGAAAGGTCATTACATTCAGGCATGAAAATGGTTTAGACTAAACGAAACTGACTTAAATAAGTACAAAACATAACAACCTAACTGTAAAGCCTTTAACTGGATAGAAAGAAGATTAAGTTGAATCACATCTTCTGAAATAAAATAGTGCTTACGAACAGATTTTGAAGAATCGACCATTTGAAAGAATGCTTTAGCCAAACTCTATTTTGGAAGAACTAGAAAGGGAAGGTATTCTTCTGTGAAATTATTCCAAACTACTAATTGTCCTGTACTTTAAATCCTTTTAAATTAAGTAAACAAAAATAGACATCTTAGAAAACTCTTGAAATTAAATGAACTTAGCAACTTGCATTTAATTATTCATAGCATTTATCTGAAGCAAAAGAAACTAGAGTTGGACTTAGAAGTTAGATCAAATACATATTAGCTGCACTCGGCATCGTAAAACAGATAAAATCATAAGTTAGCTAGAATGACGACCCCACAACATTTGTTTCCTTAAATCATAAAATAAAAGGGAAACACAGGGAACATGAAGCAATGTATAAATCACCCCTCATATACAAAGGCTCGAGAGAACAGTGAAGAAATAGAATCACCACCGCATAATATTTGAAACAACTTAAGATTTAAACAAGAAGATAAATAACACGTTCAGATATATCACAACAAATAACTACAGATAAATTTGGACAGAAAACTAAAAAGAAATAAGAAAAGATGAACATAGAATTAAGACGTTAAGGATTAATCACATGTCCAACAAGTTGAGTTAGTAGTTATTTCTCTAATGTTACTAGCCTCCTTTAAACTTTTACAGGATGACTTTGAACCAAAACAAAATGAGGCCGATTCTAATTTAAATGAAAACAGAATTTAATAGGCGACAAACATCCAAACATATAGGTAAAATAGCCTCCAGGTAGTGACAATGTGAGAAAAAAAGTATTTTAACATTGTCATTGTTAAATTTATTTATTTATTTATTTATTTTGACAAACTTCATGGTTAAACTACATGATGATGCAAATAAAATAATCAAGAAGAATATGAATATGGAGGCATAACAGCAACTTGGACGACATGTACAATTTCGACAAAGCTAACATGTCATGCTCACAGATTTATGCCAAAACGATTCTCTCCCTTATATTCTTGTTAGTTATTCCTTAAATCCATTATCTTAGCAAAAATGTTTATCTTATGGTCATGATCTCTATAATGAATTTTTGCACATTCTTTTCAGCAAAATAGAACAAGACAAACCAAATGCAAGTTTATGTTTGGCACTTCAAAATCAGCACATTATTCCCAAGTTTATTATCAACCAATGCTCAAATTCAATAAAGTACTAGTATAAGGCAATCAATTTCATATACAATCATGTCCTAGCTAAAGGAAAGATCTGAAAACCACCTTCTACAAGCATAGGAATGTACTTATTTTTTTTTAATAAAAGATCATGAGAAGCAGCCTATCGACTACATTTACTTTAGGAACTGAAATGAAAGTAAGACGAGGGTGATAACTGACCTTCTTCGAGGCAGCAAACTGAGATGATGAGTTGCTGGAATGAGTTTCCACACACTTCACTCCTCTCCGAACAAATTTTTCCAATAACACACAAGAGAACTTGAGCGAAAAGAACTAAGGATATTAAAAGTGCTAAACTTAATGTTGTAAATATAACTCTGGATGTCAAATTTTATCCCTTGTTGAGCCATATTTATTGGACAAATCAAGGCTCCACTTGTTTGAAAAATTGTCTTCTGGATTCAAAGGAAACAATAAAAATAAAAGGTCACTTCTCTGCAATGATTTGGGAGATAGAGAAGATAAGATGAGCATGGACAAAGTCAAAAACCTAATTCTTAGCTTTGATTTTAACGTCTGAATTTGGCCAAAAGAAAGTGAATTTTGAGATTTGGAGGTGTGGACCAGCTTAGAACGCAAATTTTGAAAATACTTTGCCATTCTCAAGAAATCTGAAGATATTTGGTGTAGTGAACATTTGAATTTGGTCGCTTGGATGAGGCTAGGGCACTATTGACGCTCAAAGATAATTGACGGGGTAGAAAAGGTCTGTGAGCGTAAAATCTGGAGGTCGTTTAGGTTAACGTGTTTAAAGTCTGCTTTGTTGTTGCATGTGTTTTCTGAGAAAAAAGAAAAGAGGGGGTGTGGGTTCTGGTTATGTTGGAATGGGAGAGAGATGAGTATTGAGAGGTTTAATGTAAGAGTGGGTCGGGTCGGATTTTTAGTGTTTGGGCCAAAATTGGCTGTTTTTTGGGCTATCTTGGGCCTAAATAATATGGCCAAAGTTGGATATAAAAAGTAGCCACTCTATATAAACTTAACCAAATTGATTTAAAAATGTTAAGATTAAAATAAGATAAATTATTGATCTAATTAATTATCAAGCTTCTTAACCTTTAACGAGATAAAAATAATTATTTCAAAATAGAAAAATTTTATTATTGAACTAATTTTGTTTAGACATCATTTTTTTAAGAAATAATTTTCCTAACAAAGCATTTAAAATAGTGCAAAATATACGCCGTATATATTATGATATATATGGATATATATTTAGTTTAAATATAGAAAATTGACTTAAAATAATTTTTTTAAACAATTGTTTGAAACTGAAGAAGCTCAAAAATTAATTAAATTGTGAAGGGTCAAAATTGGGTGTCAATAACTGCCACTTCCTTTGGTTATTATTGATGAAAGAGACCAAATCAAAGGAAATTGACAAATTTAATTTTGTCCAATCACTAATTCATCTCTTGAAAATGATTAATTTTGGCACAACTTTTAAGAAAATATGGCCAAACTTTGGTATCGAATTTCTACATATCTCAATTTATATGAGAATTAGGCCACTTGTAGTTCAATATGCTTGATTTTATGTATGATGTTCAAAGAATTCAAAAGCTATCCAAGTTTCGGATTATAAAGAGACCAAAAATTTAGGGAATAACAGGGTTGTAAAAATTCTTGGAATGCATCTGAGTTTCAATATTGAGCCCACCTACATATCCAAGACTTAGAAATCAGGTTGCTTGTAGTTTGACTTAATCGGTTGAAGAGATAGTCTTTTATTCTTTGACGACCTTTGGCTTAGGATGAGTGATAAATAAATTGAGTTATGAAAAAAAGGCTTGCAACATCTTAGCCATGAATGTGGAGCTTTTCACATCCATAAGTAAGAACTTACATGGACATAATTTCAAAAACTCTAAATGTATTGTCACCCAAATTTAAATAATGAAGGATATTTCCCCCAGTTTGAGTTTAGAGATTACCCTGGAGGCAAAACTGAAATTGTTAACCCAAAGGAATAACCCACATGCCTTCTTATAGGGGTATGGTTTGATTATGGTGGAACTTGATCCTCAACTCGTGTCCATAGAGTTTGATATTCCTCTCTGAACTGTGTCCTAGTTTGCTGCTAAAAAACGTTCCATGTTGTGTTGCGTCCGATTTGACGTAGTCCGCACCTGTGGTTTGATTAAAAATGCATCCTCTTGGATGTTCTCAGCAATAATCGAAAAATAAGATTGTTAGTAGTAACATAATTCAACATAGAGGATTGGTTTCCTTATGACATTCTTGCATTTGTTGCATTCTGACAGAATATGCTATCCTTTTTGGTCCCTGTAATAGGAAATAGTGGCTTCTGCGATGAAATAAATATTATGGCCCTGACGGTATTCAAATATGATAGCCTCATGGCGGTTGATTATATTAGATCTTGCGATATTTGAATATTGGTCTTCATGGTAGTAAAATATATCGATCTTCTCAGAAATTACATATAAAGATTATTGTGGTATTTGGATATGATGGCCCTCGTGGTGATTGCATATTTTTTGGCATAGATGCGACTTATGAATATCCTTCAAATGTCAGCCTTCTCCAATTTTGATGTGACAATGGATATCATGGTTTTGGGAAAATCTTGCATATCAACCCACTTATGTACATTGACATGACTTACGGATGCTCGTTAAATGTTAGCTTCCTCTAGTTTTAACGTTAAATTAAAAATGGACCTTGTGATAGTTGAAGATGATGGCCCTCACGTTATGACCCTCATGGAAAAATAAATATGCAATAGCCCTCATGATTGTTGAAGGTGATGTCCCTCACGGAGAAAAAAACATGATGGCTCTTGGGACAGTTGAATATGATGGACCTCACGACAGTTTAAGATGATGTCTCTCACGGAAGTTGAAGATGATAGCCCCCACGGCATAAAGTAAACATGATGGCCCTTGTGGCAGTTTAAAATGATGGCCCTCATGGCAAAACATAAATATGTAATGGCCCTCACGACAATTGTCAAAAAATATCACCTTTAACCCAGTGCTTGTCCTGTTAAATGACCTTCATATGAATTGCTCTCAAAAATTGTATGTTCATTGTGCTTGCTGGAGATTTGAGAGGATGCCATTTCTTGTGCTTTGCATCATTTCCTCTTCATTTGATGAGCTTCTATAAACATTCTTGTATTCATAGAAAATTGTTAGTTCTTAGAGGAGCTCTTTCGCTTTTGACCCATTGAGGAACAAAGCTCTTTTTCTATCCCTATGATAACCATGTGAAAACCTGCATCCACGGTAAAATTGTTAGTTTTGTGAAACTGATTTGTGTTGACTTTCTGCGATTGCCTGCTATCTTGTTTTTCCCTCTTTTAGTTCTTTGTATCTTCAGTTGCTTGCCCCAATTCTCTAAGTCATGGTAGATATAAGACATGTATAGCTCTAATGAAAGTCCTTTGTTCAAGGCCTGTCACACATCCAACAGTTTGTTGGCAATTTTTGGAGATCATAGCTGGGAATTTTGAGACGATTCTTCAGGAGTCTATCATAGCTAAGGATTTTGTAAGTTTAATATGAATGTTCGCTTGATGGAAATTTTGAGGTCCTCCTCAAAATTTCTTCCTCAGTAAGATACTGTGAAAAATAAATCTTGAACTGATGTAATGACCCTTCTGGTTATTTTCCTATTTTTTGTGCTTTTTCCATGTTTCAAGCCTTTTTAGTAAACATGCTCAGAATCAAATTCTGACAGTTCCGTTGGCTCTTGAACGGTGATTTTGGTCGAGTAGGACCATTGGTTAGTGTCTGAGTGCTTTCAGTTTGGTTTTGTGTTTCTTTTTGTGTTTTCAAGTCAGTTTAGCTGGTAGGGTTGACTTTGGTAAACATTCGAAGAAGACGGCCTCGGATGGAAATTCCGTCTATGCTATTAGCTCCGGAATGTTGACTTTAGGCTAGAGGAACCTTTGGTTTAGGCCTCGGGGCTTTCGGACTTGTTTTGAGGTATTGAGTTCCTAGTCAATTTAGGGAACGAGGCCCAATTTTAGTTAAAACAATCTTCGTTCGAAGTTTCATCATTTCCATTAATTCCGGAATGCTGTTTCTGGTTGGGTAGCATGGTTGGTTTGTATTCTCAGGATTTCGAATGAATCCCGAGGGTCCGTTGGATAACTTTTTCTGCCTTGTGAATTGTTGGTTGCTGCAATAAAGTTGCAGACTATTTTGGTCTTCGCGATGGTATAGTTTCTTGACCATCGTGATCGTGAAGGTTGCTCTTCGCATTCGCGATGAAGCAGGCAGGGGCCTGCTCTACGCAATCGTGTAGCTGGCCTGTCACCGCCATGATGGTCTGGCTTGCTCTTCTTCGCGAACGTGGGGGTCTAGTCGTGATCGCGATGAAGTACCCCAGACACCTATTTAAGTTGTCGACTTCATTTTATCCTCCATCATTTCTTGTTTCTCCATTGTTAAAGCTTCCAAGCTCCGGTTTCAACTCCACTGCTCAGTATACTTCGTCTGGTAAGTTTCCTCTTCTCCTCTCATCTCTTTTACGTTGTTAATCCTCGTTAAACCCATTAATTTTCCATTGTTTCCTTGATAAATCCTTTTAATTAGTAGCACTTTGGGGCTGTTTTGGGTTTTGAAATGAACTCCGTTCGAGCTTAAGTTTTGGCCATGGGTTCCTTAACCCATTGCAGATATAATTGTGGTTTTTGTTTTTGGTTTCATTGAGCGGGCCTCGAGGGTCATTTTTTCGACCCAATTTTTGGCTTGATTTTCTGTATATCAATATGGGTGTCGTTCTTCTCATCTTGACACCTAGTTTATGTTATTGATAGAGTGGAATCTTTTTGAGGCTGTTTGGAAGGGGAAGTCACACGATTGACGATTCGTGTTTGCAGTTCGGCCCTGAGTTAGGTTATGGTTTACTTTCTAGACTGAGTTTAGTTAGATCTTATATATCATATGTTACTGGAATGTTAGGTTGGACTTTAGGTGGTATTAGGCTTAAATCTTGTGATTTATATTATTATGGCCATTTCGGATCATAGATTAGAATTTACTCATGCTATCCTTAGTCTAGGAGCCCGTAGTATTTTTATGCCCAGCGTAAAATCCTTAATATACTTTGAGAAGATTTTAGAGGCAGAGTAGATGCTCGTAGTGGTCTCTGTAATTATTTTCTGCTATTTTTGATTTAATTGTTGGTTGTGTGTAACTGTGGGACCGAGACCATAGCTTGGATTTGGACGAAGTTTCTAGGTCAATTCTCTTATTTTGGAGGGTATTTTGCCCTATTTTGCCTAGTGGTGTGCTACTCTCTGTGATTATGGATACTTCATGCTCATACTGCATTGCATATTATCGATAGGTTTTCGAGGCTTTGGGATTTAAAATTGGAGATTTACTATGGATACTGTGGTTCTTGGATGTTTGAAGAGTTATACTGGGTTTACTACTGATTTTGGAAAGGAAAGGAAAATCTCTACTTTTATGCCGGTCAAAGGGATATACCCAGACCTTTTCTCTGCTATTTTCAAATATATACACTCATAGTCTGATGCGGTATTCTGGATACCTAATACGTTATTTCGGGTCGTATTTTCATACATATATACACTTATAGTTCGATGCATTATTCCGGGGTTTTACTTCCTATATTCACACATACATATATATATATGCATAGTCCGATACGAAATTTCGAGCGCCCGATGCGGTTCCGGGTTTATACTATTATGCAATCATACATCACATCATATCTCATAGCATTGCATCGACTTGGGTGTACTTGGATTGTCGGTTTATTGTATTGATTTTATTATTGTTGCCCTCTTGTTGGTTAGGATATTTATGTTTTCAGTTTTATAACTAGATTTAGGTGGATCCCTGTATTTTGTGTACTTTCCTGTAATTTATCTATATATTATCTTTCTGCACTCGGTCAGCCTATGATGCCTACTGAGTACCCGTTGTCTTGGTACTTATACTACACTCTGCATCTTTTCTAATGCAGTACCTAGTACGAGCCACCCTCATTGACCCTCTTGTCATTCAAGACCTGTTGCAATTTGGATCGCGGTGAGCTCCCGATGCTTTTGTAGACTTTACAGGCTTTCCATCTTGTATATTCAGTCTATATTTTTTGTATTTTGGATAGACAGAGTCTGTTGTATAGCTACCCCTTGCTTAGTCGCTCTTGTACTAGTGACACCAGGTCTAGGTTGGTTCTCGTGTTGTTTTGTCTATTTGGTCACTTTGGGGCAATCTTTTGTATATTTTGTACGTTGGTATGTATATATGTTATTGGCCCTGTCTTTTCATTTATATCTTCCGCTTTTCGTTAGTTTAATTATTACTATTGTCTTCCACATCATTGGGTTTTGGCTTATCTACTGGGGGGTTATGTAGACGCTATCATGGCTCGGTTTGGGGTCGTGATAGAGTGGTATCACAGCCCTAGGTTCACCGGTCTCGCCAGTACAAGAGCAAGTGTCTAGTAGAGTCTCGTGAATCGATACGATGACGTTCGTATCCTATCTGTGAGAGGCTATAGGACATTCCTAGGAAAGATTCCATCTTGTTTGATTTCGGATCGTGCGTCCTTGACTCTATCGACTTCTAAAACTTTAGTTGTTTCATTCCTCCTCAAAAACCTAGGACGAGTACGACAATGGGCGACGATGAGGCTTCTACGCCTGTTACTTCAATGCTTCCTTTAGCCCTGGAATTTCAAAGTGTGGGCTTACTGCTTTGTCTAAGAGAGGGGTTTGGGGCTAGCCTAACTTCCGATGAGATATATGGCTACCCCAGTTTTTCAGGGCACCATGTCTTAGACTCTCAATCTTCTAGAGGGTGTATATGTACCACGGGTACAGGCAGCACCCAGTTCTTTGAAAAGTGCTTTGGCTAGGTTTAAGGTTACGGATTCCCCTACCTTAGACCTTGCATTTATCAGTTATAATTGTATTAATTGGCATCTTTGGGTTGGGTATTCTAGGTTGGCACCCCAGACCTTGCCCGCTTTTTCTGCCATCTCAATTCTTGCTTTGATTGTGGTATTACACTTATGGCCCCGCATGGCCTTTGTATATGCCTTTGGACCATAGATGGAGGGATATTTGGGAATGTCTGCGAGTCTCGGACACTGAGTTGTGATTTTAGGTTAGTTATGTGTGTTGTAGAGTTGATTGTGCTTGTGTAGGGCCGATAGGTTGATTGTGAGTCATTGGGCTATTATCTGTTTGCGATCATATCATTCATGCAAAGGGTCTCTTGCATATTTTACTACTATTTTGGCTATGGGCCCGCTATAAATGGTTTATAAAACTTGCATGGCCTTAAGGGCCCATTTTCGGTAAAATAATTATAAAGGGATTTGGAATTGACTATATGGATTTGCTTGGAGTAAAAAGTTGTATTATAATGATTTTATCATCGATTTTCATACTGATACTAGGCTCGAGTGCTAGATATGCTTTTATTATGAATTTAGTCCTGGATACACTTCGGGCACCCTATATAGGGGTCTGAGACTTGTAGTTTACTGTTTTAGACCCGGATAGACTCCGAGCAATTATGCTTTGACATCCTTTGATTTTTATATGTGGTCACTTAGACCTGCTTGGATCTTGCCAATCCGGACTAAGGGCCACGAGCTGCGAGTGACGGGGGAGGTGCATACAGTACTACAGTCACACCTAGTTCCATCATATAATTCATATTGTGTTCGGGTTCTTGTTTGCTGGTTGTTTAGTGTGCGCTTTGGTGGTACAAGATGCCAGAGGAATTGTGTGCTCTTGTGTGAGTTCCTCGGGTGTACGAACGCTTGTCGAGACTGTAGGTTCTTTAGCGTAGGCTATCTTCTTATAGTGTTAGGTAGCGGCCTTTCGATCAGTTGTAGATTTACTTATTCCATCCTATGGTAGTACTTGTGTTTTTGGGGTGTATGTATCTGAGTTCTCGGTAGTTAAAATATTTAGTAGTGGATGGGGTGTGTTGACCTTGTGAGGTGGCTACCTGGGGTTTTGACTCGTGGGTAGGTCTTGTTAGCTTTATTTCTGGTTTGGTCATGGTTCTAGGTTTGGGCTGAGTGTTTTCTTTTGTCTAGCGGCCTTGGGTGGTTTTTGCCTAGGCCGTTATCTATCATACTTTAGGAGTCGTTCTGTTAGTATGGTGTGGTACCGGTGGTAGTGTTGGAGTTAGAACGGTGATCTGAATCGACCTTCCTTAGTATTGGGTTTGGTAAGTTAGAAAGTATGGTTTATTTTCGTGGTTCCTTCTGTTCTAAGTCTAGATGGGTTTCTTTCTGCCCTCTCCAGTTCTGGATGATATAATTGAGTTTGAGTATGGCATTGTGGACGGGTTCTGGCTTTATCTTTTTGGCTAAGTGTCGGTTGTAGTGTCATGACTGAGGTTTGACTGTGGAATTGTGGCTTCGCGGTTGGATTTTTTATTATAGCATTTTTCTTTGATTGAGTTAGGCATTCAACCTACCCTCATTCCGTCATATCAAGTGTTGCCGGTAGAAGTCGTAGGAGATAAGGGAATAGATCCAGGTTGCATTTGAGAGAGAGCTTGTTAGGTTCGGTGTTTCCTTGGAAAGGGTGTTGTTGGGTTTGCGAAGGAGGGTGATGACTCGTTGTTCATGCTTATGTGTTTTAGTAATTGGTGGAGGAGTTCAGAGCTGCTTAGGTTTATGTGTGTTGACATGAATCGACTGACTACCAATTGCAGTAGCTTTTCTTCGATTGGTCCGAGGTCAGAATTCCTTTTGATGAGGGATCGAGGTAGTGGTCATTTTCAGTACTACCTTTGGGGACTCATTGCATCAGTTGTGATTTCCTGTGTTGTTCGGTAAATGATCCAAGTCTTTGTAGCATTATGGTTTGGGCAAACTGTATGTTCAGAGCCTAGATGACTCCGATTCCTATGTGCTCATCGGTAGTGTATGGGTCTACGCAGAGGGTCAACAGAGGTATTGGTTTCAAACTAGTATTTGATTTCAGAATTGTGGGCTAGAAAACTACTCCGGATGGTTCGTGGTTGGTCCTTTTCAGTTGCAGCTTCTTGAATTGGAAGGCAATGAGTTTGGACAACTTGGCTCTCCTATTTCAGATTATGGAGTGACAGTTGGCCTTGGACACCTAGTCCTTGGCTAACCTTTGAGTTAAGATGGACATTTCAGCTTTCAGCGGTGTTCTAAATAGTACGAGGTTCCTTCTACTATGGTTGGACAGATTCAGCGGCGTAAGTTCGAGATTCGGTGGTAGTGTATTATGTGTGATCAGATTGTGCGGGTTGAGACTAGTGAGGCTATGATGGGTTCTAATGATACTTTGAGGATGATGGTTGATGAACGCTCAAATCGTGCTCCTCAAAGTTAGAGGTCATGGCAATCGTGCGGCAAAATAAAATTTATAATTCCCAACGAGTGTCAGGGTCGTACCCAAGGGACTTGGAGCTAGCTAAATAAAGATTGTGCAAAACGAGTTCACAATGAGAGTAAATGCTTAAAACGAGAAAAGTAAAAGGTTGGGGGAATTGTGATGTTGTTACTACGATCACAATTCAAATTAAAGCAAATAAACGAAAGCGGGTGTACCAAATTGAGTAGGCGACTAGGGATGTGTATCCGTTGGGGCTTTAATCATGGGCTAGGGTGATTATCAATTCACACTTATTCTCTCTTATTGACATAAGTAGCATTGGCCATGGGTATGGATTATTATTTTTTGATCAACTACCACATATCTAATAATCTCGGTTAGAACATCATCGATTTGATTGAAACACAACCAATCTAAGCTTGGAGAGGTCACATTATCTATAGCTTAGACCCTTAAGTGGGTGATTCCTTCGATAAGAGCTATTTCTAGCCTCAAATCTGGATGGAGTCCCAAGTTCCCACTAGTAATTTCACACCCGAAACCATGAAATCCTCTTTCAAGCAATCACATAGTCAAGTATTGAAAATTAATGTTTGCAACCACAAATTTTAGGATTAAAACTTGGTGAAACTACTAGACCCATGTCAAATAAGCAATTATAAAGATGAATTAACAACACCCACACCCATTTGTCAAGCACACATCATCAACACACCCCTAGACATGAGAAATTAGCCACGCATAGAAAAAGAGAGAGATATACCAAATAGGTAAGTCAAAATCCTCTTCATTGGAGCTGAATCTTAAGTTCTAAGCTCAATTTGAGTACACAAATGGTTAGCCAAGAGAATGGATTCAAACCCTCTTATCTTTGGAGAGGAAAACTTGTTCTCAAGGCAAAAAGCTTTCTAAAATAATCAGGACTGAAGAATGCTATTACAATTGTGCCTAAATTGGCCTTTAATAGTTTCCCAAAATGTCACTAAAATTTAGGACAAAATTTCCCCTTCAGGTGGTGTGCGGCGCGACGTACGGTTTGCATGTCGTGATGTGCGCGTCACACACCCTCTTCAGTTGGACCAATGACTTCAGCTAACTTTGTGCGCTTTTAGCAAAGGGGTAGTGGTTCGCACCTTAGAATGTGTGGGTCACACAGTGCCCGACCCCTTAACAGATTCTTCAGTGTCTTTTATAACTTCATATGGAGGGGGTGCGGTTCGCACTTTGTCTTTTGCGTGTCACACAGCCACCACGTTTCAGATCAGAATCTCCAGCTTTTCCGAACACTTCACACTTCACTCCTTTTAAGCTCTTTTTGGGATCATTTCCTTGTTTCTCATTATTTATCAAAAGTACCTACATAGACATCAATAAAGGCCATAAGAACCTCTAAATCTATTCAAAACATAGCAATCATGGATATAGGCTCAATAAGTTTGTAGATTACCGACTTATCAAACCCCCAAACTTGAACTATTGCTTGTCCTCAAGCAAGATACTCACAAGGTAAGGAATGAATTATGCTCTAGACTCAATTAAGGCACAAAAGACTAATCTATACTAAAAAATTTAAGAAACAGAATAAACAAAAGACTCAAACGAAAGACTCAACTACGATGCTCATCTCAATTTGAACCACCATAAACTCAAGGCATTTGGCCATTTTAAAACTTTTTCCAAAAAGGACTTCCTTCTCATTTAAAATCAAGGAAATTTTGTCTTTCAAAACAAGACATTTAAGCTTCTCAAGTCATTGGCAAGGACCATCAAGGTTTTCCTCAAGATTCGCCACATAAATTATCTCATTCATTCCCCTTAATTGAAATAGAAACCTCATGTTTCAATTCGAGTGCATGATGTCACTACCACAAGAGAGAATCCCACTCACAATCATTCAATTCACAAACAATCGGGATTATAGGAGAACCAAAAAGACTGTCACTCTCCTAAGGAAGTTCAAGTGCACACGCGTTGAACCATAGGCTTGCCCTTTATGTATATCCCTACTAATGTAGGGTAGCCAAGCTCGGAATCACTAAGGACTTGCAGGTTATGATGTTGGCTAGGGCTAAGGTGAGGATTTCATTTGGTTCAAGTGGTTACACCTACCTAAGGCTCTTTGTTCTCATTTCGAACACCGCTCACATTTTCAAATTTCAACTTCACCTTATTTCTCCCTCACACAACCCAAGATTTCTCTTTTTTACTCATTATCATTCAAACTCCTTATCGCCTTTGTTTGGTAGCACCTATTTTTGCTTTTCATTTTGCTCATTGAATTGAACTTTTAGAGAAAATTTTAAATTCAAACCTAAGGTGCTACCTTGAACTTTGAGTGCACTCGTTTTCTTCTCCTCATTTGATCACATATACCCCCAACTTAGGCATTTGTCTATGTTATCCTTCACCCTCCCCCCCAAACTTAGGATTTTAGCCTACATTTCATTTTCAAGCAACTAGTGAGGATGGGTGCCAAGATAGAGGTTCCAAAAAGGTCAAGGTGTTAACAAGGTGCCAAAGAACGGTCACAAGCTCAAAGGGTTTCACTAGGGTTGAAATCATGGGAAGTCATTTGGGCGAAGTGGCTGTCAAAAAGGGCCTAAGGTCATCTTCCAATCTCGGTCACACCTAGAATTTTGCCTTGAATCATATTTGGGGCAAGTTCTATACGAGACTTATGCACAAGAATCAAGGTAAAGCCTCACCCAACAAAGCATCATGCCACAAGACTTCTTTCATCAGTCTCAAAATCAATTGGGATAAATAATTTTCGACAAGCTATTTCGAGTTCAGTATACACTCGTTTGTGAGCTAATCAAGCCAAAGCGAGAGTGTGAAATTCATGACAAGAGAAGACTTTTCCTCAAAAATTCATTTCCCTTCTTCCTTTTATTTTCAAAACAATTTGCTAAGAGATATTTTTTGGTGGGCCCATTTCGAGACAAGCAACTACGGACTCAATTCTAAAACTAAAACTTGGCATTTTTTCTTAAGAAAGTCGCTCTCAATCTATCATAGGGAAACACCAACCCGATTCGACTCAAAAAATAAAAGTAAATAAAAAGAAAATAATCAAAACTTTTGCTCCTTGGGAGAGAACCATGGTATTAAGAAAACCCTTGAAGTTTAGTTCTAACTACTATTAACAAGGCAATATCCAATTTTGTGCTCATGATTCAATTAAAAACAAGCCTCGGCATAGGCCTTTAGCATATTTGTAAAGCACGGGTAGTAAGATAATGGGGCATGTAAGACCAACCCGTCAACACAATTTCAACAACAAAAATCAAGCCCGGCGAGGGCACAAATAAGCTCAAAATAAAAACATAAACAAAAGGTCCCGGCAAGGGAAATAGCATCACAATCATCCAAAGTGCGCCGCACAAAGGCCAAATAAAATCTAGCAGAATGTCATCAAGGCCCGACAAAGGCAATAAAAACTAGTATCTCAAGCCCAATCATGGGCACCAACAAAAGCAAGAAAAGTCACCCCTCCCCATTAATATAGCATTACCCTCAATGCTAATAGTCAAATGGGAAGAGAGTGGAACTCCCTGGAGGACTAAGCCTCATCATCATCATCATCTGCAGCTGTCTCCTCATCTGAGGCTCTCCCACTTAGGCCAGCACCACCCTTCCGGGAGTGTGCAGAAAGTGTGCAGTCTTGGAGAATCCTCTGAAAATCTGGATTTTGATCATCATCTAACTCTTGATCCTTATCACCAGGCAGCACATCATCCTCATTCGCATAGGCTGTAAGCAGGTCATCCAAGGGTCCAGGAATTGACCGGGGTAGAGACAAGGTGGTAAAATCTGCTTCTACCACCGGAGCTTTACCTTTCCCTTGTGAAAATATTATTGCAGTGTCGTGATTTACCCCTCTATGACGTCAAACCTCTTACACAGTAAGGTCAAGCTATCCATTACCCCTCGCACTACATGTTTATCATACCGGGTAGCTTCGTGGCTAGATCAGCCAGCTACCCCTCATGTCTATGAGTTTGTCCACCATGTCTTGAAGGCTACTTTTGGTCATAGAGGGTGCAAAGGCATGTGGGTGTGCCTCTGAAGTAGTCTGGGAGGGAGATGAAGCGTCTGCTCTAGCACTAAGCTCATCATTGTAAACCCCACTCAACTGCTCAACCCTTTTCCTCTTAAACTTGGGGGCATCCTTGTCTGTTTTCTTATCAAGATCGATAGTCCCAATAACGTGAGTGAACTTGTCACAACTGAGGATAGGGACATCGGCCTTAGCATAAATCTTAGTAATTAGCACCGAGAAGGGGAAGGAGTCATTTCCTCGATGGGCTTTTCTCCTTATCACCATAGCCATTATTTCCCCAAAGTTCACATGATCCCCCGTCATAATGGCTGCAATTAGAATGTCCCCATCTTGGGTTATCTTCTGATCATTTTGGGAAGGCAAGAAATGGTTGCGAACAAGATCATACCAAAGGAAAGCCTCGAAGGTCAGGGACCTCCTTGAAATATCTCCCCCCATAGTGGACCACAGTGGTATATCTTGAGCAATGATGGGGGTTGTCTGCTGATACGGCTTTGAGTCAGCCATCAACCTACCTAGAAGTGCAGGAGAAGGCTCGATTGGATGACCCCAATAGATAGCATTGATGGAAGCTAGGGTAACATAAACTTTCTTTCCCCGGACGACAACTACATTTAAGTTGGGGAACTTCTCTTTGTTTCCTTTGTAGCCCTTGGAATCTTGTGTAGCTTGATAGGCCGCAAAGAATTCTTAGACTATCTCCTTATAGTATCCCTCGGGTACATCCTGAAGCTGCCACTCTCAATCAGCAAATTATTGGTGCATGTTGGGCAGCTCACTCCCAACTTCCCCAGGTTAAAACTCTGCTCCACAATGAAAGTTCTATTATTGTCCCATTTATAGTAGGCATTCATGCCTTCCACCCCTAAGTGAAGCTTTGATTCTTCCACTACAGTCATTTTCCTAGGTTGGCCTCCCATGTTTCTCCTGCTAGAAGACATGTTTTGCATATAGTGATGTGAGCCAAAAACAAAAACAAAGCCTAAGAAGAAGTTAGCAAACTATAAAGGATGGAATGCAATGGACTAGAAAAATAAAGTAGGTGACTGATGGCTTGTGCGGACCACATGTGAAATGCACCAGAAGGAGTGCGTGTCACATGTGCTAGCGCACAAGCTACTAGAATCCTACAGGGGTTTCTCCATCGAGGTGCGAAGCTGGTGCGATTCACACCATCCAAAATGTGTGTCGCACCATGTATTGCCCCTCGGAGCAGTGATTGGTTTTCTATTTTCAACATGGTGTGATACCTTATGAGACCCGCACATCAAGATCTATGCATCGCATGTGAAACACACAAAGGCATAATTGGAATTTTGGTTCCTTGTGTTCTTGTGAATTCCGCATGTGATCTGTAGAGCAAAATGTGCTTAGGCACTTGGAACCACTCAACAAACCCATCAATATTAACAAAGGGGGTAAGGGATATTGTGACCACAACTTCCGAGTACTTAGACTTCCCCGGATTTCCATTAACACAACAACAAGTAAGAAAGGAACTCAACGACTTCCCTTAAGATGGACGTTATCACGTCTATCATTAGGAACATCAAGCCCTCACTTACAACAATGGGTACCAACAATTTTAGCAATAATTAACCCCCTCCCTGTACTAGATCATACACCCCAAATATAATGCTCAACAAGAATCATAGGTATACAATCAGCCTTAAGAGTTAATTTTCAATCAAAACTTCATGACAAACGATGATTTGTCCTTAAGAATGATGTCACCCAATATATAATCGGGCTAAACCATTCGTAAATCACAAGTAGGTTACTCAGACTTCACCCCAAACACAGATTTCACGGCTAAAAATTTCTATCGATCAACATGCATTAACAAAATTGAAGTTCTACCAAGTTGAAACTAAGCAATCTCATCAATATAATTCAAAATTGGGGACCCAAAATTTTTGGATCCTACCCAAAATCAACATGGCAATTCTATTAAGCATGATTCACAATATGAGTTCCCAACTTTCATAAAAATAAGTATTTAACATCGAGGAGCTTATCACAAGTGAGGATTATGAAGGGAGGAGTGAAAATTAAAGCTTTTTTGACTTCAACAATGGTGACCCAAGCATACCTCACCGGAGAACGATGGTGGCAGTGGTGGTGTAGCAGTGGAGATGGTTGGGAGAAAGGAAAAGAAGATTTTGAGAAAAGTAGAGAGGTTTGTGTATGGTTTTGGGAGACAATTATTGATAGTTTGAGAGAAAATATGGTGGAAGAAGGAGAAGAGAGGCGGTTTTAAAAAGAAAAGAAGAAGAAAAGTTTATCCGGGTCATCTCCGGGTTGGGTCGGTCAATGGGTTAGGTCAATTAAAACTCAAATTTACCTTTCGTGTGCCACGACATGCGATTCGCACCAGCCTTGGTGCGTACCACATGGAATTTCGCACATCGCCCTCTTTTCTCCCCTGGTTTGACCAGGTGTCTATTTTGGCATGCGATGGAGGTGCGACGCGCACTTGGGCTCGTACGGTTCACACGGCCTAGTGCACGTTACCTCTAATTTTTCAAATTTCCTTCAGGCATTCTGATTTGGCATGCGGTGTGCTATGCGACATGCAAAATTACTTGTACGGTCCGCACAACCCATTTTTTCCCTTCTTTCCCTTATTCATTTTTCTATCCATGCATTCCCTACAAACACACCAAAAACAACAAAAGATAACCAAAAACAAATAAAGAAACTTGGGTTTCCTCCCAAGCAGTGCTTGATTTAACGCCATATCACGGCACGACGATACTATCTCTATCAATTATTCTTTGGGTTGGGGATGGTGTCACTAGGCAATGTCCCTTTTATCCTTATGTTTATTTGGATTGAGAGCTGGTTCATTTGGGCCTCAAGATGCTTGATCGAAGCTGAGTGGGAGCTCACAGTTTGGTGAAGTGTTGAGACTTCACTCTTTAGCTCGCTCACTCCCGTATTTATGGTGTCCGTCTTTTTAAGAACGAAGGATAACATGTCCTCCAACTTGGAATGGTCGGGGTTGCTTGTGCCCAGTTGGTACAGAGAGTCTGACTTGTTCGGAAGGATATAGGGATTCGAACTCTGGTGATTGAAATGATCACCATCCTTATCTCTATCCCACCAATTTCCGTCTCTTTCTTTGTCTCATATCCAACCTTGGTTCTCCTCCCTCGGGCAATAATACCCAGGATGAGAACCCGCCAATACAAAGCATAGTTTGCCATTAACCACTGTCATTAACTCATCATCACTCGCTTTGATTTCCGTGTACTCACTGCATTCACTGTCTTAGCACCACCAACTCCCATTACATTCTTAGCCTCAAATCAATTTGTGTCATTATTTTGGCCATTGTATCATCACGCTCCGCATCCTTCTTCCTCATTTCATTAACCAAGATAGATGAGGGTCCTCCCGAAATTGGCACATCAGCTTCTCTTGTATGCCAAGCTTGATTGGTTTTTGTCATTTTCTCTAACAAAGTCGAGGCAATGGGAAATTCTAAGGCCATTAAGGTTCCACTTCCAAAGTTGTTAGCCACCGACTTATTTAGAGAGTTCAATGACCGAGAGAAGCTTTGTAGTAATACATTGTTCGATAACTCATGGTTCGACCACAAGAAAAGCTTCTTTTTGAACCTTAACCAAACTTCATGTAGAGGCTCATCCGGGAGCTGCCTAAAGTTGGTAATCTCATCTCTTAGCTTCATCATTCTAGATGGAGGAAATAATCTCGTTGTAAATGCCTCAACCAACTCGGCCCAAGATGTGATAGTGTCATTCGGCAACTCTTCCAACCATGTTGTGGCTTCCCCCGTCAAGGAAAAAGGGAATAGGTGTAATCGGATGGACTCGTGGGAGATATGTTGAAAAATGAATGGTTGGCAAATCTCCACAAAATTCTTAATATACCGATTGGCATCTTTATGTGTTGTTCCACCAAATAGGCCCTTCATTTGGATTAAGTGGATCGTGGTTCTAGTCACATGAAAAATAGCATTTCCCACCATGGGGCTAGGTGGGTTGCACCCACACCCCCTTACATCATAGGCTCAGCCTCGTTGGCCTCCATGAAGCCGTCAACGCTCTAGTTATCATCGCTCTCGTTCATAGGCTAGCCTGCTTAATCACAACACAAACAATAAACAAAAGTAAAAGAAACAAGCACTCTCAAAGTGACTTCAAATCAACAGTCAAAAATATCTATCAACTCAAGTCCCCGGCAACGGCGCCATTTTTGATGAATGCTCAAATCGTGCTCCCCAATGTTGGAGGTCGTGGCGATCGTGCATCAAAATAAAATTTATAATTTTCAATGAGTGTCTGAACGTACCCAAGAGACTTGGAGCTAGCTAAATGAAGATTGTGCAAAACGAGTTCACAATGAGAGTAAATGCTTAAAACGAGAAAATTAAAAGGTTGGGGGAATTGAGATGTTGTCACTACGATCACAATTCAAATTAAAGCAAATAAATGAAAGCGGGTGTACCAAATTGAGTAGGCGACTAGGGATGTGTATCCGATGGGGCTTTAATCATGGTCTAGGGTGATTATCAATTCACACTTATTCTCTCTTATTGACATAAGTAGCATTGGTCATGGGTATGGATTGTTATCTTTCGATCAACAACCATATATCCGATAATCTCAGTTAGAGCATCATTGGTTTGATTGACAAACAACCAATCTAAGCTTGGGAAGGTCACACTATCTCTAACTTAGACCCTTAAGTGGGTGATTCCTTCGATAAGAGCTATGTTTAGCCTCAAATCTGGATGGGTCTCAAGTTCCCACTAGTAATTTCACATCCGAAACCATGAAATCCTCTTTCAAGCAATCACATAGTCAAGTAATGAAAATGAATGATTGTAACCACCAATTTTAGGATTAAAACTTTGTGAAACTACTAGACCCATGTCAAATAAGCAATTATAAAGATGAATTAACAACACCCACACCCATTTGTCAAGAACCCATCATCAACACACCCCTAGACAAGAGAAATTAGCCACTCATAGCAAAGGAAAGAGATATACCAAATGGGTAAGTCAAAATCCTCTTCATTGGAGCCGAATCTCAAGTTCTAAGCTCAATTTAAGTACACAAATGGTTAACTAAGAGAATGGATTCAAACCCTCTTCTCTTTGGAGAGGAAAGCTTTCTCTCAAGGCAAAAAGCTTTCTAAAATATTCAGGACTGAAGTATGTTATTACAATTGTGCCTAAATTAGCCTTTAATAGTTTCCCAAAACTTCACTAAAATTTAGGACAAAATTTCCCCTTTGGGTTGTGTGCGGTGCGACGTGCAATTTGCACATCGTGATGTGCGCGTCACACACCCTCTTCAGTTGGACCAGTGTCTTTAACTAACTTTGTGAGCTTTTAGCAAAGGGGGAGCGGTTTGCACCTTGGAATGTGTGCATCGCACAATGACCGTACCCCTCAACAGATTCTTCAGTGGCTTTTGTAACTTTATATGGAGGAGGTGCGGTTTACCCACCTCAGCTTGTGTGTGTCGCACGGCCACTGCATTTCAGGTCATAATCTCCAGCTTTTTCGAACACTTCACACTTCACTCTTTTTGATCTCTTTTTGGGTCCATTTCTTTGTTTATCATCATTTATCAAAAGTACCTGCATAGACATCAATAAAGGCCATAAAAACCTCTAAATCTATTTAAAACATAGCAATAATTCATGGATATAAGCTCAATAAGTTGGTAGATTACAGACTTATCAATGGCCACCTTTGTATCTCGAGGGTTTGAAAGCTTGGTTTGTTGGTTCTTCAAGGGTTGTCTATTATGTGGGGTTCCAGTATTTGTTTGACTCGACTAATGTGGACTAGTAATTTTTTACGTTGCAGGCTTTAGATTTGGTGGTATGGTGTGCTGATGCAGTAGAATGGTTAATTCGAGCCAAAGAGATGTATTGATGGGTTATGCAAATTTCTATACCTAGATGGTGGTCTTGGACTTTAGGCACCCTTTCTTTGCGTACGGGGTGTTCTAACTTGATATTCGCAGTGTGGTTGATTTCTTCCTAAGTTGAGACTGGTAAGGTGATTTTAGAACTTATATAGTGTTTGAGTGTTTGGAGCTTAGTTGGTGGTTACAGACCTCGTGGAAGGCTTACCACACTTCTTACAAGGTCTTGGTTTTTGTTTGGGTCATTTGGGCAGGTTGCTCTGGTTCATTCGATTTTCATTGTGTCAGACTTGGCGTGATTTAGTGAGGTTGGGTTTGTTCTATGGTCAGAAGGTTCTCGGTCGACACAGAGTGCTCATATATTTCTTTTTTCAGCCCTAGTGTGCAAGCTTCAGTCTAGTTTATATGGTTGGTTCAGATGGGTTCAGATAACGAGGTTGGTCTTTGCAAAAAGGGTTCGTTCGATGGTTGATTATCGTTTGGAGTAGAACTACTATAGTTTTGACGATGTGTGTCGGGTTAGTATGTTGGAGTTTAAAATATAGTAATCCATAGCTTAGTTTGGATTAAATTAGAGTAAAAAAAGGGTGACTTCATTCATGGTGGAGTGCAAGCGAAAACTAGGGATCTTAGGAGTGTCCGTTGATACTTCAAGAGTAGCTTCAGTGTGCGGCTGGTGTGCAGCTTCATAGTTATAGTGCAAAAGAATTCAGATCAGAATAAGGGGTTTTGCAGATCAGTGGGTTCATGAGTTGGAGTTTTAGGATAGTGGCTTTTTTAGGTAAACTTGGTTGTGATGTTAAGGACTCTGATCATGTGAGTTGATCACCCTAGTTCTCTGGTTTTAGTGTTGTGCCGGTGCTTTCGATCAAGATTCTTGAGGGTTAGTTTGGTTGGGAGATCTTTGGAGGATTTAGAGTTAAAGGTTAGAGACTAGTTTGGCTGGTGAGGTGTTGGGGGTTGGTAGTTTTCCTTTGGTTTAGCTCTGTGGGGTGCCTTCTAGTCAGGGAGGCTACCCGGGTTTCTGAGTGAGTAGTGCGGGCTTAGTATTCATCTTTGTTTGAGCCTTCTGGTGTTTTCCTGTAATGACCCTTCCGGTCATTTCCACGTATACATTTTCCTTGTACCGTTAGAGCTTGTTTGTAGTGGCCCCAAGTCATTTAAGGCTTGTCGGGACCGGTATTTCGGCGCCGGGTCCATTTGTTTGATCGTAAGTTTCTTTGATAAATTTTCTGAACTTTGGGTCGAATGTCTCAGGGCTTTTCTCTCAATATATAAAGAGTTAGAAGTCCCCCGAAATACCAAATCGAAGTTCTATGAGTCTAGTTTCCAACGCACAAAACTTCACGTCCAACTGATCTCGGAGTAAAAAGTTATGACTGTTTTACCGCGGACTGTCTGGCAGAAAACGGGTTGCGAACCGGGTCGCGAACTGGGTCGGGTTAAACACTATTTAAGCCTCAACTTCACGTTTTAAAATGTCATTTCAGTTCCGAAACAGTGATAAAACATAAGGGAGGATCTCGAGAGAATTCTTGAGTATCAAAATCGTGCGTTGGTGAATTACGAGCCTAGGCTTATGAATTTTATAAGCATCGCGCGTGTATTTGAAAATATTTTATTTAAAAGTTGAATTTGGTAAAAATTATATTATTATTGCCTTTTTAAAATATTTTAAAGGTTTATGAAGAATATTTTGTTACGTTATAATTGTATATGTATTTATTTTATAAGGTTTTTATACATTGTAATATTTAACGGAGATAGTAAATTTAGTTATGTGAAAAGTTATTATTATAATATAGTAGGTTTTATTCGAAATAATTTTTTATGAATTATGGTATATTTAAAAAGTTATATTTATTTTACCACGAGTTTATGCAATACCCGAGTATATACCTAACGGAGAGAATTGGTTGCCACCTCCACTTCCACGTGGAAGTGGAGGCATTGTACAACAAAGTTAGGCAGCAATTAGTGTACAAATAGGTGGCATCCAATGAATGCTTTGACTTTTTGGTTAGTGGTTAGTTGATTAATTAATGTGAAAAAACATTCACTTTGTCGATAAGACATATATGTTAATCAATTGCTGCCAACATGCATAATATTGCTTTGGGACGTATTTTGGTGCAAAATTGCCACAATATATCATTCATTTGTCACGTTAAAAGTTGATTCCAATAGGCAAGATCTTGATAATTTATTGGATCACCGGAAAGGAAATCAATTTTCTACGTCAAGTTATTCAAGCCCGAGTTCAAATTTGATTTCGTTTCGGAGCTTCTTTTCGGAGGGGTTCGAGCTTGTCGTCGGACGACAGGTAGGTTACGGTTTATTTTCCCTAGACTCCGCATATATAGAATAAAATTGTATTAATGGGCATCCTTGGGTTGGTTTATTAGGTTGGTACCACAGACCTCGACCGCTTTATTCATGTCCGCCTACTTTTGTTCCTCCGTTGCTTGTAGTATTTGCCGATATATTTTATTTACCCTTGTAGTCCTGTGAGGCCTTGTTGACTCTGGAACATAGAAGGTGGGATTTTGGGAATATCCGCGAGTCCCGGGCGTAGAATTATCCTTCTAGGCTGGTTATTCTTGCTGAGTAGTTGTGGGCCTGTGCAGGGTCGGTAGGTTGATTGTGAGCTGCTGGGCAGCTATTGTGTGTGATCATATCATTTCCATGCATATAAAGAGGTTTTATCCATGTTTTACTATGGTTTTGGCTTCGGGCCTACTGGCACTATTTTCTAAACCTTGCATGGCCCCGGGGGCCTGTTTTTGATGGAAATGATTTGGAAATGGCTTTGATTTAACATTGTGAATCATTCCTGGATTAATAAAGGAAGTAAAATTATTTTAAATCACGCGTTTTTTACGAATTCACGCTTAGAATAGGCAGGGCCGGGTGGCTAGTTGAGTTTTCTTGCTACTTGAGATGATTTTTAGCCTCGGTCGGACCGAGCACCTGAGATGACTTTTTACTGTTTAGACCCGGTTACGCCCGGGCACCCTTGGAGGGGTTTTGAGACATTTTCCTACTACTTTAGTCCTGGACAGGGTCTGGGCACTGCATATTCGAGACTGGGTCTCTATCTTGATACCGGACTTGCTTCCGAACGACATGTGTTGATACTGAGTTTTAGTATGGGGTTTGGGACCTCCATGGACCTTGTCATCCGTGCCAGGGTCTACGGGCTGTGTGTGCCGGAGGAGGGGTATACGGTGGAGTAGAGGTATACGGGCAGTGCCCTTCCATGGAACCTACCTGCTGGGCCGGATCGGCGCCGGAGGAGGTACATACAGAGATACCATTTCACTTGAGATCTTCATGCATCATATCATTCATTGTTGAGGCTCCACCCTTGTTTGTTGTTTGTTATTTGTTGATTGTACGCTCTGGTAGTATGGGATGCCGGAGGGTTTGTTTTCACTTGTTGTGTTCTCGTTGTATGGGCGGCCGGGACTGTAGGTAGACTTTTGCTTTACTTACAGAATTTTTTCTCTATTATGGATAAGTATGAGATTGGTTACCTGCTAGACCCTGTTAGTTTTCTGGATTTGAGATTGATATAATTAGTTGGGTTTTGATTCATGTCTCTGAGCATGCCTATTATTCTTCTTTCCTCTCTTCTTTCTTACAACTTGAGGTTACCGGTATACGGGAGCACGTCCATGTTCGTAACTTATTAATGTATAGCATGTTTTATTGCAAGGACCCAGTGCGTTACTCCTTACTCTTCACCTGTGCCTATGGTGTGTATATTCTGCTATGGCTCACATGTGGTTCACGTTGATTTCCTCTGGGCTAGTTCCCTGTGTACCTCTCGTGATTGTCTATGACTCTTGCTTCTAATTACGCTGTCTATTACTACACTTTTATCTATATATGTGGCCAGCCTATGATACCTACTGGGTACGTTATGCTCCGCATTTGGTGCTCACCCCTACCCCCTGCATCTTTGGGTGCAGATCCTAGCGTGGGCCATCGCCGTTAGATCATTGTGATTCGTGCTTGGAGATCTGTCGGGGACTACTTCAGACTGAGGGTGAGCTCTTGGCGATCGGAGCTTAGCTTTAGTTTATCTTTTACTTCATGTACTCTATTACCATTCAGAGACATCTGTATATATGGTTTGGATCGTTTGCACTCCATATATGTAGTTTTGGCTCTATACTATTATACCAGGTCTTGGGGTTTGGCTTAGTTTCCGCATATGTATATATTTATAGTCCTTTTATCTGTTTTCTTCGTCTTGTTCTCTTATTTGTTAGACAGTAGCCCATTACTAACTGTTCTGGGCTACGGGGATTAGTTCACCTACCGGGGGTTGTAGGTGCCATCATGACCGAGAAATTGGGTCGTGATATTTCCCTTCTTTAACTTTCGCGGACAAAAGTTCTTTTAGAAGTGGATGTTGTAATGACCCTCCTAGTCATTTTCTTATTTTTCATGCTTTTTCCGTGTTTTGAGCTTTTTCACAACAGCTACAGGTCATTTATGACTTGCTGGGACTGATTGATTGGTGCCCGGGCTATTCGTTAGGTCGTTATGACCACTTTCTTATTTTAGAACTTGAACTTAGAAATTTTTGACTTCGGTCAACTTTTTTGGTAAACGTGCTCATAATTGAATTCAAACAGTTCTGTTGGCTCTAGAACGGGGATTTTGGTCTAGTAGGACCATTGGTCTGGGTGTGAGTGCTTTTGGTTTGGTTTTGTGTTGCTTTCTGTGTTTTCAAGCCAATTTGGTTAGTAGGGTTTACTTTGGTCAATATTCAGAGAAGACAGCCTCGGATGGAAATTTTTTCTGTGCTATTAGCTCTGAAATATCGACTTTGGGCTAGGGGAATCTTTGGTTCGGGCCCCTAGGCTTCTGGACTTGTTTTGAGATTTTGAGTTCCGAGTCAGTTTAGGGAATGAGGCCCACTTTTCATTAAAACAATCTCTGCTGGGAGTTTTATCATTTCCATTGAGTCTGAAATGTTGTTTCTGGTTGGGTAGCATGGTTGGTTTGTGTTCTTGGGGTTTCGAATGAATCCCAAGGGTCCATAGGATAACTTTTCTGCCTTTTGAATTGTTGGTTGCTACAATAAAGTTGCAGACCATTTTGCTCTTCGCGATCGTGAGGTGTCTATCACATTCGCGATAATCTAGTTTCTTAACCATCGCGATTTCAAAGGTTGCTCTTCGCATTCTCAATGAAGCAGGCAGGGGCCTGCTCAACGCGATCGCGTGGCTGGCCTATCAAGACCGGGATGGTCTGACTCGCTCTTTTTCGCGAACGTGGAGGTACTGTCTCGATCGTGATGAAGGACCCCAGACAGCTATTTAAGTTGTCCACTTTGTTTTCTACTCCATCATTTCTTGTTTCTCCATTGTTAAAGCTTCCAAGCTCCAGTTTCAACTCCTCTGCGCAGTATACTTCATCTGGTAAGTTCCCTTTTCTCCTCTCATCTCTTTTACATTGTTAATCCTCATTAAACCCATTAAATTTCCATTGTTTTCTTGATAAATCCTTTGAATTAGTAGTACTTCGGGGCTGTTTTGGGCCCCAAAATGAACTCCGTTAACACTCATATTTTGGGCATGGGTTCCTTAACCCATTGCGGATATAATTGCAGTTTTTGTTTCCTATTTCATTATGTAGGCCCCAAGGGTCATTTTTCCGACCCAATTTTTGGCTCAATTATTTGTATATCAATATGGTTATCATTCTTCTCGGCTTGACACCTAGTTTATGTTCTTGATAGCGTGGTAGCTTTTTGAGGCTATTCAGAAGGGGAAGGCACAGGAGTGACGGTTCGTGTTTGAAGTTCGGCCCCGAGGTAGGTTACGGTTTACTTTCTAGACTGAGTTTAGTTAGATTTTATATATCATATATTACTGGAACGTTAGGTTGGACTTTAGGTGGTATTCGGCTGAAATCTTGTGATTTATATTATTATGGCCATTTCGAATCATAGATTAGAATTTACTCATGCTATCCTTAGTCTAGGAGCCCGTAGTACTGTTATGCCCAGCATAGAATCCTTAATATGCTTTGAGGAGATTTTAGAGGTAGAGTAGATGCTCGTAGTGGTCTCCGTAATTATTTTCTGCTATTTTTGCTTTAATTATTGGTTGTGTGTAACTATGGGCCCGAGGCCATTGCTTGGATTTCGACAGAGTTTTTAGGTCAGTTCTCTTGTTTTTAGGGTATTTTGCCCTGTTTTGCCTTGTGGTGTGCTACTCTGTGGTTATGGATACTTCATGCTCATATTGCATTGCATATTATCGATAGGTTTTCGAGGCTTTGGGATTTAAAACTGGAGATTTACTATGGATACTGTGGTTCTTGGATTTTTGAAGAGTCATACTGGTTTACTACTGATTTTGGAAAGGAAAGGAAAAGTTCTACTTTTATGCCGGTCCAAGGGATATACCCAGACCTTTTCTCCGCTATTTTCAAATATATACACTCATAGTCCGATGCGGTATTCCAGACACCCGATGCGTTATTCTAGGTCATATTCTCATATATATACACTTATAGTCTGATGCGGTATTCTGGACCCCTGATGCATTATTACGGGTTTTTACTTCCTATATGCACACATATATATATATGCATAGTCCGATGCGGTATTTCAGGCGCCCGATGCGGTATTCTGGATTTATACTATTATGCATTCATATATCACATCATATCTCATAGCATTGCATCGACTTGGGTGTACTTGGATTGTCGGTTGCTTGTATTGATTTTATTATTGTTGCCCTCTTGTTGGTTAGGATATTTCTATTTTCAGTTTTATAACTAGTAGATTTAGGTGGATCCCTGTATTTTGTGTACTTTCCTGTAATTTATCTATATATTGTCTTTCTGCGCTCGGTTGGCCTATGATACCTACTGAGTACCCATTGTCTTGGTACTTATACTACACTCTGCATCTTTTTCTTATGCAGTACCTAGTACGAGCCACTCTCATTGACCCTCCTGTCGTTCGAGGCCTGTTGCAGTTCGGATCGCGGTGAGCTCCCTGCACTTTTGGAGACTTTACAGGCTTTCCATCTTCTATATTCTGTCTATATTTTTTGTATTATGGATAGACAGAGTCTGTTGTATAGCTACTCCTTGCTTAGTCGCTCTTGTACTAGTGACACCAAGTCTGGGTTGGTCCTCGTGTTGTTTTGTCTATTCGGTCACTTTAGGGCCATCTTTTGTATATTTTGTACTTTGGTATGTATATATGCTATTGGCCCTGTCTTTCATTTATATCTTCTGCTTTTCCTTAGTTTTATTATTATTTTTATGTTCTGCATTATTGGGTTTTGGCTTGTCTACTGGGAGGTTATGTAGACGCCATCATGTCTCGGTTTGGGGTCGTGAAAACTGATGATTAGAGACTCTGCCATTTTGTAGAATTGTTGAGACCACTCTCAAAAATTCTGGCCCAGATGCATTTTTAGATATGACTTTCAGTCTGGATTGTTGTAGAAGGATCTTTCTCTTCTGAATTTTTGAGTTCCTCTCAAAAATTCTTCCTCAGTTTCCATTATATAGGGAAATAGAAATATTACAGGGAATATGACCGAGCAATTGTGGCACCTACGTATCCCATTAAGGTAGGAATCAGGTCAAACATAGTTCCAATCTATAAATATGGAGTTTTTTATATGGCTGACTGAAGCCAACGTAGGCCGCCTACGTATCCCATTTTTGAGAATTCAGGTCAAACATAGTTCAATTACAGGGAAATGTTGTTGATCTAATACAATGCATACAGATGATTACAAGAAAAAGAAACAAAAGAAAACACCAACTTCAAATGAAGTATCTCTTGACAGCATCTGAGTTGATCGGTTTTGGCCACTCTTAGCCATCCATCTCTGATAAAATCAGAGCACCTCTAGATAGTACTTTGCGAACAATATAAGGTCCCTTCCAATTTGGTACAAACATCCCTTTGTACTCATCTTGGTGTAGAAAAATGCGCTTGAGAACCAATTGACCTATCTTGAACGTGCGGGTTCTTACCCTTTTGTTAAAAGCACGAATAATTCTCTATTGATATAGATGGATGAGGCATACTACACTCATTCTTTTTTCATCAATTAATGTAAGTAGTTCATAGCCGTCGTGAACCCATTCAGCATTGCTCAATTCATCTTCTTGAATGATCTTTTATGAAGGTATCTCAACTTCAGTAGGTGGTGCTACTTCTGTCCCATATACAAGCAAATGGAGAGTTGCCCTGGTTGACGTCCGAAAAGTCATACGATAACCCAATAGAGCATAAGGAAACTTCTCGTTCCAAGATCTATGATTATCAATCATCTTTCCTATGATCTTTTTGATGTTCTTGTTGGCAGCTTCTACAGCTCCATTCATTTGAGGACAATATGCAATTGAATTTCAGTGAGTAATCTTGAATTGCTCACGTATCTCTTTCATCAAGTGACTATTCATAGTTTCTCCATTGTCTGTGATGATGGGCTTGTATTCCAAAGCAACATATTAAATTGTTTTTGACAAAATATCAAACCATCTTTTTTATCACAGGTTTGTAAGATGCAGCTTCTACCTATTTAGTGAAATAGTCAATAGCGACCAAGATAAATATGTGCCCATTAGAGGCGGTTGGATCTATAGTACCAATAACATATATGCCCCAGGCTACAAATGGCCAAGGAGAACTCATTGCATTGAGCTCGTTGGGGGGGGGGAACTCAAATCAAATCTCCATATACTTGACATTATGACAATTTTGCACGAACCGGCTACAATCATTCTCTATAGTCATTCAGAAATACCCAGCTCAAAGAATTTTCTTTTCTAGTGTGAAACCATTCATGTAAGGTCCACATACTCCCACATGTATTTCCTCAAGAAACCTTGTAGCTTCAATGTCATCTACACTCCTTAGGATCCCCAGGTCAGCAGTTCTCTTTTAAATGATTTCTCCGTTTAAAAAGAAGTTATTGGCCATACGACGAATTGTCTTCTTTTGGTTTATTGTTGCATCTTCTGTATATGCCCCAGCTTCCAAATACCTTTTCACATCAAAGTACCATGGCTTTCCATCTGATTCTTCTTCAACATGCAAACAATACGCAGGTTGTTCCTTCAAAATTATCTCCAACAAATCAATGTAATTTTGGTCCAGATGTTGTATCATAGATGAGATAGTGGCCAAAGTATCAAAAAACTCATTATGTATCCTCATGGTATATCTGAACTCGATCCTTTTGAATCTTTTGCAAAGTCTTTGCACCAACTGCACATAAGGCGTGATTTTAGAATTCTTCACGGCCCATTCCCTTTGAACTTGATGAATTAGCAAGTCTGAATTTCCTACAACTAGTAACTCTTGGACATTAATATAAAGAGCCAACCTAATGTCGAGAATACAAGCTTCATATTTAGCCATATTGTTAGTGCATGGGAAGCAAAGTTTGGCTATCACCGGGTAGTGTTCACCGGATTCTGATACCAATACTGCTCCAATTCCTAAACCTTTGAAATTAATCACTCAATCAAAGAACACTCTCCAACTAGGGTATGCTTCTAAAATATCTTCCCCTACAAATAATACTTCTTCATCTGGGACAAAAGTTTGGACTGGTTCATATTCCTCATTAACTTGATTCTCTGCAATATGATCAGCTAGGGCTTATCCCTTGACTGCTTTCTAGGTTACATATACGATATCAAACTCACTTAGGAGCATTTGCCACTTTGTCAATTTTCCTATTGTTATAGCTTTCTGGAAGATATATTTCAAAGGTTCCATCCTTGAAATGAGATATGTGGTATACGAAGAAAGGTAGTGTCTCAGCTTTTGGGTGATCTAAGTTGAAGGACAACAAGTTCTTTCCAATGGGGTATAGCGAGCCCCATATAGAATGAATTTCTTACTCAGATAATAAATCACTCATTCCTTCTTCTTGGTTTCATCGTGTTGTCTGAGAACACATCCAAATGTATTGTCGGAGATAGATAGATAAAGTAACTACAAACATCTTTCTTTTGGAGGGACAAACACCGGTGGATTGGACGAATAATCTTTGATAATATCAAAAGCTTTTTGACACTCTTCGGTCAAATTTGTTGGTGCATCCTTCTTCAACAACTTGAATAGGGCTTACAGATAATTGTTGACTGAGATATGAACCGGTTGATGTAATTCAATCTTCCCAAGAAACTCATAACTTTTTTCTTGGTTTTTGGAGGAGGTTACTCTTGAATTTCTTTGACTTTCAAAGGGTCAAGCTCAATGCCCCTTCTATTGACTAGGAAACCCAATAACTTACCGGCTGGCACCCTAAAAGCACACTTGGCAGGGTTCAGCTTCAGGTTGTACTTGCGTAGTCAATCAAAGAACCTTTTTAAGTGATTCAAATGATCCAAACTCTCGCGAGATTTGATAATGGCATCATCCACATACACTTCAATATCTTTATGGATTATATCATGGAAGATAGTGGTCGTGGCTCTCATGTAAGTGGCTCTAGCATTCTTAAGATCGAATGACATCATCCTGTTATGATAAATACCCCAAGGTGTGATGAAAGCTAGTTTTTCTGCATCTTTTTCATCCATTAGAATTTGATGATATCCTGCAAAATAATCCATGAACGACTGCATCTCTTTCTTAGCACAATTGTCAATAAGGATGTGAATGTTGGGCAAAGAAAAATTGTCCTTGGGACTAGCTTTATTCATATCTCTATAGTCAACACAAATCTTGATTTTTCCATCCTTCTTTAGAACGGGACAATGTTGGCTAACCATGTCAGATATTTTGTGACTTTTACAACTTTGGCTTGAATCTGAGTGGTAACCTCTTCTTTGATTCTTAGACTCAAATCTGGCTTGAACTTTCGAGTCTTCTGCTTGATGGGACTAAACCACAGATCAATTCACACCTTATGGGAGAAAATATATGTACTTAGTCCTGGCATATGATCATCAGACCAAGCAAATATGTCAACGTACTATTTGAGTAAATTGATGAGCTCTCTCTTTTGTGCTTCTGTCAAATGAATGATGATTCTGGTTTCTTTAACTTGGTCGTCATCTCCCAAATTCACTTCCTCAGTCTCTTCTAGGTTTGGCTTCTCTCGGTTCTCAAGTTCTTTCAATTCTTCTATAAAATGTTCAGGGATCATAGTTTCTTCATCATATTTCTCAAATTAATCATCACCTACCTTAACTTGTTCATTGAGCTCTTGATATGACATGACATTGGCAGGTTTTAAATTAATTTTACTAATATCAGAAACAAAATAGGTTAGATAATAAAACTTTAACAAAGTAAATAAATAAGTCGCAAATGATTTTTGCGATAAAAGGAGCTTTCATTTAATTGCAAAATATTTCACAAACTTTGGCTATGACCCACACAGGTATTGGTCTATGCCTTTTGGAAAATAGAAAAAACAAAACAAAGAAAGTAAAACATAAAGGGTGGGTCTCGGGCCTCATCCCGAACCATAACCAATTTTCAAAAAAACTAAATTTTGTCTTTCTCTACCAAGATAATTGAGGAACCATGAGCAAGGTGGATGTATAATTTTTCATCTATTCTCCAGGCTTAGCCTTTCAGATTCCTGATGCCTTGGTGAATTCTTCTAAGACCATATCACAATCCTCAAAGAGACTCCAACCTCCTTCTTCGATATCATCTCTTGTTGTCTTCACACAAACATGGAAAGACTGGTACAAATGAGATAGTGGCTTCACCAGTTCTTGGTTGATCTTCTTCTTCTTGGCCTTTTTGTTCACCCTCTTCAGTTGGCACGTAACTCAAACCATACTTGAACAACTTTTCTTGAATCCAAATCAGCTCAATGATCCTATCCAAGTTCTTTCCTAGAAAAAGTCCAGGCTCGAAACTGCTCCTTAGCATAGTTGTGACAATAATTTTGTAGGTGGGAGGCATGGGTGTTTGTAGGGCCAGGTCTTCTCCCATAGCATTCATAATTTCAACAATATAAAAATTAGTTCCTCTTGGAGTATCCTCAATCATCAGCACGTAGCCATTTGGGTGTCTTAGATGATTTCCTTCCCTGTGAATAACCACCCCGTGGTCCTTCAATATAAAATTCATTAATTGGTGAAGGGTTAAAGAGATAGCTCCGGACATGTGGATCCATGGCCTTCCTAAAAGCCAGTTATAGCTAGTAGTGATATCCACAACCTTGATTCTGCCTAAAATTCTGTGGGTCCTAGTTGGATGCATAAATTAACCTCTCCAATAATGTCCATTTGGCCTCCATCAAATGCTCTCACATTAATCTGGCTCTGATGAATCTTGCCTAATCATAATTCAACTAAATAAGAGCGGACAAAGGATAGATATTGAGGCCTGACTCATCATCTTCGGTGGTATGCCCAGCACCTCCAAAATGGTATGCATAATGTTGGTCAGCTTTAAAAAATCTAGAATTGGTATTAGCGGGTCTTGGTTTAATGGGTTGGATCAACCCAACTTCTTTCAACCTCTCAAATAGTTGGGTTTGACTCTCGGCTAATGGTGTAAAGTTTTGAGGAGGTTCCTTTTCAAGGTTTGGACGAGGAAGGTTATTGTTATTTTGGTTAGTGGGTGGATGCACTTGGTGGTAGTTTTGTGGAATTGGAGTTTGTACATTTGGTTGGTAATTTGGGTAGTTCTGGGGAGGAGTTTGACAATTTAGTTGGGTATTTTGGTAATTTAGGGATGGAGTGTTGTAGTTCAATTGAGCATAGAAGAAAAGGTATGGATTTTGTAGAGTTGAGGGGTAGGTTTTTGGTGGCGAGGCTTTTCTGGGGCTGAACCCAAATGGTTTCCTCGATCTTGTGCTTGGGCTAAAGGATACGGAGGATACATTCTCTTTCTTCTTTATCGAGAATCTAGAAGAATTAGTTTGTGCAGCAACCCTAGCAATTTTTTTGGTCTTGAGAGTGTCCTCAATTGTTTCCCCAATTTTCACCAACTCAGCAAATTTGGCCCTAACCATGACTATCATCCGATCATAACAATCTGGATCTTACATGCACAAGAATACTTTTATGAGCTATTATTTTGACATAGAAGGCCGAACTCTTGCCATCACTTTTCTCCATCGATACGCATACTCACGATAGCATTCAGTGGACTTCTGCCTAAATTTCTCAAGAGAATATCTATCCGGGACCACTTCCATATTATAGGACAATCTTTCAACAAAGTCCTTGGCCATAGCTCTCCAACTGGGCCATTGTTTTAATTCTTATGAGGTAAACCACTCCAGGTCTTCACCACTCAAATTGCGGCTTAAAAGCCTCATAAGCAATGCTTTATTTTTACCGACTCCTACTCACTGATTGCAATAATCCCTTAAAGGAGCTAAGGCATTTTCGACTCTGTTGTAGGTTTCAAACTTTGGTACCTTGTACCTTTTAGGCAAATCCATGTTTGGATGAATACACAAATCTTTATAATTCAAACCCACAACTTCCGATGAGTAATGGAACTCTTTCATTTCCTTAGAGACTTCCTCTTTACTGTTAGTACATCCTGCTCATGTTTTTCCTCTTTAGCTTTTCACTCTTTCTCCCTTTTCTCATAATAGTCAATTTTGGGGTTCTCTATGAGGATGGGGTAAGGCTCGGGTAGTGTAGAGGCATGGAAAGTTATGGCTGGTGGAAATATCTGGTCAGTAGATGGGTTTTGGATAGTGTCAGGAGTTTGGTATGTGAGTAGCATATTTTTTGAACAGTTGGTATTTGGAATTGGATTTTGGGCAGGTGGAGGTGGGGTTTGATATGAGATGCTAGCATGTAGTGGATTTTGGGTAGTTAAATCGATAGTGGTGATTTGGTCATGGAAAGTATAGGTGCAGTTGTATGGGTAGAAAATTAATTAGTTAGTGGAGAGCATAGAGAAGGGAAATGAGGTGGAGGCCTTCTTTCAGCAGAACAAGTGTGTTTGCTGCGATGGCTAATTTAGCCAAATCTTGAGTCTGTTCATTTCTTCCCGCATTTGTGCTACCTATTGTGCCAGTTGCACCATTAACTCACTCTGATCAATTGCTATTGGTTCCTTGATGTCCACATCTGTTAAACCAGTCTCTTCGATGGTGTCACCGACCATTTTTTCCTTGCCTTTTTTTGAACAACGATCACAAAGGGATTCTTTGGCTACTTTTGATCTCGTAATATATGGATGTTCGTCCAGCTTTTCAACACAGATCAATTTATTAATTTTTACCTTATAAAGAAAAATAACTCAAAAGGCAACTATGTTAGATTTCGTTCATAATAATCAATACATGATATTTGAAAGAAAGTAGACAAATAAGTGTTTCTTTTTTAAAGGTGAATCGACCTACAGGTGAATTTTAATAGACAACTTTAACGGATAGAAATTTGTCCATTATATTTGGAATAGGTGATTCGACTGAAAAAATTAACTTGCATTGAGTCTTCATCTTCTCGTTATTTGTTCTTTTATTGACGTGGACTATAGCAAAATTCTACAACTTCTTTGCCAAAATGAGGGGAAAATAAGATTTCTTAAAGCTTCTCTTTGGTTAGTGTTATTTTTTCGTCCAACTTTTCAGACTTAGCCTTTAGTGTCTTCTCAATCTGTTTCACTACTTCGATCTGTCTCCTTACTCTTGCTATTTTCCTGTCAATTTTCTCCATTCTACTATGCATCACTCCTTTGATGTTCATGGCAAGTCAACTTTCTGGAGGGAGAGGAATCGAGTTTTAGAAGGTTTATAGGATTTCCTTTTTTGTTTTTTTTGAGAAACTTGAAAGACTCGAGGAGTGATTTGGTTGTACTTTGTATTTATGAGCTTATGTTTATGCTTATGAGCTCTAAAGATTTTTTGATAGAAATTGATCAATTAACCTTCGATTTAGAGCAACACAAGTTCACACAAAGCAATTGTAGCACATAATAGCATATAAAAAATTATGCGTCATAATGTTGGGTGACCTTTTTATGCCAAAAGGTAGGCCTAAACATTAGATAATTGAGATTATGATTGACTAATCTAAGCTTTAATTACTGACAATGATTGAGTTTAGAGTTAGACAATAAATAAACAAGCAACTTCATAGAAATATCGCATTTTAACTATTACATTGAGTTTGAATTGAAAGGGAAATACGAGATAAAAGGGGAATCCTAGTCACTAAATCAAGTCCTCATGCTCCTCCAAGGTACTGTTCCAAAGATCCAGCGATAACTTGCCCCAACATTTCAAGTGTGACGATGAGGTTGTCATGCAAAAAATTATGTGTCCACTCAGCTTCCATCAAATCCTCGAATCCAGGCACTTGTCCTTGAGGGCACATCTCAAAGGAGCGATGAGCTCCCAAGGCACTATTTTATGGTGTACTTCACATCATTCAATCCAACAATCATCTTATGTGACTTTGATAAGAATTAAACTAACCCCCCAGTCCCTCCAACACCTTAACACCATCAATATACAATAATAACAACCCAACTTAATAAGACAAAGGGGTTGCCCGGAGCCACGAATCCAAAATATCACTTTGTGACTCAAAAATCTATAAAATGATACTAGAACATGGAATTGAAAAGGAGGGTCATAGAAGGAAGGTTACCTCAACATAAAGCTTTGCAATCCAAAGCTAACAAGCTTCCTCCTTTCAGTAATAACAAATGGAGCCAAATCACCAAGAAACTACTACAAGTCATCGAAAAATACAACTTTTCATGCCTAGAAGCTTAGAACCTTGATTCAACAAATAGATAAGTGTACGAGATCCTTGCCTTTTCAATATAACTCCGTAGCTACTGCCACATACTCAATAAAAATATACTATCTTGATTCCACAACACCTATGGAGATACGCCATGAAATCAACGGGACAAACTACACCAAAATGACGAGCTCGCGACGTAGAGAAACTTCCGTTAAACTTCCGAATTAAAAGTATCAAGATCCATGGATTATTTAGGGGATTTACCTATAATTTTTAGTAGTTTTTGGTCTATTTTTGTGATTTCAAAATGAAGGAGAATTGGATTTATAATGGTCAAACGACTTAGGGGCTACTGGGCCCACCTTGACGTACCTGCTTGTGCAGTCTTACAAATAAGTGAATATCTCACTATTATAAAGTTGTATGGATGAGCGGTTTAGTGAGTTAGAAACTAGACTCGTACACTTTTGATTTGGTAGGTTGGAGGCCTTCTAACTCTTTATGTATTAGGAGAAAAGTTTCGAGATATTTTACCCAAATTTTTCGAGAATTTCATAACAGAATTTACAATAACTTTCCCCGAATTTTATTTTGCAACTTGCTTGACTTCAAAACTTAACATACAACCATTGTGAATTTAAAATACTTCATATGACATCATTCTTACATATTAAAACTCATAGTCTTACACCAAAAGTATAAGTGAATCCGAAGTTCAAACGGGTGGGGTGTTACAACTTGGGTTTCTTGCATTGCACATTTGAGTCCAAATCCTCTTTCATCTCCAATTCACACAAATATCTGCATTTATGAGAACAAAGGGCATAAATTCCTTTTAAAAGCATAAAATTGAGATAATAATTCATGCTTAAGAGCCTAATAAGTCCATATAGTACCAACTTATCAACCACCCTATAATGACTAGGAGGGTCATTACATTTATTCATAGCCTACTTTTCACTCCATCCTTTATCAAAATAGAAGCGTCATTTTTTTCTAATAGGCCTAGGTTTGGTATTTAGTAAAAGAGCAGAATGGTCAGAGGTCTTAGTATTTAAATAAATTACTTGAGCCGAGGGAAATTCTAAACGCCATCTTAAAGATACAATGGCTCTATCTAGTCTCTCTTGAATAATTCCATTATTTTTCCTGGAACACCACTAAGTCCATGGCTTCCCTTTAAATCCTAAATCCACTTCCCCTATATTCCATAATAAATTCTTAAAGTCTTTACACAAAGCTACTTTTCTAATTCTACCTCCTAATTTTTTAGAGTTGTCAATAATATTATTAAAATCACCAAGTATAATCAAGAGAGGACCTTAATTAGTCGATTTTATACTTAGTTCTTTTAGTTGTTCTCTGCGAATAACTCTATCAGTACTCAAATACACAAAGATGCACCAATATTTAGAATTAATTAAGAGATCATTCACCAAAGTTTCAACATAAAAATGCGAAGTGTGAGACTGACATACCTAAATTTCATCATTCCAGAATAAGCCTAAGCCTTCAGATATTTCAACAAGGTCCACAATTGTAGCATAAGGCATGTTAAGTTGTCTCAGAACTCACTTAACAATAATATCCTTGTTTTTAGTTTCACTAAGAAAGATCGTATTTTGGGAGTGGAGATGCACCATCTCCTTCAAAAAAATAATTGTCAAGGATCCCCCCAAGCCTCACCAATTCCATACTATTGCCCTTATTGTGGAGAGGGGAATCCATTTAGGGCTGACCTCCCGCTCCACCATAATTTTATTCTTTTTTGTTTGCATATCAGTATGTAACATAGTAGCACAATTTCATTTATCCCCTATATATTGCATACATTCTGCTAAAACAATACCCTCATCAAGAGTTCATTAGAAACATCATTCTTCAAACCAACAAAACATCCAACTTGTCTACCCATTTATTTTCAATTTCTTGTTTTCCTCCCCTCACTATTATTATCACTTATCGGTTTAGATAGATTGTTATGTTCTTTTAAAGGTTCACATGATAATACTTGAGACGAGGCTTTACTATATGGAATAAGATCAATAGTACATATCTGGGCATTTTCTTCTTGTTTGGTAGTTGTGGATGTCCATCTTTTCAACAATTAGGGTAACTTGATGTGCGTTGTCTTGCACTTCCTTCAAGTTAAGCTGCGTAGTATCATCTTTTCCCCTGTTGAGCCATCAAACATATTCTCATTAGCTAGCATTTGTGAGTCCATGTCATTCTTCTTTAGGCCAATACCCAAACACTATGTTGAGATCGTTGTAATCTCAATCAATTTTTTTTCTCCAGTGTTATTCCTGACATTAACAGATTCCTTCTCGCATGATCCATAATACGTTACCTCCATAGGTTGCATTTGGTTTGAGTCCTCCATGTTTAGTGCATCATCATCTTTTCTATTTAGACCCACAATTCCCTTTCTTCTTGGTTCAATTAACCCTGCGTTTGAATTTCTTCAGCTTCCTTTTTCATGTATTGCAAACTCTTAGTAGTTCTTGAAACTCTCCTCCCCTCAACAATTGGATGCCTATTAATATTGCTTATCGCTTGGCACCTCCAATTTTCCCAGAAAAGAACACGATTCTCTGCTTTAGCCAAGTCCTAAACTAATCATTTTTTATCATGTCTAACTGTAGATCCTTGTCTCTGTATACACAAGTTTTATCATATGTCCTATCAGATCACAATAGTAGCACATGTACGGTAGATTTTCGTATTTTATTTCAACCTATATAGTTTTTGATTCTAACTTGATTAATTTATTTCTAGGCAGTGGTTTAGTAATATTCATCCTAACCTTGAACTTTATATATGGATTGTCCCTCTTTACTTTCATTTTTAGGGATTACAATATCGACAATATCTCCCAAAGCATTTCCTATTTTGTGCCCAACTTTCATTGACATCCAGTATAAAAGGATGTTCCAAACTTGAACCATAAATTACATACATTAAAAATTGAACAAGTACTCTTCAATCCTGGTTCCCAGGGATAGATATTTAGGAGGAATTTGTCTTTTATATTGTTATGGATGAATTTGAGAAAAGTACAATTGAAAAGTCTAAAAAGTTATTTATTAGGCCCTGTTTGGCCATGAAAATTAAAATAATTTTCACATTTTTGAAATTTTTCATGTTGGAGTTGTGTTTGACCATAATTTTTGTAATAACTATCAAGAATTTAAATATATTTTTAAAAAAACTTAAAATATGATTTAAAAATGAATATAATTTAAATATGGTTATTTTATGAAAATAAAAATTTTGGATTTTTTTCAAAAAAATAATAATTAAAAAGTGAAATAAGTAAAAGTGAAAAATAGTGAAAACAAGAAAATAGTAAAAACATGTATTGAGTTATTTTACTTTTTCAAATACAAATTCAAGTTATATTTGAAATTTTTATGACTAAATAATAATTTTTAAATAAAGGGAATTAATTTTTCGAGAAAAAAGAATTCTCATGGGGTAACGCCCACTAAATCTGGGACTTCTGTTGTACGAACACATCATGTTACTGTACAAAAGACATGGCCTTCTCAGTTTTGCCCTTTCTGGCCCAATTTTATTGACATTAAACACCTTGAATACACGTGTGAATAAGAGAAATAGGTTCTGCTTTATGGTTAAAAGGTTCAGTAACAGAGGAAAGGTTTCATCTCAACGACCTCAACAAGTAGTCCTAACACAGTCTGTATCTCTCTCTTTCAAGCTTGAAGCTGATGGGTTTTTAGCCTCTTTTTTCGGCATCTCTTCTTCTCCTTCAAAGATTTGTGTTTGTTCTTTGTGATAATGGAAAAATCCATGATTTTTTTCTTCAAAGATCTTTGTTGGTTGTGAGTGGTGGTTTTGAAAGCACCGTTTTTTTCTTTCACATCTCTTCATCTCTCTACAAAAAAATTAAAATTCTAAAAATAGTGCTTAAGCATCAACCTATGATCTTGAAAATCAACAATATGTTGGGTATTTTGTTTTAATTTCTTAATCAGATTTGCACAATTTGTTCCAGCTCTATGGTGGTATGTGTTATATTTTTTGTTTTTTTTGGGGAGTAGTTTATTGTGGAATTTTATGGTTTCATGCTTCTAATTTTATTTAATTTACTCAAGGATGTTTGGGAATTGGTTTCCCCTCTCTTATTCTTCTTTCTTCTCTGTTCTCACAATATCGATTTAGAAGTTGTTTTCCCATGATATTTGATTTTCACTTAAAAGACATGAAAAAATGATATTCTTTCTCCTCCCTTCTCCTTCGATGTGCTTTGCATGACACTTCTTATAAATATATTCTCACTGTTACAATATATGCACAATGATTCAAATGTTTAAAAACTTTTACTGCTCATCATTTCCCCCTTTCTTCCGTAACCAAATAATATTCTTCATGAATGATACACAGCCTACAGTTATGCCTGCATGTTACCAATGTTCCCCATTTCTACCATTACTGTGTTTTGCTGAATAGATGTTAGCAATTTTCTCAATTTTTGCCATAGTGGTGTTTTGCTGAATATATGTTAGCTATGCTCTTAGTTTTTTCCATCGTTATATTTTTCTGATGAATCTTACAGTGTGTACCAAGATATCATGGCATTAAAATTTAACATCAATCGAATAACATCTGACACGCTAGATTGGACATGTAAAGTCCAAATTGTGAACATGAGTCGAGAACGAGAAAGTCCTGAGAAATAAATCATATTTCAAAATCTGATTGTTGAAGATGAAGTGGTAATTTCATCTATAGTAGTAACGTCTAATTTACTTTACATAATTATATAATTTGTGTGCATCTCACACATATATTGAACTTTACAGGAGCAACAAATTAGGGAAGTTATGTATGGTGATGATATTCTTGGACACATACGTGATCTCCACTATCAGGGTTAGAGTTTTGCCCACCTCATATGAAAGACCAATACATAAATTATATTGGTACTTGACAGGGAAATCATAGTTGAACGTCTCAACCAACTGACGAGCATGAGAAACCACTGCCATCACCAACCAAGCTGAATATCACAACTTTTGACCACATAGCTCATATGACTCCTAATTCTTCTAGCGAATCTGGTATATCACTTCTACCAACTATTATCATGATGAAATATATATGCTTATACATGTAACAACCTTTAGGTGATTGAGCTTTCTCTAATGCCAGCTTCTCAATTAATAATCGCTATTCATTCTTTTTATTGAACGATTATGTGGATTTTCCCACAGATATAGGTGCTTAAGACGTGATCGTCGTTGAATCTTTGTTGCATGTTACTATACATATGAAGCATATTGTTGGAGTCCTAATGTATTTTCATTTTTTAGTATTCTTCATAGAAGCGAAGAGTGTTTGTTAATACTACATTTCCTTTTCATTCTGTGTTGGAGTACCTTTAAAATGCTATTTTCTCGGTTTCTCTGCTTCGTTGAAGCGAAGAATATATTTCGTACAGTTTTTATTTTCTCTTTGAAGTGCAAGGTTCTATTAAACTACTATAAGTACTTCTTCTCCTAAATTTCTATTAATTTTTCTGCTTCACAATCATATCTCATTTATAGAGAAACAACTTTTCCCGTTTCTGGAATTTTAATGTGTCCTTTTTTCGTAAAGAGACTAATTTAACTTCAGGATTCATCCATGACTATTAGATTGTGATTAGATTTTCGATTTTGCTTTCAATTCTTGATTTGAAATGGTTAAGAGTGGATGTTTTTAAACCTTATTTGTAATGAGTGGTTCTTCTCTAGCAGATATACTAGACATTGTTCTTCATTGTATCCCTCCAAAACATGCAGGATACATTCCAAATAGGTGACGAGAGATCACTGTTGTCAACAATCAGTACGTATAACATTTCACATTATATTCTCTTATTTTCTTTTTGAAGATGTACATATATCCTTACAATAGACGCTCAATCCCGAGAACTTTATTTTGTTCGCTTTTCAGAATAAAACAGCTTCTTCTCACTTTATGGGAAGACTTTGGAGAAGTTGAAGGAATTGAGCTCCAAGCTAAACTGGAAAAAGATGAAGAGTTCCCTGTAATTCTTGGAAGGGGTATAGGAATTTCTCCTTACCAGGTTATGGATATATTAAATATTTTTCCGTAAGATTTTTTAAATCTATAAGACAACACTATACAAAGATCGTGTATATACAAGTTTATCACTTCAGACTATATTTAATTCAACGATACACATAACTCCTACTTACCCACAAGCGGAAGAGTTCATCAACTGGTATCTAATTATCAGTGTTATCTCTAGATTTAATTTACACTTGCAAAATAAATTGAACACCTTGCAAAATAAATTGAACACTTCTTTTGGTGTGATGATAGGGAAAAGACAAACAAAGACATGCTTTTAAGTTATGCAACAGACAACGTCTCCAGGGTTATCCACCTCTCTCATAGTTACTCATGTTTACCAGCAAGTTATCTCCATTGCAGAAATTGCATCACAAACTTCTATGAGTTTTACACATATCCGGACGTGAATAAGTTTATTTCTGAAACAGCGTAACATACATGTGAATTTTACTTTTGTCGATAGATTAGAATTTTCAATGTTAAGGCGGACATATCAATAAAAAATGAGTTGCAGAAGTTTTGTGTGCTTGAATGTTAAGGCTGCCAACAAAAAAAGCACATAAAACACAGAAGGGACTTCGAATGCACAAAGTGCAAGCGATAGACAACATTAGTGCCTCGGTTTTATGTTTTCTCCATACATATAAATTTCATTTCTATAGAATATATCATAAATGTTCAAGTATTAAACTCACTTTGGTTTCAGGTGGACCTTTCAAATTGATCTTATCGATGGCAGTGGCTTGACTACAAAATTAATTTCAGGTGATCCGGCTGAAAAATTGTTGTCCATGACAGCAGAAGACATATTTGACACAACATGCATCAAGGTTACCAATTATTTATATGTATTAGTATACTTCATAGATAATTTTAGTTTTCTGTTTCCACCAAAGTTATGCAGCAAAAACTGAATCAGTTTTAGCATGCAACACAAGATCTATATAAACATTTATATTTTGAATCTAATCACTCGTTCTGTTTGCAGAACCAACTCCTTCTGATTATGGAAGTCATCCTCGAGAAGCTCTAATGTCACACACACTACTCTGTTTGTTCTGTCCTACATAGAAAAAGAAGACAGCTTCCATGCAACATTAATGAGAGGAACACCAAAAAGGTCAAGCCTCTAAGCACAAGTGAGATAGAGATAGAAGCAATAGGTGTTGTATCTGAATCTTCAAGCACAAACCTGAAAATTGAACCACCCACGCTATCAAAAAGGTGGTTGTAAAAGGTCAGTCTACTTATGTACCTCTAGCTAAATTCCTTGGTAAAAATCAATCCAGTTAGAAAATTCTGATTTCTTTTCTTACGGATGGTTGTTATGTTGTCTAACTGCAGGAAGTATCTTCTTCATTTTTGTGACTTTTGGTTACCGAAAAAGATAAGTTCTTTTTTGGATTCTCAATCGATACAACTACCCTTGGTAGTGTGGACGGACCAATCATTTGGAATTATGGAGGATGAAACAACAAAAATGATGTGAAAGTTATTCAGTTTTTTTTCCACCCAAGTGATCCAGATTTACAGGTTAGTGTTACTCTGTATACTTTTTTACTACAATGGAGATTGTGTTGAGGTTGTATGTATTTCTCTCGGTCACAATGATGATTCTGCTTGATTGTAACTGATTTAATTTTTTATTCATTTCCCCCCTTTGGCGTTGAAAATTTTCTCCAACAAGTCATTTATAGAGCTAAAATTACTTTGTTGGTATTATTGGAAACAAGAAACAAACATGACTGACTAGTCTGAGCTCTACGTTTCAAACCGGGACTCCCTTGTTCTTCTACTGTCTCCAGAGTTTTCCAAGCAAGTAAACTTGATATAACATTTGGTGTTTGAAATTAAATTGTAACTTTATAATTTGAAACAAAGTTCAAACTATATATATATATATATTTTTTTTTTGATGACCGTGGTGTCCGGGCCAGCTTTCGCGCACCTCGACTAAATCCACGGGATACCTGTCACATCCCATCAACAACCGGTACCAGGTAATTCTGTCCACCAAGGCTAGAACAGATGGGAGGAATCACTTAGTGTTTTTTGTCTCTGCTGAGATTTGATCCTGAGACTTCAGGCCTCAAGACTCTTTAACACACTTTATTGACCACTAGGCCACATCTTTGGGTGCAGTTCAAACTATATTTTATCTTCTCACAGATTACGTCTGAGTTATATTGTATGTTAATAAAAGAGCATTGTGACTTGAATAGTTGATTGAAGTGTGTCATAGATAGGTGCTTGTTATAGCTTATTTTTGTCCTCTCTCAGTACTTACCATAGATATGAGGTGCAAGAATTTGTTTGGGAGATTTATACTAATTCCATTGTTTTCGTTGACTTTGCCTTTTTATATTAGAACCCTTTGATTTAATCCGGGGAGGCTCAAGCGCATTAGTGCCCTAAGGCCAAAATCAAACGGGGGCCTTAATTTTTTTTTAAAAAAATATTCTTTTTATAAAGTCTACTTTTTTTGAGATACAAAGTTGTTAATAATTTTTTTGATATAATTTCTTTTAATAATTCTTTTTCAATTAATAATATAACTTACGCATTTTAATCTTTTTTGAAACATAGTATTTCAAATATATAAAACATCTTCTAACAATTCTTTCTTTTATATAAAAAGTTTATTTTTTTTACAAATCGAATTCAATATTTTCTTTTAAAAAAACCTATAATTTATTATTGCTAAAAAAAATGAGGCCCTTTCAAATTTGGGGCCTAAGGCGGTGGCCTTTTTCGTGAAGCTATAGAGCCAGCACTGGATTTAATACACTGTTTGAAGCTCGGAATACATGTATTGCCATGTAATAGGCACTTCCAGATTGATTACTTGAGCAAGTATTTGAAAGAAAGATAGTTTAACATTCTATTCTAGTATTACTTTATTTATAGATTTTGCTATTTTCTTTCAAATTGCAAATATTAGTTGACTGATAGTTACACATGTTTTACCAGGTACCTCAACATCCCCCTATGCTATTGCTTTTGGAATGCACAAGACTAGCTACTAAGCGTGGGACTCCAACTCCAGCACACCACCGTAGCTGTTGAATTAGGATATTCTCATGACGTACTTGGAACATATGAGCAGTTATTATAATTTTGGGTGTATTATGTCTATTATTGCAATGCTTGCAGATGGTTTAACTAGAAAATATATTTGTGCATGTTGTGTGTGTGTGTGTGTATATATATATATATATATATAACAGTATGCTATTAAGCATATATTGCAGTAATCTTGTGCTCAATTAACTTAAATGCTCAACAATGTGATTGAGAGTTGAAAGATGGAGACGAGAGAAAAGTTGTATGCTAATGTATGTTTGTTAAATTAACACAAAGGTGGTATGAGAAAAAGTGAAAATTAGCAGCAGAAGAATCTAACAAATTGCAAAATCAGCTAATGTATCTCGTTTGCTGGTGACTATCATCATACTAATTGAAATATTTTGGTGTAATGACCCAATACAGTGAGTACGATGTATTCATAGTAACATTACAGGAAATGGAAATGTAATAAATACAAGGATACATGTATGGTAATACAATCAATTGTGATATATTATAGTAAATGTAAATTATTTTGTCAACCCTCTCAATATGTGCAGAATATTGCCTAACACCATTCCTCAATCTGAGCGGGAGGATCGGACGTTCAGATTGCGAATCAAATCCGTGAATCTCGTTGAAGGTAATGACTTAGTAAGTATTTCTGTTGCTGGGACAATGAGTCATGATGAACTAGAAGAATTCCTGAAGCAGCCTTTTCAAGAATCAAATGATAGTCTATTGAAACATGCTTCGTTCGAGAATGCAACACTGTTTGAACAAGATATAATGCACCAATATTATCACGGTAAACTCGAACAGGCTCTTTCAAGAAAATGTGTAAATCACACAATAGTTGTTGTATCCATGTAACTTCAGCCGCAGCAGAGGCCAAAGCACGATATTCTGCTTCAATACTTGAGCGTGCTACTGTGGGATGCCTTTTAGTTGACCAAGAAATAAGATTTTTCTCAAAACACACACCATATCCAGAGGTTGAACATCGACTAGATTGGCATCCTGCCTAATCAACATCAGAATAAACAAGAAGATTTGGTAAGAAATCACGGTATTTGTAGGCCAAAATCAACAGTACCTCGAAGGTAGCAAACAATTCGCTTAACATTGTGTAGATGAGCATGGCGGGGTTGGTGGATAAACTGTGATGCTAAGTTCACAGCAAACTAAATATCAGATCAAGTGAAAGCCAGGTATTGTAATCCTCCATTCATTTTGCGATATTTAGCCGGGTCCTTCAAAATGGGAGAATCAAGAGTGTGCCAAGCTTGCTTACAATGTAAAGGAGTACTCAATCGCTTTGATTCAGACAGATTATGCCGAACCAATAAATCTGAAATATACTTTTTTTGGAGTAGCATCATTCCATCAGAATTAGAAGTGATTTCAACCCCTATGTAAAATCTCAAAGGACCCTAATCTTTCAAGAAGGATTCTGATTTCATTGCATCAACTATCTTCTGAATAAGATGAGGAGAAGAACCAAAGATAGTACTGTCATCAATGTACAAGAGAACTATAATATGATAACCTGTAGATGAGTATAAAAATATGCTATGATCTGAATGACTTCGCTTGAAACCCAAATCAGAAAGATATGTGGTAAGGCGCTCAATCCAAGCGCGAGGAGATTGTTTTAATCCATATAATGCAATATTAAGCTTGCAGACATAATCTGGATAATCTAGATGGATGAAGCCTCGAGGTTGGCGCATAAAAACTGTTTCTACCATGTTTCCATGCAAGAAGGCATTAGAGATGTCTAGTTGCCGCATAGTTAGATTTTGAGAAAGTTCAAGAGAAAGGAGCAAGGTTTGACAACTGGAGAAAATGTTTGATCATAATCAATTCCAGATTGTTGGGAAAAACTTTGGGCAACTAAACGAGCCTTGTAGCGCTCAATTTGTCCATCAACTTTTCTTTTGATCTTGAATACCCATTTATTTTCAATCAAATTGTGATGGAAAAAAAGGAGAAACCAATGTCCAAGTCTTATTCAATATGAGAGTGTTATACTCCGCGCTCATGGCATCTGTTGAAATTAGTGCCTCAAAAGCTGGAGATTAATTTCAGTTGTTGCTTTAATTCAAATACAACTTAAAAGTAGGATTAGGTTCAGATAAATAAGGCTGCAATGTTGCGACAGATCTAATTTTTTCTGTTGCTATTTTTTAAGCTATAGTTGGAGATAATGTTAGCTTATTTTACTCCTTTCTCTTAGATTTTTCAGTTAGGAATTCCTGTATATATGACAGTTATTATTTCAATAAAGATATGCACTTAAACTTTAGTTCCTCTGTTCTTTTCTTTCTTTGTCATTATCTATTTTTTTCTCCAACAACATCTTTCCAATATGGGTCTTTTGCAGCTTCAGAGTAACATGAAGGTTCACATGGTACAGGGGAGGACACTGCCAGTAAGAAAGGTAAGACTTTTGGCTTCAAATAACAAGTCATAGAGTGAGTTGTCATCTCATGAATTTTAGAATGTTGAGTAGTGTTCAGTCGAGAAGAAGAGGTTGATTGAGACGAGTTAGTAGAAGTGCTTGATGAAGATGAATTTGGAGAATTACTTGAGGGAGATGAATTAGAAGAATTATTAGATGTAGAAGAATTAGGAGAATTATTAGTTGTAGAAGAATTATTATATGGAGAAGAATTAGGAGAATTTTGTAAATTAGGAGGTGAATTGGTAGGTATTAAAGGAAAAATAGAATTTAGGTTGGGAAGGGACCTTTAATTGGAAGGTGGCATTTGAATCCCATAATTTGAGGGGAGAAAGGCATGGGTAGGTGAAGGAGAAATATTAGGAGATAATGTAGGAGAGGTTAAGTTGTGGAAAAAATCAAAGTTGGTAGGGAATTTAGCATAATTAGAATCATGAAACAAAACTGAATATGAAAACACTTCTTCCACAAATTTTACATGCTTAGAAATTAGCACTTTATTAGTTGAGGGATCAAGGCATCTATATCCCTTGTAATCTGGTGAAATTCCTTAAACTAAGTAAGGAGCGGAACGAGGATGGAGTTTTTGAACATGACCAAAGGCAGTATGCGAATAATAAAGACATCAAAATTTCTTACAAGGGATAAATTGGGCTCTTTCTGAAATAAATATTTAATGGTGAGGAGAACTTTAAATTTTGACGTGGTAACCTGTTAATAATATAACTAACATAAAGAAGAGCTTCAAGCCAAAATGACACAGGGACATTAGCTTGAAAAGATAAGCAACAAATGACATCATTGAGGTGTCGATCTTTGCCCTCGGCATGACCATTTTGTTGGAGAGTATATGGATAAGAGAATTGGTGAATAATACTCTTACCATGGAAAGACGACTTAAATTGAGTATTATCATATTCTTTATTCCCATCAAATTAAAAATATGATATTGATGAATCAAAGATATTAGATATCATATTAAGAAACTCAAAAAATTTGCCAAAAGTTTCAAACTTTTAGCGTATGAGATAGATCCAAAAGAATTTGTTATAATTATCAATATAAGAATATGATAATGATAATCAGAATTGGACACAATAGGGGATTTCCAAACATCAGAGTAAATTAAAAAAAAGGCTTTATTTGTTGTACTTGTAGAACTTAAAAATGGGAGCCTAGATTGTTTGCCCCAGTGAAAAACATTACACATAGAATGATTAAAGCATGAATAACTAGAAATAACTTTATTTCGCGATAATACATCAAGCACAAGTTTTTTAGGATGGCCAAGGCGCTTATGCCACAATGAGAATTGCAAAGTAGATCCAAAAAAAGCAGTGGGACTTGTTGATGGAGTGTAGCTTGAAGAAGATGAAAATGGATAGAGAGAGCCCGAGTTTCTACAATGGAGTAGTGTGTGATTGGTCCGCGGATCCTTAATGGAAAATGAAGAGTAAGTAAATTTAGTATAACAATTATTGTCGGCACAAAGGTGATGAATAAATAATATTTTTTTCTTGAGTTGAGGAGCAAGAAGAATTTTATTAAGAAACAATGGTTATTTAGAAGTAGAAAGAAAACTATGATCAACATGAGAAATAGAAAGTAGGTTATCATTACCGACCATCACTTGCGCATTACCCTCATATGAAATGGAATCAGAAAGAACACTCAGATTTCTAGTCATGTGTGAGGAGGCCACTGAGTCAGGGTACCAAAATATTGAGGGTACTTCTTCTAGGCTCATTGATGCCAAACTTTTGAGAGAATTATGTGGAAAAAATGAATGGTTGAAGCGATTGCAACATTTCAAAGCTGTATGATTATAGTGAAAATAACTTTGACATTGTGTCATTGATTTAGTAGCATTTGGAGTCGGCAGAAGGCCAAGTATGCTCGGAGCAACAAAAGAAAAATTATTATAATTATTATGATAATTGTTCTAGCAAAATCTGCATCCATAATCCTTATTATGAAATCTCCCACGATCACGATTTTGAATAAATCCATGACCTTAATTATGTTGAGTTGAGCGACCAACATCATTGATATTTTTGACTGCAGTAAAAAGTGCTACCAATTTTTGAGAATCATCAGATGAAATATCTTTGATATGTTCCTCTTCAGTAAGAAAATGAGGACGTAGAGCAAAAAATGAGGGAAATGGCCCATTGGCATTTAATCCAAAAACAAACATTTTGTATGAAAGGGGTAATCTTTGCAAAGTTTGAGCAACAAGATCCATATCTGATATGGATTTATCGATGACAGATAGTGCACTCGATAGAGAATGCAGCTGCTGCAGATATTCTTTCATTGAAAGAGATTCTTTCTTGAAATTCTAAAATTTATTTTTCAGATGGATCATAAAAGACGAAACATGGTCAAGAAAAAGTTTCACTAGCATGCTCCAAGATTTATGAGAATTTTTAATGTTGTAGTTTAGAAGCGTGTCCAAAACAGATAGCGACAACATCACATTGATCCAGCTATGAGCAGTTGTGTTACACTGAATCCATAATGTGTGTTGTGGATGGTTGATATCGGGACATGGGACAAAACCTTCCACAAGGGCTAAAATTTTTTGGCTACACAAGAAAGACTTCAAAACCTTTTTTCAAGTGAGATAGTTCAAATAAGTAAGTACAACAGGTACAAAATTTGTGATATTAGAAATTGAGGGTGGCTGGAGGGGAAGCACCAAAGTGGCTGGTGTGGAATTTTCTGGAAAAGAAAGGGTGAGTAAAGAAAAAATCATGATAGAGGAAAAGAAGAAACTGGATCGTCTGTGCTCTAATACCAAATTAAAATATTTTTGTGTAATGACCCAATACAGTGGGTACAATGTACTTATGATAACATTACAATACAGGGAATAAAAATATAATAAATACAAGAATACATCTATTGTAATACAATCAATTATGCTATATTATAGTAAATGTAAATTATCTTGTCAATCTTCTAAATATGTGCATAATATTTTCTGACAATACTTATTTCGTTACAACCTCACGTGGTGAAAAACACGTAAAAGACTACTCTTATATCTAACCAAAAAAATGCTACTCCTATGTGAGTATATACTGCTGCTATTGTTGTGTACATAGGAGAAAGTGAATAATTGCTTTGAGCTCATCTCAGAAGTATTTTCTAAGCTCATTATTTCACACAAGCACAAATATGATGAAAATTCCTATAGCCCAAGTGATGTAATTGATCTAACATACAACTCAGAAAGTTCAAATAATTCATGGGATTTGGATTCTTCTATATATTTACCTCTGATCAACAACACATGAAATTGACATCATAATTGAGAAGAGTTTTAGTGGAAGCTGTTGGTAGTCTCATTAAAATCTATTATTTAATCACCTTTATCTCTTATTTCTTACCAACAATTATGGCTCTAAGATACACTCTTTTTCATTATTTTTTATTCACATTAGAGTATTTTTTTGAGGATATTCTTACATGATTTTTGTAGTTTCTGCTTAATTTCATGATTTGAGACTTACCGAAGGTGTCTTATTCATTTTTGGTGGCCGCGTAGTAAAATGAATCTACTATAATATTTTGATCTCTTAACCTTGTGATTACTATTTTATTACTTCACAACCAATAAAATAAATAGATAATTTCTGTAGAAACTCAAGAGACGAAGGCTAAAAATAGAACATAGGTTAAGGGGGGTAGGATATGTCAACTGCAAAATTTGCGGCTAGGAAGGAGACATATCTAGATTACCCAACTTGGGTCAATTATAAGAAAAACAACTTAATGCATTTGGATTGCTTCACCTATCCCCTCTCAATGATATAGTTAGGCGTCCAATTCGGGTAGACGGTTAGAGGAGTGAGAGCCCATGACCATAATATCAATCCCGTGATTCATTAATTTAATAAATATCTTAATCATGCTTAAATAACTATATGAAATATACGATGTGAATATGTCAAGAGCCATAAGCCTTGGTCTTAATAACTCTGTGAACAACTCCTAAACCTCAAACACATTAGCTTTAAGTTCATAAGTAGAATAATAAACAAACTCCCATCTTTAAAACTGGACAACACTTACTTTTACATCTTTAATAGCATATTATCAGCTTCTCAGCAACAAGTCCCCGAGATCATAACCCTTATTGTTTAAAATTACTTTATTACTTGCAATCACATACGCTTTATTGAGAGAGGTTGTCATGCCCCGAGGCCACCTCCTAGACATAACACGAGATTCGGGACACGAGTGCCCTAGATTAACCCTTGACCATAGCATACTCAGATAGCTTAAGAAAATAAAGCGGAAGCATACATAGACAAGGTAGGAATCCATAAACTGAAATAGAATAAAGTCTATGAAATACCAATTCAGAATACATCTAACTATGTCTGAAGCCTATAAATCTGAAATAAGAGTTGATGGGACAAAACCCCAACTAACGCAGAAATCCAACAAAGGAAACATAAAGAAAACTACTCATAACTCCGATCCTCGAAGAATGAGGACTCACCAACAAATGGTCTGAATAGATGGCACTGACTAGCCACACGCCTGAGGAATAGATCCTAAATCTGCATCATAATAGGATACAACGCAAAGTATGCGTAAGTACTATATAATGTACTGAATATGTGAGATATGCAAGAATATGATGAAAACATACTTAAAACATAACTAGGAATCTAGTTCATGCATAATGAGTCATCAACATAAACATCATGATAAAAATGGTAAGCATGATATAAAAGTCAAGACTTCGAAATAGGTATCATAAACTTAAACAAGTTAAAAACATTCATACGAGAGTTTCTTATAACCGACAATAGACCATGCGAGTTACATGGAATCTAACTATATAACCTTAGTTAGCAAAGCTGACTTGAACCGTGCCAAGGAATGAGTCACCATATCCAACTATATAACCCTAGTTGGCAAAGTTTCCCTAATGCCCGCTAAAGCACAGGACACCATAATCAAGATGTGGAACCACTCTCATAAGCCCATAGGGCACTTCATATCCTACGCTGGCAATATAGTTTTGGACTTGGGTAATCAAACTCTCATTGCTCGATGCTAAATACTACTCCTAAAACATGAACATATAGCTGATAAATTCATAGTGGCACAATCTCATGCCAAATCTTGTTGAAAAGCATGAAAACATATCGGGCATCATGCAATCCTCATATCATAAGTTTTTGAAGCTTATATAGCCATAATTCAAAACATACTTTTCCTTCTTAAATTCATACTTGAAAAATTAGGCATACAATTTCATAAATACATAATGACATTTTATCTAAACATGTAAACTTTCACTTGAAAATATGCAATTCAATGGAATCATGCTAGAAATTAACTTTAATGTATGGGCTTTTGAAACCAATTAAGGAATCTTAATCAAATCATAAATAAATCATATGAAACCATGAATTGATGCTTAGAAACTGATTTCATAAGTTTTTCTCCAATTTAGATCAAAACCCTAATTTTACAAGTTCATAATTCAAAATAAGAATTGGGGGTTTTGGGAACAAGAGTGAGAGGAACCCATTGTTGAATACCCACATACCTTGATTGAAGCTAGCCCACTTGAAATTGAAAAGAAAGGAGACTTGATCTTGGATCTTAAGAGAAGTTTTTTTCCTTTTTGGGAGGGTGAATAAAGATTTGAGAAGGAACTTGGGCTAATGAGGGTAAAAACCCTTCTAGAAATAGTCAAAATGACATCATTTAAGAGTTAAAAGGGTGAGTAATGGCTAAAATACCCATAGGAAAAAATTAAAAAAAAGCTGTTATAAAACTCGGCTTTTATGTTCCACAGGTCCCTTCCACGGATCGTAGAATTAACCACGGCTCGTGGACCGCAGTTGTGGTTCCTGAGCCAAAACTTCAGGCTGTGGAAGACTTTCTACGGTTTAATAGGACGACCTGTGGAAACTTCCATGAGTCCTAAAACCATTCGTGGTTCCTGGGGAAATAGACTGCCCTCAGTCTGAGTTCCACGGGTGGTTTCCATGGCCCGTGAAACCAATCACGACCAGTAGACTCACTCGTGGTTCTCAAACCAGAGGTGAGATCTGCAGGACAGGATTCACGGGTCACGTCTACGACGCGTGGTTCTGTCCATGACTCATGTACATGATCCGTGATCCCTGGGAGTTCAAAATTTCGGCAAGTTTCTAAGTTTAAAAGCTGAATCAAATTCCGGGGTGTTAAAATATCTCCCCCTTGGGATAATTTGTCCTCGAATGAAGACTAAACAAGAAAAAACTGGAGAGAAAACATCCCAACCAGTCAACAACACATAAAATCTGAAGAACAACATGAAAACTGAGCTTTTTCAACTTAAAACATGATTGAATTAACTTCGAAAACATGAATGCATGCTAAGATTATGAGAGGAACTGGTGGAGTAGAGTAAAAGGGATATACAAAGGAGGAAATTATTACCTCAAGTTGAAACTGAGTCGGAGGAAAAGAGGTAAGGGTATTTGGCCTTCATGGCCTCTTCTGTTTCCCAAGTAGCTCCCTCAACTAGTTGATTTCTCCAAAGAACTTTACTGAAGTGACTTCTTTGTTTATCAACCTCCGAATCTGACGATCAAGGATCTCTACGGGAACCTCCTCATAAGTAAGGGTATCCTTCACATTCACATCCTCCAAAGGAATAATCAAGGTTGGATCACCAACACACTTCTTTAACAAGGAAACATGGAAAACTGGATGGACCGCTTCTAATTCTGTTGGAAAATCCAACTCATAAGCAACGCTACCAACTCTCCTCAGAATATGATAGGGACCCACGAAACAGGGACTAAGTTTCCCCTTCTTACAAAATCTCATCACATCCTTCATGGGAGACACCTTCAGAAAAACCCAATCGTCAACTTCAAATTCCAATTCCCTCCTCCTCACATCTGCATACGATTTCTGTCGACTTTGAGCGGTCCTCCACCTTTCCCTAATAAGCTGAACCTTCTCCATAGTCTCATGCATCAAAGCTGGACCTATCAAAGATGCCTCACCTACCTCGAACCAACCAATAGGATACCTACACCTCCGGCCATAAAGTGGCTCGTAAGGAGCAATCTGGATGCTAGAGTGAAAGCTATTGTTGTAGGCAAACTCGATAAGAGGTATGTGATCATCCCAATTACCTTTGAATTCAATCACGCAATCTCTCAACATATCCTCCAAGGTATGAATAGTACGCTCTTCTTGGCTATCCATTTGTGGGTGGAAAGTTGTTCTAAGCTTCACCTGAGTGCGAAGACCTCTCTGAAATGATCTCCAAAACTGAGTACCCCTATCTGAAATGATGGACAAAGGGACTTTATGCAATCGGACTATCTCCCAAATGTAGAGTATGGTATAATCATCCGCTAAATTCGTAGTCTTAACAGCCAAAAAGTGGGATGACTTAGTCATCCGGTCAAAAATCACCCAAATCAAATCGTGTTGCCTTCGAGTACGAGGCAACCCAGTGATAACGTCCATATTGATCGCTTCCCACTTCCAAGTAGGAGGTCAATATCCTGAGTCATGCCACCCAGTCACTGATGCTCTACCTTCACTTGCTGATAGTTGGGACACTGAACCACAAAACTGGCTATGTCCCTCTTCATACCATTCCACCAATAGACTTCTCGTTGATCACGATACATCTTGGTGGCACCAAGGTGAATGGAATATCTGGAACTATAAGCCTCAGTCAGAATCTGCTGTCTCAACCCATCTACATCTGGTACACACAATCGACCCTGATAACGAAGCACACCATCTCCCTCTTGGGAGAAACCTCAACCCTTTGCTTATGGACTGCACCCTTTAGCTGAAGCAAAATAGGATCACTTTCTTACTTTGACTTCACTTCAGCTACCAAAGATGATTCATAACCATTCTGAACAACCACACCACCTTCGATCGAGTCTATAAGGCGAACTCCTAGCCGAGCAAGCCCATGAACTTCCTTAACTAGTTCCTTCTTTTCGTCTTCAATTAAAGACACACTACCCATGTATAATCTACTAAGTGCATCTGCCACAACATTGGCCTTACCCAGATGGTAAAGCACACTAATGTCGTAATCCTTAAGAAGCTCAAGTCATCTCCTTTGACGCAGATTCAACTCTTTTTGAGAGAACACATACTGAAGGCTCTTATGATCGTTGAATATATCCACGTGGACACCATACAAGTAGTGTCTCCAAATCATCAAAGAAAAAACCACGGTTACTAACTCAAGATCATGAGTAGGGTAGTTCTTTTCATGAATCTTAAGCTGTCTCAAAGCATAAGAAATCACCTTACCACACTGCATCAAAACACAACCCAAACCAACCCTAGAGGCATCACAATACACAACAAAGTCATCTAGGCCCTCGGGTAGAGCCAACACTGGAGCTGTGGTCAATCTAGTGTTTAATTCCTGAAAGCTTTTCTCACATAGATTCGACCACTGAAACTTAACCTTTTTTTGAGTCAACTGAGTCAAAGGGGCAGCGATGGAAGAAAACCCTTCCACAAATCTGCTGTAGTAACCAACCAAACCCAAAAAGCTCCTAATATCAGACAGGGAAATGGGTCTAGGCCAATTCTTTACTGCCTCAATATTTTGAGAATCAACCCGAATACTATCTCTAGTCACAATATGACCCAGAAAAGCAATGGACTGCATCCAAAACTCACACTTGCTAAACTTAGCAAATAACTGTTGGTCCTTGAGAGTTTGTAACACAACTCTCAAATGGTCCGTATGCTCCTCCTCACTCTGAGAATAGATAAGAATATCGTCAATGAAAATAATCACAAACATATTCAAATACTTTTTGAACATATGGTTCATCAAATCCATAAAATCTTCAGGAGCATTCATTAGACCAAAAGACATAACATCAAATTTATAATGACCATACCAAGTTCTGAAGGCTGTCTTCGGAATATCACACTCTGTAACCCAAAGCTGGTGATAACCGGATCTAAGGTCGATCTTGGGGAAAAAACTAGAACCCTGGAGCTGATCAAACAAGTCATCAATCCTACGAATGAGATACTTATTCTTGATTGTGACCTTGTTCAACTGAAGGTAGTCAATACACATTCTGAGAGAATCATTTTTCTTTCTTATAAATGAAACTGGGCCACCCCATGGAGAAATGCTAGGCCTGATGAAACCCTTATCAAGAAGATCCTTCAACTGATCCTTTAACTTCTTAAGTTCCATGGGAGCCATTCTATAGGAAGAAATAAAGATAGGATTTGTATCTTTGAGAATATCTATCCCAAAGTAGATCTCCCACTCGGGAGGGACTCTGGGCAAATCCTTGGGAAACAAAAATAGACTGAAGGGATGGGGTTTCAGACTTCGTGTCTATAACCCAAAATATATGATAAACATAACCCTTAGAAATCATCTTCCTAGCCTTAAGATAAGATATGGAATGACCTTTCGAGGATGGGGGACTACCTTGCCACTCTAAGACAGGTTCATTTGGAAACTTGAAACTGACAGCCCGAGTACGACAATCAACCGAAGCATAACAAGCATACAACCAATCCATACCAAGAATAACATCAAAATCAGTCATCTCCAACTCCACTAGATCTGCTGAAGTGACTCTATGAAGGACAGAGATAGGGCAATTTTGGTAGATTCTTTTGGCTAGGACTGACTCACCAATAGGAGTAGAGACACAAAAGTGTTCTAAAAGCAATTCAGGACAAATTTTGAATTTGCATGCTATATAAGGGGTCACAAAAGATAGGAAGGCACCGGGTCCAACAAAGCATACACATCAAGAGAGAAGATTTTTGACATACCAGTGATAATGTCAGGTGAACTCTCCTAGTCCTGGCAAGAGGACATAGCATAAAGGCAATTCTGGTGCTGACCACCGGAACTAGAAACTGTGCCCTGCTTGGTTGGTCGACCTCCTGGGGCTTCTGGGGCAGACTGAGCCCTACTACCTCCATGTCCCTTCTTAGCAGAAAGGCAATCTCTAATTCGATGTCCAGCCTGACCACATCTGAAGCAACTACCTGAACTATCTAGACACTCACCAAGATGACTTTTCCATCACTTGGTACAAAAAGGGTAGGGAGCACCCTTTTCCATACTCCCCTGTGAAAAGGAACCAACTCTTCTACCAGTCTGGTCATGATGAGGCCTGGAGCCCTGGGTAGGAGCACTAGCTGAAGAATGAATACGGCTGGATGACTTCTTCTGAAATAAGGAGCAATGTCCGCCACCGGACCTCTGATGGCCAAAACCTGAACTCTCGGATATGGCCCTCTTATTCTCCCTAGCCATCTCCCTAAGCTTTTCTCTCTCGATCTAGTGAGCATGGGTCATGAGTCTGGAAATGTTCATATCACTCAACAACATAGCGTACCTACACTCCTTCTTCACCATATATGAAACCCCATAGATAAACTTACTCATCTAATCATGCGAGTCCGCTACCATAGAGGGGGCATACCTAGAAAACTGAGTGAACTTCAAACTATACTCTTGGACTGACATCGACCCCTATCTCAAGTTCAAAACTCCTCAGCCTTCGCTTGCCTTAACTCTCGGGGAAAGAACCTATCAAGGAAAGCCCTGTCAAAACACTCCCAAGTCATAGGGACCTCGTCCCTAGCTCTAGCTTTCTTGAGTTGATAGGATGCGAGCTCCACACAATCAACATCACCCACTTGCATAACATCAAAGATCTTCTTCGCTTCATTAATAAAGCTAAGTGGGTCCTCACTCAGTTTTGAACCCCAAAATTTGGGTGGGTTCATTCAGACAAAATCATGAACCTGGGCATCTATCCCACCTTGAGGGTGGACGGGGATAGGAGTCGGCCAGTTGGCCTGAGCGGCCATGGTATGGGCTAGAAAATGGATGGCATTCCTGAACTCCTCATTCGTGACCTCGAGGGCCGGAACTGGAGGAGCAGCATTCCGAGTAGCTCGGTGAGGCATAGCACGATGAGGAGGCATAATCTAAAATGTAACAAAAATGGGTTAGAGGAGTAACAGAGTTAAAATCTATCGCATGATACTGATCATAAAAGAAGTGAACTTTTCCTAAGACAACTTATAGCTTCCCTCTCATAAGTGTGGCGCGCTTCACACACATGAAAGAGACTCTACTCGATGTGGCTTTAGACACCCTAGGACTCTTAAACCTGAGGCTCTGATACTAAGTTTGTCACCCCCCGAGGCTACCTCCTAGAAGTAACATGGGATCAGGTACACGAGTGACCTAGATTAACCCTTGGCCATAGCATACTCAGATAACTTAAGGAAATAAAGCGGAAGCATGCATAGACAAGGTAGGAATACATAAACTGAAATAGAATAAAGTCTACAAAATACCAATTTAGAATACATCTAACTATGTCTGAAGTCTCTAAATCTGAAATAAGAGTTGATGGGACAAGACCCCAACTAACTCAGGAACCCAACAAAGGAAACATAAAGAAAACTACTCATAACTCCAATCCTCGAAGGATGAGGACTCACCAACAGATGGTCTGACTAGCTGGAACTGACTAGCCACGCGCCTGAGGAATAAAACCCGAATTTGCATTATAATAAGATGCAGCACAAAGTATGCGTCAGTACTGAATATGTGAGATATGCATGAATATGATGAAAACATACTTAAAGCATAACTAGGAACCTAGTTCATGCATAATGAGTCATCAACATAAACATCATGATAAAAATGGTAAGCATGAGATAAAAGTCAAGACTTTGAAATAGGTATCATAAACTTAAACAAGTTAAAAACATTAATACGAGAGTTTGTTATAACCGACAATAGACCATGCGAGCTACATGGAATCTTACTATATAGCCCTAGTTGGCAAAGCTGACTTGAACCGTGCCAAGGAAAGAGTCACCATATCCAACTATATAACCCTAGTTGGCAAAGCTGCCCTAATGCCCCCTAAAGCACAAGACACCATAATCAAGATGTGGAACCACTCTCATAAGCCTATAGGGCACTTCATATCCTATGCTGGAAACATAGTTTTGGACTTAGATAACCGAAACCTTATCGCTCGGTGCTAAATACTACTCCTAAAACATGTACATATAGCTGATAAATTCATAGTGGCACAATCTCATGCCAAATCTTATTGAAAAGAACGAAAACACATCGGGCATCATGCAATCCTCATATCATAAGTTCTTGAAGCTTAGCATATCCATAACTCAAAACATACTTTTCTCTCTTCAATTCATACTTGAAGAATTAGGCATATAATTTTATAAATACACAATGACATGTTATCTAAACATGTAAACTTTCACTTGAAAATATGCAATTCAATGGAATCATGCAAGAAATCACCTTTAATGTTTAGGATTTTGAAACCAATTAAGGAATCTTAATCAAATCATAAATAAACCATAAGAAACCATGAATTGATGCTTAGAAACTGATTTCATAAGTTTTTCCCCAATTTAGAGCAAAACCCTAATCTCACAAGTTGATAATTCAAAATAAGAATTGGGGGTTTTGGGCACAAGAGTGAGAGGAATCCATTTTTGAATACCCACATACCTTGATTGAACCTAACCCACTTGAAATTTAAAAGAAAGGAGACTTGATTTTGGAGCTTGAGAGAAGTTCTTTTCCTTTTTGGGAGGGTGAATGAAGATTTGGGAAGGGACTTAGGCTAAGGAGGGTAAAAACCCTTCTAGAAATAGTCAAAATGACATCATTTAGAAGTTAAAAGGGTGAGTAATGGCTAAAATACCCATGGAAACTTCCACGAGTCGTAGAACCATCCGTGGTTCCTGGGGAAATAGACTGCCCTCCGTCTGAGTTCCACGGGTTGTTTCCACTGCCCGTGAAACAAATCATGACCCATAGACTCCACTCATGGTTCTCAGACCAGAGGTGGGATATGCAGGACAAGATTCACGGGTCACTTCTACGACTCATGGTTCTGTCCATGACTCGTGTACTTGATCCGTGATCCCTGGGAGTTCAAATTTTTTGCAAGTTTCTAAGTTTAAAAGATGAACTAATTTTTGGGGTGTTACAGAGGCTACCCCAACCCCTATTAAGTTTTTGGCACACATTGTTAGGGACTTAAGCATTGATAAGTTAAAAACTTGCTTTTATATATTTTTGTATTCTTAAGTGTTAATAACTTGGTCTTAGCTTATTATTGCAGGTTACAAATTTATACAAAGTTCTAAAAGTGAAGCAGACCCTTCTAAAATCAAAGAGAATCTAACACCATTCCAATCAGAACCCAAAAGGTTCCTGTGCCAGAGGTTGAGAGAGATAGCTTTGTTATATTCACAACATAACTAGTTGCTCACAATAATAGCAAACAAAATGGTAGCAGACCCACCACTAGCTCTAGTTATAGTTTGCAAAGTGACAGTCCCACTCGCTGGTAATTTTACTTCCAGTATTATCAAATTGACAATTTGTGAAAGATGGAAACTGAAACAACATATGATGCAACTACTACACTAAAGCAGAAAGTTCACAAGGCTATCACATGAGGACCTACAGGTGCATCTCCATAACCTTTTAGAGATTGCTAACACCTATATCACAAAGAAAGTCTCATCGAACTATGTGAGGCTCACCTTGTTCACATTCTCACTATTAGGGGAAGCTAAATAATGGCTAAAAGTTGAGCATCTAAATTCGATTACTTTATGGACTGATCTAGCCTAAAAATTTATTCTCTCCATCTGGAAAGACTATCAAATTGAGAAGTGAGATTTTGGGGTTCCGAAAAAAGAAAGGATAAATATTACCGTAAGCTTGGGAACATTTTAAGATGTTGTTGGTGAGTTGTTATCATCACAGATGAAATCAGAAAGTTTTAGCACACACTTTCATTGAGAGTTTAGAATGAGTTTAGATGTTTATTCTAAAAAGTTTTTTAATTCACCCGCAAGTGGACAAATATTAGAAAAGACTTATAATGAGTTAGTTCTCTTACTTAATAGGTTCGCATCCAACAATCCAAAGTGAATCGATGAGTCCAATAAAAGTGCTACAAAAAATACTGCATGTGTGTTGGAAGTTGATGGGATAACAAATCTGCAAGCATAAATTGCTATAATGAACAACTAATTGACACAATTAAGTAATATTATTATGGGGAAAGTGCAACCACAAGCCTATACTCAACAAGTTCAACAAGCGATGTTATTCTGTAAGGTCTGTAGAGGTGACCATATTTCAAACGTGTGTGGAGCCAATCCAAACTCCATAAATTTCATGGGATATTAAGGTAGAGGCACAATAAATCAAAACTTTGGGAATACTTGCAATCCTAACTGGAGAAACCACCCTAACTTCTAATGGGATGAAAATCAAAATCCAAATCAGTAAGGTATAAGATCAGCAACAAGGTTATTAACAAAATCAAAATTATACCTTACAGGAACAACTTGATCAAATCAAAGAGGTGTTAAAGAAACTAACAGAAGGTCAACAGAAGCAGAAAGCTAGTCTAAAAAATAATGACTTAGCAATCTGATATTTTAAGAGAGAAATGGGTCAACTGGACGAGGCTCAAAAAGTGAGACCCCTTGAAGGTCTACCTAATGATATGGATCCCAACCCAAAATAGGAGACTGCAATTATCACAAAGGATATGAAAGATTTGGAGGAAGCTACATCAGAAAAAAATGGGGAAAGTGGTAAGTAGGAAGCAACAGAATCAGACTCCAAAAAATCCAGATTTGGAAAGCTACATTTACCATTCCTATATAGGCATATTTAATCAGAGAGAAAATGATATGTACCAAGTTCATTGAGCACTACAACAGGTAGCTAATAACTTACCCCTTGGAGATGCTACAGGTATTCCCTAATATGCAATGTACTTGAGAGATATAGTAACCAACAAAAGGAAGCTACTCGAAGGTAATATTGTGGCGCTCACTGAACCATGTTTATCATGGATTTAAAATTGTCACCCAATAAAAAAAGACCTTGGAAGCTTCAACATGGATATATCTATTGGACAACAAGTGAGGGATATAACCCTTTGTAACACCCCAAAATTTAAATCAATTATCAAACCTTAAATCCAAAAATTTTTGAAACTATTGAACACCACGGGGATGGGCTGTAGAGTGCACCGTGGAAAGTGTCCAGTGGCCTTTGGCCAAAGTTCCGTCTAGCCCGGCAGGCGATCACGATGGACGTCATGGATGCAATGATCCATAGGAATCCGCCATCAGAATGCTCCAGTGGGGTTTTCCCTAACTTCCCAGTGCTCCGACGGGTGTCACCGTGGGAGTCGATTGTGCGATGGGCCATGGGAACAAGCCATCGAAATTGTCCAGAGGGTTCTCCCTAGCTTTCCCTCTTCTCCGATGGGTAAAGCCACGGGCATCGCTTCTGTGATGGGCTGTGGGAATGCATCATTGAAAACTTGAAGAACTCCCAAGTCTCAGAAATCTTACCCGATGCCGTGGCCGATGGGCCATTGGGGGCACAACACCCATCGAATAGCCCGTGAGGCAACAAATTTCTTGTAGCCTTTATTTTTAAGTCAGGGGTAAATTAGTCTTTTCCCCTACTCTAAAACTCCTACATGTGGTCGTTTTGGAAATTTTTAGTAGGTTTTTATTCCCTAATAGCCTAAGCTCTTCCGATTCTAAGTCATTCTCTTCTAAATGAAGAAAAAGCTCCTTTCCTCCAAGTCTCAAGCTCCAAGCAAGAACCTCCATCTTTAAGCCTCCATTCCTCTCACTCTTTGCTGGGAAAGCTTCAATTCAGGTATGTAGGTATTCAATAAGGGATACTTTCACCCTTATGCCCAAAACCCCCTAGCTTTTACTTGATTTATCAATTTATGAAATTATGGTTTTTACCCAAATTGGGGAAAACTTATGTATTACGTTTTAAAGCATCAATTCATGGTTTCTCATTTATTACTCATGTTTTATTTAGGATTGAATAAGTGTTTTTGAAAGCCCATACATAAAGAATGATTACTAGCATGATTCGATTAAATTGCATATTTCAAGTGAAAATTGGCATGATTAGATAACATGACCTCAAGTATTATGAAATTGCATGCCTAATTCTTCAAGCTATGAATTTAGAAAGAAAAGTATGTTTTCAATTATGGCTATGCTAAGCTTTAAGACTTATGATATGAGAATTGCATGACATCAGATATGTCTTTATGCTTTTCAGACAGTTTTGACATCAGATATATCATAAGTATTATATGAGCTATATGTATATTTTGAGAGTAGTATTTACCACCGAGCAAAGAGGGTTCTAGATGACTCAAGTCTAAAACTATGTTGCAAATATAGGTTATGTATCGCCCGATGGGTTTATGAACGTGGTTCCATGTTATGACATCATGGTGCCCTTGCCTTAGCAGGGCATAGGGCATATTTTCCAACTAGGGTTATATAGTTGGACTATGGTGCCCCATAACTTGGCAGGGTTTGGGGCAAATTTGCTAACTAGGGTTATATAGTTAGATTCCATGTAGCTCTCATGGTCTATTCTCGGTTATAAGAAACTCACTTATGAATGTTTTTAAGTTTTCCATGTCTTATGATATCTTATCTTGAGGTTCGACTTCTATCTCATGCTTTATCTTTCAATAATGGAATTTACTTATGATTTCTCTATTTAAGCATGAACTCAGCGTTAAGTATGTTTTTATCATGATTCTGCATATCTCACATACTCAGTACATCCTATAGTACTGACGCATATTCTCGTGTTGTATCCTTTGATAATGCAAATTGAGGTTCGGGCTATTAGATTCGTGGCTAGAGGTTAGCAGGTATCCCAGCTTTGAATGGTGAGTCCTCATCCTTCAAGGACTTTATGTTTAGTAGTTGGAGTTAGCTCGGGTCTTGTCCTAGAAACTCATTATTCAACTTAGAGGCTTTTTAGACATAGTTAGAGATTATGTATTTGAGGCTTTAAATTCTATTATGTATATGCCATGATCTATTGATGACTCAATTTGTTTATCTCTTAAGTTTAGTGTTTCTACTTAGTTTGTCTATGTTTTCTTAAGTCATGCTATGGCCAAGGGTTAACTTGAGGCACTTTTGGTCTCGCGTCTCGTGTTATGCCTAGTGGGTAGTCTAAGGGCGAGACAAACTTGGTATCAGAGCATCAGGTTCAAGAGTCCTAGGTTGTCCGAAAGCCGCATCGACTAGAATCTCTTTCATGTGTATGAAGCGTGCCACACTTATTAAAGGGAAGCTACGAGGTGTCTTAGGAATAAACTCCACTTCTCTCATGAACAATATCGTGCGATGGAGTTTAACTCTATTACTCCTCTAATCCATTATTTATGCATTTTAGATTATGCCTTCTCGTCATGCCATGCCTCCCTGGACCGCCCGAAATTCTAATCCCTTGATTCCAGACCCCAAGGTCATAAATATGGAGTTTAGGAATGTGTAACACCTCAAAAATCGATCCAGCTATTAAAACTCAGAACTTGCAGAATTTATACTTCCAGGGACCACGGGTCAAGTCCACGAGCCATGGAAAGTTCCATGAGTCATGGAAAAGACTCGTGATTCCAGTCCTGCAGACCACCCTCAGGTCTGAGGACCATGGGTCAGTTTCACGGTTCGTGGATGTTTCCACGGATTGTGGTACCAACCCATGGAAATCAGACAGTGAGTGGCCATTTCCCCTGGCACCACAAATTGGTTCCACGACTAGATAGAAGTTTCTATAGGTCATCCTATTAGTCCGTGGAAAGTTATCCGTAGCCTGAAATTTTAGCTCAGGAACAATTAGTCAAGTCCATGAGCCGTGATGAGTTCTACAGTCTGTGGGAGGGACCCGTGGAACCTGAACCCGAGTTTTGAAACAACTTCTTCTTAATTAAGTCCTAGGGGTATTTTTATAATTACCCACCCTTTTAACTCCTAAGTGAGGTTGTTTTAACTACTTCTAGAAGGGTTTTCACCCTCATTAGCCTAAGTCCCTCCTCAAAACTTCATTCATCTTCCAAAAAGGAAAAGAACTCCTTCAAACTCAAAGTCTCAAGCTCAAAGATCAAGTCTCCTTTCTTTTGAATTTCAAGTGGGTTAGCTTCAATCAAGGTATGTGAGTTTTCAACAATGGGTTCCTTTCACCCTTGTGCCCAAAACCCCAAATTTTTTTATTTTGATTTCATGAACTTTCAAATTAGGGTTCTTACCCAATTCTTATGGGTTTTGCTATAAATTACTTTCTCATGATTTTATTATGAAATTACTACTAAATTACATGATTTTTGCATGGGTTTTTACATATGAATTCCTACTTCAAATTGAAGGCTAGTTATGGCAAATTCTACATGCATAACAGGATTCAAGTAAATTGGGTATTGAATAGTATGTTTTCATGAATTTCAAGCAAGTGGATGCCTAGTTCCTATATTTTATGAAGGTATATGTTATTATGAAATTGAACTAGTGCTATGCAAATTTTCAAGTTATGAACTATTATGCGATGCAAGACACCCGATGTGCCATCAATGCTCATGAATCATTTTCTAAACCAAGATTTGTGAGTAGTATAAAGATCCGGGTTATGAACATATTTATGAATAAGTTTCGACATCTAGATATGTCACATGTATGTGAGCCTCATGTTATACATTTTGGGATTATGCTAGACAGTACATTCATGAGATAGTCAGACTGCATGGTGTTCCATTGTCTATCATTTCAGATAGGGGTACTCAGTTCACATCCCAGTTTGGGAGATCATTTTAAAGAGGTCTTGGTACTCAGGTGAAGCTTAGTACAACTTTTTACCCACATACGGATGGCCAGGCAAAGCATACTATTCAGACTTTGGAGGATATATTGAGAGCTTTCGTGATTGATTTCAAAGGTAGTTGGGATGATTACTTACCTTTTATCGAGTTTGCCTATAACAACTACTTCCATTCTAGCATCCAGATGGCTCCTTATGAGGCACTTTATGGATGAAGGTGTAGATCTCCTATTGGTTGGTTTGAGATATATGAGGTAGATTTGATTGGTCCAGACTCAGTTCATGAGAGTATAGAGAAGGTTCAGATTATTAGGGAGAGGTTTAAGACTGCTCAAAGTCGACAGAAATCATATGCAAATGTTAGAAGGAGAGAGTTGGAGTTCGAGGTGGATGATTAGGTATTTCTGAAGGTGTCACCTATGAAAGGTGTGATGAGGTTTGGTAAGAAAGAAAAACTCAGTCCTTGTTATATAGGTCCTTATTGGATTCTGAGTAGAGTTAGTAGTGTTTCTTATGAGTTGGAGTTGCTAACATATCTAGAAGTGATTCATCTGATTTTCCATGTTTCCTTGTTGAAAAAGTGTGTTGGTTATCCGACCTTGATTATTCCTTTGGAGGATGTGAGTGTGAAGGATAGCCTCACTTATGAGGAATCCCTCGTGGATATTCTTGATCATCAAGTTTGGAGGTTGAGAAACAAAGAAGTCGCTTCGGTGAAAGTCCTTTGGAGGAATCAGCTAGTTGAGGGAGCTACTTGGGAAGTAGTGGTAGCCATGAAAGACAAGTACCCTCATCTATTTCCTTCTGATCAAATTTTAGCTTAAGGTAGTAGTTCCTCCTTAGTATTTCCCCTTGATTCTACTCCATCAGTTTTGTCTAATGATCTTAACATGCATTCAATTTTTCCGAAGTTAGTTCAGTCATGTTTTAAGATAACAAGTCAGTTTTAATGCTTATTCATCAGTTTTCATGTTTTGTTGGTTGGTTGGGCTGTTTTCTCTCTAGTGTTTCTTACTTAGTCTTTATTCAAGGACGAATGATCCCAAGGGGCCGATATTGTAACTCCCCAAAATGTGAATCAACTATCAAACCTTGAATCCAAGAAATTCTACAACTATTGGACACCATAGGCAGCCGCCACGGGCGTCAGAGCTCCAACAGGCCATGGGGAAAGCTGTGGAAAGCGTCCAATGGTCCTTGGCCAAAGTTCCTTCCAATCTGACTAGTAGTCACAATGGGCATCGTGGATGCGATGGACCATAGGAATCTACCATTGGAATGCACCAGTGGGTTTTCCCAAATTTCCCAGTGCTCTGGCGGACGTCTCTACGGGCATCGCTTGTGCGATGGGCAGTGGGAACAATACATCGAAATAATCCAAAGGGTTCTCCCCAACTTTCCCTCTTCTCTGATGGGCAATGCCATGGGAATCGCTTCTACTACGGGCCATGGGAATGCATCATCAAAACCCTACAGAACCCCCAAGTCTCAGCAAGCTTACTCGATTCCATAGCCGCTGGACCATCGAGGGTACGACACCCTTCGGGCAGCTTATAAAGCGAAAAATTTCCTTCAGCCTTTTATTTTAAGTCAGGGGTAAATTGGTATTTTCCTCTACTCTTAAACTCCTACGTGTAGTTGTTTTGTCCATTTTAGTAGGTTTTTATTCCCTAATAGCCTAAGCTCTTATCATTCTAAGTCATTCTATTCTAAAAGAAGAAAGAGATCCTCTCCTCCAAGTCTCAAGCTCCAAGCAAGAACCTCCATCTTTAAGCCTCCATTCTTCTCACTCTTTGTTGGAAAAGCTTCAATTCAGGTATGTGGGTATTCAATAAGGGATCCTTTCACCCTTATGCCCAAAACCCCTAAGCTTTTACTTGATTTATCAATTTATGAAATTGGGGTTTTTACCCAAATTGGGTGAAACTTATGTATTCAGTTTTAAAGCATCAATTCATGGTTTCTCATTCATAACCCATGTTTTATTTAAGATTCCTTAAGTGTTTTCAAAAGCCCATGCATAAAGAATGATTCCTAGCATTATTCCTTGAAATTGCATGTTTCAAGGAAAAATTGGGATGTTTAGATAACATGACCTCAAGTATTATGAAAATGCATGCCTAATTTTTCAAGCTATGAATTTAGAAAGAAAAGTATGTTTTGGATTATGGCTATGCTAAGCTTTAAGACTTATGATATCAAAATTGCATGACATCACATATGTCCTTATGCTTTTCAGACAGTTTTGGCATTAGATATGTCACAAGTATTATATGAGCTATATGTATGTTTTGAGAGTAGTATTTAGCACCGAGCGATGAGGGTTCTAGATGACCCAAGTCCAAAACTATGTTTCCAGCATAGGTTATGTATCGCCCGATGGGCTTTTAAACGTGGTTCCACGCTTTGACATCATGGTGCCCTTGCCTTAGCAGGGCATAAGGCAACTTTGCCAACTAGGGTTATATAGTTGAACTATGGTGACCCGTACCTTGGCAGGGATCGTGGTAGCTTTGCTAACTAGGGTTATATAGTTAGATTCCATGTAGCTCACATGGTCTATTGTAGGTTATAAGAAATTCCCGTATGAATGTTTTCAAGTTTTTCAAGTCTTATGATATCTTATCTTAAGCTTTGACTTCTATTTCATGCTTTATCTTTCAACTATGGTATTTACTTATGATTTCTCTATTTAAGCATGAAATCAGCATTAATTATGTTTTTATCATGATTCTGCATATCTCACATACTCAGTACATCCTATAATACTGAGGCATATTCTCGTGCTGCATCCTTTGATAATGCAGATTTAGGTTTGGGCCCTCAGATTCGTGGCTAGAGGTTAGCAGGGGTCCCAACTTTGAGTGGTGAGTCCTCATCCTTCGAGGACTAGTATCAGTTTAGCCATTTCTATGTCTTTATTTTTAGTAATTGGAGTTAGCTTGGGTCCTATCCTAGTAACTCATTGTTCATCTTAGAGTCTTTTCAGACATAGTTAGAGATTCTATATTTGAGGCTTCAGATTCTATTATGTATATGCCCTGATCTATTGATGACTCAGTTTTTTTTTCTCTTCAGTTTAATGCTTCCTCTTAGTTTATCTATGTTTGCTTAAGTCATGGTATGGCCAAAGGTTAACTTGGGGAGCTTCTGGACTCGGGTCCCGTGTTACGCCTGGGGGGAGAATCGAGGCATGACAAACTTAGTATCATAACATCAGGTTCAAGAGTCCAAGTATGTCTAAAAGCCGCATCGAGTAAAATCTCGTTCATGTATGTGAAGCGCGCCACATTTATGAGAGGGAAGCTACGAGGTGTCTTTGGAAAAAACTCTACTTCTCTCATGATCAATATCGTGCGATAGATTTTAACTCTATTACTCCTCTAATCCATTCTTTATGCATTTCAGATTATGTCTCATCGCCATGCCATGCCTCGCCGAGCCGCCCAAAATGCTAATTCTCCGATTCCAGACCCCGAGGTCACAAATATGGAGTTCAATAATTCCATTCATATGCTAGCTCAGACTATGGCCACTCAGGCCAATCAGCAGGCTCCTATCCCCATCTACCCCTAAGGTGGAGCAATTGCAACACGAGTTTGAGAATTTATTTGCATGAACCCGCCTGAGTTCTAGGGTTCAAAAGTTGGTGAGGATCTGCAAAATTTTATGGATGAGGTAAAGAAGATCTTGGATATGATGCAAGTGGTTGGTGTTGAGGGGGTTGAGCTAACTTCCTATCAGCTAAAGGATGTAGCTTATATTTGGTATACTCATTGGAAGGATGCTAGGGATAGGGATGTGGTCCCTATGACTTGGGAGTGCTTTGAGAGGGATTTTATTGATTGGTTCTTCCTTAGGGAGTTGAGGCACGATAAGGCCAAAGAGTTAATGAATCTGAGTTAGGGATCTATATTAATTCAGGAGTATGGGTTGAGGTTCACCCAGCTTTCTAGGTATGCTCCTTCTATGGTGGCTGATCCGCAAGATTAAATGAGTAAGTTATTTTATGGAGTGTCATATTTGGTGAAGAAGGAGTGCAGGCTTGTTATGCTTTAGGGTGACATGAATATTTCTAGACTTATGACTCATGCTCACCAGATTGAAGGTGATAATTTGAGGGAGATGGCAAGAGAGAATAAGAAGGCCAGATCAGAGAGTTTGGATTTTAGCCATCAGAGGTTCGTAGGTGGACACCGCTCTTCATTTCAGAAGAAGTCATTAAGACCCGTGCATTCTTTAGCTAGTGCTCCTACTCAGGCCCCCAGGCCTAGGCATTATCAGTCAGGTAGAGGAATAGGTTCGCAGTCTCAAGGGAGTATGCAAAAGGTCCTTCTCACTCTATTTGCAACAAGTGTGGAAAGAACCACCCGAGAGAGTGTCTATCTAGTTCAGAAGGGTGTTTTGGGTGTAGTTAAGTTGTACTAAGGGTTCGGGATTGCCCTTCAGCTAAGAAGGGAAAGGCAGGTATTAGGACTCAGTCTGCTCCAGCAGCCTCAGGAGGTTGACCAGCTCAGCAGGGTACTACTTCTAGTTCTGGTGGTGGTCAGCGCCAGAACTGCCTTTAAGCCATGTTTTCTCGCTAAGACTAAGAGAGTTCCCTGAATATTCTTACTGGTATGTTGAAAGTCTTCTCTTTCGATGTGTATGCTTTATTGGACCCCAGTGTCTCCCTATCTTATGTGACCTCTTATGTTGCTTGCAAGTTCGAGATTAGTCCTGATCATCTTTTAGAACCCTTTTGTGTTTTTACTCCTGTTGGTGAGTCAGTCCTAGCAAAAAGTATTTATCAAAATTGCCCTATCTAAGACCTTCATAGAGTCACTTCAACAATCTAGTAGAGTTGGAGATGACTGACTTTGATGTTATTCTTGGTATGGATTGGTTGTTTGTATGTTATGCCTTAGTTGATTGTCGTACTCGAGTTGTTAGTTTTAAGTTTCCAGATTAACCTATCTTAGAGTGGCACGGTAGTCTTCTATCCTTAAATGGTCATTTAATATCTTATCTCAAAGATAGGAAGATGATTTCTAAGAGATATGTTTATCATGTAGTTCGGGTTATGGATACAGAGTCAGAAACCCCATCTCTCCAGTCAGTACCTATTGTGAATAAGTTCCCTGAAGTATTTCCTGAGGATTTGCATAGAGTCTTTCTCGATCAAGAGATCGACTTTGGGATCTATCTTCTTCCAGATACATATCATATCTCTATTCCTACCTATAGAATGGCTCTAACAAAACTTAAGGAATTGAAAGAACAGTTGAAAGGCTTTCTTGATAAGGGTTATATCAGATCAACATCTCTCTATGGGGTGCTTCAGTTCTATTCGTGCAAAAGAAAGATGGTTCTCTCAGAATGTGTATTGACTATAATCAGTTGAACAAGGTCACAATCAAGAATAAGTATCCCATTCCTATTATTGATGACTTGTTCGATTAGCTTCAGGGTGCCAGTTACTTCTCGAAGATCAACCTTAGATCCCATTATCATCAACTTCATGTTTGAGAGTGTGACATTCTGAAGACAACCTTTAGAACTCGGTATGGTCATTATGAATTTGTGGTTATATATTTTGGACTAACAAATTCTCTTGCAACTTTTATGGATTTGATAAACTGTGTGTTCAAACAGTATTTAGATATGTTTGTGATTGTTTTCGTTGATGATATTCTTATCTATTCTCAGAGTAAGGAGGAGCACGGGCCACTTGAGAGTTGTGTTTCAAACTCTCAAGGATTGACAATATTTGCTAAGTTCAGCAAATATGAATTTTAGATGTAGTCTGTTGCTTTTCTGGGTTATATTGTGAGCAGAGATGGTATTCGAGTTGATTCCCAGAAAATAGAGGCAGTAATGAACTGGCCTAGATCACTTCCCCGTTGAATATTAGGAGCCTTTTGGGTTTGGCTGGTTACTACAGGAGATTTGTGGAAGGTTTTTCTTCCATAGTTTCCCCATTGACTCGGTTGACCTAGAAGAAGGTGAAATTTCAGGGTCTGATCTTTGTGAGAAGAACTTTCAAGAATTGAAGACTAGGTTGATCACAACTCTAGTATTGACTCTACCCGAGCGTTCAAATGACTTTGTTGTGTATTATGATGCTTCTAAAGTTGGTTTGAGTTGTGTTTTGATGCAACATGGTAAAGTGATTGCTTATGCTTCTAGACAACTTAAGAATCATGAGAAGAACTACCCTACTCATGATATTGAGTTAGTGGTCGTGGTTTTTTCTTTAAATATTTTGAGATACTACTTGTATGGTGTTCATGTGGATTATAATATGAGTGTGCTTTACCATCCGAGTAAGGCCAATGTCTTGGCGGATGCACTTAGTAGGTTTTCCATGGGTAGTCTGTCATCGGTTGAGGATGGAAAGAAGGAGTTGGCCAAGGATGTTCATCGACTTACTCGATTAGGAGTTCACCTTATGGATTCGACGGAAGGTGGTGTCATCGTTTAGCATAGTTCCAAATCATCCTTGGTAGATGAAGTGAAAGAGAAGCAAGACAGTGATTCTATTTTGCACCAATTGAAGGGTGCAGTCCATCAACAGAGGGTAGAGGTTTTCTTCCAAGGGGGAGATAGTGTGCTTCGATATCAGGGTTGATTGTGTGTTCCTAACTTAGATGGGTTGAGACAACAGATTTTGACAGAGGCTCATAGCTCCAGGTATTCTATTCACCCTGGTGCCACCAAGATGTACCGTGACCTATGGGAAGTCTATTGGTGGAATGGTATGAAGAGGGACATAGCAGGTTTTATGGCTAAGTGTACCAACTGTTAACAAGTGAAGGTAGAGCATCAGTGGCCAGGTGGTATGACTCAGGATATTGATCTTCCTACTTGGAAGTGGGAGGCGATCAATATGGACTTCATTACTGGTTTGCCTCGTCCTCATAGGTAACATGATTTTATTTGGGTGATCATCGACAGGATGACCAAGTCAGCCCACTTCTTAGCTGTCAAGACTATAGATTCAACAGAGGATTATGCCAGACTCTACATTCATAAGATAGTCAGACTTCATGGTGTTCCATTATCTATCATTTCAGATAGGGGTACTCAGTTTCCATTCCAGTTTTGGAGATAATTTCAGAAAGGTCTTGGTACTCATATGAAGCTTAGCATAACTTTTCACCCATAGACGGATGGCCAGGCATAACGTACTACTCAAACTTTGGAGGATATATTGAGAGCTTGCGTGATTGATTTCAAAGGTAGTTAGGATGATCACTTTCCTCTTATGGAGTTTGCCTACAACAAAATCTTCCATTCTAGCATCCAGATGGCTCCTTAGAGGCACTTTATGGGCGGAGGTGTAGCTCTCATATTGGTTGGTTTGAGGTAGGTGAGGTAGGTTTGATTGGTCCAGACTCAGTTTATGAGACTATAGAAAAGGTTCAAATCATTAGAGAGAGGTTGAAGACCACTCGGAGTCGACAAACATCATATGCAGATGTGAGAAGGAGAGAGTTAGAGTTTGAGGTGGATGATTGGGTATTTTTGAAGGTGTCACCCATTAAGGGTGTGATGAGGTTTGGTAAGAAAGGAAAACTCAGTCACCGTTATGTAGGTATTTATCGGATTCTGAGGAGAGTTGTTAGTGTTGCTTATGAGTTGGAGTTGCCAATAGATATAGAAGCGGTTCATCCGATTTTTCATGTTTCCTTGTTGAAAAAGTGTGTTGGTGATCCGACCTTGATTGTTCCTTTTGAGGATGTGAGTGTGAAGGATAGCCTTACTTTTGAGAAAGCCCCCATGGAGATTTTTGATCATCAGGTTTGGAGGTTGAGAAACAAAGAAGTCACTTCGGTGAAAGTCCTTTGGAGGAATCAGCTAGTTGAGGGAGCTACTTGGGAAGCAGAGGCAGTCATGAAAGCCAATTACCCTCATCTCTTTCCTTCCGATCCAGTTTCAGCTTGAGGTAGTAGCTCCTCCTTAGTATGTCCCTCTGATTCTCCTCCATCAGTTTCTCTCATGATCCTAGCTTGTATTCATGTTTTCCGAAGTTAGTTCAGTCATGTTTTAAGATAACATGTTAGTTTTCATGCTTATTCCTTAGTTTTCATGTTTTGTTGGTTGGTTGGTCTGTTTTCTCTCTAGTTTTCCTTACTTAGTCTTCATTCTAGGATGAATGATCCCAAGGGGGAGATATTATAACAGCTCAAAATTTGAATCAACTATCAAACCTTGAATCCAGAAAATTCTACAACTGTTGGACATCACGGAAGCCACCAAGAGCGTCGGAGCTCTGACGGGCCATAGGCGCGCTGTGGAAAGCGTCCAGTGGCCCTTGGCCAAAGTTCCTTCCAGCCTGACAGGCGGTCATGATGAGCATCGTGGATACAATTGCCCATAGGAATCTAACGTCAGAGTGCTCCAGTGGGTTTTTCTCCAACTCCTCAGTGCTCTGACGGGAGTCACCACGGGAGTTGCTTGTGCGATGGGCCATAGGAACAATCCATCGAAATCATCCAGAGGGTTCTCCCCAGCTTTCCCTCTTCTCTGATGAGTAGTGCCATGGGCATCGCTTCTGTGATGGGCCATGTGAATGCATCATCTAAAACCTTTAGAACCCCTAGACCTCATCAAGATTACCCGACGTCATGGCTGATGGGCCATCGAGGGTACAACGCCCATCGGGAAGCCCGTGAGGCAACAAATTTCTTGCATCTTTTTATTTTAAGTTTGGGGTAAATTGGTGTTTTCCCCTAATCTTAAACTCCTAAGTGTGGTCGTTTTGGCCAATTTTAGTAGGGTTTTATTCCCTAATAGCCTAAGCTCTTCCCATTTTAAGTCATTCTATTCTAAAAGAAGAAAGAGCTACTCCCCTCCAACTCTCAAGCTCCAAGCAAGAACCTCAATCTTCAAGCCTCCATCCTTCTCACTCTTTGTTGGGAAAGCTTCAATTCAGGTATGTGGGTATTCAATAAGGGATCCTTTCACCCAAAAGCCCAAAATCCTCAAGCTTTTACTTGATTTATCAATTTATGAAATTAGGGTTTTTACCCAAATTGGGAGAAACTTATGTATTCAGTTTTAAAGCATCAATTCATGGTTTCTCATTCATTACCCATGTTTTATTTAAGATTCTTTAAGTGTTTTCAAAAGCCCATGCATAAAGAATGATTCCTAGCATGATTCCTTTAAATTGCATATTTCAACTGAAATTGACATGTTTAGATAACATGACCTCAAGTATTATGAAATTGCATGCCTAATTCTTCAAGCTATGAATTTAGAAAGAAAAGTAAGTTTTGAATTATGGCTATGCTAAGCTTTACGACTTATGATATGAGAATTGCATGACATCAGATATGTCCTTATGCTTTTTAGACAGTTTTGACATCAGATATGTCACAAATATTGTATGAGCTATATGTATATTTTGAGAGTAGTATTTACCACCGAGCAACGAGGGTTCCAGATGACCCAAGTCCAAAACTATGTTACCAGCGTAGGTTATGTATCGCCCAATGGGCTTATGAATATGGTTCCACACTATGACATCATGGTGCCCCTGTTTTATTGGGGCATTGGCAGCTTTGCCAATTAGGGTTGTATAGTTAGACTATAGTGCCCCATACCTTGGCAGGGTTCAAGAAAGCCTTGCTAACTACGGTTATATAGTTAGATTCCATATATCTCACATGGCCTATTATCGGTTATAAGAAACTCTCGTATGAATGTTTTAAAGTTTTCCAAGTTTTATGATATCTTATCTTGAGGTTTGACTTCTATCTCATGCTTTATCTTTCAATTATGGTATTTACTTATGATTTATCTATTTAAGCATGAACTCAGCGTTAAGTATGTTTTTATCATGATTCTGCATATCTCACATACTCAGTACATCCTATAGTACTGATACATATTCTCGCATTGCATCCTTTGATGATGCATATTCAGGTACGTGCCCACAAATTCGTGGCTAGAGGTTAGCAGGTGTCCCAGCTTCGAGTGGTGAGTCCTCATCCTTTGAGGATTAGTATCAGTTTAGCCACTTCTAGGGCTTTATTCTTAGTATTTTGTCACGCCCCGAGGCTACCCCTAGATGTAACACACTGTATAGTGTCACAAGTGACCCAAGCTAACATATGGTCTGGCATGACTAGACAATTTCTTGATTAAACATGAACTGTGCGGAAAACTAAAAGCATTAATAAAATATTAGATGGGAAAGAAGCCCAAATATGTCAAATATAATATATATATAAGATTATAATGATGTCTGAAAAACAACACTAACAACTCAATAGTTGAATCTAGTCTATGTCTGAAAGCCTATAACTGTTATGAGTTACTGGGACATGCCCCCAGCTAACTCTAATAATCTGAAACTGAGATGTAAAGACTTAAAGATAAAGGCATATCTAGTGCTCTCAAACTATGAGGACTCAATACTGAAGCTGCTGAGTAAGGACTGGAAATCGAGCTAAGCGCAATATGGATGCTGATCGCTAGAACCTACATCATACAATGATGTAGCACAAAAGTATGCGTGAGTACTTCAAATGTACTGAGCATGCAGGATATGTCCTAAACTGAACAACATAAAGACTGAACATCGAAATACATACTGAAGCATAAACTAAAAGGTAAGCTGGAGGCAGTAACCAAGTAATAACTTGAACATATAATATGCTGAACTAAATAACTGAAATGGAACTGAGTACATGGTCAATGCAATATAAGTCTGACTGTGAGATGTACTATTAACCGACATACGCCAAGCTGAGTTAACTGTGGGGTCCACCAGTAACCCTAGATGGAAGGGTGTTCATATCTTGCCAAGGGTACAAATAAATCTGACGTGGATCCACTAAACTGATGTCCGCAAGGGACAAGGGTGTCAAGCCTAATCTGACGAGTGACCCTTTAGAACCTACGGTGGTGCCGTAGTTCTGGGACTGCTACCAAAGGTCTCAGCCTAAAGTGGCGGGTGAGCCATCATCCCTTCGTTCACTTGGTTCTAAGTCTAATCCCAACTGAATACATAAGTAATGAAATGCAACTGAAACACTGGATAGCTCAAATGCTGATAATCATTTTGAGAATGCAACATACATATACTGAAAGTGATGACATTCTAATTCTGAAGCATTACTGTCTGAATTATCTATATAGCAAGTATATATTATAAATACTGAATTTTACACAAGCTAGGGTTACTAAATTCTGTACATGTGACCATGAATATGTAATTTATATCACATAAGCAATAACATCTGAATTGCAATGAATCCCTAAGATTTAGGAACCCTAGGTCTGAATAATTAATAGAGAACTGAAGAACTGAACTGAATCTAGGGACTAAATGGGTGGAAGGAACCCACTGATGAAATTCCACATACCTGGAGAAGAATCTATGGAGAAATCCTTGGATTTTTAGGGCTGATCTTGAAGAAACCTCCTGCTTGTTCTTGCGAGAAATTGTCGCCTCTTTTTCTACTTTTCTTTCTAAGCATCTGAGGATTTTTAGAGAGTAGGTGATTTAGGTAGTTTTTGCCTAATTTACTAGACTTAGACTAAGAAAAATGATGTAGCTTAGGCTTTAAAAGAGGTAGGAAATGTCTGGAATGCCCCTAAAATTTTTAAAAGATAACTGCTGAAATTTGTGACTCAGGTTCCACGATCCGTAGAATGCTGTCGTAGTTCCTGGGCCCTTGTCATGCTGCGGGTATGAGTTCCATGACTTTGATTCAAGACTAATGGAACCATCCACGGTTTGTGAAACCCAATCGTGGTTCCGGAGGGGCAGTTGGGTCTCAGGTCTGAGTTCTACAAGTTGAATCCATGACTCATGGATCATTCTACGGTCCGTGGTTCCGACTCCTGGTCATGAACCAACTTGGATAGTCTCTATCTGAGTTTAATGGATGCATTCCAGGGTTTGTGGACTATTCCACGGTCCATGGAAACCATCCGTGGTTCTGGCTGGGACTTGGAAAATTTTATTTTATGGTTTTTCTGAGCTGGGTCCAGGCTTGGATGTTCTGGGGTGTTACAATATCTCCCCCCTTGGGATAATTTTTCTTTGAATGAAGACTAAACAAGCTGAGTTTGGATGGAAAAAGCTGCAACCCCTACCAACTGAGCACTAGAAGTTGATATCTAACTGAGTTTAGTCCTATGGTCATGAAAACATGTTGAAATGCAAGGATAACTGAGGGAACGTGATAATGACTGGAGAGGAACTATTACCTTAAGCTGAAACTGAATCGAAAGGGAAGAGGTGAGGGTACTTGGCCATCATGACTGCTTTTACTTCCCAAGTAGCTCCCTCGACGGACTGATTCCTCCACAAAACCTTCACCAAAGCGACCTCCTTATTTCTCAACCTACAAACCTGACGGTCAAGAATCTCATCTGGGAACTCCTCATAGGTGAGGCTATCCTTCACGGCCACACTCTCTAAAGGCACAATCGATGTCGAATCGCCTACATACTTTTTCAACAAAGAAATGTAAAGGACTGGATGAACCGCTGCTAGTTCTGCTGGTAACTCTAACTCATAAGACACATTGCAAATCCTTTTCAAGATTCTATAAGGACCCACATATCTAGGACTGAGCTTCCCTTTCTTGCTAAACCTCATCACACCATTCATGGATGATACCTTAAGGAAAACCCAATCCTCAACCCCAAACTCTAAGTCGCTTCCCCACACATATGAATAGGACTTCTGACGACTCTGAGCTATGTTTAGACTTCCTCTGATGAGCTGAACTTTCTCCATAGCCTCATGAACTGAATCTGGCCCAATCAAGGCTGCTTCACCTACGTCAAACCAACCAACCGGTGACCAGAATCTACTCCCATAAAGTGCCTCATATGGGGCCATTTGAATACTAGAATGGAACCTATTATTGTAGGCAAACTCTATGAGAGGTAGGTGATCATCCCAACTACCCTTGAAATTGATCACACACTCTCTCAGCATATCCTCTAAGGTCAGAATGGTATGCTCTTCTTGACTATCTATCTGCAGATGAAATGCTATAATGAGATTCACATGGGTACCAAGACCTTTCTGAAATGATCTCCAGAAATGAGATGTAAACTGAGGACCTCTATCTGAGATGATAGACAAGGGAACCCCATGCAACCTGACTATCTTGCTGATGTAGAGTTTGTCATAGTCCTTCGCTGAATCTATAGTCTTGATAGCCAAGAAGTAAGCTGACTTAGTAACTTATTCCATTATCACCCAAATGGAGTCCTGCCGTCTGCGAGTATGAGATAAACCCATAATGAAATCCATGTTAATCACCTCCCACTTCCAAGTAGGAATGCTAATATCCTGAATTAAACCTCCTAGTTTTTGATGTTCTACTTTCACCTGCTGACAGTTGGGACACTTAGCCACAAAATCTGCAATGTCCCTCTTCATGTCGTTCAACCAATAGACTTCCCACAGATCACAATACATCTTAGTGGCACCAAGATAAATAGAATATCTGGAATTATGGGCTTCTATAAGGATCTACTGCCTTAACTCACCCATATTAGGTACATATAAATGACCCTGGTAGCAAAGCACACCATCTCCCCCTTGGGAGAAAACCTTTACTCTCTACTGATGAACTGCACCTTTCAACTGAAGCAATATGGGATCACTTTCTTGTTTATCTCTAACCTCCACTACCAATGAATATTCTTACCCATTCTGGACTATCACACCACCATTTGTCGTGTCCATAAGGAAAACTCCTAAATGAGCAAGCCTGTGAACATCTTTGGCTAATTCTTTCTTCTTTTCCTCAACATGTGACGCACTACCCATGGACAATATGTTGAGGGTAACAACCACTACATTGGACTTACCCGGATGATAGAGCACATTCATATCATAGTCTTTGAGGAACTCAAGCCACCTTCTCTAATGAAGATTTAACTCTTTCTGGGTGAACACATACTCGAGGCTTTTATGATCTGTGAACACATCTACATGGACATCATACAAGTAGTGTCTCAAAATCTTTAGGGCAAACATAATAGCTGCAAGCTCAAGGTCATGAGTCGGGTAGTTCTTCTCCAGAACCTTAAGCTGTCTGGAAGCATACGCTATGACCTTACCCTACTGCATCAAAACACAACCCAGGCCAACCCTGGATATATCGCAATAAACCACGTAGCCATATGAACCCTCTGGTAGAGTCAAGATAAGAGCTATAGTCAACCTGATCTTCAATTCTAGGAAGCTTTTCTCACACTCATATGACCACTGAAACTAGAACTTCTTCTGAGTCAGCTTTTTCAAATGGGGCAGCTATGTTTGAAAATCCTTCAACAAACCTCCTGTAGTAATCGGCCAAACCCAAGAAGCTTCTGATGTCTGTCGGAGAGGTACGTCTGGGACAGTTCTTCACTTCCTCTATATTTTGAGAATCAACTTGGATTCCCTCACTAGATACCATATGACTAAGGAACGCAACTGAATTTAACCAGAATTCACACTTACTGAACATAGCAAATAGTTGGCGATCCTTGAGAGTTTGCAGCACAACTCTCAAATGATTAGCATGATCCTCTTTGCTTCGAGAATATATGAGCATATTATCGATTAAGACTGATGAACAAGTTTATATACTGCTTGAACACCCTATTTATCAAATCCATGAAAGCTACAAGAGCATTCATTAGTCCAAAAGACATAACTACAAATTCACAGTGATCATACTGAGTTCTGAAGGTTGTCTTTGGAATGTCATAATTTCTGACTCTGAGCTGATGATAGCCGGATCTGAGGTCTATCTTAGAGAAGCAACTAGCACCCTAAAGGTGGTCAAACAAGTCATCAATCCTAGGGATGGGATACTTATTCTTGATTGTGACTTTATTCAACTGACGGTAATCGATGCACATCCTGAGAGAACCATCTTTCTTACGCATGAAGAGAACTGGAGCACCCCATGGAGAGATATTAGGTCTAATAAAGCAGTTATCTAGAAGGTATTTCAACTGTTCTTTAAATTCCTTAAGCTTAGCTGAAGCCATTTTGTAAGGAAGAATCGAAATAGGCTGGGTATATGGAAGGAGATTTATTTCGAAGTCAATTTCCCTTTTAGGAGGAACTCTGGGAAATTCTTCTGGAAACATTTCTAGGGATTCATTCACAACTGATACTGAATTAAGAGTTGGAGTTTCAAAGTTTGAATCCTCAACCCAAATGAGATAATAGATATACCCTTTGGAAATAATTTTTTTGTCCTTAAGGTAAGAGATGAATCGACTTACAGGAACTGAGGTACTACCCTTCCACTCTAAGACTGGCTCATTTGGAAACTGGAACCAAACGACCCTAGTTCTTCAATGGACTGAGGCATAACAAGATTTTAACCAATCCATGCCTAGAATAATATCGAAGTTAGTCATTTCTAACTCTACAAGATCGACTGAGGTAACTTTCTGGGAAACTATGATAGGACAATTTCTATATACCCGTCTAGCTATAACTGGATCACCAACTGGAGTAGAGACTGAGAAGGGTTTTGGTAGGATTTCTGGGCTGACATCAAAATTTACTACTACATAAGGAGCTACAAAGGAAAGTGTATCCCCTGGGTCTAACAATGCATAAACATCTAAATGGAAGACTTGTAACGTACCCGTGACCACATTGGGAGAATCTTCCTTGTCCTATCGAGTCTAAAGGGCATACAACCTATTTTGGCACTGACCACCACCTATACTAGACAAGGCACCTTACTGAGCGGGGCAACCCACTGGAGCTGCTGTAGAACTGGCCTGATTAAGCGAATGACTATCCTTGCTCTTCTGAGAATTTACTAGGCACTATTTTATTCTGTGTTCTAGCTTACCACACTCAAAACAATTACCACTGCCTTCCATGCACTCGTCTTGATGGTTCTTACCGTACTTCTTACAAACTGGATGAGTGCGCCTGCTAGTAACTGTACCTTAGGACTTAGAGCCTGGTGCTCTATCCCATTGGTCCTGTATGAACTTAGGCACTGGGGAACTAGCAGAATATGGGGCTAGAGCTGAAGATTTCTAGTAGAACTAAGAGCGGTTACCACCCTCTGACCTCTACTGAGAGTATTTAAAGTTACCAGCTCTAGCTTTCTTACTGTCTCCTCCCCTCTCTTTGATTTTATCCTCCCTGATCTGCAGAGCATAAGTAACCAACCTGGAAAAATTCATCTCCTTAACCAGCATAGCAATCTTGCAGTCATTGACCATATTATCAGACACACCAGATTTGAAATTACTCATACGGGCCTTGGAGTCAGCTACTATTAATGGAGCATACCTAGAAAACTGAGTAAACTTGAGTGTGTACTCCTTCACACTCATATCATTCTACTTCAAGATGATGAACTCTTAAAAATTGGCTTCCCTGAGCTCAAGTGGGAAGAACCTGTCCAGAAATATAGTTTTGAGGTTGTTCCAATCCACTGGACCTGCATTAGTATAATGGGAATCCTTCTACTGCTGATACCAAGTATAAGCCACTCCTTTCAGCTTGTAGGCGGCCAAATATGCATACTCAACTGGAGTGACACCCATAATACATGTCACCTTCTGAATGCCATCGAGAAATTCATGTGGATCCTCTTCAGACTTGGACCCATGAAATTCTGGAGGGTTCATCTGAGTGAAGTCTCAGATTCTAGCTGTAGTAGAGTTGATTTAAGGTGGAGCTAGTGTCACAGCCTGATGATTGAACTGAGCAGTCATGGCTTGAGCAAGAACCTAAACAGCATCCCTGAATTTGGCATGGGTGACTTGCTCATTCAGAGAGTCTGCTGGAGCTTCGGGTGCCGGCTGATTCCTGGCATTGGCTGTTCTGGGAGGCATTTTCCCATAACGCGAAGAGTATGTGTTATATAGGGATTAAATAGAGTTCATACTCTATAGAACGAGCTGGAAAAGTAATAAGGAAAGTTATTCCTAATTACATCTCATAACTTCTCCCCCATAAGTGTGGCGCGCTTCACACCCATGAAAAAGACTTTACTTGACGCGGCTTTCAGACACCATAGAACACTTGAACCTAATGCTTTGATGCAAATTTTGTCATGCCCCGAGGCTACCCCCTAGATGTAACATAATGCTTAGGGTCACAAGTGACCCCAAAGTAACCCATGGTCTGGCATGCCTAGACAATTTTTTGATAAAACATGAACTGTGCAAAAAACTGAAAGCATTTAAATATCTTAGATGGAAAAGAAGCCCAAAGATGTCTGAATATGAAATATATATAAGAGTATAATAATGTCTAAAAAACAACACTAACAACTCAATAGCTGAATCTAGTTTATGTTTGAAAGTCTCTAACTGATATGAGTTACTAGGACATGCCCCCAGCTAACTCTAATAATCTGAAACTGAGATGTAATGACTGAAAGATAAAAGCATATCTAGAGACCTCAAACTATGAGGACTCACCACTGAAGCTACTGAGTAAGGACTAGAAATAAAAATAAGCGTGATATGGATGCTGAGCGCCTGAACCTACATCATACAATGATGTAGCACAAAAGTATGTATCAGTACTTTGAATGTACTGAGCATGCAAGATATGTGCTAAAATGAACAACATAAAGAGTGAACATGGAAATACATACTGAAGCATAAACTGAAAGGTAAGTTGGAGGTAGTAACAAAGTACTAACATGAACATATAATATGCTGAACTGAATAACTAAAATGGATACTGAGTACATGGTTAATACAATATAAGTCTGACTGTGGGAGCTACTATTAACCGACATACCCCAAGCTGAGCTAACTATGGGGATAACCTGTAACCCTGGATGGAAGGTTGTTAATACCTTGCCAATGGTACAAACAAATCTAGCATGGATCCACTAAACTGATATCCACAAGGGACAAGGATGTCAAGCCTAATCTGATGGGTGACCCCTTTAGAACTTACAATGGCGCTGTAGTTCTGGGACTCAGGGACTGCTACCAAAGGTATTATCCTAAGATGGCGGGTGAGCCTTCATCTTTTCGTCCACTCGGTGCTAAGTCTACTCCCAACTGAATACATAAGCGATTAAATGCAACTGAAACACTGGATAGCTCAAATACTGATAATCATTTTGATAATGCAACATACATATATTGAAGGTGATGGCATTTTAATTCTGAAGCATGACTGTCTAAATTATCTATTTAGCAAATATAAATTATGAATACTAAATTTTACACAAGCTAGGGCTACCGAATTATGTACATGTGACCATGCTAATTCTCCAAGAAACATGTAATTTATATCACATAAGGAATAACATCTGAATTGTAATGAATCCCTAAGATTTAGGAACCTTAGGTCTAAATAATTCATGGAGAATTGAAGAACCGAACTCAATCTAGGGACTCAATGGGTGGAAGGAACCCACTGATGAAATCCCACATACCTGGAGAAGAATCTACAGAGAAATCCTTGGATTTTTAGGGCTGAGGTTGAACAAACCTTCTGCTTGTTCTTAAGAGAACTTCTCACATTTTTTTCTCCTTTTCTTTCTAAGTATCTGAGAATTTTTGGAGAGTAGGTGATTTAGGTAGTTTTTGACTAATTTACTAGGCTTAGACTAAGCAAAATGATGTAGCTTAGGCTTTAAAAGAGGTAGGAAAAGTCTGAAATTCCCCTGGAATTTTTAAAAGAAAACTGCTAAAATTCGCGACTCAGGTTCCACAGTCCGTGGATGCTTTCACAACCCGTAGAACCCTGTCGTGGTTCCTAGGCCCTTTTGTCATGCTTCGGGTCTGAGTTCCATGACTTGGTTTTACAACCCGTGGAACCCAATCGTGGTTCCTGAGGGGCAGTTGGGTCTCAGGTCTGAGTTCCATGAGTGGAATCCATGACTCGTTGATCATTCCATGGTCTGTGGTTCTGACTCGTGGTCTTGAACCAACTTGGATGGTCTCTATTTTAGTTCCATGGATACAATTCACAGTTCATGGACTGTTCCACGGTCCGTGGAAACCATTTGTGGTTCCGGCTGGGACTTGGAAAATTTTATTTTTTTGGTTTTTTCTGAGCTGGGACCAGGCTTGGAAGTTCTGGGGTGTTACATATTTGGAGTTAGCTCGGGTCTTGTCCTAGCAACTCATTGTTCAGTTTAGAGTCTTTTCAGACATAGTTAGAAATTTTGTATTTGAGTCTTCAGATTCTATTATGTATATGCCCTGATCTATTGATGACTCAGTTTGTTTATCTCTTCAGTTTAATGCTTCCGCTAAGTTTATCTATGTTTTCTTAAGTCTTGATATGACCAAGGGTTAACTTAGGACACTTGTAGTCTCGGGTCCCATGTTACGCCTAAGGGGTAGTCACAGGGCGTGACACCCTGTGTGATTTGGGGGAAAGTATAATCTTGATGTCTTTATCACTATTTAGACAACTAGGGATGGGAAATCCCTAATTCACTTTGACCATGTTGCAGCTAGATGATTAAAATTTGGTTAGACCCGAGGACATTATTGAAAATATACTGGTGAAAAGTGGAGCATTTATATTCCAATGGATTTTATTAACCTTGACTTTGAGCCGGATTCAGAAGTTCCATTTATTTTTGGATGACGATTCTTGGCTATAGGAAAAGCAGTGATAGATGTGGTTTCTAACAAGATTATGCTACAAGCAAAAGAAAAGTGTGAGGTTTTGATGCTCACAATATGCCAAGGATATCTATGCTACATGAATTAGCGATATTAATCATTGTGAGAGGAAATAATCTGAATACAAAATTGCTCATACAAAAAGAGATTGAAAGAGATCGCAAAGAAAAAGTGTTGTTTCGAAACCCATGGAAAGCGATTGTGTCCAGCACTTGAAATGTTTTATGGACGTATGTGCACACCATAGAAAGACAATGCTTGCGAAAGAGAACTTAAAGTTGCAGATGTTTAAATATTCTCTCATATGGAAATCAAGAGCATGGTATTAAACTGTACGACCAAAGGACATTGATACTTAGCCTAAAATGGGTTATACATTTACACATGAATGTAGTTCAGTGACAGAAAAAACAAAAGCAAAGAATAACATCCTCTATTTCTAGAAATTCAAGGACGAACTTCTACAATATTCTTGGGATAGATTCAAAATATTATTACTCATTCAAGATCATGGGATGTATGAGAGTGTAATTGGTGCTTTCTATCACACGTTTGATCCGATGAACCAAGTAATAGTTTATGATGTGGTAGGGGAATTCTTAGACTGTCACGACCCAACCCGTCATGATTGGCACTCACCCTAGCTCTACGGTGGGAGAACCATCTAACCCAACCCTTTAACCAACTATCTAGAGTTTGCCTAAACCATTTTCATCAATTGACTACTATTTAACGTACTAAATACAATTTTAATCAATATCAACTCATTACTAATTTATTTAATATCCAAAAACAATAGGGTGTGAAAGAATCTCTAATTATTACAACCCCCGAGACCGAAAAGTCACCGTATAAGAACTCTACAGAATATAAAGAAAACTAAGTCTAAACAATATCCAAAACATGAAAAAAAAGAATTATGTCTGTCCTGAAACAAAGGACAAAACCAACATAAAGATGATCCAATGGTTGCCCAGACATGGTGCTCACCCTTGAATCGATATCTGAATCACGAACTAGAGCTGAGGTCTTGTCTCAAATGTTGGAATACACTCTAGACTTAGCAATAGAAGTGTACATGTAGTATCTATACAACAACTAAGTACTGGTAGGTATCATTGGCCGACTATACTCAACACCATACAAATAAGCAAGTGAAATGCAATTCATAGCATTCAAAACACGACTCACAATTAGTTTACAAGAAAGTACAGTCATAACACTTTATCTCAACAGGATAGAGTTATAGAAATAATCCACTACACTTAGATTCCTTCAACAATAGTCATCACAAATATAAGTACAAAGAAATGATGATTGTATGCATGCAAGATGTACATACATACTAGAGTCGGTAGGGATTCTCAGTTATGACCTGCAAGGGACGAACGCTGTCCATGTACCACTGTCAGCATGACACCCATTTCAATAACAATGTTGGCATGACACCCGATCCATATATCACCTAAATACCATCTCCAAACCATATGTTAATGCATGACACAGTCAATAATCACAAGTAATGCCCGAAAGCAAATTACAAACACCCTACTTACATATAAGCACAGAGTCAAGCATGTCTTTACTACAATTAAACCATAACCTACCTCGATTTCTTGCTCAAAAATTATATTACCCTACAGTTTTGTCCTTTCTTGGGATTTTTGCCTGTTCTTGATCTATAAACAATAGATACACAGGTTTTAACACAACAATTCACCCTTCCTAAGCATTAGGAACTCACATTTCTCAAATTACTCAAGAACTTAACCTAGTTCATTATTTTAGGGTTTTCTACCCCTTTAAACTCTTTAAATTCTTCATAATTCAACTAACAATCATGAGTTCTACCATAAAAAGTATTTTCTAACCTACTAAAATTAGTAATACTTGATAAAACATCATTCTCCACCAATTACCACCAGTTCATGACTTAGGGATAAATTTTGAATTCTACCATGTCTATGATTCTACAATCCTAAGAATCTAAAGGACTAATTCTAGTTTGAAGTGTAAAGGAACTTTACTTCAAAGATGGAAAACCCTAAAAGTTCTGAAGAATTGCCTCTACTAAGCCCTTGAATATTTTTTTAGAAAAGTGGGAATAAAAAATGGATTTTTTGATTTTAAAAATAGGAAAACTGCATTTCCACTGCTGCGATGATGCTTTGCTCACTGCAGCGGAGAAACTGGCGTTGCAGTGCACCTAGTCCAAAAGAACTGTCACTACGGTGACACTTTTAGTGCTGTAGAGATGCCACTACAATGTAAATTCTATTGTTGCAAAAACCCCAAACCAGTAGCTCGAGACATGTTCCTAGCTCTGGCCATTTAACAATACACCTCTCAAAATTCTACATTACAAACTGACCCTTTCACGGTAATCACTATAAATGGAGTTATACTAACCCGTACTATACACCAAAAGTTTCTACAACTTCCTAAACTCGTCCTATAACACAAAATAAAATAAAAAATACAAACCAATACCATACTAATTCCCAAATTTCCCAGGACCACCACACACATAAAATATGCCTAAAACTATGCCAGCCTAGAATTTTCAAATTTTGGTCTAAGGGGAAATTAGGCAAAGATTTTACTCTATAATTCAGTGTAATGATGATTTGGGTCATTACATTAGATATCAATTTAACCCTCATTCATTCCCAAAAAATAACTAATAAAAAAAATGATACAACAACAGGGGAAAAATTACCTGAGTTGATGAACAAGTGTTATAGCGCTTACGCATATTTGCCTCTGTCTCCCATGTGGCTTCATTGACTAGACGGTTTCTCCAGTGAACCTTCACTAATGGAATTAATTTGGTCCTCAGCTTCCTCACATCCCTATCCAAGATTGCAATTGGTTCCTCCTCATAAGAGAGCTCCTTATCAAATAATTTTGAATCCTTAAGAATAATGTAGTCTCCATCTCCGTGGTACTTCTTGAGCATGGACATATGAAATAATGGATGTGCCCCTGACAAACTAGGAGATAGAGCCAACCTATATTCCACTGATCCTACTCCATTCAATGCCTCAAAGAGTTTAATGTACCTCAAGACTCAATTTCCCCCTATTTTTGAATCTCATTACACCCTTCATGGGTGACACTTTAAGCAAAACTTTCTCACCTTTCTCAAATTGCACATCCCTTATCTTATGGTTGCATAATCATTTTGTCGACTCTGAGCTGCTAACAACATTTCATGGATGAACCCTACTTTCTCCATAGACTCCTTTCGCATATTGATTCCCCAAGGTCTAACCTAAAAAGCATCAAACCATCCAATCGATTATCTACATCTCCTTCCATACAAAGATTCAAAAGAAGCCATGTGAATGCTGGAGTGGTAACTATTATTGCATGAAAATTCACACAAAGGCAGATATTGGTCCCACTGACCACTAATGTCCATCACACAAGCTTGAAGCATATCTGTAAGTACCAAAATCAAGCATTTGGATTGCCTGTCAGTCTGTGGATAGAAAGTTATACTTAGGTCCAACCTAGTACCCCTTTCTGACTGAAACTTATCCCAAAAGTTGGAGGTAAACTGTGTACCTCTGTTTGACACTACAAAATAGGCACCCCATGAAGTCTCACAATCTCCTTATCATAGATCTTAGCCAACTTCGCTGCATTATAGTCCACTCTTATCGGAATAAAGTGTGCAGACTTGGTCAATCAATTGACGATTACCCATATAGAGTCACACTTACTTAGGGTCTTAGGAAGACCCACGACAAAACCCATTGTTATTCTCTCCCACTTCCATTTCGGAATGGGCATCCTCTGAAAAGTGCCACCAGGTTTCTGATGCTAATACTTAACCTACTGATAGTTTTGACACCTGGTTACAAAATCCACAATGTCTTGCTTCATTCTGTGCCACCAATAATGTTGTCTCAAGTCTCTATACATTTGGGTTGCTCTTGGATGTATAAATTTCTTAGAATTTTGAGCCTCAACAAGGAGTGTTGGAATCAAGTTGCCAACCCGAGGCACACACATATGCCCCCAAATCCTCAACACCCCTTCTTCATCAAGAATGACCTCCTTGGCCTCACCTTGTAACACTTCCTCCCTAAGGTTATTAAACTTCTCACCTTCAAACTGCCTATTCTTAATCTCCTTAAAGAAAGTATACTTATACTCCATATGGGCTAAACTTCTCCCTTGCTAGTCACCTGCAACCTCATACAACATTAGTTAGAGTTTGTACCTCTCTAGACAATAGGCATCTCGACACCTCCAACCATGCAAAACTTCCCATGCTTGCTGGCTTCTACCTCAATACATCTTCCACCATATTGGCCTTGCCCAGATGATACATAATTGAGATGTCATAATCATTGATCAACCCTATCCACCTTCTCTGTCTCAAATTTAGATCTCACTGAGTAAACACATGATGTAAACTAGGATGGTCATTGAACACTTCACACTTCACCCCAGAGAGGTAGTTTCTCCAAATTTTCAAAGTAAAAACCACTGCTGCCAATTCCAAATCATGGGTAGGAGAGTTTTTCTCATACAACTTTAGCTGCCTCAAAGCATAAGAAATTACATTATGACCTTACATAAAAAAAACCTTAACCAGACCGTGAAGCATCACAATACACTATGAAATCCTTACCTTCAATAGGCAAGGCAAGAATATGAGCTGAAGTTAGCAAGGTCTTGAGCTTTTGAAATCTCTCCTAAATATTATCATCCCACACAAAAAGTACCTCCTTCTTAGTTAGGCAAGTCATATGCAAACCAATAGAGGCGAACCCCTTAACAAACCGGCGATAGTATTTGGCCAACCCCACAAAGCTATAAGCCTCCATAACATTGGTCGATCTGGCCCAATTTTTAACAGTTTCCACCTTCTGCGAGTCTACCATAACCCTTCTTTATATACCATATGTCCTAGAAAGGACACTAAAGACAACCAGAATTAACACTTCAAATACTTAGCATAACATTGCTTCTCCTTAAGCAACCGCAATACTGTATGCAAGTGAGTTTCATACTCCTCTTTACTCTTTGAGTAAACTAGGATATCATCAATGAAGACAATAATAAATGTATCCAAAATGGCTTGAATAATCCATTCATCAAGCTCATAAACTAAAGGACATAACAAAGAACTTGTAATGTCCATAACGAGTTCGGAAGGCAGTCTTTGGGATATCCTCAGCTCGAATCTTAAGATGATGGTAATATAACCTCAAATCAATCATTGAGAACACTGAGACTTGCTGCAACTGGTCAAATAGATCATCTATTCTAGGCAAAGGATACTTGTTATGAATAGTTACCCTATTCAACTATCGGCATTCTATGCACATGTACATACTAGCATCCTTGTTTTTCATAAAATGCATAGGAGCACCCCAAGGAAAAACACTCAAATGAATAAAACCTTTTCCCAATAACTCTTGAAACTGGGATTTCAATTCTCTTAACTCTGTCGGTGCCATTCTATAAAGAGGGATAGAGATAGGGCAGGTTCCCGGCTCTAAGTCTATACAGATGTCAAAATCATAGTCAGGTGGCATTCCAGGTAGGTCATTAGGAAATGCCTCTAAGAATTCACACACTATTGAAATCAAATTTATAGGAGGGACTACCAAACTATCATCTCAAAGGTAAGCTAGGAACGCCCTACACTGTCGCTTAACTAACTTTTAGGAATGAATAGCTGACATAATTCTCAAAGGAGTAGGCTTAAGAATACCTTCCTACTCTAACATATCCATCCCGGGCATATCTATAGTGATAGTCTTAGCATAACAATCAAGAATAGCGCGATGAGGAGACAACCAACTCATCCCCAAAATAATATAAAACTCCTCCATATCTAAGATCACTAAGTCTGGAAAAGTTCTATACCCCATACACATCATTGGAAATGCCTGATAAACCTACTCAACACATACAAAACCCCCAATTGGTGTAGACACATATATGGGTGCATCGAGGAATTCACATCTTAAGTCCCAACCCAAGGCAAATTTTGTAGACACATAAGAGAAACTAGATCCGAGGTCAAATAATATAGAATCCATACAATCACAGACAAGAATAGTACTTATGATCACAACTTCAGAAGCTTCAGCTTCAGGATGGTCTAGAACAACATAAAGATAAGCCTTATCACCACCCTGACCACCACCTCTACCAGCCTGTGCGCCACATTAACCAATCTGTCTTCCACCATGGTTGACTTTGTAGCCACCCCTCCCTCATGGTGACTACCATGTGGATGACCCCTACTATGTCCTCCATCACTACTACCTACCGGAACTAAGGCACTAAAGGCTGCCTACTGAGTCAACTATCCTGTAGATATGTAGTTAGGACAAAACCTCTAAAAATGACCCAATCCCCCTCACTCATAGCATCTGATGTCTAAAGTAAGACGGTGAACTAAAGATGCATAAGGCATATACTATGTGTCTGAGAGGGTTGATAACTGACCCCAGATGGTCCCCTTGCAGACACTGGCATAGCTGAATAGAATGGCTAAGAAGAGTAACCCTGAAAACCATTGTCCTTCAAATAAGTATCACTAAACTGACATAATTTCTAGGCATTCTTTTCCTCTGCCTTCACCTCTCCTTGTTTCTTAATCCCTTCCATCTTGTTCACAAACTCGACCATTTCTTGAAAAGTTTTTTCAGACAAATCCACTTGCAGAGCAGCCAATTCAAACCTTTCACAAAATAACTGATCCTCTCCTTCACTAAAGTAATCAACTGAAGTGCATAGCATGAAAAGGAATGAAACTTGGACTCATTGGTCTCCACAAACATATCACCCTGTGGTATGTACGAGGTATATACTTATCAAGTAACACATTCTAAAATAGGGACCAAGTAAGCGGAGGTAAACCAACCCTATACTCATGAAAAGACCTCTACCATTGCTTGGCCTCTACCTGCAATTGAAATGTCATAAACTATACATCATACTTCTCCACAATGCATATCTTATGCAGACGCTCATGATAGTCACTCAAGAACTCAAAAGCATCCTCTAACTCAGTATACTGAAACACTAGAGGTTTTATATTTATAAACTTATAGAATCACCCATGCTCATCATCAGTCATCAGCGATCCCAATATATGTTGGGGAAATAATAGCGTCTCGAAGCCTTTGTCTATTCGAGGTGCTATAGCAGTGGAATGCTACAAGGCTGGAGAAGAAAATACAGGAACTGCTAGAGTAGTATCGGTGCCTGCTAAACCACTCAGAAACCCCAAAACCTGCTGAATCAATTCTCGAACATAGGCACCTAAGTTGCACCATTCAGCATGCGTACCATATTCTATGGAACCACCACTTCTTCCTCCTCAACCATCACTTCCTCATTCTGACCCAAATCTGAAGTATCCTATTATGGGGAAAGGGATGGTAATATCTACCTAGCCAGTCCTCCACCAACCTGGGCTCCACCCTTGATAGGTGCTTCCTCTCGACCTTCCCTTCTCTCTCTGCCCCTAACTCAAGGCCTGCCCCAACCTTCAGCCTCAGCGGTCGAAATTGGTGTTGCTGCTGTGGCTGCTACCACTTTGGCTGAATGAGTGTTCACAATCTGCAAAGCAATAATAAAGGAGGTTAGACCAACTTGGATCACCGAATACCAATTGGAATCAAGTACTAGCACAAAAGGAAGAAAAAAGTGATAATTATTTCCCATTGCTCTATAGCCTCTCCAAGAAAAGTACAATCGTCTCCATACCATTTTGTTAGACTCTACTAGAACCATTCTTGTACGATGAGATTGATGAACCTAGACCTCTGATACCATATTTTTCACGACCCAACTAGTCATAATTGGCACCCACCCTAGATCTACGGTGGGAGAATTATCTTACCCAACCCTTGAACTAACTATCTAGAATTTGCCTAAACCATTTTCATTAATTCACTACTATTTAACTTACTAAACATGATCTTAATCAATATCAATTCATTACGAACTCTTTCAATATCCAAAAACAATAGAGTGTGGAAGTATCTCTAATTATTACAACCCCCGGGACCCAAAAGTCACCGTACAAGAACTCTAAAGAATTTAAAGAAAACTAAGTCTAATTAATATCTAGAAAATGAAAAAAGGAATGTCTCTGTCCCAAAGCAAAGGATAAAACCAACATAAAGATGCTCCAATGGTTGCTCGCACATGGTGCTCACCCTTGAATCTATGTCTGAATCATGAACTAGAGCTGAGGTCTTGTCTCAAATATTGGAACACACTCTGGACTCATCAATAGAAGATTACAGGTAGTATCTATGCAATAACTAAGTACTAATAGGTATTATTGGCCGACTATACTCAACATCATACAAATAAGCCAATGAAATGCAATTCATAGCAGTCAAAACACAACTCACAATTAGTTGACAAGCAAGTACAATCATAACATTTCATCTCAACAGGATACATGTATACAAGTAATCAACAACACTTAGACATATTCCTTCAATAATAGTCATCACAAATATAAGTGCAATGAAATAATGATTGCATGCATGCAAGATGTACACACATAGTACAATCAGCAGAGACTCTTAGTTATAACCTTCAGGGGATGAGCTTTGTCCATGTACAAGTGTCAGTGTGACACCCATTCTAATAACAGTGTCAGCTTGACACCCAATCCATAGATCACCTTAATACCATCTCCAAACAATATGTTCAATGCATGATTCAATCAATAATCACAATTAATGCCCAAAAAAAATTACAAACACCCAACTTACATATACGCACAGAGTCAAGCATATTTTTACCATAATTAAACCATAACCTACCTTGATTCCTTACTAAAAAACTATATTACACCACAGTCTTGCCCTTTCTTGCAATTTCTTCCCGTTCTTGATCTATAAACAATAGATACATAGGTTTTAACACAATAATTCACCCTTCCTAAGCATTAGGAAATCACATGTATAAAGTTACTCAATAACTTAACCTAGTTCATCACTTTAGGATTTTCTACCCTCTACTCTTTGAATTCTTCATTATTCAACTAACAATCATGAGTTTTACCGTATGAAGTATTTTCTAACCTCCTAGAATTAGTAATACTTAATAAATATCATTCCCTACCGATTCCTACCAGTTCATAACTTAGGGCTAAATTCCTAATTCCACCATGACTATGATTCTTACAATCCTAAGAATCTAAACAGTATTTCCAGTTTGAAGTGTAATGGAACATTACATCAAAGATGGAAGACCCTAAAAGTTGTGAAGATTAGCCTCTTCTATGCCCTTGAATAGTTTTTAGAAAAGTGGGAATAAAAAATGAGTTTTCTGATTTTAAAAACTGGAAAACTATATTTTCGCCACTGCGATGATGCTTCGGTCGCTGCAACATAGGATCCTCCACTACAGCAGCACCTAGGCCAAAAGGATTGTCTCTACAGTGACACTTTTGTTACTGTAGAGGTATTTCTGTCACTGCAGCACCCCAAACCAGTAGCTTGAGACTTGGTCCTAGATCTGGCCATTTTAGAACACACCTCTAAAAAGTCGATGTTACAAACTGACCTTTTCATGGTAATCACTATAACTAGAGTTCTACTAACCTATTCTACTCACCTGAAGTTTTACAACTTCCTAAACTTGTCCTTTAATATAAAATAAAATAAAAAATACAAACCAACACTCCACTAATTCCCAAATTTCCTTAGATCACCACACACTTATAATATGCCTGAAATTAGGCTATCCCAGAATTTTGAAATTTTGGTTTAAGGATAAACTAGGTGATGGTCTAAGGAGCAACTAGGTAAAGGTTTTACTCTCTAATTCAGTGGAATAATGATTTGGGTCATTACATGAATGGTGTCACAGGTGCTTAATCTCAATTGACATTTTGGATGATATGACTTGCCTTAGACCTGCGTGTACTCAAAATTTAGAAAGCAGATGGAAGGATTTCATAATTTGTAACACCCCTGTATTCGAATCAGCTAACAAACCTTGAATCCAAAAAAATTCTGCAACTGTTGGACACCACGGGCAGCTACCATGGGCGTCGGAGCTCTGACAGGGCGTGAGGTGCACCATGTGAAGCATCCAGTGGCTCTTGGACATAGTTCCTCCAAAACCAACAAGTGGTAACGACAGGCGTGCAACAACCCATGGGAACCTTCCATCAGAATGTTCCAGTGATTTCATCCCCAGTTCCCCCCGATCTTCCTTTCTCCGACGGGCGTCACCACAGTCGTCATGGATGCGACAGCCGATGGGACCACATCGTCAGAACCCTACAGTGCCCCAAAATTTTAGACCTTCCCTTAGATGCCTTGGTCATTGGGCCATCGTGGGCATGACGCCCATCGGGCAGCTCGTGAGGCGATAATTTTTGTAGTTTTTTATTTTTAAGTCAGGGGTAAATTGGTCCTTTTCCCTATTCTTTAACTCTTAAGTGAGGTTGTTTTGATCATTTTTAGTAGGGTTTTATCCCTTAATGGCCTAAGATCTTCCCATTCTAAGTCATTATTCCAAAAGAATAAAGAGTTCCTCTTCTCCAAGTCTCAAGCTCCAAGCAAGAATCTCCAAGTTCAAGCCTCTATTTCTTTTCATCTTAAGATCAAGCTAGCTTCAATAAGGTATGTGGGTATTCAAAAAGGGACTCCCTCCACCCTTATGCCCAAAACCCATGATTTTTACTTTGATTTATGAATTTATGAAATTAGAGTTCTTATCCAATTTAGGGAAAACTTATGGGTTCAGTTTTAAAGCTTCAATTCATGGTTTCTCATTGCTTATCTATGTTTTATTTATGGTTTCCTAATTGATTTCAAAAGCCCATGCATTAAGGATGATTTCTAGCATGATTCCATTAAATTGCATGATTTCAAGTGAAAATTGGCATGTTTAGTTAACATGGCCTTATGTATTTATGAAAATGCATGCCTAATTCTTCAAGTTATGAATTTAGAAAGAAAAATATGTTTTGAATTATGGCTATGCTAAGTTTTAAGGATTTTGAAGCATGAATCGCACGACATCAGATATGACCCTATGTTTTATAAAAAGGTTGGGCATCTAGATATGTATACCTAAGCTATGTGAATTGCATGGTATCAGATATACCCTTATGCTTTTCAAACAGATTTGGCATCAGATATGCAACAAGTATATTTTAAGCTATATATATATTTTAAGAGTAGTATTTAGCACCAAGTGATGAGGGTTTGACTATCCAAGTCTAAAACTACGTTGCCAGAGTAGGTTATGAATCACCCTATGGGCTAATGAAAGTGGTTCCACATTTGATCATGGTGTCTTATGCTTTAGTGGGCATTAGGGAAACCTAGCCAACTAGGGTTATATCGTTGGATTATGGTATCCTGTTTCCTGGCAGGGTTCATGATAGCTTTGCTAACTAGGGTTATATAGTTAGATTCCATGTAGCTCACTTGGTCTATTATCGGTTATAAGAAACTCATGCATGAATGTTTTAAGTCTTATGATATGTTATCTTTATCTTATGCTTAAATTATGATATTTCTTATGACTTCTCTTTTATGCATGATCTTAGTTTCTACTATATTTTAAGCACGTTTTAAGTATGTTTTACCATGATTATGCATATCTCACATACTCAGTACATCCTTTGCGTTGCATCCTCTTGATGATGTAGACTCAGGTTCCCTCCCTCAGGCATGTGGCTAGAGACCGCATCCCATTCTAGACAGTGTCGGTGAGTCCTCATTGTTTGAGGGCTAGTTATAATCCTAGTTATTTTATGGTTGTGATGTCCTAGAAAATCCTTATGTCATGTATAGAGTCTTTTCATACATAGACAGTATTCGAGTCTCCCTTTTTTGGAATATGTTTCATCTTGACTTTGTCATTTTTATGGATTGGGTTGCCTAGTATTCTATTTATACTTCCTCTATATTTTCTTATGATTATCTGAGTTATGCTATGACCAAGGGTTAACTTAGGGCACTTGCGGTCCCATGTCCCTTGTTACATCTACGGGAAGTAGCCTCGAGGTGTGAAAAAATGTGGTATCAGAGCTTCATGTTTAAGAGTCCCAGGGTGTCTGAAAGCCGCATCGAGTAAAGTATCTTTCATGTATGTGAAGCGCACCAGACTTATGAGAGAGAAGCTATGAGGTGTCTTAGGAAAAACTTCACTTCTTTCTTGATCAATATCGTGCGATAGAGTTTAACTCTATTAATCCTCTAAGACATTCTTATGCATTTTAGATTATGCCTCCTCGCTGTGCCATGCCTCGCCAAGCCGCTCAAAATATTGAACTTTTGATTCCAGACCCCGAGGTCACAAATGCAAATTTCAAAAATGCCATCCATATGCTAGCTCAGACTATGGCTGCTCATGCCAATAAGTAGGCTCCTATCCCCATCCACCCTTAAGGTGGAATAGTTGCCCGAGTTAGAGATTTTATTTGCATAAACCTGCCTGAGTTCTGGGGTTTGAAAGTTGGCGAGGATCCACAAATTTTCTTGGATGAGGTAAAGAAGATCTTTGGTATGATGCAAGTGGATGGTGTTGATTGTATTGAGCTAGCTTCTTATCAACTCAAGGACGTGGATCATATTTGGTTCACTCAATGGAAAGATGCTAGGGCTAGGGATGTTGTCCCTATGACTTGGGAATGTTTTGAGAGGACTTTTTTTGACTGGTTCTTTCGGGGTGAGTTGAGGAAATCTAAGGTCAAAGAGTTCATGAATTTGAGGCAAGGTTCTACATCAGTTCAGGAGTACGGGTTGAAGTTTACCCAGCTTTCTAGGTATGCTCCTTCCATGGTGGCTGACCCATGGGATAAGATCAGTAAGTATGTTTACAAAGTGTCAGACTTGGTAAAAAATGAGTGTAGGTCCATGATGCTTTTGGGTGACATGGATATTTTTTGACTTATGACTCATGCCCAATAGATCGAGGGAGACAAGTTAAGGGAGATGGAAAGGGAGAACAAGAGGGTTAGATCAGAGATTTCAAGTTTTGTCCATTAGAGGTCCGGAGGCAAACATCGCTTCTCATTTTAGAATAAATCATTAGGGCTCTTTCATTCTTCAGCTAATGTTCCTACCCAATCCCCCAGGACTCGTCATGATCAGACTGGCAAAGGATTGGTTCCTATTTGCAGGGAAGTGTTGCTAAGGGGCCTTTCTACCTTATTTGCGCTAAGTGTGGGAAGAACCATCTGGGTGAGTGTCTAGCTAGTTCAGGTGGTTGCTTCGGGTAAGGTTAGGGTGGACATCGAATAAAGTATTACCCTTCAAGCAGGAAGGGACAGGGAGGTGGTAGGACACAGTCTTCCCTAGCAGCATTAGGAGGTTGACCAGCCCAGTAAGGCACTTCTTCTTGTTCTAGTGGTTAGCGCCAGAATTGCCTTTATGCCATGTCCTCTCCCCAGGACTAGGAGAGTTCACCGGATGTTGTTACTGGTATGTTGAATGTCTTCTCTCTCGATGTGTATACTTTATTGGTTCCGGGTTCCTCCTTGTCTTTTGTGACCCCTTATGTTGCTTGCAGTTTTGAGATTAGTCTTGAACAACTCTTATATCCCTTTTGTATTTCTACTCCTGTTGGTGAGTCAGTCCTAGCCAAAAGAATCTATCGAAATTGCCCTATCTCAATCCTTCATAGAGTCACTGCAGTGGATCTAGTATAGTTGAAGATGACTGATTTTGATGTTATTCTTAGTATAGATTGGTTGTATGCATGTTATGCCTCGGTTGATTGTCGTACTCTAGTTGTTAGTTTCAAGTTTTCGAATAAACCTGTCCTTGAGTGGGTTATGGACACAGAGTCCAAAACCCCATCTTGAAGGGTCATTTCATATCTTATCTCAAGGCTAGGAAGATGATTTCTAAGGGTTATGTCTATCATATTGTTTAGGTTATGGACATAGAGTCCAAAACCTCATCTCTCCAATTAGTTCCTGTTGTGAGTGAGTTTCCAAAAGTGTTTCCCGAGGATTTTCTCGGAGTCCCTCCTGAGCGTGAGATCGACTTTAGAATAGATATTAATCCAGATAAGCATCCTATCTCCATTCCTCCATATAGAATGGCTCTAGTCGAACTTAAGGAATTGAAGGACCAGTTGAAAGACCTCCTTGATAAGGGTTTTATTCAACCCAGTATCTCTCCATGGGGTGATCTAGTATTATTCATGCGAAAGAAAGATGGTTCTCTAAGAATGTGTATTGACTACCGTCAGTTGAACAAGGTCACAATCAAGAATAAGTATCCCATTCTTAGGATTGATGACTTGTTCGATCATCTTCTGGGTGTAAGTTACTTCTCCAAGATCAACCTTAGATCCGGTTATCATCAGCTCCGAGTTCGAGAGTGTGACATTTCAAAGATAGCCTTTAAAACTCGGTATAGTCATTATGAATTTTAGGTTATGTCTTTTGGACTAACGAATGCTCCTACAACCTTTATGAATTTGATGAACCGCGTGATCAAACAGTATTTGGATATGTTTATGATTGTGTTCATTGATGATATTCTTATCTATTCTCGGATTAAGGAGAAGAATGCAGACCATTTGAGAGTGGTGTTGAAAACTCTCAAGGACTTGCAATTATTTTCTAAGTTTAGCAAGTATGAGTTTTGGATGCAGTCTTTTGCTTTTCTGGGTCATGTTGTTTCTAAAGATGGTATTCGAATTGATTCTCAAAAGACTGAGGCAGTGAAGAACTGGCCTAGACCCACTTCCCCCACTGATATTAGAAGCTTTTTGGGTTTGGCTAGTTACTACAAGAGATTGGTGGAAGGATTTTCTTCCATTGCTTCCCCATTAACTTGGTTGACTCAGAAGAAGTAAAAATTTCAGTGATCTAATCTATGTGAGAAGAAGTTTTAGTAATTGAATACTAGATTTACCACAGATCTAATGTTGGCTCTACCCGAGGGCCTAGCTGATTTTGTCATGTATTGTGATACTTCTAGGATTGGTTTGGATTGTGTGTTGACGCAGCGTGTCAAAGTGATTGCTCATGCTTCTATACAACTCAAGGTTCATGAGAAAAATTACCCTAATCATGATCTTGAGTTGTCATCCGTGGTCTTTGATTTAAAGATTTGGAGACACTACTTGTGTCACGCTCACATGGATCTATTCACCAATCATGAGAGTCTTCAGCATGCATTCACTCAAAAGGAATTGAATCTTCGTCAAAGGAGATGGCTTGATCTTCTTAAGGATTATGATATGAGTGTGCCTTACCACTCGAGTAAAGCCAATGTTGTGGCGGATGTACTTAGTAGATTATCCATGGGTAGTGTGTCTTCAGTTGATGACAGAAAGAAAGAATTGGCCGAGGATGTACATCGACTTGCTCGATTGGGAGTTTGCCTTATGGATTTGATAGAAGGTGGTGTTATTATTCAAAATGGTTCTGAATCATCTTTGGTAGCTGAAGTGAAAGAGAAGCAAGACAGTGATCCTATTTTGCACCAGATGAAGGGTGCAGTCAATCAGCAAAAGGTAGAGGTTTTCTCCCAAGGGGATGGTGGTATGATTCGATATCAGGGTCGATTGTGTGTTCCTCACATAGATGGGTTGAGACAGTGGATTTGGATAAAGGCTCAGAGATCCAGGTATTCTGTTCACCCCAATTCCACCAAGATGTACCGTGATCTATGGGAAGTCTATTAGTGGAATGGTATGAAGTGGGATATAGCAGGTTTTGTGGCTAAGTGTCCCAACTGTCAACAAGTGAAGGTAGAGCATCAACGACCGGGTGGTATGACTCAGGATATTGATCTTTCTACTTAGAAGTGAGAAGCAATCAATATGGATTTCATTACTGGTCTGCCTCATACTCGTAGGCAACATGATTTGATTTGGGTAATTATTGACAGGATGACTAAGTCATCCCACTTCTTGGCTGTCAAGACTATTGATTCAGCAGATGATTATGCTAGACTCTACATTCATGAGATAGTCAGATTGCATGGTGTCCTGTTGTCTATCATTTCAGATAGGGGTACTTAGTTTACTGCCCAATTATGTAAGTCATTTCAGAGAGGTCTTGGTACTCAGGTTAAGCTTAGCATAACTTTTCACCCACAGACGGATGGACAGGCAGAGCGTACTATTCAGACTTTGGAGGATATGTTGAGATCTTGTGTGATTGATTTCAAAGGTAATTGGGATGATCACTTACCTTTTATCAAGTTTGCCTATGACAAAAACTTTCATTCTAGCATCTAGATGGCTCTTTATCAGGCACTTTATGGGTGGAGGTGTAGATCTCCTATTGTTTGGTTTGAGGTAGGTGAGGCACCTTTGATTGGTATAGATTCGGTTCTTAAGACTATGGAGAAGGTTAAAATCATTAGAGAGAGGTTGAAGACCACTCAGAGTCGACAGAAATCATAGCAGATATGAGGAAAAGAGAGTTGGAGTTTGAGGTTGATGATTGGGTATTTTTAAAGGTGTCACCCATGAAGGGTGTGATAAGATATGGCAAGAAAGGGAAGCTTATGTCCTGCTATGTAGGTCCTTATCAGATTCTGAGGATATTTGGTAGTGTTGCTTATGAGTTAGATTTGCCATCAGATCTAGAAAAGGTTCATCTGGTTTTCCATGTTTCTTTGTTGAAGAAGTGTGTTGGTGATCCGACCTTGGTTGTTCCTTTGGAGGATATGGGTTTAAAGGACAACCTTACTTATGAGAAAGTTCCCATGGAGATTCGTTATCATCAGATTCAGAGGTTGAGAAACAAAGAAGTCTCTTTGGTAAAGGTCCTTTGGAGAAATCAGCTAGTCGAGGGAGCTACTTGGGAAGCAGAAGCAACTATGAAGGCCAATTACCCTCATCTCTTTCCTTCCGACTCAGTTTCAGCTTGAGGTATTAGTTTTTTCCTTAGTATGTCCCTCAAATTCTATTCTATCAATCTCTCTCATAATCCTAACATGCATCCTTGTTTTCCAAAGATAGTTCTATCATGTTTTAAGTTGAAAACCTTAGTTTTCATGTTATCCTTGAGTTTTTATGTTTTGTTTTTTGGTTGGGCTATTTTCTCTCCAGATTTTCTTTCTTAGCCTCTATTCAAGGATGAATGTTCCAAAGAGGGAGATATTGTAACACCCAGGTATTTGAATCAGCTAACAAACCTTGAATCTAGAAACTTTCCGCAACTGTTGGACACCACAAGCAGCTGCTAAGGCGTCGGAGCTCCGACGGTCCGTAGGGTGCACCGTAGGAAGCATCAAGTGGCTCTTGGCCATAGTTCCTCCCATTCTAATGGGCGGTCACAATGGGCTTCACGGATGTGACGGCTCGTGGGAACCTGCCATCAGAATGCTCCAGTGATTTACCCCTTGTCTACCTTTCTTTAATGGGTGTCACTATGGGCATCATGGCTGCGATGGCCCATGGAACCACATCGTCAGAACCCTCTAGCACCCTAGAATTTTAGACCTTCCTTCAGAAGCCTTGGCTAATGGGGCATCGTGGGCATGACACCCGTCAGGCAGCCCGTGAGGTGATAATTTTTGCAGCTTTCTATTTTTAAGTCAGGGGTAAATTGGTCTTTCTCCTTATTCTTTAACTCCTAAGTGAGGTTATTTTGACCATTTTTAGTAGTGTTTAATCCCCTAATGTCCTAAACTCTTCTCATTTTAAGCCATTCTATTCCAAAAGAAGAACGAGTTCCTCTTTTCCAAGTCTCAAGCTCCAAGCAAGAAGCTCCAAGTTCAAGCCTCTATTTCTTTTCATCATAAGATCAAGCTAGCTTCAATAAGGTATGTGGGTATTCAATAAGGGATTCACTTCACCCTTATTCCCTAAACCCATGATTTTTACTTTGATTTATGAATTTGTGAAATTAGAGTTCTTATCCAATTTAGGGAAATCTTATGGGTTCAGTTTTAAAGCTTCTATTCATGGTTTCTCATTGCTTATCTATGTTTTATTTACGGTTTCTTAATTGATTTCAAAAGCCCATGTATTAAGGATGATTTCTAGCACAATTCTATTAAATTGCATGATTTCAAGTGAAAATTGGCATGTTTAGTTAACATGGCCTTATGTATTTATGAAAATGCATGCCTAATTCTTCAAGTTATGAATTTAGAAAGAAAAATATGTTTTGAATTATGGATATGCTAAGTTTTAAGGATTTTGAAGCATGAATTGCACAACATCAGATATGTCCCTATGTTTTATGAAAAGGTTGGGCATCTAGATATGTCTACCTAAGCTATGTGAATTGCATAGTATCAATTATACCCTTATACTTTTCAAATAGATTTGGCATCAGATATACCACAAGTATATTATGAGCTATATGTATATTTTGGGAGTAGTATTTAGCAGCAAGCGATGAGGGTTCGATTACCCAAGTCCAAAACTACATTGCCAGCGTAGCTTATGAATCGCCTTATGGGCTTATGAAAGTGGTTCCATATTTGATCATGGTGTCCTATGCTTTAGCGGGCATTAGGGCAGCTTTGCCAACTAGGTTTATATAGTTGGATTATGGTGTCCCGTTCCTTAAGAGGGTTCGGGACAGCTTTGCTAACAAGGGTTATATAGTAGATTCCATGTAGCTCGCATGGTCTATTGTCGGTTATAAGAAACTCCTGTATGAATGTTTTAAGTCTTATGCTATGTTATCTTTTATCTTATGCTTAAATTATGATATTTCTTATAACTTCTCTTTTATGCATGATCTAAGTTTCTACTATGTTTTAAGCACGTTTTAAGTCTTTTAACATGATTATGCATATCTCACATACTTGGTACATCATTTGAGTTGCATCCTCTTGATGATGGAGACTCGGGTTCCCTCCCTCAGGTACGTGGCTAGAGACCGCAAGCCATTCCAGACAGTGTCGGTGAGTCCTCATTGTTCGAGGGCTAGTTATGATCCTAGTTGTTTTATGGTTGTGGCTTTCGTACTTCAAGTTAGCTGGGGTATTGTCCTAGCAACTCCTTATGTCATGTGTAGAGGCTTTTCAGACATAGACAATATTTGAGTATCCCTTTTTTTGGATTATGTTTCATCTTGACTTTGTCATTTATGTATTGGGTTGCCTAGTTTTATATTTATGATTTCACTATATTTTTTTATGATTATCTGAGTTATGTTATGACCAAGGGTTAACTTGGGGCACTTGCTGCCCCAGGTCCCATGTTACGTCTACGGGGTAGCCTCGGGGCATGACATAATGGCAAAAGAAATTTGAGAAGGTGTGATTGTTGTGGAGATCTCTACCACCTGGATCACCCTTCTAATGTAAATTGAGAAAGCCAGACCCATCGTGCGATGACTTTAAGTTAAGCACTAATTGGAAGGTATCCCAATCTTTACTGCTTTAGTTCATTTTTAGATTTTATTACTATTTTGGTTGTTGTTTTTGTTTTTGTTTTCTTTTTAGGGAGCATGAGCATAAAGGAAAATTGTTGTAACACCCCAGAAACATATCCAACTATCTAATTAAAAACCTCAGAAAAATTCATGTTCCAGGAACTACGGGTCCAAACCACGGATCTGTCCTGTCCACTCATGCAACTCAGATTAGAGGAGTTACAGGTCCCTATGTAATGATGACTGGGTCCGATGACTCGTCATCCATACGACGACCCATCTTCTTGAGTCATGGTTTGACCAAGGGTCAACTGTATTCCCAACAATGACTAATCCAAATGATAATCCATTATTTGTTCTATGGGTCCGTCTTGTTGACCAATAGAAATGTTCCTGCAGACTGTTTAGAAGACCAGGTTTCACGAGTTGGAACCATGAGTCGTGGTTCAAATGATGATCCGTGGAATCAAACCATAGAATCTGAGGCCGACCAAACTTCCTGATTTTTCTAAGATGTCCCAGGGGTATTTTGGTCTTTTCCCACCCTTTTAACTACTAAGTGAGGTCGTTTTGACTATTTCAAGTAGGGTTTTCACCGTTATTACCCTAAGTTCCTCCTAAATCATTCATTCACCTCCTAAAAGAAGAAAGTGCTTCCTCAAGTTTCAAGTCTCCAAGCTCCAAGTCAAGCCTCCTAAGTCTTCTCCATTGAAGTGGGTTATCTTCACCCAAGGTGTGTGGGTAATCAACAATGGGTTCCTTTCACCCTTGTGCCCAAAACCCCTAATTCAAATTTAGTTTGATGATCTTCAAATTAGGGTTCTTATCTAATTCTTATGGATTTTGCCAAATATGATCTTCTCATGATTTGATTATGAAATTACTATTTAATTGCATGATTTTACATGGGTTTTTACATGCTAACTGTTATGTCATGAATTGAAGTTTAACCATGGAAATTTCTACATGCATGAAGTTGATTTAAGCAAATTGGATTTTGATAGCATGTTCCTTGTAGATTTTCACGCCTGTGCATGCTTTGTTCCTATGTTCTATGAAAGTATATGTTTTTTGAAATTGAACTAGGGCCATGCAAATTTTACCAGTCATGAATTATGCAAGTCTTTCCATGTTATAAAGTATTATGCAAGACAAGACACTCGATGTTCCATCAATGCTCATGAGTCATTTTCTAAACTAAAACTCATGAGTAGTATGACGATCCAGGTTATGAACAAGTATGAACAAGTTATGAACAACTTGGCATCAGATATGTCATATGTATGTGAGCACATGTTATACGTTTTGGGAGTATTATTTAGCACCGAGTTAGACCGGGTGAGAGTACCTATGGTCCCAGAACTATGTGCCCCCGTAGGTTCTAAGTCCCCTCTGTTGAGCATCCGATTTAGTGATCACGCCACATGTCATGCCTCTATACCCTAGCAAGGTATATTTGGTCCTTTTGATGGGGAGGATACATCAGACTCCATGTAGCTCATCATGGTTTTTGTCAGTTAAAATAAACTCCCACGTGTTTATTTTCAAGCTATGAAGTTATATGATTCTATACTATGAAACTTAAGCTTTATTTCATGTTTTATGTCTTATACCTTGGTATTTATTCATGTTTCTTCTTTACGTAACAAGTTCAATTTAAGCATGTCTTTAAACTGCTTTTATCGTGATTCATGCATCGCTCATATACTTGGTACATCTTATAGTACTGACGCATATCTTGCGCTGCATCCTTTGATGATGCAGATTCAGGTGTTCCTTTCCAGACATGTGGCTAGAGCTTCCAGGCCACTTTTCTACCAGCAGTTGGTGAGTCCTCTTAGTTCGAGGACTAGATATGTTTTAGTTATGTTGATTTCTTATTTCCGTACTTTGATTTAGCTAGGGTCTTGTTCTAGCAACTCATTATGTTATGATTAGAGGCTTTTAGACATAGACCGTATGTAACCCTTCGTAGGTGTCATATCTCTTTTGACTCGACCATCTATCTTATGCTATTTTGTCTCTATCTTTGATGCTTCCGCTATGTTTTCTTTATGTTTGCTTGAGAATGCTATGACCAAGGGTTAGCTTGGGATCCTTGTGGTCTTAAGTCTCGTGTTATGTCTAGAGGGTAACCTCGGGGCATGACAAACTTGGTATTAGAGCCTCAGGTTCAAGAGTCCTAGGATGTCTGAAAGCCGTATCGGGTAGAATCTTTTTCTTGTGCGTGAAGTGCGCCACACATATGAGAGGTAAGCTATGAGATGTCATAGAAAACTTCACATCTTTCATGATCATGTCGTGCGATAGAGCTTAACTCTTATGTTCCTCTAATCCCCATCTTGTACGTTTTAGATTATGCCTTCTCGACGTGCTATGCCTCTCCGAGCTAGTCAGAATATTGTTCCTCCCATTCCGATTCTTAATGTCACGAATGAGGAGTTCAGGAACACAACCCATTTTCCAGCCCAGACTTTGGCCACTCAGGCCAATCAACTGGCTCCTGCCCCAGTCCACCCTCAACGTGGGGTAGCGGCCTAAGTTCATGACTTTGTACGAATGAACCCACCTGAATTTTGGGGTTCAATAGTGAGTGAGGACCCGCTCAACTTTATTGATGAAGTGAAGAAGATCTTTGAAGTTATGAAAGTGGTTGGGGTTGATTGTGTTGAACTTGCATCCTATCAACTCAAGGATGTGGCTAGTATTTGGTTCATGCAATAGAAGGAGACTAGGGTGAGGGACGCGATCACCATGACTTGGGAGTGTTTTGAGAGGGACTTCCTTGATAGGTTCTTTCCCTGAGAGTTGAGGCAAGCAAAGGTGGAGGAATTTTTGAACTTGAGACAAGGTTCGATGTCAGTGCAAGAGTAAAGTCTGAAGTTCACTCAGTTGTTTAGATATGCTCCCTCCATGGTAGTAGACTCGCATGATCAAATGAGCAAGTTTATATATGGGGTTTCTGATGTGGTGAATAAAGAGTGTAGGTATTATTTGTTGTTGAGTGATATGAACATTTCCCGACACATGAATCATGCCCAACATATTGAGGGTGACAATCTTAGGGAGATGGTAAGGGAGAACAAGAGGGTTAGATCCGAGGGATCAGGTTTTGGTCATCACAGGTCCGGAGGTGGACATCTCTCTTCTTTCCAGAAGAAGTCATCAGGATCTGTTGATTCTTCTGCTAGTGCTCCTACCTAGGCCCAGAGGCCTCGTCATGATCAGGATGGTAGGGGATCTTGTTCTTATTCCCAGTCTTAGGGAAGTGTTGCTAAGGGGCCTTCTTTTCCTATTTGTACTAGGTGTGGGAAGAATCACCCCGGTAAGTGCTTGGACGGTAAAGAGGGTTGCTTTGGTTGTGGTAAACCTGGACATCATAACAAAGATTTCCCTTCAGCTAGAAAGGGGCAGGGAGGTAGGACTCAGTCTACCCCAACAACTTCAAGAGGTAGACCAGCCTAGTAGGGCACAACTTCTAGTTCTGGTGGGCAGCGCCAGAACCGCCTTTATGCTATCTCCTCTCGTCAGGATCAGGAGGGTTCCCCAGATTTTGTTACTGGTATGTTAAAAGTCTTCTCTTTCGATGTTTATGCTTTATTGGACCTCGGTGCCTCCTTATCTTTTGTAACCCTTTATATAGCATAAAAATTTGAAGTATGTCCTAAATTGCTTTTAGAACCCTTTTGTGTTTCCACTCCTGTTGGTGAGTCAGTCTTAGCCAAAAGAATCTACCAAAGTTTCCCCATGTCAGTCCTCCATAGAGTCACTTTAGCGGATCTAGTAGAGTTGGAGATGACTGATTTCAATATCATTCTTACCATGGATTGACTGTATGCTTGTTATGCCTTGGTTGACTATCGTACTCATGTTGTTAGTTTCAAGTTCCCTAATGAACCCGTCCTAGATTGGCAAGGTAGCCCCTCTTCTTCTAAAGGTCGCTTCATATCCTATCTTAATGCTAAGAAGATGATTTCTAAAGGCTATGTCTATCATATAGTTTAGGTTATGGACACGTAGTATGAGACCCCATTTATTCAGTCTGTCCCTGTTGTGAATGAATTCCCAGAAGTGTTTCCTGATGACTTGCTCGGAGTCCCTCCCGAGCGGGAAATTGACTTTGGGATAGATCTTCTTCTGGATACGAATCCTATATCTATTCCTCCTTATAGAATGGCTCCCACAGAACTCAAAGAGTTGAAAGATCAGTTGAAGGATCTTCTTCATAAAGGTTTCATCAGGCCTAGCATTTCTTCATGGGGTGCCCCAGTGTTGTTTGCTTAAAAGAAAGATGGCTCTCTTAGAATGTGTATTGACTACCGTCAGTTGAACAAGGTCACAATCAAGAATAAGTATCTCATTCCTAGGATTGATGACTTGTTTGATTAGCTTAAGGGTGCTAGTTTCTTCTCCAAGATCGATCTTAGATTTGGTTATCATCAGCTTTATGTTAGAGAGTGTGATATACCGAAGACAGCCTTCAGGACTCGGTATGGTCATTATGAATTTGTTGTGATGTATTTTGGTCTAACAAATGCTCCTGCAACTTTTATGGATTTGATGAATTGTATTTGGATATGTTTGTGATTATTTTCATTGATGATATCCTCATATTCTCTCGGAGTGAGGAGGAGCATGCGGATCACTTGAGGGTTGTGTTGCAAACCCTCAAGGATAGACAATTTTTTTCTAAGTTTAGCAAGTGTGTGTTTTGGATGCAGTTTGTTGCTTTGCTAAGTCATATTGTGACTAAAGATGGTATTCGGGTTGATTCTCAAAAGATAGAGGCAGTAAAGAACTAGCCTAGACCTACTTCTCTGTCAGATATTAGGAGCTTTTTGGGTTTGGCTGGTTACTACAGGAGGTTTATGGAAGGATTTTCTTCCATTGCTTCCCCTTTGACCCGATTGACTCAGAAGAAGGTAAAATTTTAGTGGTCTGACTTGTATGAGAAGAACTTTCAGGAATTGAAGACTAGACTGACCACAGCTTCAGTGTTAGCTCTACCCGAAGGCTTGAATGATTTTGTGGTGTATTGTGATGCTTCTAGGATTGGTTTGGGTTGTGTTTTGATGCAACGTGGTAAGGTGCTTTCTTATGCTTTGAGACAGCTTAAGACTCATGAGAAGAACTATCCTACTCATGTTCTTGAGTTGGCAGTCGTCTTTTCTTTGAAGATTTGGAGAAATTACTTGTATGGTATGCATGTGGATGTGTTTACCGGTCATAAGAGTCTACAGTAAGTGTTCACTCAGAAGGAGTTGAATTTGCGACAAATGAGATGACTCAAGCTCCTTAAGGATTATGATATGAGTGTGCTTTACCATCCGGGTAAGGCCAATGTCGTGGCGGATGCCTTGAGTAGATTGTCCATGGGAAGTGTGTCTTACGTTGATGATGGGAAAAAGGAATTGGTTAAGCAAGTTCATAGGCTAGCTCAGTTAGGAGTTTGCCTGATGGATTCGACAGAAGGTGGTTTGATTGTACAAAATGGTGTTGAATCATCTTTGGTAGTTGAGGTGAAGGCAAAGCAAGACAAGGATCCTATTGTACTTCAGTTTAAGGGTGCGGTTCATCAGCAGCGGGTGTAGGTTTTCTCCCAAGGGGGAGATGGTGTGCTTCATTATCAGGGTCGCTTATGTGTGCCAGATGTAGATAGATTGAGATAGCAGATTCTGACTGAAGCTCACAGTTCTAGATATTCCATTCATCCGGGTGCTACTAAGATATACCATGATCTAGGGGAAGTCTTTTAGTGGAATGGTATGAAGAGGGACATAGCCGTGTTTGTGGCTAGGTGTCCCAACTGTCAACATGTAAAGGTGGAGCATCAAAGGCCAGGTGGCATGATTCAGGAATATGAACTTCCCACTTGGAAATGAGAAGCAATTAATATGGACTTTATTAGTAGATTGCCTCGTACACGAAGGCAACATGATTCCATTTGGGTGATTGTCGACCGGATGACCAAATTGTCCCACTTCTTGGTTGTTAAGACTATTGATACAACGGAAGATTATGCCAGACTCTACATTCAGGAGATAGTTCAATTTCATGGTGTTCCCTTGTCTATCATTTCTGATAGAGGTCCTCAGTTTACATCTCAGTTTTGGAGATCATTTCAGAAAGGTCTTGGTACTCAGGTGAAGCTTAGCACATCTTTTCACCCTCAGACAGACGGTCAGGCAGAGCAAACTATTCATACTTTGGAGGATATGTTGAGAGCATGTGTGATTGACTTCAAAGGTAACTAGGATGATCACTTACCTCTTATTGAATTTGCCTACAAAAACAGTTTTCACTCTAGCATCCAGATGGCTCCGTATGAGGCACTTTTTGGTCGGAGGTGTAGATCTCCTATTGGTTGGTTTGAGGTTGATAAGGTAGCCTTTATTGGTCTAGATTCTGTGCATGAGACTATGGAGAAGGTTCAGCTTATTAGGGAAAGGTTGAGGGCCGCTCAGAGTCGACAGAAATCTTATGCAGATGTGAGGAGAAGGGAGTTGGAATTTGAGGTTGATGATTGAGTTTTCCTTAAGGTTTCACCCATGAAGGGTGTGATGAGGTTTGGCAAGAAAGGAAAACTTAGTCCCTGTTTTATAGATCCTTATCGGATTTTGAGGAGAATTGGTAGCGTTGCGTATGAGTTGGAGTTACCAACGGAGTTGGAAGCAGTTCATCCAATTTTCCATGTTTCCTTATTGAAGAAGTGTGTTGGTGATCCGAGCTTGATTGTGCCTTTGGAAGATGTGAGTGTGAAGGATAGTCTCACCTATGAGGAGGTTCTCGTGGAGATCCTTGATCTTCAGATTTTGAGGTTGAGGAATAAAGAAGGTGCTTCGGTAAAGGTTCTTTGGAGGAATCATCTTGTTGTATGAGCTACTTGGGAAGCGGAAGAGGCCATGAAGTCCAAATATCCTTATCTCTTTCCTTCTGATTTAGTTTCAGCTTGAGGTACTAGTTTCCTCCTTAGTATGTCCCTCTGATTCTATTCCACAGGTTACTCTCATGATTCTAGCATGCATCCATGTTTTGGGAAGTTAGTTTATCATGTTTTCAAGTTGAAAATTTTAGGTTTTATGTTTACTCTTTGATTTCCATGTTTTGATGTTTGGTTGGGCTGTTTTCTCCTCAGTTTTCCTTGTTTAGTCTTCATTCGTGGAAGAATGATCACAAAGGGGAGATATTGTAACACCCCGGAAATATATCCAGCTATCTAAGTTAAAAACCTCAGAAAAATTCAAGTTCCAGGAACTACGCGTCCAAACCATGGACCGTGGTTCAAACCACGGGTTGTGGAATAAACCCATGGTTGGCCTTATGCAGGTTCAGCCTCTGGTCTAGAGCCACGAGTGGGTTCTACGGACCATGGTTCAAACCACGCATCCTTCCTGTCCACTCGTGGAACTCAGATCAGAGGAGTGACAGGTCCCTTTGAAATGACGACTGGGTTTGATGACCCGTCATCCAGACGACGACCCATCGTCTTGAGTCGTGGTTTGACCAAGGGTAAACTGTATTCACATCAACGACGACTCCAAATGATGACCCGTTATTTGTTCTACGGGTCCGTCTTGTTGAACCGTAGAAATGTTCCTGCAGACTGTCTAGATGACCAGGTTCCACGAGTTGGAACCACGAGTCGTGGTTCAAATGAAGATCCGTGGAATCAAACCATAGAACCTGAAGCCGACCAAACTTCGTGATTTTTCTAAGATAGGTCCTAGGGGTATTTTGGTCATTTCCCACCCTTTTAACTACTAAGTGAGGTCGTTTTGACTATTTCAAGTAGGGTTTTCACCGTTATTACCCTAAGTTCCTCCTAAATCATTCATTCACCTACCAAATGAAGAAATTTCTTCCTCAAGCTTCAAGTCTCCAAGCTCCAAGTCAAGCCTCCTAAGCCTTCTCCATTGAAGTGGGTTATCCTCACCCAAGGTATGTGGGTAATCAACAATGGGTTCATATCACCCTTGTGCCCAAAACCCCTAAGTCAAATTTAGTTTGATGATCTTCAAATTAGGGTTCTTATCTAATTCTTACATTTTTTTGCCAAATATGATCTTCTCATGATTTGATTATGAAATTACTAAATTGCATGATTTTACATGGGTTTTTACATGTTAACTCTTATTTCATGAATTGAAGTTTAACCATGGAAATTTCTACATGCATGAAGTTGATTTAAGCAAATTATATTTTGATAGCATGTTCCTTATGGATTTTCAAGCATGTGCATGCCTAGTTCCTATGTTCTATGAAAGTATATGTTTTATGAAATTGAACTAGAGCCATGCAAATTTTACAAGTCATGAAGTATGCAAGTCTTTCCATGTTATAAAGTATTATGCAAGACAAGACACCCGATGTTCCATCAATGCTCATGAGTCATTTTCTAAACTAAAACTCATGAGTAGTATAACGATGCGGGTTATGAACAAGTATGAACAAGTTATGAACAAGTTGGCATCAGATATATCATATGTATGTGAGAACATGTTATACGTTTTGAGAGTAGTATTTAGCACCGAGTTAGACCGGGTGAGAGTAACCATGGTCCCAGAACTACGTGCCCCCGTAGGTTCTAAGTCCCCTCAGTTGGGCATCCGATTTAGTGATCACGCCACATGTCATGCCTCTATACCCTAGCAAGGTATATTGGGTCCTTTCGATGAGGCGAATACATCGGACTCCATGTAGCTCATCATGGTTTATGTCAGTTAAAAAAAACTCCCACGTGTTTATTTTCAAGCTATGAAGTTATATGATTCTATACTATGAAACTTAAGCTTTATTTCATGTTTTATGTCTTATACCTTGGTATTTATTCATGTTTCTTCTTTACGTAACAATTTTATTTTAAGCATGTCTTTAAACTGCTTTTATCATGATTCATGCATTGCTTATATACTCGGTACATCCTATAATAGTGACGCGTATCTTGTGCTGCATCCTTTGATGATGTAGATTCAGTTATTCCTTTCCAAACACGTGGCTAGAGCTTCCAGGCCACTTTTCTGTCAGCAATTGGTGAGTCCTCTTAGCTTGAGGACTAGATATGTTTTAGTTATGTTGATTTCCTATTTTCGTACTTTGAGTTAGCTAGGGTCTTGTCCTAGAAAATCATTATATTATGATTAGAGGCTTTCATACATAGACCGTATGTAATCCTTCGTGGGTGTCATATCTCTTTTGACTCGACCATCTATCTTATGCTATTCTGTCTCTATCTTTGATGCTTCCGCTATGTTTCCTTTATATTTGCTTGAGAATGCTATGACCAAGGGTTAGCTTGGGATCCTTGTGGTCCTAAGTCCCGTGTTACGTCTAGGGGGTAACCTCGGGGCGTGACAATTGTAGGAAAAAATATGAAGGGAATAACATAGTTGGAACTAAGTGTGGGGTGCCATGCAAAAAATTATAGAGCAGGACAAAATCTGATTAGTCTCAAAGTTAAAGAATATTATTATTTTGGCCTTTGACCATACAGGGATTCTCTTTTACCCTTATTTATACATTACATCACTGAGGATAGTGTAAATTTTTAAGTGTGGAGTAGGGGATGACATCTGGATGTTTTTGTGATCATGTTTAATATTTATTTATAGTATATTTTATCAATGATTATTGTTGTTGATACAACACTTAGTTTTTATTTTTAGTTCTTTTTCGAGGGATCAAAGTTCTTTGAACTGTATATCACAGTAATTTTGAGGATATTTCAAAAAAGATTAGTTCATTAATTCTTTTAGGAAATAAAGAAGGAGAAAAACCTGAATGCCTTAAATAGGCTAGGTACTTATCTAGACTTGTCAAAATTGCATAGGAAACTTTCATAAAAATATTGTGCATAAAAGATAGATATTCTAGCTGAGACATGTAGAATCTAATATTGACTCTAAACAAATAATAAAGGTCTTAACAATGTATACTTTGAATTAAAATTGCTTTGTTAGGTAGAGAGTGGATAGTGAGTCAGCTTGTCATTAATGTGCCATTGTGTAGTGAATTTTTGCTTATTTTGTGTTTCACATTGATATCTAATATTTTTCTGGTATGTGTAAAATAAAATAACGTAGAGACTCGCATGACATGATTAAGACATTCCTTTTAAAGCCAAAATTGATGACTTTTTGTCCTACAATTTTACTATTCATACTTATCTCCGTTGAGCCTCTTAAGTCTATTTTATTTGATAACTAATTAACCTTTTCTCTTCTTTGATTGAACTTGCACTAATTTGATCCCAAATATTTCTAGTGCAGTTTGAAATTCAATATCTAAAATTAAAGGAAATAGAATGGTGAACTAAGAAGGAATTGGTGTGAAAAGAAAAAAGATAGAGAAAAATAATGCATGTGCATAAAGATAGTCATTGTAGTAAGGTGAGCAAATAAAAAAAGAATATATATATATATATATATATATATATATATATATATATATATATATATATATATATATATTGCTCAGTGTTAACAATGAATAAAAAGGGAGAGTTTTTAAAAAGAAAGATGATGTAAAGGAAAAGTAAAAGAAAAGTCAAGATTGGTAGAACAAGGAAGAGGAGTTAAAGAGATTATGAGTTGTAAGTTTTAAAAGGGTATAGGGAGAGTAATCACTATTCTAACCAAATATTTCCTACCCGTTCCTTAGCTGACATTATAACCAAATAAAAACTTTTTGATCTTATATGTCTTTGCTTAAGTTAATGGAGTATTACACTAAGGGAAAGCGTATGGTATATCATGCATATATGTAAATGTTTTTGAAAGAGTGAGCAAATCTATTTCATTTATGTGCTCCAAAAATTATTATGTATTGTGAATTGTGTGAGAGAGAATCTCTATTGCAGTAAGGGAACATTGGTGAAATAAGTTTGATGATATATTCGACTTTGTTTGTTGATAGTGTGATGATGATGTTCCCAACTTATGATGTTAGAGAGTCAATTGTAGAGGTTGCAACATCTTGATAGAAGTCTCTTATTTTGAATTATTGAAATGCACCTTGTTTGAGAGTCTCTTGCTTGTAGTATCTTGGCGATCTAGGTGAAGGTAATCTAAGGATTGTAAAATTGAATGACGATTTAAGCTAAAAGGTTTAATGGTTGTTCGAGAATGAACAAAGGTTAAAGTGTAAAGTTTTGATGTGAATTTGAGATACACTCATTTTTATTATTTTTTACCCACATTTGACTCTTGTTTTGAGAATATTCATGTTTAATTCTTGTAGGTCACTTATGTATTTTTAAATACGATAAATACCTCACAGGTCATTTTTAAAAATGTAGTTTTGATAGTTTCAGATCTCAAAGGGGAGTTATCACAAAGAAACACAGAGCTTCAAGATAGGGTTATCTCTACACTCTCTTACTTAGTTTAACTCATTGTTCTTATTACACTACTTCTTTGTAATTAAATTATGATGACTGTAGGATATTGATCTAGGTTATTCATGTGGATCAATGCGGATCCATATAAATAATAAGAAATAAAGAAATATATATTTGCTATAGATTTAATTTTAATTAAAGGATTAAAAGACACAATCGTTAGGACTCTTCATGAAATGGTGCATCTTTTAAATAAAAGAGAGACTTCAGTATTTTTCTTAAGACACAAAACAGAGAAAGAAAATATTCTTCTTCTTCCTTCTCCAATTCCTGTTAAGTTACACTGAAGATTCTTGTGAATATTTCTTCTCCAAAAAGTATTGGAACAACTCTATAATAAGGTATGATTCATAGACTGTGATTCTTCAATGTAATTCATATTTGTATACATATGATTGAACTATCTGACTGGTAAAGTAATATTCACTAATCTTGCAAACTATGTGTTTGATAAGATTCTTAATTGGTATCAGAGCCTAGGTTAAATTTGGTTTCCTAGTCATAATCCTCTGTTATTGTATCAGAAGACAAACATATTTTTTTTACATAATTTGAGATATTTTTTATACTACATTATTCTGGGTTAATCACCAGTTAGATTGTAGCATTGTTTTCTTAAAATTACCAGTTTTTTTTAATTCATACCAGAGAAAGCAATTGAAAACTTATTCATTTTCTTTTATGTCAATTTTTTTTCTTTAAAGGATTATTTTAAAAAAATATCCATTTTTTTAAATTAACAATCAAGTCCACAGTGAGTACATGCTTATACAGAGGATATTTTATATCACAGAAAATAGATTAAATAATTATTTTTTTTATTTTTTATTTTAGAAGTTAGAAAGTTTTATTTAAAAACTTCGGCCGTACGTATGACTTCATTTCCTATGGCATGAACTAGTTAAGTAGATCTTTTTTTGAATTATAGGCATTTAATTATCATAATTTTTTAGAATTTATCGTAATCAAGCTTTTTTGTTAAATCTCATACAAGATTCTTTTATACAAATTAGTGTATAATTCTTTCATACGTAGTAAGTCTTAATCTTTTTCTATATGTGTTATAGAAAATCATGGTGATGATAAGGACACCCAAACGAGTTTTCACAAAACATGAAAAGGATAGGGTAAAACCTATGATTGACAATTATTCAATTTCCTGCAAGAATCCAAAGTACAAGATGATGACCTTATACTCTTTATAAAATACATTACATAGAGTTAACAAGTTATATATGAAGTTGTTTGGGTTGGAGGTTTATTAAAAGTGCAAAAGAAGTACATGACTTTACGATCTGTATTGCCTAATGATTTTAAAAAAGAATTGCTTGACAAATCTTGACATAAGTTGGATTACCAAATATCGGGATCTTACAAGTTGTTAGTTCAAGATTTTATGAATAAATACATTAAGTTGAAGGAGCAAAAGACTGTGTCATTCTCATGGGATGCCTTTAAGGAATAACTTTCTTATAGACTTGTGTATAGATTTTATTCTATCTATTCCTATTCACATAAAAATATTAGAGTGACAATGTGTATTTATTTGTATAATGATTGTTTATATAAGATATGATTTGTATGAATTTAAATTTATTATTTTATGCAATTATATTCTTAGTTGAGTGTTTCTATATTTGTTATAGAATTGTCACGACTCAATTTCTCGATCATGATGGTACCTACAACCCCCTGTAGGCGGACCGATTGCCGTAGCTCGGAAAGATTAGTAATGGAATTTTATCTAACAAGCATGCAGAAGAACAATATAAATAGCAGAAGCAAAGGAACAAGGTAACAAAAATAAGCAATAGGAACATGTATAAGAAAACTAAACCATTCCACGGAGTGGTATCACAGTATAAGAGCTGATACTAAATATACAGAGTACAAAAGGTCCAAAAGAATATATACATATATCTCTGAATAACAAAAGAGTACATAATACAAAAGATGAGATAATAACTAAGCTCCGGTAGCCAGGCTCACCCTCAGTCTCGGACAGTCCAAAATCATCCCTCACGGGTCTACATGGGTTAGCATCGATGGCCCTTACTAGGATCTATACCAGGAAGATGCAGAGTATAGTATGAGCAACAATTACAAAGCAATGGGTACCCAGTAGGAATCATAGGCCGACTGAGCGCATATAATATATAAAAGTAATAATATAGTAGAAATCAAAGAAGTAGTCACAGAAGCAACGAATAAGTACACAAAAGCTAGCACATAAAGAATACAAGGAGAAAACAATCATGCTCGACTAACTACTAGAAATATACATCACAAAACACAGATGAAGGGAATAAGGAACACACCTAGGGTCCTTGCAATAACAATATATATCTAATGAGAGTTTTAGAAAAATAGGCGGTATACCGGTAACCTCAAGTAAAAAGGTAAGGAAGTAAAACAATTCACAAAGTCATGCTCTAAACCTAATTCTACCAGCTAAATAATTCCAATAATACAAATGTGACCATAAGGTGAACCACCAATATATATAACACCATTCTCGACTACAAATATCTAATAAGAATCCCAATATAACAATAATAGGAACCGGTACTACGATAGGATAATAATAAGTCTACCTATAGTTCCAACGGGCGCCCATACACTCGAGGAACACATAAAAGTGAAGACAAATCTTTTGGCATCCCATACTACCAGAGCATATACTCAACAAATAGCAAACAAGAGTGGAATCGTACATAAATAAATGATATGATGCAAAAGTTAAAACAGAGTGGATCAGTAGCTCTGTATGTACTCCATTGTCTACGAGCCCAGTAGGTAAGATCCATGGAAGGACACTACCTGTATACCTTAACTACACCGTATAGTCCTCCTCCGGCACACTCAGCACGTAGCTTATGGTCCAGATCAACAAGGTCCATGGAGGTCCTCGACCACATACTAAATCTCAAAATCTCAATATAAACATCCGGTGTGTATCCGAATCCAAATCAGTAGCCAAATCTTGAAAAGGCACGCCCAGAGTCTACCCGGGTCTAAACTAGTGAATCAAGTCTGAAAAATCCCATTAAGGGTGCCTGGGCATAAACGGGTCTAAACCAGTAGTAAAATAGGTTTGATTCTCGGCTCGACCAACTCTAGTATTGTCTCAAATCAATGGTAAAATATGTCTAGCATCACGGCTCAGCCGAGTCTATTATAAGTATGAAAATGGTGATGAAATTATCCTTTTATCTCTTTTACCCCTAGAAGATCCATGAAAATCAGTTCCAAACATTTTATAACCATTTCTTTACCAAAAATGGGCCCTCGGGGCCATGCAAGATTTAGAAAACTATTTATAGTAGACCCGCAACCAAATCAATAGTAAAACATTTAGAAAACTCTTTATATGCATCATAATGGCATGCTCAATCACAATCAATATCCCACAGCTCACAATCAACCTATCGGCCCTGCACAGGCTGCAATCGCTCTACAAGATATAAATCAAGCTCTACAATTGAATAATGATGTACGGGATTACGGACATTCCCAAATAACCCACCATCTATATTCCAGAGTCAAATATAAGGCCACACAGGACCACAAGGGTGATACTACCAACTACAATGAATACTACAATCATAGGAGCAAAAATGAAATGGACTTGAAGAAGCGGACAAGGTCTGGGGGTGCCAAGCTAATAAATCCAACCCAAGGATGCTAATTAGTAAAGTTATACCCTATATACGCAAAGTCTAATAGATAGAAGACCGTAACCTATCTGTATTCTGATAACAAGCTGTTAGAACAATGATGTCAAAGCCTGAGCTGCTCCGAGAAGCTCCGAATAGCAGTCAAACTATCATAAACACAATCTATGCATTAAAATGAGTCTAACGGTACCCATAATGCTAAAAGTATAGTTGGGTCAAAATTCAGGTTACAAGCAGGCACATGGGCCCTATAACCTGAAGCCAGAAATGGAAAAATGTACAATGATCACAACACTCCCATAAGTGCATGCTCAGAAGATTAGCAAAATTTGGCCATAGAAATGGCTCAAAACATCCCACAAGCTAGAAGGTTAAAGAAAGAATTGGGAAATGAATTGAAGAACAATCTAACAGAATTAAGAAGGAATTTATCGAATAGGAGACAAATAAGTGATCACGGAACCAAGAATTTCCACCCAAACACCAGGAAATGAAGCTATGCTGAGAATTGAGAAGCTTGAGATATATTTTAATGGAGGAGGTCAATTTTGGAGAGGAGAAAATAAAGGAGGAAGTTTATATACTTCCCAGGGGTCCTTCTTCATGATCGTGAAGCAACCCCACGCGGTCGTGAGAACTACACTGTCTAGACCATCGCGATTATAAGGAATAGCCACGTAGTCGCCAGAACAAGAGGGGATGGGCTTCATCGTGATCGCGAGGAAGGATCTCGTGATTGCGTAGAGCAAAGGAGGTTGGGTCCACTGGACCTTCACTATGATCGCATAAAGGGACCCTAAGGGTTGCAATGACCAATTAGACATACGATCACGATTGCCATGGCTTCCTTCACGGTCGTGATTAAGGCCATCGGCCTGCACCTGCAACAGCAACCTCCAGAAACTTGGAGGGGAAAAAGTCCCTGGATGGGCCCACAGGACTCATCTGGGACCTCACATAACCAAACAAACTATGCTACTGAACAAAAAATAGCATTCCTGACTCAACGGAACTTATGAAAAACTCAACGAAGGTCAGTTTAACGAAAAGTGGGTCCAACACCCAAAAATAAACCTTAAGCAAAAACAACACTCAATACCCCAAAATGAGTCTAGAAGACTCAGAACCCAAACCAATGGTCCCTCCGGCCCAAAATCAACATTCCAAACTAACAACGCTGATAAATTCCCATCCAAGACCGTCTTCTCTGAATGTTGACCAAAGTCAAATTTCTAAGTTCAACTGGTTAGAAAACACAAAATGCAAGACAAAATAAGACCAAAAGCTCCCAAATCCCAGCCAAGGGTCCATCTAGACTAAAATCAATACTTTGGAGCTAACAGAACTATCACAATTCTATTCTGAGCGCGATTACCAAGAATGTTGACCAAAGTCAATGATATCCTAAGTTTAAGCTCTAAACAGGGAAACGTTCATAAAGACGAAACAAACAGCCAGGGAACCGAACTACCATTCCCACCAAGCCATAAATGACTTGGAACTGCTACAAGCAAGCTCTAAAGTACAAAAAGAGCATAAACACAGGAATGACCGAAAGGGTCATTATAAGTGTTTATACTTTTTATATCTTGAATTTATGTGATTTAAGATAAGTGCTTCTTAAATGTTTAATTATTTTAGATTTATGACATATTGGAATTCGAATGATGATTGAAAACTTAGTAAACTTTCGATTAAGAACCTGATATGAAATGAGTATTGACATAGTTAGTTATTAATATGTATATGAATTTAGGCTATAATAATGTACATAGTTGTCTCATAATACTTTATACCTATTCAAATAGTATGTGAACTGCTGCAAACAACATTATCGATAAGCTTAACAAAGTTGATAAGCTTAACGACAATAATTACGAAATATGGAGCATGAAAATTCTATATGTCCTGGAAGAGTAAGAGCCTCTTGAAGCTCTTAATGTGTCTATGACACTTCCTAAAAAGGGTGATACCCCCAATATGTAAAAGATCTTGAGGTACATCAGTCTTGAAAAAAGAAGAATTTTCTGGTCGCATAACATTGCTGAGCAGCATGAATAATGATATTATTAGAGAATTCCTACAATATGAATATGCTAAGGACATATGGTCCGCCTTAAAAGAAAAGTTTGGTCAATGTTCAGTTTCTAAGTTAAGGGCTCTTACTATTAAGTTTGATACTTATAAGAAAGGCTCTTAGTATTATGTTTGATACTTATAAGTAACGCCTTAATCATGATATGTGTAAGCATCCTCGCCATATATAGAATATGATGAAAGAACTAAAAGACCACCTGTAGTAGCTGGCAGAGCTTACTGAATAGGACAGGCTGATTAAACCTGCTGATGCCCCTGGAGTATTAACCACCAAAATTTCCCTCATTCTGGGGCCTTTTGGCTAAAGCCTGAGCCTGCCCAGCTTGCCTAACTCCCTCAATCTTCTTCACATAGTCCACTATATCATTAAAACCCTTCCCTGAAGAAGTCACATGCACTGACAGTACCTGCAGATCACTATTCAGACCCTTGACAAACAATCGGACCCGTTCCTCCTCGAAACCCAATATCTGTGTAGCAAAATGAGACAACACATGAAACTTAGCCTCATAAGATGAGACCGACATGCCACCCTACTCCAAGTTCAGAAACTCATCCTTCTTCCGGTCGCTCAAAGTACGGGGAACATACTTCTCTAGGAACAAGGCATGGAACTGCTCCCAAGTCAGTGTAGGTAAGATAGATGACCGACACTAAACATGAGACATCAACCACTGCTTGGCATCACCTTGCAGCTAAAAAGTGACAAACTTCACCCCATGTTGACGTACAATACCCAATTTATGCAACCTCTCATGGCAATACAGGATGAACTCATAAGAATCCTCCTTGTCTGTACCCTGAAATATTGGAGGTTTTAGCTTAAGGAACTTAGTCAGCATCTCATGCTCATTACCTGTCCTCACTGGGCCTAACATTTGCCTGAGAAGATCATTTATGCCCGAAGCTGCATCCATCCTTGGCGCTGTAGTAGTAACCATTGGCTGAGTATCCTAGGCCTGATTTGCATAAGCTGCAGGTATGGCTCCAGCACCAACAAACCCACTCAGAATCTCCCACGCCTGCCTGAAAGTTTCCGATGTCATAGCGGGAAGGCCTGTACCCCCAATCGATGCCGCCTTCTCTTGAGCTCCTCTATCCTCTACCACTACTTCTTCCACATCCTAAGACACATGATCCTGAGGTAGGGGAGGGGTTACCTCGCGTGTAACAGCAACAACTCTAGCTCCTCCCCTGGCGGGTGCGGCTTCAGCTCATCCCCTGCCCTTTTCCCTACCTCTGCCGCGAATAGTTGGTCCCACTGCTAGGACCACTGGCCTTGCTCTATTATTCCTTGCAGTAACCATCTGCGGACAAATGAGTGAATGAAGCTAGATACCAATTCGTATCACCAGATACAAATTGGAATTGAGTTATAGCACGAAGGAAAATAAGAAGAGATAGTTTTTTCCTAAAGCCTTGTAGCCTCTCGAAGAAAAGTACGAACGTCTCTGCAACATTTTGCAAGACTCTACTAGACCTGTTTGGTACAACGATATCAATGAACCTAGGCTATAATACCATCTTTGTCACGACCCAACTCATTGTGAGTGACACCCACCCAACCCCGAATGAGCGAACCAATAGAGTTCCACCCTTGCCTAGATTAACAGCCTAAAACCAACAAGCATCAAAGTAAACTAGCAATGAAAATAAGATCAACTACTCAAAAACTTATCATAATTAATAAACTGCGGAAAACCCCACATAGGAACTGAAAGTCATCGTACCAAACATCAATACAAAATCTAGAGTACGAGGATGCAACCCCAAACAAAATAAGAAATAGTTTTTAAGTCCGAACAGATAGACTAAAACTCTAATGATAATACCAAGGTAGCTCGAATTGACAGCTCACCCTTGAAGATCGGTAACATCGGTGCTAAATCTGAGGTCTCATCTCAGCTGCTGAAAGATTTCCTATACTCACCAAAAGAAAGACAAGTACAGTATTAGTATACCACCACTGTGTACTGGTAGGATCATCAGCCAGTATTCAAGAAAACAACATATAAATAGTATGAAAAATACAGTAATAAGTGTTGCAAACATGCAACAAATATCACAGGTATCTCTAGACTACTGGTTCTACCTAGCTTGTTACCGCATAAATCCATCTCTTACAGTTCTATTACACCAATAAGAAAAGCCATAACCACACCTTACCGTCTAGCCTGGACCCACTCTGGGATCCCCTCTAGACAATACCACAAGTAGTGATTTACCCGGCTTAAACCAAGACCAACTCAACAGTCATACAACAGTTACCGGCCACTCAAGGACCACCAATTAATAACACTTTTCAATTACATCCCGGTCCACTCACGGAACCAATATCAAGTATCACATTCAGTAAAACAACTCGATCTTCTCATGGAACCAATATCAACCAATGCAATACTATAGTCAATGAATAATGCAGGATGCAATAGAGTAAAGTTGTGCCAGGCGTGGTACCCATGCCAACTGAATGTTATACCCGTACCAGGCGTGGTAGCCGTGCCAACTATGTGTTATACCCTTACCAGACATGATACCTAAGCCAACTGAATGTCAACAACAACAGTCAATAGAATGAATGCACACCCCTTGTAAAGCTAACAAGTAAAAACCATTCAAACATAGACTGTAAACCACTTAGACATTCCACACAATTCCCCTAAGTAATGTAATGCACACAATTAATTAGACAAAGAGTACAATGAATATACACATTCACAGAAATACAAAAACCATGACCTACCTCGAATGTTCCAAGCTCTATTCAACCCGAGCTTTCCCGTGTTCCAGATTTCTCTCATATTCTTGGTCTAAAAATAACACATAATACATACAATCAACATACTGGCCTGTACATTACCCGAATTATACCAAATCCCCATACCCCAGGCCACCCATGATCATTCCACCCTTTTTCCCAGGCTTTCCACCATTAATTTTCCTAGTCTTATCATTTTTTTATGGACAAAACAGGAAATTACACAGCCTATGATCATTTTAACGTACTAAAATTAGCACCCAAGAACATACATATTTGGAACCCCCTTCTTCCCCAAATTCCATCATCCCTAGGTCATTCCAACCTTCCCCAATTTCCCTCCTAGCAATTATACCACATAGGAAACGTATTACAAAGTGTGGGGAACGAAAACCTTACCTTATGAACGATTTTTGGCTGAGGAATGAAGAAAATCGCCTGAATTTGCCCAGCCCTTCTCCCAAAACAAACTTGTGAAATTCTAATATTTTGAGAGTTATTTCTGAATTAAAACCCATTGGCCCACTATAGCGGTCCCCGCTCCTCTATAGCGGTCCGGCTATAGCGGTCATCTGATATTATAGCGATCTTAAGTGAGTTGACCACCCCTTGACCGCTGCTATAGCGGTAATTTCTACCGCTATAGAGGTGGCCACTATCATGCGTGACAACGCTCTTCAGGGGAAGAAAGTTCATAAATCTGCCAGTTTTGGCCATTTCACAACACACTTGATTCCCTCGATGTCTTGAGACAACCCTTTCACGTTAAACGCGATTCCGGGAGTTCTACCTACCAAAAAGCGATTCAGAAAAGTCCCCCGGATTTCTTTATGTCTTGGCTACATGGAAAACTAGATCAATCCAAGACACCTAAACCCATTTTTACCCATATTTCCCTAGACTCTACCTCACTCCAAAATCGGCCGAGGCTAGCCTAGCCCAGAATTTCAAACTCCCAAACCCAGAGTTTTCTAACTCTAAAACTTGGTACGATTGGTCTACCCATAATGACAGACCCGGTTGTTACAAAATATAGCATCAAAATTATGAGAGATGTTAAGACTCATTTGGAACTCAAGGAAGAATATCTCTGTAACACCCCAAAGATTCTAAGTTAAGACCCAAACCGTTTCAATGATAGTAATGATCATTTCCATAGTGTGGTGAGTACTTTTGATGAAAATCATGTTCATAAAAAACTCCTATCAACAAGTTAAGTTGAAATCACCCCAACCAAAGAAGGTTCCATGAAATACTAAACTAGGGTCAACATCAAACAACCATTACTCCTAGTGTAACACCCCAGAAATTCTAAGCCAAGATCCAAACCGTTCTTCATATGTTGTTAGACCCAAACTAGATAGATTTTATATGTATCTGAGTATTAAGACCTATTCTTAAGTTTGGAGGGGTATTAGAAATGAATTAGGGTCATAAAGAACCTTTAGTTCAAAGTTGAGTTGAAAGCATCCTTATCGATTGAGTTTTAGTGTAAGATTTTTCAAAGGTCAAGTTCAAATGATCATAACTCCTTAAATAAAAAGAGTTAGGTGGCCTATTACACACCAAATTAAAGGTCTTTAAGTCTTCTTTCCAACACTGCTAACCGCGCATTAATCCAAGCCCGAAGTAAAAAGTTATGATCAGTTTACCAAGAAGACGTCTGTCTGACCAGAAGTCCATCAAATTTTGGAAGTTAAAATGGAAGGGAAATGGTCCGTTTTCAGGGACAACAGTCCATTTTCCCAACCATTTGTAGGACCAGAAGCTCGTAAAATTTAGGGAGTTAAAATGCTTAAGAAAATGGTCTATTTGTGACCAAAATAGAATTTGTACCATGTTTTCACTCCGGGCTTCTAAAATGGTCTATTTCAGTCCTATGATTTCTACATCAGTTACATCCTATTTTAGAAGATTTGTACCAGGTTTTCAATAAATTGCATGAGCTTTCACAAGAACTTTAAGAAATAAAAAATTTATCCTAAAAGTGTAGTACTTTCATGAGAATTAGTTTTGTTCAGAATTTAACCTAGATTATTGGTATTCAGTTTTAAGCATGAACTTAGCCAGTTTTCAGTCTATATGTTTTCCTTAAAACATCTCATGATTTAGCAGGCTTCAGCTTAACTTCAATATGTTTTACAAGAATATGTTTTTAAATATAGACGTTCAACATATGCCATCATTGATGATGAACTTAGTAGGTTTTTGTGATTTGTATGGTATTCAGATATGCCATCAATGATTATGAATTTAGTAAGTTTCATGATAAGTATAACATCTAGATGTGTCCACATGCTTTATGAATAGTTTTCAATTATATATTCATTTAGAAATCATCCAGATTAATTAGGTTCTGACACAACATTCTAGAACTTCAGTTTTAAATGAGCTATCAGTATTCAGTTTGGGAGTAGTATTTAGCACCGAGTTGGACTAAGGTTCAGTGTATCCTCAAGTCCTAGAACTACGTGCCACCGTAGGTTATTTAGCCCCTCAGTTGGGCATCAGAATTAGTGATCATGCTAGTCATGCCTCTATATCCTAGCAAGGTATAATAGGTCCTCTCGATAGGGCGTATACATCAGACTCAACATTTAGCTCATGTGGTTTATGTCGGTTAACGAACTTTCCCACAGAATTGGACTCAATAGTTGTGTAATAGGCCCTCAATTAAGTTTTACAACTTTTAAATTAATTTTTCCATAATAACTTTACATTTTTTATTTTGTGCATATTATGTTTGGGCCTGAGTACTACAGATTCAATTTATAGTTTTTAAACAAATCATCAATATTTTCAGCATGCTTAGTTATCTCATAGTCTATGTATCTCACAACTGACAACTCAAAAACATTTTATACTCTTCAGTAAAAGAGCCCATGTTTTACAATATTGACTTATGCATTCTCAAATATCCATACTAAGTCCAGCTTTCAGTTACGTTTCTAGTATATACATGTTTTATCATATTTTTAAAGTTAGTGCATTATCTCACATACTCAGTACATTCAAAGTACTGATCACATACCTTTTTGTGATGTATTCTTTTGATAATGCAGGTTTTAGTGCTAGCTCTCAGGATCATTGTCAGACAGATCACAGCTTCCAGTCAACAAGGAATGAGTTATCCTTTTTCAGGAATTCCAGTCAGTTAGTAGTTATAGCGGTTATTTTAGTTGTTATACATTGATGAAAGAAAGTTGGGGGATATGTCCCGGTTAACCATATTCAGTGTTAGTAGAGGCTTCATAAATAGTCAGTAAGTTGTATCACTTTTCAAAATGAGTTGTATTTCAGTTTATAAAACTTCAGTTTATTATGGTACTTTTCAAGAGCTCATCATATGTTTCAGCTTCCGCATAATATTCTTCAGTTTATCTATTTCTATTTAGTATCTCATGAATTATGCCAGCAAGAAGGGTTATCTTAGGATCATTTGTGGACTCATGTCCCGTGTTACGTATAGGGTGTAGGCTCAGGGCGTGACAATCTCGGAGTTGACAATTGTAATGACCTATTCTATTGTTACTAAAAATATCTATAGTAAAGGCATAAGATCTTAATTTCCATTGGTGTTATGGTCAACATCTTAGTGTGGAAGTGCATTTGGCATGAATTAAGGTTGTATAAATTTCCTAACACAAAGTTGAATTGTAACGTTCTTACCAATTGAGTTTTGATATATAACTTTTCTAGGGTCAACTTCAAAAGAGAATCTCTCCTAGAATATGAAGATTTATGAGGCTAATCACCCACCAAATTAAAGATCTTCGAGTCTTCTTTCTAATATCACCGACCATTCATTATTTTGTTTCTGGAGTAAAACGTTATGACAATTTTACTAAAGAGTGTTTGTGCTGGAAGTGGGGTTCGTCGCAACGAAAGCGTGTTCATCACGATGAATAACACGAGACAGAGCCCTGTTTGCCTTTATCAGTGTTTTATATTCTATAACTCCAAAACCTTGTTTAGAAACTAAGGGGCAATTTTCCCAAGTCTAGGGTTAAAATTCTTCGTTGAGGTAAGATTATTATTCCCTTTTTGATCTCGCTGATGCCTCCTAAATGGTAGGTAGGTGACGGATGTGTGACGTTTGGAGTTGTCATTCATGCACCTGTCCCCAATGGAAGAATGAGTGATCTGTTCCCCATATGGATCATGGCCTTACCACTCGGTCCCCGATGGCCAGTGGGGGATTTGGTATAGCAGCTCAGGTTCATTTGCGCTGCGCGTTCCCGCTGGACTGGACACATGTTAGATGTAGGAAGTATGGTTCCGAAAGTGACATCGGTTCTCTAGTTCAGGCTCAACTCCTCGCTTTACATTAGTGGACCTACAGGTCGGGCCGGGGCTTTGTGCTTTTTATTTCTGTGTGCGACAATACCGGGGAGAGAAGAGAAATGCGTCGAGGCGGCGAACAAGACAACTACATTTTGGATATTCCCTCCATGAGATGAGCCCAGTGCATTGGACCAATGGATAAGGTAACTAAGTTGGCCTAAAAAGTTCTTGGGCGCTCTACGTATGATTTAGAATCCATCAGATATATATCAATTTCTTTTTGATGGATCAAGAATAGATAGTTGTCTCATCAATAGATAGAAATAGGAGATTTCCCCTTATTATTGAGAGATTCCCTCTCTATATCTTTCGATCTATCAGAACAGATCAGGCTATCTATCAATCAATTTGAAAATAGCATGCTCATCTTACTTTTCATTCATTTTCTCCACGAAAACATAGCCACCATAATAAGAAGCAGGCGAAGCAGCTAGAAGTACTTGCTTCACGCCCTTAAATTATTATTCATGAATAAATTGGGAAAGCCAACAGAAAGGTTCAATTCTGACTTCGTAGACCTGGTGCTACTGTTGCCTGCGCGTAGGGCCGTCCCCCACTCCCATCCTGGGGCGCTAAGGGGCTTTTGTTTTAGGAACAGATGTCAGTGTTTTGCTGATGCCTTGAATCAAGATTTTATTGTGACATGCTATGCTTTCTCCCCCATTGCTAGTAGGTTGATGGGTCGCACGCCCGACGTACATGTTTTGGCCTTGTGTGTCCTTAACTCAAAATAGGTGACCTAATGGCCGCCGCTCGACTAAACATACCAATAGTCACCAGATTCATATGAGCTGATGAAGAGTAAGAAATGATCTTCTTAAGATCGATCTGCCTTAAAATGGTCGAGGAAGTATATATTATAGCAATCGTGCTTAAAGTATAAATTAAAGTAGTGGAACAAAGTGTCGCTTCAGGAAACATGGGTATTGAAAATCTTAAAAACCCGTAGGTTCCCAATTTTAAAGCATTTCCTGCCAAGATGACGGATCCTGCCATAGGTGCCTCTACATGAGCTTCGGGTAAACAAATATAAACTAATACCATAGGCACTTTGACGGCGAAAGAAGCAATCCATAGAAAGATTTGGCGCCGCTCACTAAATTCTGTAGTTAATGAGATTTTCATTCGTGCTCCTTGGAAACCTTGACTCTTCAATAGATTAGATTCATCTTAACTTAAGAAAAGTGGCACTTTCTCTTTGCCTTACCGTCTTTTCTCAGCGGATCAACCACATAGTCTGAAATAAGGCTAGTGACGGGAACTTAGCTATATTTTGTTTAATCCATTCTTCTTCTAGAATCCTTAAAATGGGGAATTATGGTGAAATTCTTACGGATTAGAACCCTAGGTCCATGAAATTATGGGAAAACCTATGGGTATGTGTATTATTCCCTAGAATTAATCCTAGGATGTTCTTCCTTGATTCTTAGAACAAAATTGGTAGTTCTAAACATGATTAGGGCTAATGGGGAACCTTGGGTTCCATAAAGATGAGATCTTTAAGCATAAAATAGCTAAAAGGGGATTCTCTTGATTAAAAACTTTATGAGTGTGGATTATATGAATATTGTGGGGCTAGTTGATGATTAATTGACCCTTGGTGAATGCTACAAACCTCAATTAAAGGGTAGAACCAGTGGGTTGAATACCCAAAATGTTTCTTTGAAGAATAAATATTTATTTACTCTCATAATTGCTTATTAGATGTTGAACGTTTCAAAGCATGAAAGGAAAGAAAGATCATCCATCGTATAACTTGTTTGTCGTTATAACTTGGTGTCGAGGTAGGTTATAGTTTATAAGTAGTAGAATCAAATTAGAAAAATATGATACACTATGTAAAATTGATGAAAGAATGCATACTTAGGCTTTAGGGAATGGAGTCTGGATAGGATTTAGTTAGAATAAATTGATAAGACTGTGATCTTTGCAAATAGACATGTTTATGTTATGTGTAACATGGTATGAATGTTTATTTGGATTTAAGTCATGTGATTTATGAGACGTAGATAATATATTTATCGTGGTAGTGGAAGTTGGGACTAAACATGATAAATGAAATAGAATTGTCATAAAATCAAACATCTAAGCATGTATTCTTGATTATTGTATTACTACTTGGTAACTTATGTGAAATTTTGTTAGACCTTATAAGATTGGATTAAGGTTCTAGATTTACAAATCTCATTGTTATAGATTCCATGTGATATGACTAAAGAATGTGGTTGCTCTTATGCTTTGATGAGGTGTTATGGTTCCTTGTGTGGACTAATCCTTGAGGTGATAATATAATAATGAAATTATTGATGTCCTAAATGGAAAAGTTGAAATGGGTAATATTTACTCTTGTGTGAGATTATCGATATGAGCCTTTTTTATGGTTATTTGATGGTTTAAAAGTCCAACTGATAATCGTTATGCTTATTTGATGTCTATTGGTGACTTTTATGCCCTTGTCTGTTGTGAAGTCCTTAAATGAAGATTAATGTCTGATTTTGTTGTCCTCTGGGAGAACTTGAGAAATGGGTAAAGCTTGGTAATACTTAATAATTGACCTTGAATGCGTAGTTAATCTTAGGTTTGGGTTTTGAAGGTATATATGTGCAATGTGGAATACTTCTGACTATGTTAAATGGGTTAGAGATAACTGCTAAGGTTGATCTGAACTTAGAGTGTTAATACAATTGTTGTGGATCGAAGTAGAGTAATGAACGAGGTACGAACTTAGCAGAAAGAGGGTGAATTTGGTGTGAATTTAATTGTTGGTTGTTATATTTAGGTTTTTGATTTTATGTTATATTGCATGATTTAATCCCTGTCGGTCAGTGATACCTACCAGTATGTGTATTTGTATTGATTCTACTTTTGCTATATCCTTTTGGGGTGTAGTTATGTTTCAGGGCCAATTGAAATTCTTATGTGAAGCAGCGAGCGTTCATCAACAACTTCTGCTCATCTTATTTCAATGGTGGGAGTTGTGTATTTTGTTTTATTCTTCATTGTTTAGAAGTTTATGTACATATATAGACTAGGTCCTCGGGAAGTTGTTGTTCTTTTATTTTATTATAAAACTTGTGCAAGCTTTTGTTAATCAGTGGTTTAATAAATTTGTCTTCAAAGACTTCTGCTTGTCTATGTTTGGGTAGTTCTCCTATCCTGATAGATTAGAGCAGGTGCCCGCACAATACTCGTATTTGGGGTCCTGTTAGTTGGTATTGGAGCCCTGATTATTGGTCTCACAAGTACAAAAGCAATGTCAAGTAGATTCTTGTAGATTGGTGTGTTGATGTCCACATCAAATCTTCGGGAAGCTATGAGGTATTTAGTAGTTATTTCACTTTGTTCTTCCATATTGTGTTGTCCTAGTCTGTTGCCTTCTTGAGTTGAGTTCAATTGGTATCTAGCCTATTTTAATTAGTATCTCGGTGCAGATAGTTGGTATTTTGATGGATTCAATTGGTATCCATTCGATTCCAATTTGTATTTGGACGAACCCAATTGGTATCTAGCTGATTCTAATTGGTATCTGACTATGATAGTTGCGATAAAGTGTGAGTATTGATTTCTGTGATATTTCCATAGTAAGTGTTGCTTGAAATGTCAATTGAAAATTCCTTTTATGGTTAAGTTTATGAAATAATGAAATAAATAACTTACACTTATGCTATGATTGCTGCTTTGTGAGTGTGATGAGGTGGTTTATACTATTGTTTCTTATGTGGTTGTCTATAACATTGTTGGCTTTAGTTGTTGCACTTGTTAACCATATTGAACTACTTGCCATTGTGATGTTATGGCTGTGATTTCAGAATGGAGGATATGGTGATACCGAATATGATTTATGTGCTCTCATGGTAAACACTATGTGGTTGATTGAACAATTGAATTGGTTGAACATTTGTTTTATTTTATCTTCTAATGCCTGTATTGATAAGTGTTCTGACTAGGAGCATTGTTATGGTTGAATAATACTTGATTTTGCATGAGATTATTGTCTATATATTTGAGTGAACAGACTTGGTAACTATTATGCATCTTCGTTGTGAAAAAGCCTAATTTGGATTATGTTAGAGGGTCACCTATGATGTAACTATGGACCTAGCATAATAACATGATCGGTTGAAAGATTCACCATTGTAATTAATCGATTTCTGTGTGTTCTTGAAAGGTGTGTTAATTCTGTGAAAATTATTTTTTATGGTCTGAGTGAATGAGTGGAAGCATTGAACTTACTAATTGATTGTTGACTGGAATTGGTTGTTGTGGACTAAATATATATATGTACTAGATGTAGAAGGGGGATCTAGTGGTTGATTCATGTAGTTGGAGTAAGAAAATTCTAGCAAGTTGATATTGTGGTTCTAGTTTGGTTAGAGCGAGAGTAATGACTTTTATGTCCACTTGGTGACTTGCATGTACTTAAGATTATGAATTTGATTGGTATTGATGTAATAAAGAAGGTATGGCTTCAGTTATTATAGACAACTAAATTGATGTGATCTTAACCCAAGTAGACTAATGTGAGTTGTGGTGGAGAATTTATGTGTTAATATAACTCATAGTTGTGTATTTGTGGGTGTAAGTACCCTACTAGACTTTTCCCTAGCATAAGAGTGACAGACCTTGAAGTAGTATGGTTTTGGTTGAAAATTTGGTGTTGTATGGCTTAGTGTTGAATTGTGGATTGTGGTGTAGTGTTTGGTGGCGTTGTGTTTGTTATAGTAAAGTGAGGGAATAAGCACCTGGTTAGAAAAGTTCCTAGAATGAGAGTTGATAAAATCTCAGGCTAGGGTGAGCTTCGATGAAAATCTAGTGTCCTGTGCCTTAGAGATGGTTGGGGTCTCATGGTTTATTGGATGATAGTGTTTGGTCCATTTATTGATAGTCAAGGGGTGTAGGGTCCCTTAGGAAGTTTTGGAACAATAATCGGATTCATAAAACTTTGGTTATGGTGATTACCATGTTGGGATTGATCCTTGATGTCTAGAAATCAATGTTGCATTGTGAAATGAGTGGTTATGGAAAAGTTTTTGACATTTTAGAAATTGCACTTTTCTCTCGACGAAGGGGTCCCTTGTCCCGAAAAGCCATCGTGATGAGATGATCCTTATCATTATGACTCATTGCAATGAGACCTGGCCCATGCAACGAAAGATAGGGCAGCTTTCCTGACCGTAAGTCAGGGAAGGTTCAATGTAAATGACTTTTAGAGTAATGTCCTTTAAATTCTGGCCTCGAGCCTCTCTTTTTCAACCAATGTCCGTTTGGGAATGAACAAATGATAAATTGGTATCTAATATACCGACCTATTCTATCGTTACTGGAAATATCTGCAGTTGTCATTACCTAAACTAGCCGTGAGTGAAACCCACTAAATCCCCCAGTGGATGAACTAACTAACCGGATAAACTGTCCAACACTTTAGCCAAAAATAGGCAACTAAAACAATCTCATTAATAAAACCAATAGTCAATATCTTAAATGAAGAGTAAGAATAAGTTTGCGAAAATAAACCATCCCTAAAATCTAAAAGTCATCGTACCAAAACTCTAATTATTATCAAAAAGAAGAGGATAAAACCCCAAAACTAAATTAATATCTAAGTCCGAAACAATGGACCATAAAACAAGTGAAGAATTCATGGTAGCCCGAAAGATGCAGCTCACCCTTGAGTTTGAATGTTGTCTGAATCACAGTTGAGGTTTCAAAGTAGATGTCGGAATATACCTTGTACTCAACAAAAGAAGAGCACATTTAGTATCAGGACACAGGAAAACAACAGTGTATTTGTAGGGTCATCATCCAACCAAAAATGAGAACTATGAACACATAACTATAACATTCTACAACAAGACAACTATGAACCCTATCATGCAACTCTACTCAAGGTTCATAATGCTTAACCTTGTGACAAGTACAATATGAAGTTCAGTCAATATGAGTCAACAAGAATAACAAGTCAAGTCAAATTATGACCACCAACAAGACTCCAAGTCAACAACCATAACTCAACAATCATCTAAATCATGTCCCAACTACATAAGTAATAGACAACCTAGAATTATGTCACACATTGCAATTAACCCGGACCACCCAAGGATCCCTAAGACAACAACTATGGAAATTAACATGAAACCCCGGTTTACATCAAGAAACCACCTTTAGCAATTAAGCACACAAACCCGGTATACTCAAGGAACCAACATAATAATTAGAACACTTAAGCCCAGTTCACTCAAGGAATAAATATAATAATGAAGGCACTTATGCTTGGTTCACTTAAAGAATCAATATAATAATGAAACACATAATTCCTGTTTCACTCAGGGAACCATCACACTCACCAATTACTTGTACACATATGCTAAGGGTCTTATGGTTGCCCACTATCCATGACCTGCAGAGGATGAGCTCTTGTTCATGTAAAATATCCCAGACATTAAGTGTCTTCCAACCTTATATCAACCAATCCTATGGATATGTCCAAATGCCGCTACATTCCATAATATTGATAATTATCAATACAATCACAACAACAATGATAAAAGAAATAACACTTGTAAAACCAACAAGCTTTCATTTAAACGCATTGCAAGTCCCTTTTAATAGTGGATGAAGTAATGACCCTTCTGGTCATCTTCATGTTTATGCTTTCTTTATACTGTTAGAGCTTTCCTGTAGCGGCTCCAAGTCATTTATGACTTGCTAGGACTGGTTGTTTGGTGTCTTGGTCGTTCGTATGATCGTTATGGCCATTTCCTTGTTTTAGAGATGAGTCTTAAGAGTTGAGATTATCAAAATCATGCGGTAGTTTAAAACAACTTTTCCTTAATTATTTCTAGGGGTATTTTAGTCATTAACCACCCTTTTAACTCCTAAGTGAGGTCATTTTAGCTATTTCAAGTAGGGTTTTCACCTTATTAGCCTAAGTTCCTTCTCATTACTTCACTCTTCTCCCAAAAAGGAAAATAATCCCCCAAGCTCAAGGTCTCAAAGCTTCAAGTTCAAATCTCCTGAGTCTTTCCAATTCAAGTGGGTTATCTTCACCCAAGGTATGTGGGTATTCAACAATGGCTTCCTTTCACCTTTGTGCCCAAAATCCCCAATTCTTATGTTGAATTATGAATTTATGATATTAGGGTTTTGATCTAAATTTGGGAAAAACTTATGAAATCAGTTTCTATGTTTAAATTCATGGTTTTTTATTGATTTTACATGATTTGTTCATGATTCCTTCATTGCTTTTAAAAGCCCAAGTATGAGAATTGATTTCTAGCATGAATCCATGAAATTGCATGTTTTCAAGAGAAACTTGGCATGATTAGATATCATGTCCTTTATGTATTTATGAAATTGCATGCCTAATTCTTCAAGTATGAATTTAGAAAGAAAAGCATATTTTGAATTATGGCTATGCCTAGCTTTATGAACTATGATATGCAAATTTTCATGATGCCCGATGTGTTTCTATGCTTTATGATTATGATTTGGCATGAGATGGTGCCACTATGAAATGATGAGCTATATGTGCATGTTTTGAGAGTAGTATTTAGCACCGAGCGATGAGGGTTCGATTACCCAAATCCAGAAACTACATTGCCAGCGTAGGTTATGAAATAATATGTGCCTTATAGGCTTATGAGAGTGGATCCACGTCTTTACAAATAGTGTCCTGTGTCCTAACGGGCATTAGGGAAGCTTTTCCAACTAGGGTTATATAGTTGGGTATGGTGACTCGTTCCTTGGAAAGGTTCAATTCAGCTTTGCTAACTAGGGTTATATAGTTAGATGCCATGTAAGCTCACATGATCTCATGTTGGTTATAAGAAACTCCCCTATATTTGTTTTCAAGTTTTTTAAGCTTTATGAACTCTTACCTTAAGGTTTGGTTTTTACTTCATGTTTTACCTTTCCATTATGCTATTTACTCATGATACCCTATTATGTATGGATTCTGTCTAAGTATGTTTTAAAGCATGTTTCTATCTTATTTATGAATTGCCCGTATACTCAGTACATTCCATAGTACTGACGCATATTTTGTGTTGCATCCTTTGATGATGCAGACTCTTGTGTCCCTTCTCAGATTCGTGGCTAGAGTTCCCGGGACACTTACACGCCAGCTGTTGGTGAGTCCTCTTATGTCGAGGACTAGTTATGTTCTTAGTTTATATTGACTTTATTTTCGTACTTCGAGTTAGCTAGGGCCTTGTCCTAGCAACTCATTATTTTATTATTAGAGGCTTTAAGATATAGACCATATGTAACCCTTCATGGGTGTCGCATCTCTTTTGACTCGACCATCTATCTTATGCTATTCTGTCTTTATCTTTGATGCTTCCTCTATGTTTCCTTTATGTTTGCTTGAGAATGCTATGACCAAGGGTTAGCTTAGGATCCTTGTGATCCTAAGTCCCGTGTTACTTCTAGGGGGTAACCTCAGGGGGTGACATATAGACTAGTATGTAAATTTCTTTATACTTATGATTATGATTCTAATTTCTTTAATACTTATGATTATGGTTTTCTTTAATACTTATAATTTCCTTTATATATTTTAATGTAAATTTGCGTAAAGATCATCAGGTGATGGCAGGTTGCACAACTTATGCCTTGGCAGATTCTGAGAGACAACGGAAGGAGAAAGATAAAGATATATACTAGACCGTCGAGCCTCTTAGATTGACTTTCTTTTAGTTTGCATTAGTTTTTTGACACTTTATTTATAATTTAGTACTTCTTTTATATTTTAAAACACTTTGTAGGTCCTTTCAGTGGATCTTTTATGTATTTAATGAATATTTTACTTCATATTTAATTTCTTGTTGATGTTGTAGTCGCTTTATCAATGTTGTGGCAGCAATTAGTGCTGATTTGGGCTGTATTTGAATTAGTTTTGTAAATGGCAGGTGGTACATATTGAAAATGCAGATTTTTGCAGCTGAAAAAAATGCAGAAAAGTGACGGACAACATCTCTTTTGTCCGTCGCTTTTATGGAATTTTAAAAAAAAATATCCAGAAAAAGCGATGGACAGCGTCGCTTTTATGAAAAACATTTATCAGGAAAAGTAACGTTGTCCGTCTCTTTGTTCTTCAAGTTCAAGAACAAAGCGACAGACTGCGTCGCTTTTCTAAGAAAAATAAAGTAAAAATAAAATTGTGTTGCTTTTTTATTTGTGACGCAGTCCTTCACTTTTGGAAAAGATACAGGTCATTTTCCCACGAAAGTGACGCCGTCGCTTTTCCGTCGCTTTTGGCCAAAAAAGCGACGGGCAGCGTCCCTTTTGGCCATCTTTTTTAGCCTTTTTTAGTAGTGTGAGAGACTAGAGAGGAACTATTATGTCAAGATGAAACTGAATCAGAAGAAAAGAGGTGAGGGTACTTGGCCATCATGGCTGCTTCTGCTTCCCAAGTAGCTCCCTCTACGGACTGATTCCTCTACAAAACTTTTACTCAAGCGACCTCCTTATTTCTCAACCTATGAACCTGACAGTCAAGAATATTGATCGAAACCTCCTCATAGGTGAGGCTATCCTTCACAGCCACACTCTCTAAAGGTACTATCGATGCCGGATCCGCCCCACCCTCTTTCAACAAGGAAATGTGAAAAGACTGGATGAACCGCTACTAGCTGTGCCGGCAACTCTAACTCATACGCCACATTACCTACCCTTTTCAGGATTCTGTAAGGACCTACATACCTGGGACTGAGCTTCCCCTTCTTTCCGAAATCCATCACCCCCTTCATGGGTGATATTTTCAGGAAAATCCAATCATCGATTTCAAACACTAAGTCCCTTCTCCTCACATCTGCATAGGACTTCTGACGACTCTGAGCTATTTTTAATCTCTTCCTGATGAGATGAACTTTCTCCATAGCCTCTTGAACCGAATCTGGCCCGACCAAGGTTGCTTTACCTACTTCAAATCAACGAACTGGAGACCTACATCTATTCCTGTAGAGTGTCTCATATAGGCCATCTGAATGCTAGAGTGGAAACTATTATTATAGACAAACTCTATGAGAGGTAGGTGATTATCCCAACTACCTTTGAAATCAATCAGGCAAGCTCTCAACATGTCCTTAAGCTCTCAACATGTCCTCTAAGGTCTGAATGGTACGCTCTGCCTGCCCATCCATCTGCGGATGAAATATTGTACTGAGATTCACCTGAGTACCAAGACCTTTCTGGAATGATCTCCAGAAGTGAGATGTAAACTGAGGACCTCTATCTGAGATGATAGATAGAGGAACCTCATGCAACCTAACTATCTCAATGATGTAGAATTTGGCATAATCCTCTGCTGAATCTGTAGTCTTGACTGCCAAGAAGTGAGCAGACTTAGTGACTCTATCCACTATCACCCAAATGGAGTCATGTTGTCTGCGAGTATGAGGTAAACCCATAATGAAATCCATGTTGACCACTTCCCACTTCCAAGTAGGAATGCTAATCTCCTGAGTCACACCTCCTGGTTTCTGATGTTATACTTTAACCTGCTAACAGTTGGGACACTTAGCCACAAAATCTGCGATGTCTCTCTTCATGTCGTTCCACTAATAGACTTCATATAGATCACGGTACATCTTAGGGGCACCCGGATGAATGGAATACCTAGAATTATGGGCTTCTGCAAGGATCTACTGCCTCAACTCACCCACCTTGGGAACACATAAGCGACCCTGATAACGAAGCATACTATCTCCCCCTTAGGAGAAAACCTCAACTTTCTTCTGATGAACTGCACCCTTCAGCTGAATCAATATAGGGTCACTATCCTATTTCTCCTTAACCTCTGCAACCAATGAAGATTATGATCCATTCTGTACTATCACACCACCATATGACATGTCCATAACATGTGGTACACTAGTCATAGACAGTCTACTGAGAGAATCAGCCACTACGTTTGCCTTACTCGGATGGTAGAGCACATTCATACCATAATCTTTGAGGAACTCAAGCCATAACCTCTGACAAAGATTCAACTCTTTCTGGATGAACACATACTGTAGGCTCTTATGATTTGTGAACACATCAAGATGAACACCATACAAGTAGTGTCTCCAAATATTTAGGGCAAACACCACTGCTTATAAGCTCTAGGTCATGAGTCGGGTAGTTATTCTCATGGACCTTAAACTGTCTGGAAGCATAAGCTATGACCTTACTCTGCTGCATCAAAACACAACCTAGGCCTACCCTGGATGCATTGAAGTAAACCACATGACCATCTGAACCCTCTGGTAGAGTCAAGATAGGAGTCGTAGTCAACCTAGTCTTCAATTCCAAGAAACTTTTCTCACACTCGTCTGACCAATGAAACTTGACCTTCTTCTATGTCAACTTGGCCAATGGGGCAGCTATGGATGAAAATCCTTCTACGAGCCTCCTGTAATAACCAGTCAAACCCAAGAAACTTCTGATATCTGTCGAAGAGGTGGGTTTGGGACAGTGCTTTACTGTCTCAATTTTCTGAGAATCCACTCAGATCCCTTTGCTGAATACCACATGACCAAGAAAAGCAACTGATTTAAACTAGAACTCACACTTACTGAACTTGGGGAATAACTGGCGGTCTTTGAGAGTCTGCAAAACAATCCTCAGATGAGTCGCATGCTCTTCCTTATTCTGAGAATAAATGAGGATATCATCAATAAAGACGATAAAGAATAAGTCCAAATACTGCTTGAACACCCTGTACATAAATCCATGAAAGCTGCAGGAGCATTGGTTAGTCCAAAAGATATAAATACAAATTCATAGTGACCCTACTGAGTCCTGAAGGCTGTCTTCGGGATATCACTACCTCTGACTCTGAGATGATGATAACCAGATCTAAAAACTATCTTAGAGAAGCAACTAGCACCCTGAAGTTGGTCGAACAAGTCATCAATCCTGGGGATAGGATATTTATTCTTGATTGTGATTTTGTTCAACTGACGGTAGTCGATGCACATCCCGAGAGAACTATCTTTATTATGCACGAACAATACGTGAGCACCCCATGGAGAGATACTGGGTTTGATGATGCCCATATCTAAAAGGTCTTTCAGTTGTTCTTTTAATTCCTTAAGCTCAGCTGGAGCTATTCTGTAAGGAGGAATCAAAATAGGTTGGGTATCTAGAAGGAGAACTATTCTGAAGTTGATCCCTTTCGGGAGGAACTCCGAAAAGATCTTCTAGGAACACATCTAAAAACTCACTTACTATTGGAACTGACTCAAGAGTTGGGGTTTCAAAGTTTGAATTCTTAACCCGAACAAGGTGTTAGATATACCCCTGGGAAATAATTTTTGTGGCCTTAAGGTAGGAGATGAAATGACCTACTGGCACTGAATTACTACCCTTCCATTCTAAGACTGGCTCGTTAGGAAATTGAAACCGAACGATCCTAGTTCTACAATCAACTGAGGCATAACAAGAATGTAACCAGTCCATGCCTAGAATGATATCAAAATCTACCATTTCTAACTCTACAAGATCTGCTGAGGTGACTTTCTGGGAAATTATGACAGGGAAATTTCTGTATACTCGCCTAGCTATAACTGGGTGACCAACTAGAGTAGAGACAAAGAAGGGTTCTAGGAGGATTTCTGGACTGACACCAAAATTTACTGCTATATAAGGAGTTACAAAGCAAATTGTAGCACCTGGGTCTAACAGCGCATAAATATCTAAATGGAAGACTTGCAATGTACCCGTGACCACATCAAGATAATCCTCCTGGTCCTATCGAGTTTAAAGAGCATACAAGCTGTTCCGGTGCTGACCACCACCTATACCAAACGAGGCACTCTTTTATCCTGCAGCCTGGCTTACAACACCCAAAACAATTCCCACTACTTGCCATGCAATCACCTTGGTGGTTCCTACCATACTTCTTATGCACTGGATGAGTGCACCCGCTAGTAACCATACCTTGGGACTTAGAGCCAGACAATCTATCCCGTCGATCCTTCTTGAACTTAACTAGCGGGGCACTATCATAAAATGGAGATGGAGATTAATTCTTCTAACGGAACTGAGAGCGGTTGCCACCCTCTAACCTCTGCTGAGAGTAGCTAACGTCACCTGTCCTAGACCTCTTAGTATCTCCTCCCCTTTTCTTGATCTTCTCCTCTTCAACCTGCTGGGCATAAGTAACCAACCTGGAGAAGTCCATCTCCTTAATCAACATGACAGTCTTTGACTCCTTGACTACATCATCCGATACACCAGATACAAACTTGCTCATACGAGCTCTGGAGTCAGATACTATCGCTGGAGCATACTTGGATAGATGAATGAACTTGAGAGCATAGTCCTTCACGCTCATGTCATTCTGCTTCAGATTGATGAATTCCTGAACCTTGGCCTCCCTGAGCTCTAGTGGGAAGAACCGATCCAGAAAAGCTTTCTTGAAAAGATTCCAAATCACTGGTCCTGCATTGGCACAATGAGATTTCTTTCATTGTTGGTACCAAGTGTAGGCCACTCCCTGTAACTGCTAGGCGGCCAAATCTGCACCCTCGACTAGAGTGACACCCATAATGTCTGTCACCTTCGGAATATCATCTAAGAACTCTTGGGGATCCTCTTCTGACTTGGACCCATGATACTCTGGAGGGTTCATTCGTGTGAAATCCCGGATCCTGGCAGCAACAGTGTTAATATGAGGCAAAGCTGGTGCCGCAGCCTGCTAATTGACCTGGGCAGTTATGGCCTGGGCTAGCACTTGAAAAGCAGCCTTGAATTTGGCATGCGTGACTTGCTCATTCAAAGGGTCTGCTGGAGCTACTGGGGCTAGCTGATTTCTAGCGTTAGCTCTTCTGGGAGGTATTTTTATGAAATGTAAAGAGCATGAGTTAAAATAGAAGGAAATTAAATTGAGTTTATACTCTATAGCACGAACTGGAAAAGGAAGAAGGGAAGTTGTTCCTAATGACATCTCATAGCTCCTCCCCCATAGTTGTGGCGTGCTTCACACCCATGAAGAAGTCTCTACTTGATGTGGCTTTCAGACACACTAGGACATTTGAACCTTATGCTCTGATTCCAAGTTTTTCATGCATCGAGGCTACCCTCCGGATGTAACATGGTGCTTAGTGTCACAAGTGACCCCAAGCTAACGCATGGCATGGCATATCTATACAAGTTCAATATTGAAAACATGCACTGTGCGGAAGCTAAAATCAATTTAATAATAACTGGAATAGGGAAGAACCCAAATATCTGAATATATGAAATATATAAATAATATAGTGCTAACTGAAAAGAACACCAACAATTGCTGAAAACTAGTCTATATCTGAAAGCCTCTAACTGATAGGAGTTGCTGGGATATGCCCCCATCTAACTCTAATAAGACTAAAACTGAAAAGTAAATACTGAAAGTGAAGCATGCCTATCGCCCTCGAACTATCGCACTGAACTACTGAGTACGGACTGGAAGTTGACCTAAGCGTGATCTGGATTCTAAGTGCCTGAACCTATATCATAAAAAATGCAGCACACAAGTATACATCGGTACTTGGAATGTATTGAGCATGCAGGATATGGACTAAGCTTAACAACATAACAACTAGACATGGAAATATATATACTGAAGCATAAAATGAGAAGTGAGCTGAGATGCAATGACCAAATAAATATCATTAGTATATCACTGTCACCCCCCGAGGTTACCTTATAGACGTAACACAGGACTTGGGACCACAAGTTCCCCAAGCTATCCCTTGCTCATAGCATACTCAAGCATAATGAAGGTAAGCGGAAGCAATATAGATAAATCTTGAATCACATACATAGATAATAAGGTCAAATAAAAATACAAAATCCGAAAAGAGACTCGATCACTGTCTATGTCTAAAAGCCTCTACATGACATAATGAGTTGCTAGGATAAGACCCTAGCTAACTCGAAGTATGAAAGTAAGAAATCAACACTCTAAAATATAACTAGTCCTCAACCTAAGAGGACTCACCAACAACTAACAGAAAGTGGCCTGGAAACTCTAGCAACGTGTCTGGGAAGGAACACCTGAATCTGCATCATCAAAGGATGCAGCGTAACATATGCGTCAGTACTATAGGATGTACCGAGTATGCGAGAAATGCATGAATCATGATAAAAATAGTTTAAAACATGTTTAAGAATAAACTTGTTATGTAAGGAAAGAACATGAATAAATGTTAAAGTATAAAGCATGAAACATGAAATAAAGCTTAAGTTTCGTAGTATAGAATCATATAACTTCATAGCTTGAAAATAAACATGTGGGAGTTTCTCTTAATCGACATTAAACCATGCTGAGCTAGATGGAGTTCAGTGTCATGTACCTCCACTAAAAAGAGCTGTCCTAACCGGCCAAGGTTAGAACCATGTCATACCAGGATCTTATCATGATAAGCCACAGAGGGCAATGTACGGTGGCAACATAGTTTTGGACTAGGATTATCTGAACCCTCGTCTCTCAGTGCTAAATACGACTCCTAAAACAGATAACATGAGCTCATATACATGTTACATATCTGATGCAAAACTTGTTCATAACATGTTCATACCCCGGATCGTCATACTACTCATGAATTAAGGTTTAAAAATCTATTCATGAGCATTGATCGAACATCGGGTGTCTTGTCTTTCATAATACTTCATAACTTATGAAATTTGCATACTTCATGACTTGTAAAACTTTGCATGACTCTAGTTCAATTTCATAATACATATATTTTCATAGAACATAGGAACTAGGAATGCACATGCTTGAAAACCCATAAGGAACATGCTATAAATATCCCATTTGCTTAAATCACTTCATGAATGTGGGAATTTCCATGGTTAAACTTCATATCATGAAATAAGCGTCACCATGTAAAAACCCATGTGTAATCATGCAATTTTAATAGTAATTTCATAATTAAATCATGAAAAAACCATATTGAGCGAAACCCATGAGAATTTCATAAGAACCCTAATTTGAAGATCATGAAATCAAAATTTGAATTAGGGGTTTTGGGCACAAGGGTGAAAGGAACCCATTGTTGATTACCCACATGCCTTGATTGAATATAACCCACTTGAATTGGAGAGACTTAGGAGGCTTGAACTTGGAGCTTGAGACTTGAAGCTTGGAGAAGAATTTTCCTCTTTTGGGATATGAGTGAAGTAATGAGAAGGAACTTAGGCTAATGTGGGTGAAAAACCTTCTTGAAATAGTCAAAATGACATCATTTAGGAGTTAAAAGGGTGGGTAATGACTAAAATACCCCAAGAACTTAATTTAGAAAAAAATTGAAAATTGGTCGGCTTCAGGTTCTACGGGTTGGCTCCACGGGTCGTCGTTTGAACCACGACTCGTGGTACCAACTCGTGTAACCTGGTCTACTAGATACTCTGCAGAAAGTGGTCTACGACTCGACAGAATGGATCCATCATTTGAATGATGGGTCATCATCTAGACTCGTTGTTCCTGGGAAGTCAGTTGACCTCCGATCAAACCACGACTAAGGATAATGGGTCATCATTTAAATGATGGGTCATCGAACCCAGTCGTAGAACCTGGGAAACTTGCCATTCCTCTGATCTTTGTTCCACGAGTGGACAGGACAGACCCGTGGTTTTAACCACGGTCCGTAGAACTAACTCATGGTTCCAGACCAGAGACTGAATCCATCCGAAGGGGTTCACGGTTCCATTCCATGACCCGTGGTTTGGACCCGTCATTCCTGAAACATGACATTTTTCTGAGTTTTAACTTAGATAGCTAGTTTGATTTCCGGGGTGTTACAATATCTCCCCCTTGGGATCATTCATCCTCGAATAAAGACTAAACAAAGGAACTGAAGAGATAATAGCCAAACCAGCAACAAAACATGGAAATCAAAGAGTAAACATAAAAACTGAACTTTTCAATTTGAAAACATGATAAACTAACTTCATAAAACATGGATGCATGCTAGGATCATGAGAGGAACTGATGGAATAGAATCAGAGGGACATACTAAGGAGGAAACTAGTACCTCAAGATGGAACTGAATCGGAAGTAAAGAGATGAGGATATTTGGCCTTCATGGCCTCTTCCACTTCCCAAGTATCTCCTTCAACAAGCTGATTTCTCCAAAGAACTTTTACCCAAGTGACTTCTTTGTTCCTCAACCTCTGAATCTGATGATCAAATATCTCCACGGGAACCTCCGCATAGGTGAGACTATCCTTCACACCCACATCATCCAAGGGGACAATCAAGCTCGGATCCCCTACACACTTCTTCAATAAGGAAACATGGAAAACTAGGTGAACAACTTCCAACTCCGTTGGCAACTTCAACTCATAGGCAACGCTACCAACTCTCCTCAAAATCCAATAAGGACCTACAAAATTGGGACTAAGCTTTACTTTCTTGCCAAACCTCATCACACCCTTCATGGGTGAGACCTTTAGGAAAACCCAATCATCAACTTCAAATTCCAACTCCCTTGTCCTCACATCCGCATACGATTTCTATCGACTCTGAGCGGACTTCAACCTCTCCCTAATAAGCTGAACCTTTTCCATAGTCTCATGAACCGAATTTGGACCAATCAAGGCTGCCTCACCTACCTCAAACAAACCAATAGGAGACCTACATCTCCGGCCATAAAGTGCCTCATATGGAGCCATCTGGATGCTAGAGTGAAAGCTATTTTTGTAGGCAAACTCGATAAGAGGTAAGTGATCATCCCAATTGCCTTTGAAGTTGATCACTCATGCTCTTAACATATCCTCCAGAGTATGAATAGTATGCTTTGCCTGGCCATTTGTCTGAGGGTGAAAAGTTGTGCTCAAATTCACCTGAGTACCAAGACCTTTCTGGAATGATCTCCAAAATTGAGATGTAAACTGAGGACCTATATCAGAAATGATGGACAATGGAACACCATGCAATCAAACTATCTCCCGGATGTAGAGTCTGGCATAGTCGTTTGCTAAATCAGTAGTCTTAAAAACCAAGAAGTGGGTTGACTTGGTCATCTGGTCGACAGTCACCCAAATAGAATCATGTTGCCTTCGAGTACGAGGCAAACCAGAAATAAAGTTCATATTGATTGCTTCCTATTTCCAAGTGGGAAGGTCAATATCTTGAATCATACCACATGGCCTTTGATCTTCCACCTTTCTTGTTGACATTTGGGACACTTAGCCACAAACCCGGCTATGTCCCTCTTCATACCATTCCACCAAAAGACTTCCCGTACATTATGGTACATCTTAGTAGCACCCAGATGAATGGAATATCTCAAACTGTGAGCCTCAGTTAGAATCTGCTATATCAACCTATCTACATCTGGCACACATAAGCGATCTTGATAACGAAGCACACTATCTCCCCCTTAGTAGAAAACCTCCACCTGCTGCTGATGAACTGCACCCTTAAGCTGAAGTAAAATGGTATCCTTATCTTTCTTTGCCTTTACCTTAGCTACCAAAGATGATTCCATACATTTTTGTACAATCACACCACCTTCTGTCTAGTCCATAAGGAAAACTCCCAACCGAGCTAGCCTATGAACCTCCTTAACCAATTCCTTCTTCCCATCTTCAATAGAAGACACACTTCTCATGGACAGTCTACTCAAAGCATCTTCCACGACATTGGCCTTACCCGGATGGTAAAGCACACTCATAGCATAATCCTTAAGGAGCTCAAGCCATCTCCTTTGTCGCAAATTCAATTCCTTATGAGTGAACATATACTGAAGGCTCTTATAATCGGTAAATACATCCACATGCACCCCATAAAAATATAGTCTCCAAATCTTCAAAGCAAAGACCATAGATGCCAACTCAAGATCATGAGTAGGATAGTTTTTCTCATGAGTCATAAGCTATCTCAAAGTATATGTAATCACCCTACCACGCTGCATCAAAACACAACCCAAACCAATCCTAGAAGCATCACAATACACAACAAAATAATCTAGGCCTTCGGTAGAGCTAACACTAGAGTTGTGGTCAATCTAGTCTTCAATTCCTGAAAGTTCTTCTCACATAAGTCGGACATCTAAAATTTTACCTTCTTCTGAGTCAATCGGGTCAAAGGGGCAGCAATGGAAGAAAATCCTTTCATAAACCTCTTGTAGTAACCAGCCAAACCTAAAAAGCTCCTAATATCATACGGGGAAGTGGGTCTAGGCCAGTTCTTTACTGCCTCTATCTTTTGAGAATCAACTCGGATACCATCTTTAGTCACAATATAACCAAGAAAAGCAACAGACTACATCCAAAACTCACACTTGCTAAACTTAGCAAATAAATGTCTGTCTTTAAGAGTTTGCAACACAACCCTTAAGTGATCTGCATGCTCCTCCTCACTCTGAGAGTAGATGAGGATATCATCAATGAAAATGATTAAAAACATATCCAAATATTGTTTGAACACACGGTTCATCAAATCCATAAAGATTGTAGGAGCATTCGTTAAACCAAAAGACATAACAACAAACTCATAATGACCATACCGAGTTCTGAAGGCTGTCTTCAAAATATCACACTCTCTAACACGAAGCTGATGATAACCGGATCTAAGGTTAATTTTGAAGAAGAACTAGCACCCTGAAGCTGATCGAACAAGTCATTAATCCTAGGAATGGGATACTTATTCTTGATTGTCATCTTGTTCAACTGATGGTAGTCAATACACATTCTAAGAGAACCATCCTTCTTCCGAACAAATAAAACTACGGCACTCCGTGGAGAAATGTTAGGCCTGATGAAACTTTTATCAAGAAGATCCTTCAACTGACCTTTCAACTCTTTGAGTTCCGCGGGAGACATTCTATAGGGAGGAATAGAGATAGGGTTCATATCAGGGAGAAGATCTATCCCAAAGTCTATCTCCCGCTTGGGAGAGACTCCACAAAAATCCTCAGGAAACACTTCTGGAAACTCATTTAGAATAGGAACAGACTTAAGGGATGGGGTTTCAAACTCCGTGTCCATAACCCGCACTATATGATAAACATCCCCATTTGAAATCATCTTCCTAGCCTTAAGATAAGATATGAAATGACCTTTCGAGGAAGGGGGACTACCTTGCCATTCTAAAATGGGTTCATTTGGAAACTTGAAACTGACAACCCGAGTACGACAATCAATAGAATCAGAACATGCATACAACTAATCCATACCAAGAATGACATCAAAATAAGTTATCTCCAACTCTACTAGATCCGCTGAAGTGACTCTATGAAGCACTGAGATAGGTCAATTTTGGTAGATTCTTTTAGCTAAGACTGGCTCACCAACAGGAGTAGAAACACAAAAGGGTTCTAAAAGCAACTCAGAACAAATTTCAAACTTGTATGCTACATAAGGGGTCACAAAAGATAAGGATGCACCGTGGTCCAACAAAGCACACACATTGAAAGATAAGACTTTCAACATACCAGTGGAAATATCTGGAGAACTCTCCTGATCCTGACGGGAGGACATAGAATAAAGACGGTTCTGGCGCTGACCAGCAGAACTAGAAGTTGCGCCCTACTGGGCTGGTCTACCTCCTTAAGTTGGTGGGGTAGACTGAGTCCTACCACCTCCCTACCCCTTATTAGCTGAAGGGAAATCTCTAATCAAGTGTCCAGCCTTTCCACACCCAAAGCATGCACCCGTGCCCAAACAACACTCTCCCAGGTAAATCTTCCCATACTTGCTGCAACTCGGATGGGAAGGTCCCTTAGCAATACTTCCCTGAGACTGGGAATAGGAACCAGGTCCTATACCACCCTGATCATGACGAGTCCTTTGATCCTGGGTAGGATCACTAGCCGAAGAATGCATGGATCCTGATGACTTCTTCTGGAAAGAAGAGTGATCTCCACCTCTGGACCTGTGATGACCAAAACCTGATCCCTCGAATCTAGCCCTCTTGTTCTCCCTTGCCATCTCCCTAAGCTTGACACCCTCAATCTGATGGGCATAAGTCATAAAGTAGACCTATACTCTTTCTTCACCATATCATAAACTCCATATATAAACTTGCTCATTTGATCATGCGGGTCCGCTACCATAGAGGGAGAATATCTACATAACTGAGTGAACTTCAGACTATACTCTTGAACTAACATCGACTCTTATCTCAAGTTCACAAATTCCTCCACCTTCGCTTGCCTCAACTCTCGGAGAAAGAACCTATCAAGGAAGGCCCTCTCAAAACACCCCCAAGTTGTGGGGACCACATCCCTTACCCTAGCCTCCTTCCATTGCATAAACCAAATATGAGCTACATCCTTGAGTTGATAGGATGAAAGCTCAACATAATCAACCCAAATCACTTGCATAACTTTGAAGATCTTCTCACCTCATCAATAAAGTTGAGCGGGTCCTCACTCGCCTTCGAACCCCAAAATTCGGGTGGGTTTAGCCGGACAAAGTCATTAACTCGAGCCGCTACCCCACCTTGAGGGTGGACTAAGGCAGAAGGCTGCTGATTAACCTGAGTGGCCAAATTTTGGGCTAGCAAATGGATGGTATTTCTGAACGCCTCATTTGTGACATCGGGGACCAAAATGGGAGGAACTGCATTTCGAGTGGCTCGGGGAGGCATAGCACGTCGAGGAGGCATAATATAAAATGTACAAAATGAGGATTAGAGGTACATAAGAGTTAAGCTCTATCACACGACATGATCATGAAAGAAGTGAAGGTTTCTAATATATCTCATAACTTCACTTTCATATGTGTGGCATGCTTCACACACATGAAAGAGACTCTACTCGATGCGGCTTTTCGATATCCTAGGACTCTTGAACCTGAGGCTCTGATACCAAGTTTTTCATGCCTCAAGGTTACCCCCTAGACATAACATGGGACTTGTGACCGTAAGGTCCCCAAGCTAACCCTTGGTCATAGCATACTCAAGCATAAAGAAGTGAAGCGGAAGCAACATAAACAAATCCAGAATCACATACATAGATAATCAGGTCGAATAGAAATATGAAATCTAGAAAGAGACTCGATCACTGTCTATATCTGAAAGCCTCTACATGACATAAAGAGTTGCTAGGACAAGACCCTAGCTAACTCAAAGTACGAAAGTAAGAAATCAACACTCTAAAATATAACTAGTCCTTGACTTAAGAGGACTCACCAACAGCTGACAGAAAGTGGCCTGGAAGCTTTAGCCAAGTGTTTGGGAAGGAACACCTAAATCTGCATCATCAAAGGATGCAACGTAAGATATGCGTTAGTACTATAGGATGTACCGAGTATGTGAGAAATGCATGAATCATGATAAAAATAGTTTAAAACATGTTTAAGAATAAACTCATTACGTAAGGAAAGAACATGAATAAATGTTAAAGTATAAAACATGAAACATAATAAAGCTTAAGTTTCATTGTATAGAATCATATAACTGTATATCTTGAAAATATGAAACATGAAATAAAGCTTAAGTTTCATAGTATAGAATCATATAACTTCACAGCTTAAAAATAAACATGTGGGATTTTCTCTTAACCGACATTAAACCATGCTGAGCTACATGGAGTTCAGTGTGATGTACCCCTACTGAAAAGAGGTGTCCTAACCGGCCAAGGTTAGAACCATGTTTTACCAGGATCCTGTCATGATAAGCCATAGAGGGCAACCTATGGTGGCAACGTAGTTTAAGACTTAGGTTATCTGAACCCTCGTGTCTCGGTGCTAAATACTAACCCAACACATATAACATGAGCTCATATACATGTGACATATCTGATGCCAAACTTGTTCATAATGTGTTCATACCCCGGATTGTCATACTACTCATGAATTAAGGTTTAAAAATTGATTCATGAGCATTGATGGAACATCGGGTGTCTTATCTTGCATAATACTTCATAACTTATGAAATTTGCATACTTCATGACTTGTAAAACTTTTCATGACTCTAGTTCAATTTCATAATACATATATTTTCATATAACATAGGAACTAGGCATGCACATTCTTGAAAACCGATAAGGAACATGCTATAAAAATCCCATTTGCTTAAATAACTTCATGCATGTAGGAATTTCCATGGTTAAACTTCAATTCAATGAAATAAGAGTTAACACGAAAAAATCCATGTGTAATCATGCAATTTTAATAGTAATTTCATAATTAAATCATGAGAAGACCATATTAAGCAAAACCCATGAGAATTTCATAAGAACCCTAACTTAAAGATCATGAAATCAAAATTTGAATAAAAAGTTTTGGACACAAGGGTGAAAGGAACTCATTATTTATTACCCACATACTTTGATTGAAGATAACCCACTTGAATTGGAAAGACTTAGGAGGCTTAAACATGGATCTTGAGACTTGAAGCTTGGAGAATAATTTTCCTCTTTTGGGAGATGAGTGAAGTAATGAGAAGGAACTTAGGCTAATGAGGGTGAAAACCCTTCTTGAAATAGTCAAAATTACATCATTTAGGAGTTAAAAGGGTGGGTAATGACTAAAATACCCCAAGGACTTAATTTAGAAAAATCTAGAAAATGGGTCGACTTCAGGTTCTATGGGTTGGCTCCATGGATCGTCGTTTGAACCATGACTCATGGAACCTGGTCGACTAGACAGTTGTCAAAAAGTGGTCTACGACTCGACAGGATGGATCCATTGTTTGAATGATGGGTCGTCAATTGGACTCATCGTTCCTGGGAAGTCAGTTGACCTCCGGTCAAACCATGACTCAGGACGATGGGTCATTATTTAGATGACTGGTCATCGAACCCAATTGTAGAACCTGGGGAACTTGCCATCCCTCTGATCTGTGTTCCACGAGTGGACAGGACGGACTCGTGGTTTGAACCACGGTACGTAGAACAAACTCGTGGTTCTAGAACAGAGACTGAATCCATCCGAAGGGGTTCACGGTTCCATTCAATGACCCATGATTTTAACCATGGTCCATCGTTTGGACCCTTCATTCTTGAAATGTGACATTACTCTGAGATTTTAACTTAGATAGCTGGTTTGATTTCTGGGGTGTTACAATCACATGCTGAACTAAGTAACTGAATATGAAGTTAATGCAATATGAGTCTGACTGTGGGAGATACTATTAACCGACATACCCCAAGTTTAGCTAACTATAGGGCTAACTTGTAACCCTGGATGGAAGAGTGTAGATACCTTGCCAAGGGTACAAATAAGTCTGACGTGGATCAACTAAACTGATGTCCACAAGGGACGAGAGTGTCAAGCCTAATCTGAAGGGTGATCCCTTTAGAACCTAAGGTGGCGATGTAGTTCTGGAACTCAGGGATTGTTACTAAAGGTCTCAGCCTAAAGCTGACGGGTGAGCCTTCATCTCTTAGTTCGCTAGGTGCTATGTCTACTCCCAACTGAATGTAAGCTGACATGTAACTGTAACACTGGATTGCTCAAAATACTGATATAATCTAAGAATGCACATAAACATACTAAAGGATATGACATTTAAATTCTGAAGCATAATTATCTGACTGATTTGCCTAGCAAGCATAATTTATAAAGTACTGAAAATTATCACAAGCTAGGGTTCTTAATTCTATACATGAACTGTAGTAATTCTCCAAGAAACATGAACTAAGCATCACATAAATTATAGCATCTGAATAGCAAAGAAAACTCTAAGGTTTATGAACCCTAGGTCTAATCAATCATGGAGAAACTGAAAGACTGGCTGAATTCTATGGACCAAATGGGTGAAAGGAACCCACTAGTGAAATCCCACATACCTGAAAAAGAAACTACGGAGAATTCCTTTGGATTTTGGGGCTGAACTTGAAGAAGACCTCTGCCTGTTCTTGAGAGAAAACAATCACCTCTTTCTCTTCTTTACTTTCTAAGCCTGATGATATTTAGGAGAATAGAGGTTTTAGGTAGTTTTTGACAACCAAAAATAGGCTTAGAGTAGTCGAAACGACGTAGCCTAGGCATTAAAAGAGGTAGGAAAAGTCTGGAATGCCCCTGGAAAATAAATAGAAAAAGTTGCTGAAATTTGCGACTCAGGGATCACGACTTGGTTCTATGGTTCTTGGAAAGTCCCACGGGTCATGGAACCATGTCGTAGTTTCCTGGTCCTGAAAGTTAAGATACTGGAATAAACTCCACAAGTTGGGATCACGACTCATGGAAACTTCCACGAGTTAGGCTCATGACTCATGGAAACTACCATGAGTCATGGAATCCCATTCGTGGTTCCTGAGTTGAATTCCTTGCTCTCTGAAGATTGGTTCCACGGGTTGGGTTGACGACTAATTTAAACTTCCACGGGTCGTGAAACACAATCATGGTTCCTGGGAGTCATCTGCTAGTAGGATTCCACAGACGAGTTCTACGGTCCATGGAAACTTCAATGGTCTGTTGACTCAAGTTGTGGGATAAACTTAAGAGGAGCAGTCCTCTGATCTTTATCCCATGATTCCAGTCCACGACTCATGGAATATTCCATGGCTCGTGAAAGCGACTCGTGGTTCTGCTGATAGTTGAAATTTTTTATTTCTTCTGGTTTTTTGAACTAAGTCTGGGCTTGGAAGTTTTGGGTGTTACATCAGTGATTCTTGAATGGTGTTCATGCATGTATTATTCTTTCCTTCGTATCAATTTCTTTTAATGGTGGCTAACGTTAGAACTTACCTCATTCTTACTTACTAGACCAAAGAGGTAACAAATGGGAAAAGAGATGAACAACGGAGATTTCAGGCTATGAACCCTCATCTAATAGCTTGACCTTGTCCGGGAATAGCTAATATGGAATCAAGGGTAAGGGTTAATAAAGTAGACACCCATAGACGGATAAAGTTGCATGGTGATATTCATCTATCTAGGGGACCAACCATTTGGGTGAACTTAACTTACCGATCTTGCATGCTAAGCATCCGAATAAATCACTAGCACGATGACTTACTGCATTATGAAATCATGGGGAACAAAATCCTTGTCAACTCTCTCATAGATTAACAACAACATGAATTGATACTTTGTGACTTGGTTACTTACAATTTTCAAATATTATTTGTTACACAATTCCCCTCTTTTGGAAATAAATGACTAAGAGAAAAAAAACCATATTAACCTAGGTCCTAACTATATTCCTCATGAGATTGACCCTAACCTCGATTAGGTTCTATGTTTGAAGAACGACCGCTTTATACTTCACTTCAAAGGTGTAATTTGGGCATTCCAAATTTTTGTGCCATTGCTAGGGAATATGGTTTAAGATAAGATTAATCATGTTTATTTGACTGTTAGTCCTTATTTCTTGATTTACATATTCTGTTTTTTTTTTGTTCATAGGGTACACACGTGTGTATGCCCAACACTTAGAGTCAAGGTAAGCCCCTTATTCCCATCGATTTTGAACTCCAAAGGACTTTAAGGAAAAGGTAAAAGTATGGAATTCAGGAAACTGTAGACTTAGCCACAACCAGGATATTGGCTAAGGAGTAGGAAAGGGCTCGACAATATGAGGCAGCTCATCGAGCTGAAGACTAAAACTAAGTTACATCTAATGACCAAGCTAGACAAGAGGAGGCTGCTCATCAGAATATTCAAAAACCTTGACGAGATGTGACAGCTCAACAGAATGCACTAAATGATCAAGCCAGGCAGAGAGGGAATAAGGGCTATCCACAATATCAACCTCGATATTCCCCTAACTACGATGATAATGATGATGATGGCCTAGATGATGTTGGTTCAACTGGTGCCATAGTGCCACCCCCACTACCCGCTGGGGAAAAGTTTGACATAACAAGCACAATGATACAGTTGTTGCACATGAAGGGAGTGCTCACAAGCAATGCTAATGATGATGCTAATTTGCACTTGATGAACTTTGTATGGATCTTCAAGGCGTATAAACTACTTGGTGTGACTCAAGATGCTATTAGGCTATGGTTATTTCCATTCTCATTGACAAACAAAACAACTCTTTGGTTGGCAGAACTACCTAATGACTCAATCATTTTATGGAGGGAATTGAAGAGGGAGTTCTCAGAAAAGTTTGTTCCACCATCCATAATGTTGCAGCTGAAGGATGAAATATATAACTTCAGGCAACTGAATACAGAGGCGTTATATGAGACATGGTTGAAATTCAACTAGAAACTAAAGCAAGTGCCCAATCACTAAATACCTACTGATAGTTTGTTGGAGATCATCTATAGGTCTTTAAATACCAATACCAAGGTGGAAGCTGACACTGTCACTGGAGGAGAATTCATGGATCACATTTATACAGAGGCAGAAGAGATGCTTGACACAGTCACCAAGATGAATAGGGTATGGCACACAAGAGCATCTAATGTTCCTGCTGGAACTTATGCTATAGGTATGTCCATTGAATAGCATAAGAGAGACGAGAAGAGAAGAGAGATCAATAAATAGCTGAGATAAAAACTGACATAAGCCTTATTTCAATGCATTGCATGGGGGTTGGGGATGAAAAGGTAAATGCAGTTAGTTCACAAGGTAAAGCACCAAGACATGATGACTCTTATTCTGATAAGGAGGGAAACTACTTGAATAACCAAGTGGTAGGTTTTTGGTCCAAAGCCCAAGGGTCAAATCTAGATACTTGGACCTAATGTCAAGGGAATCAAGGTAGGAACTATAACAGGGACAACAACTACAACCTATCAGGGTACACATATAAGAGTAGAGGTAGAGATATAGATGGTGACTGGAAGAAGAGGGATGGATACAAGAATGATAGAATTAGTTTTTATGCCCCACCTGGTAATTGTGAAGGAGAGTCAAGCATTTAGAGGATGGAAGACATGATGTCTAAGGTGTTAAAAAGGGTAGAAACTAACGATGATAGCCTTAAGGAGATTCACGTGGATATATCTGGGATGAACCAATATGTAAAGTCGCATGCTACTGCTATTAAGTAGATTGAGCTGCGTTGGGTCAAATGTCTATAGCTCTAAACCAATGGCAGGAAGGTACACTTCCAAGTAATACAGTCCAAAATCCAAAGAATGATGGTCAATTCATGGTTGTGACTACTAAAAGTGGCAAGATGACTGCTGACCCTCCTATGCCTATAGTTGTTGACAATCCAACTGAGCCTGAGAAGATTGACATTGAAAAGGTGGTTGAATATGAAGAATTGGTTATTGATAAGAATTTGGCTGAGAAGCTGACCCCAATTGGTGAAAAGAAGTTTGTAGCTACAAAAAGAAAAGAGAATGAGATCCCCTAGATTCTAACTCCTATTCCACGACGTCCTTCACCTTTCCTACGAAGATTGAAGAAAAAGGTAAAAGAGGAGATGTATCACAAGTTTGTTTCAATATTGAACCAACTCTTTATGAAAATCCCTTTGATTAAAGCACTTGAGAAAATTCCTAGCTACACCAAGTTTATGAAGGATCTTGTGACTAAAAAGAGGACTATGAGCTTTGAGCCTACTGATAATTTTCACCACTATAGTGCAATTGCTTATTGGTCTCTTGTGGAGAAAAAAAAACATCCTGGAGAATTCACCATTCCATGAACCATAGGATCCTTTAACTTTGAAAAGGATTTGTATGATTTGGGTACTAGTACTAACCTCATGCCACTAGCAGTGTTTCGATAGTTGGGCTTAGGAGCCCCCCAACCGATGCCAATGCAGCTTCTTATGGCAGATCTCATGGTAAAGAGGCCTGTGCGTATTCTTTATAATGTTCTGGTAAAGGTTTAATCATTAATCTTTCAATTAGATTTTTCCATTCTAGTTTATGAGGTAGATTTTGAGGTCACTATTATCTTGAGGCCACAATTCCTTGCCACTGGATGCGCTGTAGTTAACATGGAAACCGAATAGATAAAATTTTAGTTGAATGACAAAGAAGTGACTTTCAATATTTTTTGGCCAATGTGTAATGAACCTTCTCATCATTATGGGTGAGCTATTTATATGAGAAATGGGTTAGAAAACATCTGGGTTGAAAAGTTGAAAATTTTATGCTAGGCTAGGCTTAGACAAAATCTGAGCGAGGTAAGTCCAGGACAGTCCAGGATAGGATTGGGTGAAATATTTAACTTTGAGCTAGATTTTCTATTAGATAAGGAAATAAGGAGTTCATAGAACTTTTTGAAAGTGAATTCGGGTGAGTATAACTCTCGATATCAAACTTGACGTAAAAAGGATGGTATAGAACATCAAGGTATGAACGTGTGTTGCAAAATGGGCAAAATTAGAAGGATACCCGAGTTTTTATCCTGTGTTATCCTCTATAGTGGATGACATGCTACTACTAGAATAACCGCTATAGTGGAGGAATTCCCGCTATAGTGGGAGTCAAGGGAAGTGAACTCTGTGATAGCGAGTAACTTCCACTACCGTGGTGCTGCTATAGCAGGATTGGTATGCTATAGCAGGATAAGTCACTCGAAACTTCCCTAAAAATATTCATTATTTCTTAAGAACATTTTGGAGAAGGGCATAGGCTATTTAGGCAAATTTCCATCAATTTTCCACCAAGATTTTTTGTAAAGGTGAGTAATTTATTCCCCTAATCTAGTACTTCAATTTCTATACCTTAGAATTGATAGTTACGGGCCTTGGGGAGGGTTTGTCTTGACCTAAGATGGAAAATATGGTGTAATAAGGATTGTTGGGTGTAGAAACCTTGGGTTTTATTTATTAACTTTTTATTCATGATTATATTACTGAAATTTGCTAGTGTAACCATTAAATTGGTAGTTCTAGGTGAATTATTAGTGGGAAACCCCTGGGTTGGGTGGAATGATCATGATGATTTGCCTGGGGTTTGGGATTAAGATATAATTTGGGGATATTTAGGCCATTTGGGGTTGATTTTGTGTTTATGTTATTTTTTTAGACTAAGATCAAGTTAAAGCTTCACAAAAGAGGAAGGCTCAGGTCCAGTAGAGTTTCCGACTTGAGTCCAGGTGGGTAATGGTTGAATTATTTCCCAATTATGTTATGTGTGCATGTTAACTATTATATTAGTATTACATGTACATTACATGTTTTAGGGAATAAGGTAATGAATGTTAATGATGTCCAATTATCAATCTCATGCAATGAACTTTTCTTAAATACTTGTTGGTTTTACAAGTGTGGGTTGTTTCATTATGTTTGTGATTGATATGATGTTTGTGACTTTCAGTTGGCTTGAGTACCACTCCTGGTATGGTATATCTATGGGTTGGCTTTGGTACCACGCCTGGTATAGGTTTTATTATTATTGGCTCGGGTACCATGCCTGGTATATGTTTGTTAGTGTTTCTGTGTTTTTGTTCAATAAGTGAACTGGGTATATTTCTTGTGAAGTAATTATTACATATTGGTCCATGAGTGGCCTAATTGTTGTGTTTAAATGTTGGGATGGTTGTTGTCTAGACCGAGATTGCATGTTAAACATTGTAAATGATGTTGTAGGGACCCTTGGGTGGTTCGGGTGACTTGAAAGGTGTGTGGAATTGCTATATCATCATTGTTGTGATTTTGTACATGTCTGATGTGGTTGTGAAGTTATATTGATGACTGGGAGTCTTTTTTATATTCACTGACTAGGGTTATACATGTTTTGTCCTACTTTATTAAGTTATAGTTATTTGTTTATATTTTGTATGTTTGGAGCTGGCCGATGATCCTACCAGTACACTATTATTTTTGTGTACTGATACTGCACTTGCTCTTCTTTTGCTGAGTACAGGGCCTACTCCAGTGGCAGCTATGCGACCTCAGTTGTGACATGAGCGTTTCCTAAATCTAAGGGTGAACTACTTTTTTTGGGCTGCCATAGATTCATCCACTCTTTCTAGTCCATTGTTTGGACTTAGATTCCATTCATTTGGGGTTTCATCCCCATATTTTAGACTATGATAGATGTTTTGGTATACGACTTTCAGATTCTAGGGGATTATTTCTGCAACATTTTTGTTAAATACTTTAGTTATGAATCTTGGCGTTAATTAATGCAATTTGGTTTTTAGTTGCTTAGTTGTTTCAGTGTTAGCTTGGGTAATTTGTTCTCCCACAGAGGGTTTAGTGTAGGGGATACTCATGATGGTTTAGATCATGATAACGATAGTATCTGAGCCCTAGGTTCATTGATATCATCGTACCAAAATGGGTCTAGTAGAGTCTTGTAGAATGATACAGAGACAATTGTACTTTTCTTTGACAGGCTACAAGACATTAGGAAACTATCTCCTCTTTCTTCTTTCATGCTATAAGTTGATTCCAATTGGTATCTGGCGATCCAAATTAGTATCTAACTTCCTTTATTCTTTTGTCCACAGATGGATAACACCAGAAGAAATGGAGAAAGGGAAACAGCTCCAGCTGCAGAACTAGAAGCTCAAGGGCAAGGGAGAGGCAGGGGCAAAAAGAGAGCAACACCCGTCATGGGTGAAGCTCAAGCAATAGTTGAGCCAAGGATGGTGACCCCTCCCTGATCCCAAGTTTATATTAAGGAGGAGGTTGAGGTAGTGCACAAGGATGGTGCCGAACCAGAGGTCCCAACATCAGTTTGAGGTATAGGTCTTCCTCATATGTCGTCTGAGGTTATTCAGCAGGTTTTGGCATTCCTGAGTGGGTTGTGGGTACTGGAGCTACTTCCACTATGCCGACTACTTATGTTCTGGGTGCCCATCCCATTGTTACCAGAACCCTCAGGATAGATGAATCTTTAGGTATAGATGCATTCTTCCATCCAGTACTAGGCCCTGTCATGATTGGGACCGAGCATGAGTTATTGACTAAGTTCTTAAACCTGAAACCTCCTTCATGGTATAGAGAACGAGGATGCTTTTGAGTTTATTCTGTATTGTTATGAGAGGTTGCATAAGTTGGGTATTATACATTAGGGGTGAAGTTTGTAACTTTTCAGCTACAGGGTGATGCCAAGAAGTGGTGGAGGGTTCATATAGAGTGTCGATCATCAGCCTTGCCTCCGATGACTTAGGCTCAGTATCATGCCTTGTTTATGGAAAAATAAATGCCCCGTATTCTCAGGGATTGCAAGAAAGATGATTTTTTAGCCCTTGAATAAGGAAACATGTGTGTTGCAGCTTATGAGGCTATGTTTTACGCCTTGTCTTGCTATTCTACCCAACTATTGGGAACTGAGAAAGAGAGGATTTGTCTGTATATTAAGGGTCTGAATACTGAGTTGCAGGTTCTATATTTTCACATGACTTCTACAGTGAAGAGTTTTAATGGGGTGACTAAGTATGTAAATAAACTGAAGGGGGTCTGGCAGGTTGGGAAGACTAAAATATTAGCTAAGAATACCAAGAATATGGGTAATTTCAGTGGTTGTTATTCCAGGGGTCTTAGACAATAGGTTCTTTTGGCTTTCCCTATTCAGTCAGCTCTTCCAGCTTCTATAAGTGGTCATTCAGGGGCCATTCAGCAGTCTCCAGCTCCTACAAGCCAGGGGCTTCCTATTCTTTTACCAGCGGGCCCTTTCTTAATCAAGGATTCTTTCGTTGTGGTGATCTGGGTCATTTTAAGAAGGAATTCCCCCTCAGACAGGAAGGTAATAAGGTGTAGCAGCAGACTAAGACTGTAGTTCCAACAAATGAAGGTGGCGATGGCAGAGGATGCCCATAGGGTGGGCGAGGTTATAATTAAGGAGGCAATGGAAATAGAGGTAATGGTAACACAAATAGGAGAGTAGCACAGCCAGCTAGGGAGGTGGACCAGATTGATGATAGAGCTTATTGTTACGCCTTTCCAGGTAAGTCTAAGGCTGAGGTGTCAGATCCTGTGATAATAGGTACAATTCTCATCTGTGACCGAATGGCTTCTATTTTATTTGATCTGGGTTCAACATTTTCATACGTATCTGTTAGATTTGCCTTGGGTTTGGACTTGATTTGTGATGTTCTTGATTCTTCTATTCATGTTTCTACCCCGGTTGGGGAGTCTATAGTAGTTACCTATGTGTATCATGCTCTGTTGTGTTTATGGGGTTCCGGACTTAGGTAAATTTGGTTATTTTGGATATATAAGATTTTGATGTTATTTTGGGTATGAACTGATTATCTACTTATCACGCCATGTTAAACTATAATTTTAAGATAGTAACTCTAGAGATTCTAGGTATGGATACACTAGAGTGGGAAGGTGTGGACACGCCTAAGCAAACGAAAATCATATCCTTTTTTTGGCTAGAAAGCTAGTGGGGAACGGGTGTTTAGCCTTCCTGGCTCATCTTTGGGATGTTAGTGCGGAGTCCCCTTCTATTGAATCAGTCCCTATGGTTTTGAATTTTAAGAGGTATTTCCTACGGATCTTTCTAGTATGCCTCCGGATAGGGATATTAACTTCTGTATAGATTTAGAGCTGGGCACTTGCTCAATATTTATTCCTCCTTATCGTATGGCTCTGTCTTAGTTGAGGGAACTCAAAACTCAACTACAGGAACTTCTAGATAAGGTATTTATTCATCCCAGTGCTTCGTGTTGGGGTGCTCCAGTCTTGTTTGTGAAAAAAAAGAATAATAGTATGAGGATGTCTGTAGTCTACAAATAATTGAACAAGGTTACCATCTGAAATAAGTATCTATTACCCCGCATAGATGACCTTTTTAACCAGTTGTAGAGTTCTTCGGTGTTTTCAAAAATTTACTTGAGGTTAGGGTATCATTAGTTGAAAATTAGGCTTGAGTATATACCTAAAATAACTTTTTGGACTCGATATGGGAATGATGAGTTCTTGGTAATATCATTTGAGTTGACCAATGTGCCACTGGATTTTATGAGTTTCATGAATGGTGTCTTCAAGACATTTCTTGATTCCTTTGTGATTGTATTTATAGATGATATTTTGATATACTCCAAGAGTAAAGAGGAGCATGTAGAGCATCTTCGCATTATTCTAGGGATTTTGAGGAGACAAAAATTGTATGCTAAGTTTTTGAGGTGCAAATATTAGTTATCTTCGGTTGCTTTGTCAGGGCATGTGGTCTCAGAAAAAGAGGTGATGGTGGATCCCTATAAGATTGAGGTAGTTAAAAGTTGGGTTCGGCCTATCTCTGTGACTGAGGTTTAGAGTTTTATGGTTCTTGCTAGCTATTATCGCAGGTTTGTCAAGAATTTTGCTTCCATTGCTACTCACTTGAAAAGATTGACCTAGAAGGAGGTACTATTTGCTTGGCCTGACAAGTACAAGGAGAGGTTCCAAAAGTTCAAGACCCTCCTGACTACAACTCATATTCGATCACTGCCTGTAAAAGGTAAGGACTTTATTGTATTTAGTGATGATTTGCATTCGGGTTTGGGTGTTGTGTTGATGCAAGACGAGAATGTCATAGCTTATACTTCAAGGAAGTTAAAGTTTCATGAGAAGAACTACCCAACCCATGAGTTGGAGTTTGTAGCGGTGGTATTTGCACTTAAGATCTGATGACATTATCTTTATGGTGTCAAGTGGGAAGTGTTCACAGACCATCACATCCTGCAACATGGGTTTACATAGAAAAATTTGAATATGAGATAAAGAAGGTGGATATAGTTGTTGAAAATTTATGACGTGACCATCCAGTATCATCTGAGTAAGGTCAATGTGGTGGCAGACGCATTAAGCTAAAAAACGGTCAGCATTGGTAGTTTGGCTTATTTGGGGATGTCTAAGCGATCCTTCGATAGAGAGATTCAAACTCTACCATCCAATTTCATATAGTTGGGCATTTCAAAAAAGTGTGGAGTTGGCCAGTATTGGGTTAAGCCCACATTTTTGGAGGAAATCAAGGCCAAAAAGTTTAAGGATGTGCAATTGAACAAGCTCTAGAATAAGGTGGTGTCTGGGAAGGCCCCAGGTGTCATACTTGACGCGTGTGGGGTGTTTTGTTTTAGAGGGTGGATTTGTGTCCCTCGAGTTGATGACTTGGCTCAGAATGTGTTGGTAGAAGCAGATGGTTTGAGGTACTCAATTCATCCAAGCATAACCAAAATGTACTGGTATTTGAGGCGGCTTTATTGGTGGCCTCGGATAAAGATGGACATAGCTGAATATGTGTCCAAGTGTCAAATTTATTAGAAGGTAAAATATGAGTACCAAAGGCCTGCAGGATTACTTCAAAGGATTCCCATTTCTGAGTGGAAGTGGGAAAGGATACCCATGGATTTTATGGTGGGTCTTCCTAAGACCTTGGGGAAGTATGATTCAATTTGGGTCATCATGGATAGGCTGACTAAATTAGCCTACTTCATTTTGGTCCAGGTGGATTACAACTCTCAGCAGTTGGCCAAGATCTACGTCAAGGAGATAGTGAGGTTGCACGGGGTTCCCCTTTCAATCTTTCAGACAGAGGTACACAGTTTACTTCTAAGTTTTAGGGCAAGTTACACGAAGAGTTAGGCACCCAGCTCACTCTTAGCATAAATTTTCATCCTTAGATGGATGGTCAGTCGGAGAGAATGATTCAGGTGTTGGAGGACATGCTGAGTGCATGTGTGATTAATTTTGGGGGCCATTAGGATGAGTTCTTACCATTGTGTGAATTCTCATACAATTAAAGTTATCACTCTAGTATTTACATGGAACCATTCGAGGCACTTTATAGGAGGGGATGTAGATCACCCATAGGGTGGTTTGAGGTAGGCGATATGAAGCCTTTGAAAATTTATTTGGTAAGGGAAGCTCAGTAGAAGGTAAGAGGTATCCAAACCAAGCTGTTGGCAGCCTAAAGCAAACAAAAAGAGTTTGTTGTTTGCAAGGTGAAGGATATATCTTTTCAGGTTCGTGAACAGGTTCTGTTGAAGGTGTCACCGATGAAAAGGGTAATGAGGTTTGGAAAGAGGGGTAAGCTTATACCTTGGTATCTCAGTCTATTTGAGGTTCTAAGAAATATAGAGCAAGTAGCTTATCGATTCATATTGCCACCCAATTTATCTGGGGTCTATCCAGTTTTCCATATATCCATATTGAAGAGATACCATGGGGATGGGGAGTACATTATCAACTGAGATTTGGTCTTGCTAGATAAGGACCTTCAGTACGAGGAGGAGCCGATTCGTATTCTTGATCGAGATATCCAGAAGTTGAGGATAAAGAAAATTTGATCGGTGAAGGTTCAATGGAAGCATCATATGATTGAGGAAGCCACTTGAGAAATTGAGAAGGACATGCAAGACAAGTTCCCTTACTTTTTTGAGGATTCAGGTACTACCTTCTTCTCAATTTAGCTCATCATTTTTTTGTTCGATCATTTCAGGATAAAGAATGTATAAATTTATATATATTGTAATGACCCTTCCTGTCGTTATGAGTGAGCTATTTGTGTAAAGAACAGGTTAGAAAACTTTTGAGTTGAGGAGTTGAAAATTTCAGGCTAGGCTAGGCTCAAACAAAATCTGAGTGAGGTGAAGTCTAAGGCAATTGGGAAAGGATCGGGTGAAATATTTAACTTTGAGCTAGATTTTCAATTAGCTAAGCCATTAAGGAGTCCGTAGAACTTTTTGGAAGTGAATTTTTAGAACTCCCGATATCAAACTTGATATGAAGGGGTTAGTCTTGAATGTCAAGGTATGAAGGTGTGTTGCAAAATGGGCAAACCTGAGAGGATTCCCAAGTTTCTATCCCATGTCAGCCTCTATTGCGGGTGATACATTGTTACCTCAATGACTGATATAGCAGAGAAATTCATGCTATAGTGGGAGTCAAGGGTAATCAATTCTGCTATAGCGGGCAACTTTCACTTTGGTGGTGCTTCTATAGAAGGATTGGGACGCAATAGCGGGAGAAGTTGTTGTAAATGTAAAAACTTTCCCAAAATGTTCATTATTTCTAAAGAACATTTTGGGGAAGGACAGAGGCGATTTTGGTAAATTTCCATCAGTTTTCCACCTAGATTCTTTGTAAAGGTAAGTAATTTGTTTCCCTAATCTAATACTTTGATTTTTATACCTTAAAATTGATAGTTACGGGCCTTAGGGAGGGTCTGGCTTGACCTTAGATGGAAAATCTGGTGTAACAAGGATTGTTGGGTGTAGAAACTTTGGGTTTTGTTTATAAATTGTTTATTCATGATTATATTACCGAATTTTGCTAGTATAACCATAAAATTGGTAGGTTTAGGTGAATTATTTATGGGAAACCCCTGGGTTGGGTGGAATGATCATGATGATTAGCCTAGTGTTTGGAATTAAAATATAATCCAAGGATATCTAGGACATTTAGGGTTGATTTTGTTTTTATGTTATTTTTTCTAGACCAAGATCAAACTAAAGCTTTACGATAGGGGAAGGCGCAGGTCCAGTAGAGCATTGGGGCTTGATTTGAGGTAGGTAGTGGCTGATTATTTTCCAATTATGTTATGTGGGCATGCTAACTATTATATTAGTATTTCCTGTATATTATGTGTTTTAGGAATAATGTAATGAATGTTAATGATGTTTGGTTTTCAATCTCATGCAATAAACTTGTCCTAAATACATATTGTTTTTACAAATGTCGATTGTTTCATTGTGTTTGTGATTGTTGTGATGTCTATTGCTTTTGGTTGGCTTAGTTACCTGATAAGTCGATAATTTACCAACTTATTTAACCTTTAAGCTTACACTTTTGCATCCTAATTGATAGAAAATAGTGCATTTGACATGATTTGCTTCTATTATACAGGTATATGTGATTTAGAAGTGATCGGTGCAGAATCGGATGAAAACAAGTCAAGAAGGAGAAATTTAACTCAGCGCAATCGCACCGAAAGGGCGCCAATGGCGTTGAAGGCAGATGACAGGTTTGTGCGCGATGGCGCAATAGCGCTGTATAGAGAAGTGGTAAATGCCATTCAAAGACAAGGGTGCGATCGTGAAAAGATAGCGCGATGGCGTTGACCAGTGTGAGTCCCTTGAGCGCGATAGCGGTACATTAGCGCGACGACGCTTCACTGTACCTGAATGTGAAAATGGGAAGAAATGACATTTCACTTTTGTGGAAACCCCAAATGATACAAAAGACTCCTCAACTGTATGGAAGCTATCTTTGGCTATTCTCACAACTTTTGGAAAGCTTGGAGAGAAAGTTCATCAACCAACACATAAGAGTGAAGATTTGGATTCTCTTTATTGTAAAATCTTCAGTTTCCATTCTTCAACTCTTGTTCTTAATTGTTAGTTTATTGGTGTAATTGTTGAATTGAGATTTGGGTTTGTATTAGAGATAATACTTGTTTGGGTATTGAATTCATGTATAGATTTTGCTCTTGATTGATTATTTGGGTCTATTGAATCCTCCATGCTTGAATTTATAGTCAATGGTTGCAAACATTGACTTAGCTTTCTAATTTAGGTTCTTGCTTGAGAGAGAATTTCCCTAAGTTCGGGAAGATTCAATAGTGGGGATTTGGGTTTTCCACTCTAGACCAACGCTAGAGATAGTTTGGTTGCCGGAAACTCTCATCTACGAGTTGGGGTTAGATATAACCCAACTCACCCAAGTTATTTGGTTGGCTTATTGCTTACTTGTGATGGTTGGAAAGAACACACGAGATATATTCTCGATTGGTCGAAAGACGGTTAGGCATACCTTCAACCAAGACTACCTACATGTTAACCGTGTGCAAGTCTTGTGAGTTGAACTTCCATTCCTAAGTCTCCCTTGTTATCCTTTCTTGAAGAGAGCAAGGTGAAAGCCATTGATCAATCTATCTTTCATTTGATTTTCTTTTATCTTAAGTTTTAGTTTAAAACCCCCCTTTTAGATATCTTTTCCCTTTTTCGTCAACTGAACTACAATAAGTTGCTTGGATTTTTTATTAGCTCGATCGTGACTACATTATTTTTTGTGGGTACGACTCCGACATCTGTTGAGAATATAAATGTGTTTTGCTCTGACGATCACAAACACCTCCATTGGAGAGTGCTTTTGATTATCAAAAATGGCATCGTTGCCGGGGAACAATTTGGCATATTGAGTTAGTTTAAAATTTTAGTCTACTTACTCTAATTCAATTTTTGGGAATAGTTGTTTTTATTTTGTTTATTTCCATTGTGTTGAATGATGCCACATATATGAATGCTAGTAATGTTGATGGTTGCATCCCAGTTTATATTCTCGACTATTGTGTTTATTATGGAGGAGCCCACCTTGGACGAAGGTGTAGAATTGGCCCTAGGAGAGGGAGGTATTCCACTACTCGCTCCTATGATGGGCACAATTTCTATTTGTGTGGTGGTCGTGACGGACATTGGAGCGAATGCCCTAATGATGATCATCCTTCTCCCCCCTCTTGCGCTGATAATGTTTCTAGTGGTGCATTTAAACTTAATAGGAACCATGACTTAGCAAGAGAAGAAGGCATATGTGTCAAGCTCCAAACCCACGTGGCTTCGCTAGATACCCAAGAGGAGAGTGTGCAATCCATAAATAAAATTTTTGTGGACGCAAGGGCTAAAGAAGAGGAAGACACAAGGGATGGTCATGATTTGAAGGTGGTGTGTCAACCAACTACCCCATATGTGAGTTATGATGACGGAATCTCAAAGTGAGGATGTTGTGAATGAGGCAAGCTGGAAGGTGGAGACATCCAAATCCCACTTCAACCTTTGCTTGACCATAAGTTTTATTAAATGGACAAGTCAAAGTAATCAAACTTTTGGAAGACATTGGAAAGAGGGTGGATGAAGGTCTATCCGATTTTGAGTTTGCCGTGGAAAGAAGGGAAAGCGTCCTTCCTCACTTGAAGGATAAAAAGTGCAAAATGCGAAATCAAGAGAATGGCCTTCTCATGTTCAAACCCTCACCCCGGGATTGTCATTGAAAATTTGATTCAAGTGTGGGTCGAAGGTTCAAATCCTCAAAATGGAGATCCAAATGGTGAGGTAGCTTGCGTCGCACCGCGACGTTAAATTGTGTGCTTGATGGGACACAACCCATTATTTCAAAATTTTGAAAGTTTAAATATTTTGTCTTTCTTTATTAGAGTAGCATAGTGTAGATTTTTGATTAATCCATAAAGTTTCAAGTCTTTTTGAGTTGTTTGGGCAGGTTGAGAAGTGGAGGACTCATAAAATCCGATCAAGGACCAAAAAGGGTGCCAAAATAACATGCTAATTGGGGTGCGAACGCACAACTAAGTGTATGTATCGCTCATGCAAACACACCCCAAGATAGTGAGGCTGCCAAGAATGTCAAAGTGTGCGAAATAGGTGCATTCCGCACCTCAAAATATGCCCATCGCACATGCAATCACACCTCAAAGTAGTAAGCTGCTAAAAATTGGCTGGAACACGCAAAGTAGGTGCATTTCGCACTTGGAAGAGTGCCCGTCACCCCAGCCATCACATGTTGAACCAGTGAGCTACTAAAAACATTCAAGAAAAACTGTGTAGTGCGATCGTGTTGAAGCAGCACTGATGGCACTGAGAAAACTTTCATAGAGCAGCACAATCGCACTCTTTTACTGCGATCGCGCCTAAGCAAGAATCTGCACAGTAAATTAAAAGAACAAAGCTTTTATGTTCTCTACATCTCCTAAAAGTTCATCAGGTATTATCCATTGTTCAAATTCTCTCTTCCCCAGTACTTCCCCGAGATGCTATACACCAAAATCACGAGCACAAGTAACTGGGTTTGGTTGGTACTACGAGCACAAGTTGCTTCCTCTTTTCTCTCCTCTTTTGATCACCAAAATCATATAACAAAGTATGTCTCTGTCCCTTCCTCTATTTCATGTTTCTTGGTCTTATTTTACGGGTTAAACAAGTGGAGTTATGCAAAAATTTGGGGAAGTCTTGAGTACCCAAAAGCTCCTACATTGTTATAAAGCTTTTTAAAGACCCCAAAATTGTGTTTGTTGATGGATTCTATGAAATTGAGCAAGAAATTGCGTTGTTGTTGTGCTTGGTTTGAGAAATACCATCCTAAATGGATTAAATCCACGATCTGGTTGTGAAAATTTCATAATGGAGGTTGTTTGGTCAGAAAAGATGATTGTCCAGTTGCTCAGCACAATCGCGCTGATCCAGCACAATCACGCTGCCTGAGGGTTGAGTCAACAGAGCGATCGTTCTACTTTGACGCGATAGCGCTCAATAAAAAAATTGGATTTAACACGATCGCGCCTATGGAGAGCCGATGGCGCTGAGCAACTGCAGTTGGCACAAAAATAGTAGCTTTGTCTAGAGTTGCTCCAACACCTTCTGACCCACCTTTCTTGCATAAAACACTTGTTTTTTTTCATTGTGCTACATGTTGGAACCACATTCTCAGTTTAAACATTATTTTTGTAGGTACTTTGAATTGAAAAATGAGTACTAGTGCATCAAATTCGGGAGGCCAAGTTAATTAAATTATGGAGGAGGAGTATGATCGCACTAAATTTATGTCACAGGCTTGTGAGGAACAATATAAGGCTGATTTGTCTATGAAAGTGGTCCCTGAAAGGGGGATTTCAATGCAAGGGGTGGAGGCGGCCTTACCTGAATTTTTTGGCCAGTTGCATAGAGCAAAAATGGAACTGTTTCACAGCTCCACCATGTAAGGCCAATGAAACAGTTGTGCGAGAATTTTATGCTAATGCATCATCCATAAACTTCAAGGATCTGGTGATAACTGTCCGGGGGAGAACATTCAGATTTGGAGCCGAGAAGATAAACAGGTACTATGGGCTCGAGGATCATGACACTACACTTTTGGGGAAAAAAGAGATTTAGGCAGGCCCTGGATTGGTTCGAAGTTATATCCCGGAGTGAAGCCCACATGGTCTATGCTAGAGACTAAGATTTACTCTCATAACTTCACAACAGAGGCAAGGATGTGGTTATCCATCATATACATCAGGGTACAACCAGTTCAGAATGAGAGTGAAGTTCCTGTGTACAGAACTGTGAATGTGGTGGCAATGATTGATGAAATCCTAGTTAATGTAGGGCCACTGATCCTATGGGAGATTAAGAATTTCATCAGAGGCAACAATAAGATCTTGTTCTTTCCCTCCTTGATTACTTAGCTATGTTAGGCTGCGGGACTTGATTTGAATGATCCGGAAGATGTTTGGCTTGACCCAAAGATTCCCATTTATCCATTGAAAAAGTCAGGTTTGGGATCTGTGATTAAGAAGAGGAAAGTGGATGCTAGTTCGACGTCGGGAGCTACAGGAGGTAGCCAATCAACCCCTTGTGCCACTACTTCCACCCAGGCACCTCCACCCATGACTAGACCATTCCAGCACCTTTCCACTCAGATATCCAGAGTTCAGGCATCCATTAGTGCATTGGCCACTAGCATTCCTTCAAGACCACCTGAGACCCAAATTGAAACATTGAATGATATGGTTAACCAGCCGAAGAAGATTAAGGAGAGTCAGCACAGGTTGGAAAAGAGGTTTGAGGAGCAAGAGAAGAAAATGAAAGCAATGAGTGCTAGCCTTGATGATCAAAAGAAAAGGGACAAAGAGAGAGAGAAGTTGCTGAAGAGGATGTGGAAGAGTATAAAGAGATTTTGAGGGGTTCAGACACCAAGGATCATGATGACTCTACGACTCACGATGATGGTGGCACCCCAGCGAGCAATTGAAAAGTTGGTAATCTTCTAACTTATTGAGCTTATATCCATGAATTATTGCTATGTTTTGAATAGATTTAGAGGTTCTTATGGCCTTTATTGATGTCTATGCAAGTACTTTTGATAGATGATGATAAACAAGGAAATGGACCCAAAAAGAGCCCAAAAGGAGTGAAGTGTGATGTGTTCAGAAAAGCTGAAGATTTTGAATGAATATGAGGTGGCTGTGCGACACGCACAAGCCGAGGTATGAACCGCACCTCTTGCATATAGAGCTGCAAAAATCTTGAAGAGTCTGTTAAGGGGTGCGATCATTGTGCGATGCACACATCTCAAGGTGTGAATCACACCCCCTTTGCATGGAGCTCCCAAAGATAGCTGAAGTCACTGGTTCAACTGAAGGTAGTGTGTGATACGCACATCACAACGTGCAATCCGAATGTCGCACCACATACCTCCCAAAGGGCCTTTTTGTCCTACTTTTTAGTGACATTTTTGCAAACTATAAAAGCCCTAATTAGGCACAATTGTAAAAAACTTTCTTCACTCCTGAATATTCTGAAGAGCTTTTTGCTTTGAGACTAAGTTTTCACCTCCATTGAGAAGAGGATTTCAATCTAATTCGCTTGGTTAACACTTGTGTGCTTAAATTAAATCTAGAACTTGAGATTCAGCTCTAATGGAAGAAATTTTGACTTACCCAGCTGGTATCTCTTTCTCTTTTTCTATGAGTGGCTAAATTCTCTTGTCTAGAGGTGTGTTGATAATGGGTTCTTAGCTATTGGGTGTGGGTGTATATTTATTCTTGCTTATAATTTCTTAATTGACATGGGTCTAGTAATTTCACCAAGTTTTAATCCTAAAATTGATGGTTACAAACATTAATTTTCATTACTTGACTATGTGATTGCTTGAGAAAGGATTTCGTGGTTTCAGATGTGAAATTACTAGTGGGAATTTGGGATTCCATTCAAATTTGAGGCTAGAAATAGCTCTTATCAACGAAATCACCCATTTAAGGGTCTAAGCTAGAGATAGTGTAACCTCCCCAAGTTTATTTTGGTTGTTTCTTGATCAAACTGATGATGTTCTAACCGAAATCATCAGAAATATGTATGTTGATTGAGAGATAAACATTCCATACCTATGACCAATGCTACTTATGTCAATAATAAAGAATAAGTATGAATAGAAAATAACCCTATCCCATGATTAAAGCCCCATCGGATACACATCCCTAGTCGTCTAATAAACTTGGTAAACCCGCCTTCGTTTTGTTGCTTTTTAATTGAATTGTGATTGTAGTGACAACATCCCAATTCCCCAATCCTTTTACTTTTTATTTTGAGCATTTACTCTCGCTTTGAACTCAACTCAGTATAATATTTAGCTACTCCAAGTTCCTTGGGTATGACTCCGACACTCGTTGGAATTATATATTTTGTTTTGCTGTACGATCATCGTGGCCTCCAACTTTGGGGAGCACAATTTGAGCGTTCATAAAAAATGGCATCGTTGGCGGGGACTTGAGTTTATAGCTATTTTTTATTTTTGATTTGAAATCAATTTGAGAGTGCTTGCTTCTTTTAATTTTGTTTGTTTTTTGTGGTTGATTGAATAGGCTATCTATGAGCGAAGCCGATGACAACAATATCATTGGCGGCTTTGATAATGCCAATGCTATTGAGCCTGTGATGCAAGGGGGTGTGGGTGCAATCCACCTACCCCCCACGGTGGGAAAAATGTTGTCTTTCACATGACTAGAACCATGCTCCACTTGATTTAGATGAAGGGCCTATTTGGTGGAGCAGCTCATGAAGATGCCAACTGGCATATCCAAAATTTTGTGGAGATTTTCCAACTATACATCATTCAAAATATCTCCCAAGAATCCATCCGATTGTGCCTATTTCCCTTTTCCTTGATGGGGGAAGCCACGACGTGGTTGTAGGAATTGCCGGATAATTATATCACCTCTTGGGCCGAGTTGGTTGAAGCATTTACATCGAGGTTCTTACCTCCATCTCGAGTGATGCAGTTAAGAGATGAGATCACAAACTTTAGGCAACTCCCGGATGAGCCTCTTCATGAGGTTTGGCTAAGATTAAAAAAGAAGCTTCACTTATGTCCAAATCAGGGAGCCCCTCACACTACTTTCTCCATATTTCATTTTTGATTTATGCACTGAGGGCACTGCAGTAGATTTTTTTTAGGGGTGGCAGCATTTAGGTTATACTTTTGTTGAATTTTGATACTTGTTTTGTACCCTTGCCGGGCTTATGTTGTTTAGATTTGGATTTTATGCCCTTGTCGGGCTTGTTTTTTATATTGTGCCCTCGCCGGGTTTGTTTGTTGAAATGTTGTTGGATTAGTCACTTTTGTTACTTCGTTATTTTTTTGTAGCTTCTTTAATTTCTATTGTAGTTGGTTTAAGTGATGGTTTCCAATAATAGATCAAGTGATGACATTCTTAAGGGAAATCGTCGCTTTGTTTGGTGTGTGGAGCCAGGGGAAGTCTGAGTACCTGTTAGGCTAGATGAAACTGCATGTGTGTTGGGGTGTGTACGTTGGTGAATGTTAAGTGCCCATATCGGTTTAGATTTTTGATTTGGCCCTATGATAGATTGGGTGACATCATTCTTAAGGGAAAATCATCATCTTTTGAGATAATTTTGAATTGTGACTTGTTTGGTACTAATGGAGTTAGTCTTGCATGCAAATGGAAATTTGCATACCCCTATGAATTTTTTTGTCAAAAATGCATGGCAAAGAGTGACTTTGTGACAACTTTTTAATCTTTTTGTAACTCTTGACTCATTAGCGATGTTAATAGAAATGTGGCTCCTTTTTGTTCTTGTCTAGGAATTAAAATTGATCGTTCTTGAATGATTTGCATGCCATGTGTTGTGAGGTTTAGTTGAATAATTCTCGTTCTTGCTTGTGTTAACTAGAACTTACCCGGTTAGTCTTTAATGCTAGTCTTGATTACACTTATTTGGAGAAATGATCTTAGGCCTTCTTTGTGATTATTGAAGCCTACTTAGACTTAAAAGCCACTATTTGCACTTAAATTGAATCATTAGTCACCCCTCTTGAGCCTAATACCTTTTCTTTGGAAACCTCGTTCATGTTTTATTACAGATTTAGTCCCAGATACACTTTGGGCACCATATATAGGGGTCTGAGATTTGCAGTTTATTGTTTTAGACCCGGATAGACTCTGTGCAAGTATACATTGAGATCCCACTTTTTTTGTTAGTGGTCACTTAGACCTGCATGGATCTTGCCAATCCGGACTAGGGGCCACGAGCTGTGGGTGCCAGGGGAGGTGCATACAGCACTACGGTCACACATAGTTCATTCATATAATTCATATTATGTTTGGACTCTTGTTTTCTGGTTGTTCAGTGTGCGCTCTGATATTATAGGATACTAGAGGGATTGTGTGCTCTTGTGTGAGTTCCTTGGGTGTACGGACGCTTGTCGAGACTGTAGGTGCTTTAGGGTAGGCTATCTTCTTGTAGTGTTGTGTGGCGGCCTTCCGATCAGTTATAGATTTACTTATTCGCTCCTATGGTAGTACTTGTGATTTTTGGGTGTATGTATCGGAGTTCTAGGTAGTTGAATTCTTTAGTAGTGGATATGGTGTGTTGACCTTGTGAGGTGGATACATGGGGTTTGACTCATGGGCCGGTCTTGTTAGCTTTATTTCTGGTTTTAGTCATTGTTCTAGGATTGGGTTGAGTGTTTTCTTTTGTCTAGCAACCTTAGGTGGTCTTTGCCTAGGTCATTATCTATCGTGTTCTAGGAGTTGTTCTTTTAGTATGGTGTGGTACCGGTGGTAGTGCCAGAGTTTGAACTCCCATCTTAAGTCAGGTGGTGTTAGGTATGCTGATGAGAATTGGTTGGTTTTGCCTTCTCGAGTGACCTAAATCGACCTTCCTTAGTGTTGGGTTTGGTAAGTTAGCAGGCATGGTTTGTTTTCATGGTTCCTTTTGTTCTAAATCTAGATGAGTTTCTTTCTTCCCTCTCCAGTTCTGGATGATATAATCAAGTTTGAGTATGGCATTGTGGTCGGGTTATGGCTTTATCTGTTTGGCTAAGTGTCAGTTATAGCGTCGTGACTGAGGTTTGACTGTGGAATTATGGCTTTATGGTTAGATTTTTGTTTATAGCATTTTTTCTTTGGTTGAGTTAGGCATTCGGCCTACCCTTATTCTGTCATATCAAGTGTTGCCAGTAGGAGTTATGGGAGCTAAGGGAATAACTCCAGGTTGTATTTGAGAGAGAGCTTGCTAGGTTCAGTATTTTCTTAGAAAGGGGTGTTGTTGGGTTTGTGAAAGAGAGTGATGACTCCTTCTTCGTGCTTATGTGTTTTAGTAGTTGGCAGAGGTGACGAGTAAGAGCTTCTTGGGTTTGTGTGTGTGGACATGACTCGACTGACTACAGATTACAGTAGCTTTTCTGCGATTAGTCCGAGGTCAGAATTCCCGTTGGTGAGAGATTGAGGTAGTGGTCATTTTCAGTACTACCTTTGGGGACTCACTGCATCAGTTGTGATTTCCTGTGTTGTTCGGTAAATGATCCAGGTCTTTATAGCATTACGGTTTAGGCAAATTCTATGTTTAGAGCCTAGATGACTCCAGTTCCTAAGTGTTTATCAACAGTGTATGGGTCTATGCAGAGGTTCGACCAAGGTATTGGTTATCAACTAGAGCTGGGTTTCACAATTGTGGGCTAGCAAACTACTCCGGGTGGTTCATGGTGTGTTCTCTTCGATTGCTGCTTCTAGAGTTGGGAGGCGATAAGTTCGGACAACTTAGCTTCCTTATTTCAGTTATGGAGTGACAGTTAGCCTTATACACCTAGTCCTCAAGCTGTGTCCTAGGATCATGACAAAAATTGGTGGAATAGAATCAGAACGACATATTAAGGAGGAAACTAGTACCTCAAGCTAGAACTGAGTCGAAAGGAAAGAGATGAGGATAGTTGGCCTTCATGGCCTCTTCCACTTCCCAAGTAGCACCTTCTACAAGCTGATTCCTCCAAAGGACTTTTACCAAAGCGACTTCTTTGTTTCTCAACCTCCGAACCTGAAGATCAAGGATCTCTACCGGAACCTCCTCATAGGTGAGACTATCCTTCACACCCACATTCTTCAAGGGAACAATTAAGGTTGGATCACCAACACACTTCTTCAACAAGGAAACATGGAAGACTAGATGAACCGCTTCCAACTCTGTTGGCAACTCCAACTCATAAGCAATGCTACCAACTCTCCTCAAAATCCGATAAGGACCTACAAAACAGGGACTAAGCTTTTCTTTCTTTCCAAACCTCATCACACCCTTCATGGGTGACACCTTTAGGAAAACCCAATCATCAACTTCAAATTCTAACTCCCTTCTCCTCATATCCGCATAAGATTTCTGTCGACTCTGAGTGCCTTCAACCTTTACCTAATAAGATGAACCTTTTCCATAGCCTCACAAACCAAATCTGGACAAATCAAGGCTGCCTCACCTACCTCAAACCAACCAATAGGAGATCTATATCTTCGGCCATAAAGTGCCTCATAAGGAGCCATCTGAATGCTAGAGTGAAAGTTGTTATTGTAGGCAAACTCGATAAAAGGTAAGTAATCATCCCAATTTCCCTTGAAATCAATCACACACGCTCTCAACATATCCTCCAAAGTCTGAATAGTATGCTCAGCCTGTCCATCAGTCTGAGGGTGGAAAGATGTGCTAAGCTTCACCTGAGTACCAATACCTTTCGAAAATGATCTCCAAAACTGAGATGTAAACTGAGGGCCTCTATCAGAAATGTTATACAAAGGAACACCATGCAATCGAACTATCTCCCAGATGTAGAGTCTGGCATAATCACCTGCTAAATCAGTAGTCTTAACAGCCAAGAAGTGGGATGACTTGGTCATCCGGTCGACAATCACCCAAATGGAATCATGTTGCCTTTGAGTACGAGGCAAACCGGTAATAAAGTCCATATTGATCGCTTCCCATTTCCAAGTGGGAAGGTCAATATCCTGAATCATGCCACCCGGACTTTGATGATACACTTTTATTTGCTGACAGTTGGGACACTTAGCCACAAACCCGGCTATGTCCCTCTTCATTACATTCCACTAAAAGACTTCTCATAGATCACGGTACATCTTAGTAGCACCCGAATGAATGGAATATCTAGAACTGTGAGCTTCAGTCAGAATATGTTGTCTTAGCCCATCTACCTCTGGCACACATAAGTGGCCCTCATAACGAAGCACACCATCTCACCATGGAAGAAAACCTCAACTCGTTGCTGATGAACTTCACCCTTAAGCTGAAGTAAAATGGGATCCCTGTCTTGCTTTGCCTTCACCTCAGTTACAAAAGATGATTCAACACCATTTTGTACAATCACACCACCCTCGGTCAAGTCCAAAAGGAAAACTCCCAACCGAGCAAGACTATGAACCTCTTTAACCAATTCCTTCTTTCCATCTTCAACAGAAGACACACTTCCCATGGACAGTCTACTCAAAGCATACGTCAGGACATTGGCCTTACCCGAGTGGTAAAGCACACTCATATCATAATCTTTAAGGAGATCAAGCCATATCCTTTGTCGCAAATTCAACTCCTTTTGAGAGAACATATACTGAAGGCTTTTGTGATCCGTGAACACATCAACGTGCACACCATACAATTACTGTCTCCAAATTTTCAAAGCAAAGACTGGGACTGCTAACTCAAGGTCATGAGTAGGGTAGTTCTTCTCATGAACCTTAAGCTGTCTCGAGGCATAAATGATCACCTTTCCCCATTGCATCAAAACACAACCCAAGCCAATCCTGGAAGCATCACAATACACCACGAAATCATCTGGGCCCTCGGGTAGAGCCAACACTGGAGCTGTGGTCAATCAAGTCTTCAATTCCTAAAAACTTTTCTCACAAGTGTTGGACCACTGAAACTTAATCTTTTTCTAAGTCAATCGAGTCAATGGGGCAACAATGGAGGAAAACCCTTCCACAAACCTCCTATAGTAACTAGCTAAACCCAAGAAGCTCCTAATATCGGTTGGGGAAGTGGGTCTAGGCCATTTCTTTACTGCCTCAATCTTTTGAGAGTCAACCCGAATACCATCACTAGTCATAATATGATCCAGAAAGGCAACAGACTGCATCCAGAACTTACACTTGCTAAACTTAGCAAACAACTATCTATTCTTGAGAGTTTGCAACATAACCCTCAAGTGGTCTGCATGCTCATTCTCACTCTGAGAATAGATAAGGATGTCATCAATGAACACAATTACAAATGAATCCAAATGTTTCTTGAATACCCAATTCATCAAATCCATGAAAGATGCAGGAGCATTCGTTAGACCAAAAGACATAACAACAAACTTATAGTGACCATACCGAGTCCTGAAAGCTGTGTTCGGGATATCACACTCCCAAACCCGAAGCTGATGATAACTGGACCTAAGGTCGATCTGGGAGAAGAAACAAGCACCCTGAAGCTGATCTAACAAGTCATCAATCCTAGGAATGGGATACTTATTTTTGATTGTGACCTTGTTCAATTGGTAGTAATCAATACACATTCTAAGAGAGCCATCTTTCTTCCGAACAAACAAAATTGGGGCACCCCATGGAGAAATGCTAGGCCTGATGAAACCTTTATCAAAAAGATCCTTCAACTGATCTTTCAACTCTTTAAGTTCTGAGGGAGCCATTCTATAGAGAGGAATAGATATAGGAGTCATATCCGAAAGAAGATCTATCCCAAAGTCAATCTCCCACTCAGGAGGGATTCTGGGCAAATCATTGGGAAAAACTTCTGGGAATTCATTCACAATAGGAATAGACTGAATAGATAGGGGCCAAACGTTGTGTCTATAACCTGAACAATATGATAGACATAGCCCTTAGAAATCATCTTCCTAGCCTTAAGATAGGATATGAAGTGACCTTTTGAGAAAGGGGGACTACCTTGCCATTCTAAGACAGGTTCATTTGGGAACTTGAAACTGACCACACGAGTACGACAATCAACAAAGGCATAACATGCATACAACCAATCCATACCAAGAATGACATGAAAATCATTCATCTCCAACACTACTAGATCCGCTGAAGTGACTCTATGAACGACTGAGATAGGGCAATTTCGGTAGATTCTTTCAGCTAGGACTGACTCACCAACAGGAGTAGCAACACAAAAGGGCTCTAAAAGTTTATCCAGACAAATATCAAATTTACAAGTAATATAAGGGGTTACAAAAGATAAGGAAGGACGCACCGGGGTCCAACAAAGCATATATATCGAAAGATAAGACTTTCAACATACCAGTAACCACATCTGGAGAACTCTCATGATCCTGCCAGGAGGACATAGCATAAAGACGGTTCTGGCACTGACTACCAGAACTAAAAGTTGCGCCCTGCTAGGTTGGTCGACCTCCTGGGGCTACTGGAGCAGACTGAGCCCTACTACCTCCCTGCCCCTTCTTAACTTAAGGGAAATCTCTGATACAATGTCCAGCTTGACCATATTCGAAGAAACTACCTGAACCGCCAAAACACTCACCAGAATGACTCTTCCCACACTTACCACAGGCTGGGTAAAAAGATCCCTTAGCAACACTACCTTGAGACTGGCAATAGGAACCAGATCCTCTACCACCCTGATCATGATGAGGCCTCTAGGCCTGAATGGGAGCACTAGAAGAAGAATGAGCGAGGTCTGATGACTTCTTCTAGAATGAGGAACGATGTCCACCTTTGGACCTGTGATGACCAAAATCTGATCCCTCGGATCTAGCCCTCTTGTTCTCCCTTGCCACCTCCCTAAGCTTGTCACGCTCAATTTAATTGGCATGGGTCATGAGTCAGGAAATGTTCATATCATGCATCAAAAAGGCAGACCTACACTATTTCTTCACTATATCAGAAACCCCGTAGATAAACTTGCCCATCTGATCATGCGGGTCTGCCACCATGGAGGGAGCATACCTAGACAACTAAGTGAACTTCAAACTATATTCTTGAACCGACATCGAACCCTATCTCAAGTTCAAAACCTCTTCCACCTTTGCTTGCCTCAACTCTCGGGGAAAGACCCTATCAAGAAAGGCCCTCTCAAAACACTCCCAAGTCATGTGGACCGCGTCCCTCATCCTAGACTCCTTCTATTGCGTGAACCAAATATGAGCTACATCCTTGCGTTTACAGGATGCAAACTCAACACAATCAACCCCAACCACCTGCATAACTTCAAAGATATTCTTCACTTTATCAATAAAGTTGAGTAGGTCCTCATTCACTTTTGAACCACAGAACTCAGGCGGGTTCATACGTATAAAGTCACGAACTCGATCGGGTACCCAACCTTTAGGGTGGACTGGGGCAGGAGCCTGATGATTTGCCTGAGTGGCCAAGGTCTGGGCTAGCAAATGGATGGCATTCCTGAAATCCTCATTCATGATATCGGGGACCAGAACTGGAGAAGAAGCATTCCGAGTGGCTCGGGGAGGCATAGCACATCGAAGAGGCATAGCCTGAAATGTACAAAATAAGGATTGGAGGAACATTAGAGTTAAGCTCTATTGCACGGCGTGGTCATGAAAGAAGTGAAGTTTTCCTATCACACCTCATAGCCTGCCTCTCATATGTATGGTGTGATTTATACACATGAAAGAGACTTTACCCGATGCAGCTTTCACACATCCTAGGACTCTTGAACTTGAGGCACTGATACCAAGTTTTTCATGCCCTGAGGTTACGCCCTAGACGTAACATGGGACTTGGTACCACAACTTCCCCAAGCTAACCCTTGGTCATAGCATACTCAAGCATAACATACGATATGCGAAAGCATAAGAGATAAATCCGGAATCACATAAATGTATAATATGTCAAATAGGAATAGAAAATCTAGAAAGAGACTCGGAAGTTTTCTATGTCTGGAAAGCCTCTATACATGACATAAGGAGTTGCAAGGACAAGACCCTAGATAACTCGAGGTACTGAAATAAGTAACCAATATACACTAATAACATAACTAGTCCTCGACCTAAGAGGACTCACTAACAGCTGACAATGAGTGGCCTGGGAAGCTCTAGCCACGAGTCTGAGAAGGGACACCTGAATCTGCATCATCAATGGATGCAGTGCAAGATATGCGTCAGTACTATAGGATGTACTGAGTATGTGAGATATGCATGCATGTGACAGAAACATACTTAAATCGTAAATAAAATTTACTTCATGCATGGGCAATTTATCAGAGCTAAACATCATAATATGAGTAGTAAATCATGAAATAAGAGTCAAAACTCAGGTAGATATCATAAGTTTAAGTAAGTCAAAGGCTTTCATACGGGAGTTTCTTATAACCGACAATAGAACATGTGAGTTACATGGAATCTAACTATATAAACCTAGTTAGCAAAGCTAACTCAAACCATTCCAAGGAACAAGTCACCATACCCAACTATATAACCCTAGTTGGCAAAGTTGTCCTAATGCCCGCTAAGCACAGGACACCATAATCAAGATGTGGTTCCTCTCTCATAGGCCCATAGGACACTTCATTTCATAACCTACGCTAGCAACGTAGGTGTTTGACTGGGGTAATCGAACCCTCATCGCTCGGTGCTAAATACTACTCCCAAAACATATACATATAGCTCATAAAGTCATGAAGGTATAATCGAATAGCAAATCTCTTTTGAAAAGCATGAAGTTCTTAAAGTAAAGCATAGCCATAATTCAAATCATACTTTTCTTTCTAAATTCATACTTGAAGAATTAAGCATGCATTTTCATACATACATAAGGCCATGATATCTAATCATGTCAAATTTCTCTTGGAAACATGCAATTCAATGGAATAATGCTAGAATTCAACTTTAATTCATGAGCCTTTATATCTAATAAAGGAATCATTACCAAATCATAAGTAAGCAATAAGAAACCATGAATTTAAGTATAGAAACTGATTTCATAAGTTTTCTCCAATTTAGATCAAAACCCTAATTTCACAAGTTCATAAATCAATTTGAGAATTTGGGGGTTTTGGGCACAAGGGTGAGAAGAACCCATTGTTGAATACCCACATACCTTGATTGAAACTAACCCACTAGAAAATGAAAAGATTTAGGAGGCTTGATCTTGGAGCTTGAGACTTGAAGCTTGGAGAAAATTTTTCCTTTTTTGGGGAAGAATGAAGTAATGAGAAGGAACTTAGGCAAATGAGGATGAAAACTTTACTTGAAATAGCCAAAACAATATCATTTAGGAGTTAAAAAGGGTGGGGACTGACCAAAATGCCCCTGGGACATATTTAAGAAAAATCTAGAAAATGGTCGATTTCAGGGATAACGGGCCAGTTCTACGGGTCGTCATTTGAATCATGACCTATGGTTCCACTCGTGGTTCCTGACAAGAACTTCAGGCTGCAGAAGCACTTCTACGGGTCAACAGGACGGACCCATAGAATGAAAGACGAATGGTCATTTGGAGTCGTGGTTCCTGGAGACCTAGATGGTCCTTGGTCAAACCACGAGTCGGGACTACGGTTTGTCATTTGGATGATGAGTCATAGAATTGAGTCGTCATTTCAGAGGGACTTGCCAACTCTCTGATCTGAGTTCCACGAGTGGACAGGATGGACCCGTGGTTTGAACCAGGGTCCATACAGCTAACTTTTGGTTCCAGACCAGAGGCCGAATCAATCAGAAGGGAATCATGGGTACTTTCCATGACCCGTGGTTTGAACCACGGTTCGTGGTTTGGACCTGTCATTCCTAAAACATGAAATTTTTCTGAAATTTTAACTTAGATAGATAGTTTAATTTCCGAGGTGTTATAATAAGCAACCTCCCTAATGCGATGAAGGATCTCAAATGGCCTAATAAATTTAGGACTGAGCTTACCCTTCCTCCTGAACCTCATCACACCCTTCATGGGCGACACCCAAAGGAACACATAGTCACAAACCATGAACTCTAACTCTCAAACCCTCAAGTCAGCATAACTCTTTTGCCTACTCTGGACAGTGCAAAATCTCTCCTGAACAACCCAAACTCTATCTATTGAATCACAAAGAAAGTATGTACCCCACGGTCTCACCTCTAAGGCATCAAACCAACCCACCAAAGATCTGCACTGCCTACCATACAAACCTCAAATAGAACCACATGAATACTAGAATGCTAGCTATTATTATATGCAAACTCTTCCAAGGATTAAAACTGGTCCCTCTGAGCTCTGAAATCAATAACACATGCCCGCAATATATCCTCCAGAACCTGAATAGAATGCTCTGACTGACCATCAGTATATGGATGAAAAGAGGTGCTAAGCTCAACTCTGGTACCAAATTCTCTCTGAATAGACCTCCAGAAATAGGAAGTGAACTGAGTACCATAGTCAGAAATGATAGAAACTAGCACCCCATGCAAACGAACAATCTCACAGATGTAGATCTGAGCCAACCTCTCGAAATTGTAGGATGTCTGAACTAGCAGAAAATGAGCAGACTTTGTTAACCTATCCATGATCACCCATATAGCATCAAACCTCCACAAAGTACGTGGAAAACCGACTATGAATTCCATAGCTATCCTCTTTCTATTCCACTTTGGAATTGGTAGCCTCTAAGTCAAACCACCTGGCCTCTGGTGCTCAAACTTCACCTGCTAATAGTTAGAGCACCTAGACATGAAATCTGATATATCCCTTTTCATCCCACACCACCAATAGTGTTATTGCAAGTTACGATACGTCTTAGCTACACCAAAATGAATGGAATACCTAGAATAATAAGCCTCCTCCAAGATCAACCTGACCAAATCACTGTCATGCCCCGAGGTTACCCCCTAGAGGTAACACGGGACTTGGAACCACAAGGATCCCAAGTTGACCCTTGGTCATAGCATTCTCAAGAATACATAAGGAAAACATAGCGGAAGCATCATAAGGAAATCCAAAGTAGGAAACATAATCGTAAATAGATAATCAATAGAAAGAAATACAACTCAGAGATCATCCAACAACATCTATGTTTGAAAAGCCTCTTTTACTAGCATAAAGAGTTGATGGGATAATACCTCTACTAACTCGACAATCTAAAAGGAAAGAAACTTAAAGTAGAGTAAAGTATATCCCTCAAACTATAAGGACTCACCCAGGATAACTGAGAGTGGCCGGGAACTCTAGCCACGTATTTGTAAAGGAACATCTCAATCTGCATCATCAAGGATGCATCGCAATATGCGTTAGTACTATGGAATGTACTAAGTATGTGAGCAATGAATAAGGTATTGTAAAACATGCTTTAAAACGTGCTTAAATGTAATCCATGCATAATAGAGTATCAAGAGAAGAAATCGTAATGAAAAGCTAAGTCATGAGGTCAAGTCAACTGTAAAATAGTACTTCATAAGAGAGTTCATAAAGCTTAGAAAACATGAAAACATACATACGGGAGTTTCTTATAACCGACATGAGACCATGTGAGCTACATGGAATCTAACCATATAACCCTAGTTAGTAAAGCTGACTTTGAACCTTGACGAGGAATAAGTCACCATACCTAATTATATAACCCTAGTTGGCAAAGCTGTCCTATGCCCCGCTAAGGCAAGGACACCATACATAAATATGTGGATCTACTCTCTTAAGCCTTTAAGGCACATATCATAGCATATCATAACCTACGCTGGCAACATATTTTCTAGGACTAAGGGTACTCTTACCCCATCCACTCGTAGCTAAGTACTACTCCCAAAATATGCACATATAGCTCATAATCTCATAAGGGAATACTCTCATGACAAATCTTATTCATAATGCATGAAAACACATCGGGTATCATTCAACTTTCATAATATAGTTCATAGTGCTTAGCAAAGCCATAATTCAAAACATGCTTTCCTTTCTAAATCAAACTTGAAGAATTAGGCATGCAATTTCATAAATACATAAACGCCATGATATCTAATCATGCCAACTTCCTCTTGAAAACATGCAATTTCATGGGTTCATGCTAGAAATCAACTCTCAAGCTTGGGATTTTAAAACCAATGAAGGAATCATGAATAAATCATGCATAATCAATAAGAAGCCATGATCTTAGACATGGAAACTGATTTCATAAACTTTCCTCAATTTTGATCAAAAACCCTAATTTCATAACTTCATAAATCAAAATAAGAATTGGGGGATTTGGGCACAAGGGTAAAAAGAACCCATTGTTAAAGACCCACATACCTTGGTGGAAGATTACCCACTTGGTTAGAAAGATCTAGGACGCTTGAACTTGAAGCTTGAGAGGAACTTTTCCTTTTTGGGAGGTGAATGAGGAGCTTAGAAAAGACTTAGGATAATATGAGTGAAAACCCTACTAGGAATAGTCAAAATGACTTCACTTAGTAGTTAAAAGGGTGGGAAATGACTAAAAAATGCCGCTGCAATTAAATTAAGAAAAGCTGGGAATTTGGTCAGCTTCAGGGATCATGAGTGGAGTCTATGACTTGTAGACCTTTCCACGACTCGTGGATCCCTAATCGTGGAATTTTTCAAGAATTTCAATCTACAGGAGGTCTTCTACGGTTCAACAAGATAACTCGTGGAAGCTGCCACGAGTCGTAGAACCTAGTCGTGGAAGTCAGGGAATTAAGGTTGCCTCTGATCAGGCTTCCACGAGTCAATAACATGACCTGTAGAATCTTCTACGAGTCATGGGAGTGACTCATGGTTGTCAAACCTAAAGCGGGTCTGCAGAACTGGAATCACGAGTCACTTCCACGACTCGTGGACTTGACCCGTAGTCCTTGGAAGTCCAAAATTTTCTGCATGTCTGAGTTTAAAAGATGGATATGTTTCTGGGGTGTTACAATATCTCCCCCTTGGGATCATTTATCCTCGAATGAAGACTACACAAGGAAAAACCGAGGAGAAAACAACCTTACAAAATATCAAAACATAGAAATCATGGGAACATCATGAAAACTGAACTTCTCAACTTGAAAACATGATAAACTTACTTCATAAAACATTGATGCATGCTAGGATCATAAGAAAAACCGGTGGAATAGAATCAGAGGGACATACTAAGGAGGAAACTATTACCTTAAGCTGGAACTGAGTCGGAAGGAAAGAGATGAGGATATTTGGCCTTCGTGGCCTCCTCCGCTTCCCAACTGTCCCTTCTACAAGTTGATTCCTCCAAAGGACTTTGACCAAAGCGACTTCTTTGTTTCTCAACCTACGAACCTGATGATCAACGATCTCCATAGGAATCTCCTCATAAGTGAGACTATCCTTCAAACCCACATCTTCCAAAGGAACAATCAAGGTCAGATCACCAACACACTTCTTCAATAAGGAAATATGGAAAACTGGATGAACCGCTTCCAACTCTGTTGTCAACTTCAACTCATAAGCAACACTACCAACTCTCCTAGAAATTCGATAAGGACCTACAAAATGGGGACTAAGCTTTCCTTTCTTTCCAAATCTCATCACGCCCTTCATGGGTGACACCTTAAGGAAGACCCAATCATCAACCTCAAATTCCAACTCACTTCTCCTCACATTCGCATACAATTTTTGTTGACTATGAGCAGTCTTCAACCTTTCCCTAATAATTTGAACCTTCTCCATGGTCTCATGCACAAAATCTGGACCAATCAAGGCTGCCTCACAAACCTCGAATCAACCAATAGGAGATCTACATCTCTAACCATAAAAAGCCTCATAATGAGCCATCTGAATGCTCGAGTGAAAGCTGTTGTTGTAGGCAAATTTGATAAAAGGTAAGTGATTATCCCAATTTCCTTTCAAGTCAATAACACAAGCGCTCAACATATCGTCAAAAGTCTGAATGGTACGCTCGGCCTGGCCATCCGTCTGAGGGTGAAAAGTTGTGCTAAGCTTCACCTTAGTGCCGAGACCCTTCTAAAATGACTTCCAAAACTGATATGTAAACTGAGGACCTCTATCTAAAATGATAAACAAGGGGAAACCATGCAATCAGACTATCTCCCGAATGTAGAGTCTGGCATAATCATTCGTTGTATCCGTAGTCTTAACAGCCAAGAAGTGAGATGACTTGGTCATCCGATCAATGATCACCCAAATGGAATCGTGCTGCCTTTGAGTACGAGGCAACCCAGTAATAAAGTCCATATTGATTGCTTCCCATTTCCAAGTAGAAAGGTCAATATCTTGAAGCACACCACCTTGCCTTTGATGCTCCACATTGACTTGTTGACAATTAGGACACTTAGCCACAAACACGGCTATGTTCTTCTTCATACCATTCCACCAAAAGACTTCTCGTAGATCACGGTATATTTTTGTGGCACCCGGATGAATGGAATATCTAAAACTGTGAGCCTTAGCCAAAATTTGTTGTCTCAACCCATCAACATCTGGCACACACAAGAGACCCTGGTAATTAAGCACATCATCTCCCCCCGGGAGAAAACCTCAACCCTTTGCTGATGAACTGCACCATTAAGCTGAAGTAAAATGGGATCTTGGTCTTGCTTGGCCTTCACCTCAGCCACCAAGGATGATTCAGAACCATTCTGCACAATCATACCACCTTCGGTCGAGTTCATAAGGCAAACTCCCAACCGAGCAAGTCTATGAACTTCTCTAACAAATTCCTTCTTTTTATCTTCAATAGAAGCTACACTCCCCATGGACAACCTACTTAAAGCATCCGCCACAACATTGGCGTTACCCGGATGGTAAAACACACTCATATCATAATCCTTAAGGACCTCAAGCCATCTCCTTTGTGTCAAATTCAACTCTTTCTGAGTGAACACATATATTAAAGAATTTTGTGATCCGTGAACACATCAACAAGTACCCCATACAAGTAGTGTCTCCAAATCTTCAAGGCAAAGACTACGGCCGCTAACACAAAATCATCTAGGCCCTCGGGTAGAGTCAAAATTGGAGCTGTGGTCAATCGAGTCTTCAATTCTTGAAAACTTTTCTCACAAGAGTCAGACCACTGAAACTTAACCTTCTTCTAAGTCAATCAGGTCAATGGGGTAGCAAGGGAAGAAAATCCTTCCACAAATATCCTATAGTAACCAGCCAAACCCAAGAAGCTTCTAATATCAGATGGGGAAGTGGGTTTAGGCCAGTTTTTTACTGCCTCAATCTTTTGAGAGTCAACCCGAATACCATCACTAGTCAGTCACAATATGACCTAGAAAAGCAACAGACTGTGTCCAGAATTCGCACTTGCTAAACTTAGGAAACAACTGCCTCTCCTTGAGAGTTTGCAACAAGACCCTCAAGTGGTCCGCATGCTCCTCCCCACTCTGAGAGTAGATAAGGATATCATTAATGAACACAATCACAAATGAATCCAAATATTTCTTGAACAAACAGTTCATCAAATCCATAAAAGTTGCAGGAGCATTAGTTAGACCAAAGGACATAACAACAAACTAATAATGACCATACCGACTCCTGAAGGCTGTCTTTGAGATATCACACTCCCAAACTCGAATCTGATGATAATAGGACCTAAGGTCGATCTTGGAGAAGAAACTAGTACCCTAAAGCTGATCGAACAAGTCATCAATCCTAGGGATGAGATACTTATTCTTGATTGTGACCTTGTTTAATTGGCAGTAATCAATGCACATCCTAAGAGAACCATCTATCTTTCGAACAAACAAAATTGGGGCACCCCAAGGAGAAATACTAGGCCTGATGAAACCCTTATCAAGCAAGTCTTTCAACTGACCCTTCAACTCTTTAAGTTCTACGAGGGTCATTTTATAAGGAGGAATAGAGATAGGATTTGTATTTGGAAAGAGATCTATCCCAAAGTCTATCTCCCGCTCGGGAGGGATTCCAGGCAAATCCTTGGGAAACATTTCTAGGAATTCATTCACAATAGGGATAGACTGAATAGGCGGGGTCTTTGACTCCGTATCCCCAACCTAAACTATATGATAGACATAGACTTTAGAAATCATCTTCCTAGCCTTAAGATAGGATATGAAGCAATCTTTCGAGGAAGGGGGAATACCTTGCCATTCTAAAATTGGTTCATTAGGGAACGTAAAACTGACAACCCGAGTACGACAATCAACAGAAGCATAACATCCATACAACCAGTCCATACCCAGAATAACTTCAAAATCAGTCATCTCCAACTCTACTAGATCCGCTGAAATGAATCTGTGAAGGACTGAGATCGAGCAATTTAGATAGATTCTTTTGGCTAGGACTGACTCACCAACAGGAGTAGAAACATGAAAAGATTCTAAAAGTAATTCAGGATGAATCTCAAACTTGCAAGTAATATAAGGGGTTACAAAATATAAGAAGGCACAAGGGTCCAACAAAGCATACATATCAAGAGAGAAGACTTTCAACATACCAGTAACCACATCTGGGGAACTCTCCTGATCCTGACGGGAGGGCATAGCATAAAGGCCATTCTGGCGCTGACCACCAGAACTATAAGCTGCGCCCTGCGGGGCTGGTCTACCTCATGAAACTACTAGGGTGAGCTGGGTCCTACCTCCCTTCCCCTTCCAAGCTGAAGGGCAATCCCTGATGCGATGTCCAACCTTACCACATCCGAAGCAACCACCCGAACAGGCCAAACACTCACCAACATGATTCTTTCCACACTTAACACAAGCTGGGTAGGAAGGTCCCTTAGGAACACTACCCTGAGACTGTGAATAGGAACCACATCCTCTACCACCATGATCATGTTGAGGCTTATGAGCCTGGGTAGGAGAACTAGCATAAGAATGAATGGATCCTGATGACTTCTTCTAGAAAGAAGGGCGATGTCCACCCCCGGACCTGTGATGACCAAAACTTGATCCCTCGGATCTAACCCTCTTGTTCTCTCTTGCCATCTCCCTAAGCTTGTCAAACTCGGGACGCTACCCCACCTTGAAGATGGGCGGGGGAAGGAGCCATTTGATTTGCCTGAGTGGCCAAAATCTGGGCTAGCAAATGGATGGAATTCCTGAACTCATCATTCGTGATATTGGGAACCGGAACTTGAGGAGCAGCATTCCGAGTGGCTTGAGGAGGCATAGCACATCGAGGAGGCATATTCTAAAATGCATAAGATAAGGATTAGATAAATATTAGAGTTCAGCTCTATCGCATGATGTGATCAAGACAGAAGTGAAGTTTTTCTAAAACATCTCATAACTTCCCTCTCATATGTGCGGCGCGCTTCACACACATGAAAGAGACTCTACTCGATGCGGCTGTCACACATCCTAGGACACTTGAACCTGAGGCTCTGATACCAAGTTTGTCATGCCTCGAGGTTACCCCTAGACGTAACATGGGACACGGAACCACAAGGACCCCAAGTTGACCCTTGGTCATAGCATTCTCAAGCATACATAAGTAAAACATAGCGGAAGAATCATAAGGAAATCCAAATTAGGAAACATAATCATAGGTAGATAATCAATAGAAGGAAATACAACTCAAATATCATCCAACAACATCTATGTTTGAAAAGCCTCTTTTATTAGCATAAAGAGTTGATGGGACAATACCCTAACTAACTCGACAATCTGAAAGGAAAGAAACATAAACTAGAGTAAAGTCTAGCCCTCGAACTATAAGGACTCACCCAGGATAACTGAGAGTGGCCCGGAACTCTAGCCACGTATTTGTAAAGGAACATCTCAATCTGCATCGTCAAGGATGCATCGCAATATGCGTTAGTACTATGGAATGTACTAAGTATGTGAGCAATGAATAAGGTATTGTAAAACATGCTTTAAAATGTGCTTAAATGTAATCCATGCATAATAGAGTATCAAGAGAAGAAATCGTAATGAAAAGCTAAGTCATGAGGTCAAGCCAACTTCAAAATAGTACTTCATAAGAGAGTTCATAAAGCTTAGAAAACATGAAAACATACATACGGGAGTTTCTTATAACCGACATGAGACCATGTGAGCTACATGGAATCTAACCATATAACCCTAGTTAGTAAAGCTGACTTTGAACCTTGACGAGGAACGAGTCACCATACCTAATTATATAACCCTAGTTGGCAAAGCTGTCATATGCCCCACTAAGGCAAGGACACCATACATAAAGATGTGGATCTACTCTCTTAAGCCTTTAAGGCACATATCATATCATATCATAACCTACGCTGGCAACATATTTTCTAGGACTCACCCAAGCTAACTGAGAGTGGTCGGGAACTCTAGCCACGTATCTGTGAAGGAACACCTGAATCTGCATGGTCAAAGATGCAACGCAATATGCGTTAGTACTATGAAATGTACTAAGTATGTGAGCAATGCATAAGTTTTGGTAAAACATGCTTTAAAACATGCTTAAACGTAATCCATACATAATAGAGTATCAAGAGAAGAAATCGTAATGAAAAGCTAAGTCATGAGGTCAAAGCCAACTTCAAAATAGTAGTTCATAAGAGAGTTCATAAATCTTAGAAAACATGAAAACATACATACGGGAGTTTCTTATAACCGAAATGAGACCATGTGAGCTACATGGAATCTAACTATATAACCCTAGATAGCAAAGATGACTTTGAACCTTGCTGAGGAACAAGTCACCATACCCAACTATATAACCCTAGTTGGCAAAGCTTTACTATGCCCTGCTAAGGCAGGGACACCATACATAAAGACGTGGATGCACTCTCATAAGCCTTTAAGGCACAAATCATATCATATCATAACCTATGCAGGCAACGTAGTTTCTAGGACTATGGGTACTCTAACCCCGTCCACTCGGTGCTAAGTACTACTCTTAAAACATGCACATATAGCTCATAATATCATAAGGGTACACTCTCATACCAAATCTTATTCATAATGCAAGAAAACACATCGGGTATCATGCAACTTTCATAACATAGTTCATAGTGCTTAGCAAAGCCATAATTCAAAACATGTTTTTCTTTCTAAATCATACTTGAAGAATTAGGCATGGAATTTCATAAATACATAAAGGCCATTATATCTAATCATGCCAACTTTCTCTTAAAAACATGCAATTTCATGGGTTCATGCTAGAAATAAACTTTTAAGCTTGGGATTTTAAAACCAATGAATGAATCATGAACAAATCATGCATATTCAATAAGAAGCCATGATTTTAGACATAAAAACTGATTTCATAAACTTCCCCAATTTTGATCAAAACTCCTAATTTCATCGCTTCATAAATAAAAATAAGAATTGGGAGATTTGGGCACAAGGGTGAATGGAACCCATTGTTAAAGACTCATATACCTTGGTGGAAGATTACTCACTTGGTTGGAAAGATCTAGGAGGCTTGAACTTTAAGCTTGAGAGGAACTTTTCCTTTTTGGGACGTGAATGAGGAGCTTAGAAAAGACATAGGATAATATGGGTGAAAACCCTACTAGAAATAGTCAAAATGACTTCACTTAGTAGTTAAAAGGGCGGGCAATGACTAAAATGCCCCTGGGATTAAATTAAGAAAATCTGGGAATTAGGTCAGCTTCAGGGATCACGAGTGGAGTCTACGACTCATTGACATTTCCACGACTCGTGGATCCCTAATCGTGGAAATTGTCAGAAATTTTAACCTGCAAGAGGTCTTCTACAATTAATTAGGATGACTCGTGAAAGCTTCCACAAGTCGTAGAACCTAGTCATGGAAGTCAGGGAATTAAGGCTGCCTCTGATCAGGCTTCCACTAGTCAACATCATGACCCGTAGATACTTCTACGAGTTGTGGGAGTGACTCGTGGTTGTCATACCTGAGGAGGGTATGCATGACTAGAATCACGAGTCACTTCCACGACTAGTGGATACATCCACGACTTGTGGATACTTCCACGACTCGTGGACTTGACCCGTGGTCCCTGGAAGTCTAAAATTTTCTACAAGTCTGAGTTTAAAAGCTGGATACGTTTCTAGGGTTTTACAGCCACCAACTCTAGGAACACAGATATGACCCTCAATCCTCAGGACACCCTCCAAATCTAAGGTTGCCTTCCTAGCCTCAGCGCTCAACACCTTATCATGAATGATTCTCAACCTGTCATCATCAAACTGTTATGCCCAAATCTGCTCTAATAGGGAAGATCTAGCCTTAACACAAACAATAATACAGCCCGGCTCAGAAATATAAAGTCTAACCAACCTATTAGCCAAAGAATGGATGTCCAAGGCCAAAAGTCTCTCCTTCACTACTAAGAATGCAAAGCTACCCATATTCACTGCCTTCCAGCTCAAGGCATCTGCTACCATATTTGCCTTGCCCGGATGATAAAGAATGGAGATGTCATAGTCCTTCAATAGCTCCAACCACCGGCGCTATCTAAAAGTTAGGTCCTTCTGGCTGAAAATGTACTGAAGACTATGGTGGTCAATAAAGATCTCACAATGCACGCCATACAGATAATGCCTCTAAATCTTTAAAGCAAAGACTACCACTATAAACTCCAAGTCATGAGTGGGGTAGTTCCTCTCGTGAACCTTCAGCTATCGGGAAGCATAAGCAATAACTTGGGCCCTACTGCATCAATACACAACTCAACCAACACAGGAAGCATCATATTACACTGTAAAGCCCTTACCCTTGACTAGAAGAGTAAGAATCAGAGTTTAAGTCAATAAGGCCTTGAGCTTCAGAAAGCTTACCTTGCATTAATCAGACCACTGGGAAGGGACATTCTTCTAAGTCAATCTAGTAAATGGAGCTGCTATAGAAGAAAACCCCTTCACAAACTGTCTGTAGTAACTTGCATACCCAATGAAACTGTGAACCTCGCTATGAGAAGTAGGCCTAGTCTAATCGCGAACTGCCACAATCCTTGCCGGATCCACCATAATCCTAACCATTGACACCACGTGACCCAAGAATTCCACATACTCAATCCAAAACTCACACTTATTGAATTTGGCATATAACTGATGGTCTTGCAAGGTCTGAAGTACCACTCTCAGATGCTTCTCATACTCCTCTCTACTCTATAAATATACCAAGATGTCATTCATGGACACAATGATGAGGGAATCCAAGTAGGATCTGAACACACGGTTCATCAACTCGATAAATGTTGTTGGGGCATTGGTCAACATAAAATACATGACTAGGAACTCATAATGGTTGAATCGAGTCCTAAATGCAGTTTTTGAGATGTCTGCAGCCCTAATCCTCAATTAATGATAACCGGACCTTAAGTCAATCTTAGAGAACACCGTTTCCCCCTATAGCTGGTCAAATAGATCATCAATATGCGGCATAAGATACATGTTTTTAATGGTCACCTTATTCATCTTCCTATAGATAATACAAATACACATGGACCCGTCTTTATTCCTCACAAACAAAATAGGACAACCCCACAGAGATACACTAGGCCTGATGAACCCTCTACTCAAAAAATCCTGGAGCTGATCCTTAAGATCTCTCAACTCGGGTGGTGCCATACGATATTGCAGAATAGAAATGTGCTAAGTTCTTGGTTGACATCAATAACAAAGTCAATATCATGATCAGGAGAAAGGCCCGATAGATCAGAGGGAAACACATCCAAATACTTTTAAACCACGAGAACTAACTCAAGAGAAGGTATGGTGGCACTAGTATCATAGACATAAGCAAGATGGGCTAAGCACCCCTTCCCAACCAATCATTGGGTGCTTAGGAAAGATATAACTCCCCTCGGCATGTGGCTATCGGTACTATTTTATATTATAGAAGGGATACTAGGCATTCATAGAGTAACGTTCTTGGCGAAGTAATCCAAGATTGCATGGTAGGGAGACAACCAATCAATGCCAAAAATCATATTGAAATGAACCATATCCAGAACAAATAGGTCTACCCTCGTGTCATACCCCATAATAGTCACAACACAAGCCCTGTATACATGATCCATTACTAAAGAATCACTTACTAGAGGGGTAGCTACACAAAAAGTACAAATAATAACTCACAAGAAGACTCTAGAAGAGTAGCATAATAAGTAAACACAAAGGAGAATGTAGACCCCAAATCAAACAAAGCATAAGCTGACTGATGACAAATGGTGATCATACCTGTAATGACAAAATCTGAAGCCTTAGACTCATGATGTCCCAAAAATGAATACATATGGCTTTAACCGCCATGACCACCCGATCTACCTGACTGAGGACCACCTCGAGTACCCTAGGGACCAACCCTACTACCCTATGCACTACCTCAGACCAGTAGTGCTAGAGCCTTGGGGGCTTGAACTAACTGATCATGTCGCCTACATTGATGTGCTGAAGGGCACTCCCTAGCAAAGTGTCCCAACTCGCAACACTCATAACAACCCCGACCAACAATACCCTGTTGTGATGCCCTGACTTAATCAGAATGACTACCACAACTTGTTGACCAGGTATGAACACCTTATAAAGTATGAACCATACTCTAGCTACCTACCCCTCGGTAATCTATAATGCCACCTGAATAAGCCAGCTCGACTAGAAGCACTACTAATGCTGACCCCTACCAAAGTAGCCTCTAGTTCGTGTCTGTGAGCCACTATAACTACCCAGATGGTGGGGTCTCTTATCGCTGCCCCTTTGGGCCTCATAGCCCTCAATAGTGTGGGAATGATCCATCATATTTTAGAAGGACTGGCCTGATGCTACCATACCCTCTGTAGCTAAATAAAGCTATAAATTCAAACCTTTGACAAAGAGATGCACCCTCTCATGCTCGATTGGCAGAATTATAGTGGCATGCCTAGACAGCTCATGGAAATGGACATCGTACTCTAAGACAAACATGGAGCCCTTCACCAACCTGGTACATACTTTTGCAAGAAAGCTGTAGAGAAATGTGCCCAAGAAAGCGGAGGTGACCCAACTGGTCTGCAAGTTATATAAGACCTCAACCACTATTTTTCTAGACTATCCAGCTAAAACACAGTGTAATATTCTCCATAAGACTCGACAAACCCAAGGCTATGCAACATCTCCTGGAAACTAGTCAAAAATTTGTTTGCATCCTCCCTAAGAGCACCAGAAAACCTCGAGGGAACCAATTGTAGAAACCTACCAAGCATCTTATTCTCCTCAAAAGACATGACTGGCCTAGCTGGAATAGGTGGAACAACAATGGGAACAAGTAATACCTCTAATCTGGGAGCCGCAGTAGCAGGTTGCGCTCATGAATGATATGTTGCTGCCTCAACTAAATTTGAGGCCTCTCCCCTGATCTGAAAACCAACTGGGTTACCAGGTGAAGTTGCTGGTTGTGACATACCCTTCAGAAACTCAAGAAAGCAAACCAATGTTTCCTATAGCACTTGAGTAGCCACAAAACCTGCCAAATGCTAAGCTAGCCCCACACTCTCTGGCTCATAATACACCTCCTTAACTCTAATATCTGGCTTTTGCAACGATAATCTAGCATGGGCCTGAGATGGGGTATCATCCTCACCTACCACTGATCTCGTCTGAACTATCTGATAAAAAGTGAACCAATAATATTTTAGAACTTGATAAGGTCAACGGCACACGATAAGGAATCAAACAAAATGAAATCATTCGTAAGAATGTCCTATAGCCTCCCAGAGATAGGATACGAATGTCATTGTACTAATCCACGAGACTCTACTAGACATTTTTCTCTTGTACTGGAAAGACTGGTGAACCAAAACCTCTAACACAACTCTTTCATGACCTAAAATGAAGCCACGATGGCACCTACATAACCCCTCGGTATGCAAGCCAACCCAAGAATGCGAGAGAACAATAAAACAATTAAACAAGAAAGTGAAAAAGAAAACATAAAAAATAAGGGCCAACAATATAGATGTATACCAACAATATAAATATATACAGAAATGGCCCTAAAATTACCAGAAAGACAAGTATATACAAGGACCATCCCTGAACTTGGTGTCACCAGTACAAGAGCATCTAAAGTACGGAATAACTATACAACATATGTTGTCTATAAAAAATACAAAAATATATAGACAAATATTTAGATGGAAAGCAGTATATAATCTCCAAATACCGAGAGCTAGCCGAAATTTGAACAACTACTACCTACGAACGCTGGAGGGTCAATAAGGGTGGTTGTACTAGGTGTTGCATCAGAAAAAGATACAGAGTGTATTATGAGTACCAAAACAACGGGTACTCAGTAGGCGTCATACACCGATTGAGCTCAAAAAGATAATATATATTATAAGACACAAGAAATTAAACTAACTACACATATCCACCTAAATCTAGTTATCAACAGAAAATAGAACTATCTAAACTGACGGTAAAGATAATAATGATAACAAAGGTAAACACACTCCAAGTTCACATAGGCAATGCAATGCAATGTATTATGAGATTATACTATGTGGTATTGATGTTGGGCATAATTTTATGCCAGTTTATCATATTTTACCCATGTTTACCTTATGTTTTGAGAACGTTAAATACTATATATTATGTGTTTTGATCAGAATTGCTATATGTTGTACTAAGACACATGATCAGGTGTAATAATATGGGAAGTGACCATTGAAATATGAAATGGAAGAGTAAAGCATTGAAAGTGATGTAGCAGAATGCTCGGGAGTAAGAAAAAAGAAAAAAAATAGGCCGGGAGCAGTCGGACAGATGCCTGGCGCGGCGCCCCAGGCCTAGAACTACTGTAGCACTATCATTGCGCCTTCCAGGCGTGGCTCACAAGGAGGCCAACTACAGTGGGCCATCACGGGCGTATCCAAGGCGCAGCGCGCCAATGCCAAAACTACAACAGCTGCATCCAGGCGCGTTACAGGCGCAGCGCGCCAGGCGCCATCCCGATGGATTTTTGGGCTTTTTCTATTCCAATTTCAAGAAAGAAAAGGGGTTATTTCCCAAACCCTATAAATATAACCTTGGACGTTTTTTGGAGGGTTCCATCATATGTTTTGAGAGCAAGAGGCAAGAACAGTGTTGACCATTAGGTTTTTTTTCTTCTTCCTTTTCTTAGCTATACTTTGGATGAAAACAATTACATCTTTGTTTTTCGTTTGAGTATGAGTGTCTAAGAACCCTCGTTCTGGGGTTAAGGCTACAAATGCATGAATATTAAGTATTGGAGTTGAATTAATTGTTCGTTTACCATTATTAGTTGTTCTTATATTCCTATTTTAGTATTTTGATGCTTGTCCACAATTAAGATAAACATATAAACGTGTTGCGATCTCGAGAGAAGGATCAACAAGGTAGACCAAGGAATATAAGGAGCAAGACCTCTCTTTTGTAACATATGGGGTAGGTTAGCGACTAGGATAGAGATATACCTAGAACGCCTTGCTTGGTTCACACGGGAAGAAATATAAATACTTTTGAAATATAATATCACATCCCCGCTCAAAGATGTAGTTGTGATGCTATTTTGAATAGGCAACTAGAGGCTCGAGAGATAATAGTTGTAATATCAACACCAGAATCAACAACTAGGTGAACGAATAAGTCGATTCAAGTGATTACTATTTAGGAGTGCGTAATAAAGTTGTAACCCTCGAAATCTTTCTAAATTGGAATCAACACAATTATTATTTGCTTGCATTTTATTTTGTCAACTTATTTTAATTACTCATATACTTCAAGAACACATTCTTTTTACTTTCGTACTTGGTTATTTTAGCTTTATACGATTAAAGTAGGATATTTGCTAAATCACAAGTCTCTTGGGTATGATATCCGGACTAACCAGTTCCTATTACTTGGACGTTCACGTACACTTGCGTGTGAGTGGAAATTGCGTAACAAGTTTTTGGCGTCGTTGCCAAGGACTTTGAAATTAGAAAATTTCTAACTTTTCTTATACATCTTTATTATTCAAGTATTGATAACTTGATCTTAGCGTTTGGTAAAATCTGCAGGTACAAACTTTGAGTTGTTCAACAAACTAGAAAGGAAGAAATATTTGGTAGAGCCACACTCGGAACCCGAAAGACTATTTCATCAGCGGAGAAGGGCAGCAGCTCTTTATCCTATTAAGTTTCTATAGGTGGCTGAAGATGAGACAATTGCATTAGTTGAACAACCCGAAGTTATTATCGCAAAAATGGCAGCACCAAGGCCAGTGCGTGATGTGTCAATCCCACTCTTGACCAATGTCACCAACAACATGCTGAAACCCGCACCGGGTGGTAGGTTTGAGCTAAAACAGAGTATGATTGAACTTTTGCATACCAATAGACAGTTCACGGGCTTATCACACGAGGACCCGCAGACACACATTCAGAATTTTCTGGAAATCTGTGATAAGTTTTTTCCAACAGGAGTCGCAGTAGACTATGTGAGGATGACATTGTTTCTTTTTTCTCTACTTGGGGAAGCGACGAGATGGTTGAAGGCTGAACCGCCTAATTCCATCACTTTATGGGATGATTTGGCCCAGAAATTCTTGCAGCGTTTCTTTCCCTCTCGGAATACCGAAAGGTTAAGGAGTGAGATTCTGAGTTTCAGGAAGAAGGATGGTGAAAATCTCTACACAGTTTGGGAGTGATTTAAGGCCCTCCTTATGGTATGCCCTCATCATCAGCAGAATAATGAAGTGTTGGTACATAAATTCATTAAGGGGCTTGAGCCTCATTCGAAAATCTTACTAGATTGTGCAGCAGACGGGAAAGCACTGGAGAAGACATATGACGAGCTGTATAATCTTTTGCAGAGGATGGAACAAAGAAATTTACAATGGAACAGTGATAATAGTAGAGCCACACCTAAGAAGGTTGCCGAAATGGTTGAGGTAGATTCCAACACGGCTTTATTTGCCAAGTTGGAGTCTATGGCTAATCAGATGAGTAACATAACTACTGTTCTCAACAAATTGGATTTGGGGAATAATCAAGCGCAGGTTAATGCAGTTCAACCAACAACTGTTCAGTTTTGTGACACCTGTGGTGGTGACCATCTATCAAACGATTTTGCAGCAAATCCAGATTTTGTGAACTTTGTTGGTTATGCTCAGAGAGGTGGAAATCAGAACTATGGGAATGCATACAATGCAAATCTGTGAAATAATTTGTCTTATGGGAACAACCAAGGCCAGAATCAATTCAGGCCACAAGGACAGAATCAATAGTTTGCTGGAAACAATAAGCCTACAGTCATACCTAGCAACATCGAAGGCATGCTGAAGTCTATCATGGAGATCCAAGCTAACAGTGAAGCAAAATTTGAAGCAACTACAAAGGTTCACGCAACTGCCATCCAGAATTTAGAGAAGCAAATTGGGCAGTTAGCTGGGGCACAAAATTCGAGACCACAAGGTAGTCTTCCAGACGATACTAACCCAAATCCAAATCAGTTGAATGCAGTCACTACTAGAAGTGGGTTGGAGCTGAAAGAGTTGGCACCAAAGAAAGCAGATCCCAAGGTAGTTGAAGTTGCATCAGAAAAGGCTAAAGCTGGGACTGAGATTGAGGTGAAAGAAGATGAAAATATTGTAAATCCTCCTCCACCTTTTCCACATAAGTTGATAAAACAGAGAGAGGAGGCCGAATTCAAGAAATTTCTTGACCTCTTGAGACAGGTACACCTTAACCTCCCACTCATAGATGTCCTTCAGGGAGTTCCAAAGTATGTGAAGTATATAAAGGATATTATGTCAAACAAGAACATGTTGACTGAATATGCGATAGTTTCTCTTACCAAAGTATGTACTTCTCAGATTCAGAACAGGTTGCCAACCAAATTGAAATATCTGGGAAGTTTCACTATTGAGATGACCATTAGCCAAAAATTTATAGCCTTGGGGTAAGTATTAACCTTATACCATCTTCAGTCTTCAAGAAGATGGGGTTGGGTAGTCCTCGCCCCACTACAATTGTTCTGCAGTTGGCAGACAGATCATTAGCTAAACTTGAGTGCATTATAGAAGATGTATTAGTGCAGATTGGTTCGTTGATCTTCTCGGTGGACTTCGTGATCTTAGACTTTGAGCCAGACCCAGAAGTTCCATTTATTTTGGGACATCCACTATTGGCTATAGGGAGAGCATTCATTGATATTGTAGTAGGGCAACTCACCATGAGAGCACATGATAAGGTGGAAGTCTTCAATGTGTACAAGGCAATGAAATTGCCTGCTATACAGTCCCTGGGTGGAGAATTTGCATGGATTATCGAAAATTCAATGAAGCTACCCGAAAAGATCACTATCCCATTCTATTCATTGATCAGATGTTGGATCGTTTAGCTGTCCAGCAGTACTTTTGCTTTCTAGATGGATATTCTGGTTACAATCAGATAGCCATAGCATCTCAAGATCAAGAGAAGACGATGTTTACTTATCCTTATGGCATGTATGCTTTCAAGCTTATGCCATTTGGGCTTTGCAATGCGCCGGCTACATTTCAGAGGTGCATGATGGCTATTTTTTCTGACATGGTGGAAGAGATTATGGAGATATTCATGGATGACTTCTCAGTTTATGGTAAGTCATTTGACACTTGTCTCCAAAATCTGGATCGGGTATTGGCTAGGTATGAAGAGACAAATCTAGTGCTAAATTGGGAGAAGTGTCACTTTTTGGTCACTGAAGGCATTGTCCTTGGCCATAAAATGTCGAAGATGGTGATCGAAGTATATCGCATGAAGATAGAGGTTATTGAGAAACTACCACCTCCAGTTTCTTAACGAGGGGTTCATAGTTTTCTTGGACATACAGGCTTCTACAGATTCTTCATCAAAGACTTCTCCAAGATATCCAGGCCAATGTGTACATTGCTCGAGAAGGAGTAAAGTATGAGTTCAGTTATGAGTGTGTCAAAGCATTTGAAAATCTGAAGAAGTGCTTGATTGAAGCTCCTATATTGATTGCTCCAAATTGGGAGCTACCCTTCGAGCTTATGTTTGATGCGAGTGATGTGGCGGTTGGAGCTATGCTGGCTCAGAGAGTTGACAAGATATTTCATTCTATCTACTATGTGAGTAAGACTCTTGATTCAGTCCAGGTTAACTACACAATCACAGAGAAGGAGATGTTGGCCCTAGTCTTTGCTTTTGACAAGTTTTACTCCTATCTTGTGGGAACGAAAGTGATTGTATACACGGATCATGTTGCTATACGGTACTTATTCAGCAAGAAATATGTGAAGCCAACACTGATTTGGTGGATTTTGCTATTGCAAGAGTTCGACTTGGATATAAAGGACCGAAAGGGCACAGAGAACCAAGTGGCTGACCATTTGTCTAGACTTAAAGATTGGTCTCATGTGCCAAATGAAGAACGTATTAGGGAGGAGTTTCCAGACAAACAACTCCTAGCCCTTAGTGTTGTTGAGCTTCCATGGTATGTTGATCTTGTCAATTTAGTGGTGAGTAGGGTGTATCCCCCGAAAGCCACTACACAATAGAAGAAGAAGTTGTACCAGGACTCTTGGTTTTATCTATTGGATGAGCCTTATTTGTTCAAGTAGGGTCCGGATCAAATAATTAGAAGATGCATTCAAGTGAGGGAGATGTTAGAGAGTTGTCATTCTTTTCCTTATGGGGGATATCATGGAGGCGAGTGCATCACACATAAAGTGTTGCAGTCGGGATTCTATTGGCCCACTATATTTAAAGATGCGGCAGCCTTTGTTAAGAGTTGTGATCAATGCCAGAGGACTAAAGCTATATCAAGAAGGCATGAGATGCCTTTGCAAAATATCCTTGAGGTGGAGATCTTTGATGTATGGGGAATTGACTTCATGGGGCCATTCCCACCTTCCTTTGGCAATAGGTATATACTTGTTGCGGTGGATTATGTGTCGAAGTGGGTAGGAGCAGTTGCCCTTCCCACCAATGATGCAAAGGTAGTATTGAAGTTTGTCAGGAAAAAAATATTCACGAGATTCGGTACCCCGCGAGCTATAATCATTGATGGTGGGACGCATTTCATCAATAATTGGTTTAGCAAGTTGTTAGCTAAGTATGGGGTACGTCATAAGGTGGCTACGGCATATCATCCCCAAATGAGTGGGCAGGTTGAGATGTCTAATCGAGAGGTGAAGAAGATTTTGGAGAAGACCGTGAATGCACAGAGAAAAGATTGGGCTGAGAAGCTTGATGATGCACTATGGGCATATATAACTGCCTACAAAACACCCATTGGAGCTTTTCTGTATCATCTTGTATATGGGAAGGCTTGTCATCTGCTAGTCGAGTTGGAACACCAAGCCTATTGGGCTATAAAGAAGCTAAATCTGAATGACAAACTGGCTGCGTGGAAGAGATAATTGCAACTTAACGAACTTGATGAGTTTAGGTTGCAATCTTATGAGAATGCCATGATTTACAAGGAGAAAATGAATAGGTGGCATGACAAACATATCCTTTCACGCTCATTTGAACGTGGCCAAATGGTCCCCTTATTCAACTCAAGGATGAAGCGTTTTCCCGGAAAGATCAAGTCTAAGTGGTCTGGACCGTTTGAGGTAGTGTGAATGACTCTGCATAGCGCAGTTGAACTTCGGAAGATTGGTGACACAGTTACATTCTTGGTAAATGGTCAAAGGGTGAAGCACTTTTGGTCTGAAGATGTGGGCAGGGAGAAAACCTCAATCACCCTGTCAGATGAGTGATCCTTGAGGTTGCGTCATTCCACAATGTTAAATCAGGCGTTGTGTGGGAGGCAACCCACGAATGTATTGTAATAGTTTAGGCCAAGAATATCAAAAATACAAAAATATGACTCATGCCACGACCAAAACTAAGGTGCTAGGTGGGAGGCAACCCACCGTTTTTCTAATAGTTTGTTGTTTTTGCAGGGAGAAAAAGAAAAGTGCCAGCCACGGATGCACGGAAAGAGGTAAGTAACACAAAATTTGAGTCCCAGGGGTCTGGCGGAACCTGGGCGCGCTGCCCTAGGGACCAAACTACCGTAGGGGTTTTTTGGCGCGATAGAGGTGCACCGCGCTAGGCCCTTCTACAGAACGCTAATGCTGGCAAACTTGGGGAGCACCACGCCATGGGGATACCCAGATGGTCATGATAGAGGCGCACCGCGTCTGAAGCTAAACTATTGTGAGTTGCTACTGGCGCGTTTCGAGCGCGGCACCATGCATGTGTTTTGGGCAGCGAGTTTAGTCAAGGGTCAAGGGTCAACTGACCCAAGACCCAAAATCTTGAGAAAAAGGCCTTTTAAAAGACCACATGCCTAAAATTCCTTTTCATTATTTGCAAAGGAGCACCTCCCCACCCCTCTCTCCCCCAAAATTTTCCCCTTTTCCTCCATTGTTGTCTTCCTCAAGCTCTAACAAAGTCCACAACTTCTCAAGGTAATTTCTTTGTTTACTCTCTAATGCTTTCTACTTCTTCTTTATGCTTTTCACATTCAAGATCTAGTGGTGTAATCTTTATCATCTAGTTGGAAGAATTTAACAATTTTTCACCATTGATGAAAGCTTTAAAGCTTAAAATACACCCACAAAAGTAGATTATTGTTTGTAGTTTCACTAATGTGGTGGATTCGAATTTTATCTCTTATTTTGTGTTGGGTCTTGAGTTATGGAAGGCATAATGAGTAGTAAAAAGAGATGGGTCACCTTAATAACTTCAAGAAAATTCACATGAAAGTAGTGCAAAGAATGAAGGAGTGACCTTGAATAATTTTAATGTTGAAAAGCGTAGAGAATCCTTGAGAATTTTAGGGAATGTTCTTGTGGAAATGATTTGGTGGATATGGTGTCTTAGGTTGACGGAACTTAAATTGTGCTGAAAGAGGGAAGTCTGAGTAGCTCAAGTTATCAATCTATAGACACCATTGCTAGAAAAATAAGTGTGGGGTTGTCATGATCCTATAAAATACTCATTTAGCTAGCTTTAATTGTACTGGGCTGATTTGTTTAATCTGTTTGTTATAGGTACAATGCCACCACGAGGGAAGAAGAAGGTCACTAAAGGCACTAAGGGCAAAAGGCCCCGAAAAGGAGAATCATCCGGTATGGCAGCCCCTACAAACTCGCGGGCACCCCCTCGACAATTTGGAAAGAGAACAGTGAATGTGCGGAGAATGGACTGGTTTGATAGCCAAAAGGAAGCTAAATACCATCCAGATGAGCATATGAATGAAGCTCGACTTGATGCTAAATTCCTACAAATCCATGAGATGGTCCACATATTGGGCCTTCAGTACATCTTTCAGGACCAAGAGGATTGTAACCTCACTATGGTCAGGGAATTCTATGCTAACTTGAAGATAGGGGAAGGCCCATGTCAGAAGGTGGGGGTCCGCGGGAAGGTTATCCGGTTCACCACGCGATTACTAAATGAGTTCTTGGGCATACCGCATGTGGATGAAGCGCCGTACTTGACAATGAAGGAGGACCCACCATATAGATACATGCCACGACCCAATTTCTCAGTCATGATGACACCTACAACCCCCGGTAGGTGAACCAATCCCCGTAGACCAGAACAGTTAGTAATGGGCTACTATCTAGCAAATAAGGGAAACATGACGAATAAAATTGATAACATGGATATAAATATATACATATGCGAAAACTAAACCAAACCCCAAGACCTGGTATCATAGTATAGAGCCCAAACTACTTACATGGAGTGCAAATAATCAAAAATAATATATACAGATGTCTCTGAATGGAAATAGAGTACATGAAGCAAAAGATAAACTAAAGCTAAGCCCCGATCGCCAAGATCTCACCCTCAGTCTGAAGTAGTCCCCAACAGATCTCCAAGCATGAATTATAATGATCAAACGGCGATGGCCCACGATAGGATCTGCACCCAAAGATGCAGGGGGTAGGGGTGAGCACCAAATGCGAAGCATAAGGTACCCAGTAGGTATCATAGGCCGACTGGGCACATATAAGATAAAAGCGTAGTAATAGACAGAATAGAAGCAAGCAGTCACAAAAATCAACGAAAGGTACACATGAACTAGCCCAGAGGGAAATCAAACAGAACCACATGTGAGGCTAGTAAGCAGAATATACACACTGTAGGCACATGTGAAAGTAAGAAACAACGCACCTGGGGTCCTTGCAATAACAGTGTATATAAAATAAGTTTACGAAATGGACGGTATACCGGTAACCTCAAGTGTAAGAAGAAGAGAGAAAGAGCAATGATAGGCATGCTCAGAGACATGAATCAAACTCAACTAATCATACCAATCTCATACTTATCTATAATAGAGAACAATTCTGTAAGTAAATAGCAAAAGTCTACCTACAGTCCTCCGATCGCCCATACAACCGAGGAACACAAACAAGTGAAAACAAACCCTCCGGCATCCCATACTACTGGAGCATACAATCAACAAACAACAAACAAGGGTGTAGCCTCAAAAAATGAATGATATGATGCATGAAGATCTCAAGTGAAATGGTATCTCTGTATGTACCTCCTCCGGCGCCGATCCGGCCCAGCAGGTAGGTTCCATGGAAGGACACTGCCCGTACACCTCTACTCCACCGTATACCCCTCCTCCGGCACACGCAGCCCGTAGCCCCTGGCCCGGATGGCAAGGTCCATGGAGGTCCCAGACCCCATACTAAAACTCAGTATCAGAACATGTCGTCCGGAAGCAAGTCCGGTATCAAGATAGAGACCCAGTCTCTAATATGCATGCCCAGACCCTGTCAAGGACTAAAATAGTAGGAAAATATCTCAAAAACCCCTCCAAGGGTGCCCGGGAATAACCGGGTCTAAACAGTAAAAAGTCATCTCAGGTTCTCGGTCCGACCGAGGCTAAAAATCATCTCAATTAACAAGAAAACTCAACTAGCACCCCGGCCCTGCCGAGTCTAGCGATAATCATAAAACTGATGATTTTAAACATAATTTTACTTTCCTTTATCCAGAAATATTCACAAGTTAAATCAACCATTTCCAAATCATTTCCATCAAAAACAGGCCCCGGGGCCATGCAAGGTTTAGAAAATAGTGCCAGCAGGCCCGAAGCCAAAACCATAGTAAAACATGGATAAAACCTCTTTATATGCATGGAAATGGTATGATCACACACAATAGCTGCCCAGCAGCTCACAATCAACCTATTGACCCTGCACAGGCCCACAGCTACTCAGCAAGCTTAACCAGCCTAGAAGGATATTTCTATGCCCGGGACTCGCGGACATTCCCAAAATCCCACCTTCTATGTTCCAGAGTCAACAAGGCCTCACAGGACCACAAGGGTAAATAAAATATATCGGCAAATACTACAAGCAACGGAGGAATAAAAGTAGGCGGACATGAATAAAGCGGTCGAGGTCTGTGGTACCAACCTAATAATCCAACCCAAGGATGCCCATTAATACAATTTATTCTATATATGCGGAGTCTAGGGAAGTTAAACCGTAACCTACCTGTCGTCCGATGACAAGCTTGAACCTCTCCGAAAAACCTCCAACACGAAATCAAACTCGGGCTTGAATAACTTGACGTAGATAATCTATTTTCTTTTCGATGTTCTCGTACCACACCACTTGGATAACCCACAAATTCTCTTTTACACAATATATATCAACATGCGTGCTGTAGCAGCTATGTAGCTTAATGTGTTTGTTGAGAGAAATGAAATCATTCCCAGTGAATATGTTCAATAATTATTTACATAATATAAATCAATGTAAGTTAGGTTGATATGTCACAATTGGAATTACACCACGTAGATAGTGGATTGTTGGCCAATCCCTCCACCTCCACGTGGAGTGGAGGTGGCAAGGACAAAAAGAAATTCTTATCCCATTACTTATATATTCGGGTATTGCATAAATTCGTGGTAAAATAAATATAATATTTTAAATATACCATAATTCATAGAAAATTATTTCAAACAAAACCTACTATATTATAATAATAATCTTCAACATAACTAAATCTACTATCTCCGTTAAAATATTACAATGTATAAAAACCTTATAAAATAAATACATATACAATTATATCGTATCAAAAATATTTTCCATAATCTTTAAAATATTTTGAAAAGGTAATAATAATATAATTTTCTACCACATTCAACTTTTAAATTAAATATGTTCAAGTACGCACGATTTCGATACTCAAGAATTCTCTCGGGATCCTCCCTTATGTTTTATCATTGTTTCGGAACTGAAATGGCATTTTAAAACATGAAGTTGAGGCTTAAATCGAGTTTAACCCGACCCGGTTCGCGACCCGGTTCGCGACCCGGTTCGCGACCCGGTTTGCACCCCGTTTTCTGCCAGACAGTCCGCGGTAAAACAATCATAACTTTTTACCCCGAGATCAGTTGGACGTGAGGTTTTGTGCGTTGGAAACTAGACTCGTAGACCTTCGATTTGGTATTTCGGGGGACTTCTAACTCTTTATATATTGAGAGAAAATCTCCGAGACATTTTACCCAAAGTTCAGGAAATTTATTAAAGAACTTACGATAACTTTTGTCGATTTGCTTGACTTCAAAACTTATAATGCGACCAAAAAAATGGCCCCGACACCGAAATACCGGTCCTGACGAGCCTTAAGTGGCTTGGGTCCACTATAACAAGCTCTAACGGTTCAAGGAAAACATATACGTGGAAATAACCGGAAGGGTCATTACAATACATACGCCACACATTTTGTGGGGTAGACTCCATAGCTCGGTGGGAAAGAACAAAAGATACGCATAGACATTCTACCCTCCACTATTCATACTTCAATCAGGAGGCGAGAGTTTGGCTAAAAATTTTGTGTAGTACCCTTCTCCCATGCTCACACACCATCGAGGTAACTAAAGACAGAGTGGTGTTGGTATATATGCTCATGAAGGGATGCTGATCAATGCAGCGTCAGTACTAAGGCACAATATGGTCAAGTTTTGTGAGATAAAAGGTGGTGCTACTGCTATGGGGAATTGGTGACCCAATTCCTTAGGCAATGGGAGGTTGAAGAAGAAGTACATTACTTGGTTCCTCCGCAGGTCCCATACTTGGTGAGCAAACTTGTAGATATGACTAACATAAATCCCCCCAATCCTATACATGGCTGATACTTTCAAATGCCTGACCGACAGGCTCGTGATGAGAGTTGGATTGGGAGGATGTACGGCATGGAAGATTTACAGTTGAGGATTTGTGGTTGGTATGCGACCGAGGAGGAGATGTTGGTGTTGCATGCTAGATACCCTATGACAGAGAGTGCGATGTACATGTGTAGGATGGGTCCATCTTTTCAGGAGCCACTAGATGATGATGAACCTACAGTACACAACACTAATGATAATGAGGACGATGAGGAGGATGATGTTGGTACTGCCTTTATGACGGTAGATGATCAGATAGCTGACCAGGATTAGGAATTCATTCCTGATGATGATGAGGATGACGCTTAGAGGTCCAGGTAGTTCCTTCTCTCACTCTCTACCTTTATACTTTGTTTTTGAAGTACTGAGGGCAGTGCCATGTTTTAAGTGTGGGGTGGAAAGTCGGCAGAGATGTACTTCCTTTAGTTTTTCATTGCTATATCTTAGGGTGATGAGGCATCGTGTGACTGGTTTTAGTTGATAGTTGATAGTTATTTAGTACGTTCGTTTTACTTTCTTAGGTTGGGTTCCTCGGCTCTTGTTTTCGGTTGTTTTCCTGAGGATATTCCTTTTGAACCGGGTAGATTTTTTTTTATTTTTTTTAGGATAAATCTTTTTTTTAGGACGCGTTGTAGTAGTAATGATTGTCCCCAATGATGGATGGATGACGACTATCTTAAGGGAAAATTAGTCATAGGATTGTAGGATTAGAATCCTATCCTTTGGAACATAGAAATCTCATGTTTCAACTAGACGTCATGGGTAGTTCATAAGAATTCAAGCAAGTGAGCAAGAACTTCACAAGAGACACATAGGCTCTTTAACTAGACTCAGAAAGTGTAGAAAATGGGCTTAATTGTGTGAGTGCACTCAAGATGTCTGTGTTTGAGAATGCAAGTGTGATATTCCTATACATGTATCATGATGCCATGTGTGTGAGCTTTTGTTTGGTTCTTGCATAGAATAGCATCTAGAACTTGCCCCGTGTGTGTGTTAATTGTACGAGCATGAATTTTATGGAACATGATGAAGGCATTTTCTTGAGAACACCCATTTGTTTGTTTCTTTGATGATTGTTTATGCCTAAATTACCATTAGTTAAGCCCCTTTGAACCTACAAGCCTATTTCTTTGTTAAGCCGCATTATGAGCCTATTCACTTTGTTGATACCCTATGAATTTGATCCTGATGAAACTCCCTAGTGCACTATGATTTCTAAAGAGTTGAGAAGAAAAGGAGAAGGGTAGATAAAAGAGAAGGTGAGTGTAGTAACTATAAAAGATGTAGAGCCCGATCAAATCGTGCAATGTTCTTGTGGTTAGGTACCCAAAGAAATCAAAAAATAAAGAAATAGAAGAGAAAATTGGCAAAAGAGAAATGCAAAAAAAAATGAATAAGGGGTTATGCTAGCAACAAGTACGTGACATACCGAGGGCAAAGAATAAATATAAAAAGTGGTAGTGCAAGAAAGCGTGAACATAGGAGGAACTTAAAAAGGAGGGTGAAGAAAAGAATGAGAATGTAGTGTCATGTGCAATAGGGAAAAGAGCCACTTTGTACCGAAAAGTTTACTACCCGTCCCGAAGCTGACATTACAACCAAGTGAAAGTCCTTTTGATTCCATGAATGTGATTGCTTTGTTGAATTTATTATACACTAAGGGAAAGCCTATGGAATGTTGTGATATGTAGGAAACATCTTTTGAGAGAGTGAGAGTTTAAGTGATGCAAAGTGCCCCCTTTTGAAAGGTAAAGTGTGTGATTGTAAACGGGGGCAATACTAAATTGTGAGGGCACATATGACTTGTATTTGGTACTGTTATTACTTGCATTGCTCACACATAGATATGTTGGCCCGATATTGTGATAAATAGTCGGTTATAGAGGGTGTGTTGTTTCAAGTGAAAGGTCTTAAGAGCTAAAATGGGTATTGAATGTGGCTTGCTTAATGAACTACAATAGCATGATTAAAAGTGTTTAGTTGCTCACAAGTGCGGATGAAAAGTTCTCTAGGTGTTTATGGTGAACCTTAGGATGGATGATAGTGAGTTGTTCGAGGACGAACAAAGGTTCAAGTGTGGGGTGGTGATGCTGGGCATAATTATATGCCCTTTTATCGTATTTTACTCATGTTTACCTTATGTTTTGAGTACGTTACCTACTATATATTGTGTGTTTTGATCGGAATTGCTATATGTTGTACTAAGACACATGATTAGATATTTGCAGGTGAAATGACATGGGAAGTGACCATGGAAGGACAAAACGGAAAAGTAAAGCATTGAAAGTGATGTAGCAAAATGCTAGGGAGCAAGCAAAGAAGAAAAAAATTGGCCAGGAGCAGCCGGGCAGACGCCTGGCGCGGTGCCCCAGGCCTAGAAATGCCGCAGCAATATCATGGCGCCTTCCAGGCGCATTGAGCTAGGAGTCCAACTACAGCGGGCCATCACGTGCGCATCCAGGGCACAGTGTGCCAATGCCAAAACTACAACAGCTTCATCCAGGCGCAGTGCGCCAGGCGACATCCCAACGGATTTTTGGGCTTTTTCTATTCCGATTTAAAGAAGGAAAAGGGGTTATTTCCTAAACCATATAAATAGAACCTTGGACGTTTTTTGGAAGGTTCTGTCATATGTTTTGAGATCAAGAGGCAAGAACAAAGTTGACCATTAGGTTTCTTTTCGTCTTTCTTTTCTTAGCTATACCTTGGATGAAAACAATTACGTCTTTGTTTTTTGTTTGAGTACGAGTGGCTAAGAACCCTTGTTCTGGGGTTACGGCTACAAACGCATGACTATTTAGTATTGGAGTTGAATTAATTGTTCATTTAACATTATTAGTTGTTCTTATATTCCTGTTTTAGTATTTTGATGCTTGGCCACCATTAAGATAAACATATAACCGTGTTGCGATCTCGAGAGAAGGATCAACAAGGTAGACCGAGGAATATAAGGAGCAAGACCTCTCTTTTGTAACGTAAGGGGTAGGTTACCTACTAGGATAGAGATATACTCCGAACGCCTTGCTTGGTTCACATGGGAAGAAATATAAATGTTTCTGAAATATGATGTCACATCCCCGCTCAATGATGTAGTTGTGATGCTATTTTGAATAGGCAACTAGAGGCTCGAGAGACCATAGTTGTAATATCAACCCCGGAATCAACAATTAGGTGAACGAATAAGTCGATTCAAGTGATTACTATTTAGGAGTGCGTAATAAAGATGTAACCCTGGAATTCTTTCTAAATTGGAATCAACACAATTATTATTTGCTTGCATTTTATTTTGTCAACTTATTTTAATTACTCACATACTTCAAGAACACATTCTTTTTACTTTCGTACTTGGTTATTTTAGCTGTATACGACTAAAGTAGGATATTTGCTAAATCACAAGTCTCTTGGGTACGATATCCAGACTAACCAGTTCGTATTACTTGGACGATCACGTACACTTGCGTGTGAGTGGAAATCGCATAACAGGTAGATGGCCAATGCGGAAAGTAAAAACTCAGTATCTAGTACCTTGGGTGCCTGAAATGAAACCTCGAGCTCATAAACATATGCATAAAAGTAAAACTCGAATATATGCTCCTTGGGCCACCCAGAATCGTGCCTTAGACACATCAATAAAAAAGTAAATAGAGAAAAGGTCAAGAAACATCCCTCGGACTGGCATAAATAGTAGTGTTTTCATTTCTTTTGAAAATCGGTGGTTAAGTAAACAATCTCACATTTGAACTGAAAATCTCATATTTCCATCACTTCTAAACCATTTTCTATGCGTTGCAGTATGAGATATGATGCCAAATGCAGGGAATATCAAATCAACCAGGGTAAAACACCCTCAAAAAAAGATAACTGACCTAGAACTCTATCCGATCCCCACTATGGCCTCGGGCCCCATAGATACACAAATACGAAAATAAATGGGAAGAAATGGAAATACAGCAAGAAAACAAGTAAAAACACTTACTCTACCTCTAAAACCTCTCTAAATCATTCTAAGGATTCTATGATAGCAACAACAATTCTACAAGCTCCTATACTAAGGATAAACATGGTAGTATTATTGACTGGATAAACATGGTAGTACTGTTCTACAGTCCCGAAAATGGCCAAAAGGAGCAAAAAACATGATTTAAGCCTAATTCTAACCTAAAACCTAGCCTAACATTCAAACAACTCATAACATATAAAATCTAACTAAGCCAAGTCTAAGATAAATAAACTATAACCTACCTCGAGGCCGAACTGCAAGAATGAACCGTCACTCATGTGCCTTCCCCTTCTAAATAGCCTTGGAACACTGCCAGGCTATCAAGAATATAATCCACGTGTCAAGATGAGAAGAATGACACCCATATTGTTATACAAAAATTTAAGCCGAAAATATGGTTGTAAAATGACCCTCGGGGCTCGCGCAATGAAACAAAAAACAAATTGTAAAATTATGTTTGCAGTGAATTTTTTAACCCACACCCAAAATTTGAGCGCAAATAAGACTCATTTCGGGGCCCAAAACTGCTCCAAGTCCACTTTAATCAAAGAATTTGCATGCAATAGGACCAAATCATAGAAAGAAATACGCAAATATAGATATAAAGAGCACTCCAACAATGAGGGGATGAAAATTACCTCGAGAAAGTGCAGAATCGATGAGAATTGACAATTTCACCTAACTAACCGAGCTTCAAAAAAGGAGAAAAGAGTTTGGGACTGATATGAAATGAAGAAGAAGAAGTTCATTTAAAAATGTCAGCAATCGACACACATGCGGTCATAATGAGGCAGGTGCGGAAATATCGAAGTGTCTAGACCACAGCAGGAGCAGAGGTCAATGAAGACCCCAGCCCCACAGAAGCGACGCATAAGCCGCAGAGGAGGCACTAAAGGGGCGGTAAAAAGAGGACAGGGGAACCCCTTGCTGACGTCACCAATAGCCACAGGTGCGCCCCCAGGCACGCAGGCATGCCACACCAGAACCAGCAGCACCAACTGCAATAACACAATTCAAAATTCTCTGACTGCACCCTCGAGATTTAAACAAAACCCTTTGAACACAAACCAGACATGCTACCCTACCTAAAACAACATTCCAGACTCAAGAGAATCAACAAAAATCCCAACAGAGATCATTTCAAGGAAAAGTAGGCCCCATATTTAATAATCAAGTTTCACCAAAATGGAACCTAATAGTCTAAAATGCGGAACCCTTGGGACCCAAACCAGAGGTCCCTCGATCCCACAGTCAACATTCTGGAGCTAACAGTGCGGATGAAATTTCAATCTGAGGTTGTCTTCTCTAAATATTGATCAAAGTCAACTATACCAGCTTAAAGAGTTGCAAACTAAGGAAATGGGCTTAAAACACAAATGAACTATCCGAGAACCAAACCATCAATCTCGGTAAGTCATAAATCACTTGTAGCCACTGTGGGAAAGCTCAAAATGTAGATAAAGCACAAAAATCAAGTAAATGACCTAGAGGGTCATTATAAGATCCACTACTAAAAGAAATTATGTCCTAAAAAAGGTGAGGATAGCGGGTCCATATATCAGTCTCGATCTCCTAAGTAGCCTCCTCAATAGGACATGCCGCCACTGAACATTAACTGACAAAATATCCTTGGACCTCAACTTCCTAACTTGCCTATCCAAAATAGCATCTGTCTCTTCCTCAAAGTCTAGAGACTCATCCAACTGAACTGAATCCCACTGAAGCACATGAGACTCATCCGAAACATATTGCCGCAACATAGAAACATGAAAAATAGAGTGAACATGGGAAAGAGCAGGAGTCAGGGCCAACTCTACCTAATGTGATGATGGATCTCAAATGGCCTAATGAATATCGATTTGAGCTTACCCTTCCTCTCAAACCTCATCGCACTCTTCATGGGCAACACCTGAAGGAACACACAGTCACCAACCATGAACTTCTCAAACCCTCTGGTAAGCATAACTCTTTTGCCTACTCTGGGCAGTACGAAGTCTCTCCTGAATAAACCAAACTCTATCCATAGAATCATGAAGCAAGTCTGTACCCCACGGTCTCACCTCAAAGGCATCAAACCAACCCACCAGAGATCTGAACTGCCTACCATACAAAGCCTCAAATGGAACCATATAAATACTAGAATGGTAGATATTATTATATGCGAACTCTGCCAAGGCTAAAAAAATTTCCCACTAACCTATAAAATCAATAACACATGCCCGCAACATATCCTCCAAAACCTAAATAGTACGCTCTGACTAACCATCAGTATGCAGATGAAAAGCAATGCTAAGCTCAACTCTAGTACCCAACTCTCTCTAAGTAGACCTCCAGAAACATAAAGTGAACTGAGTAACATGGTCAGAAATGACAGAAACTAGCACCCTATGCAAATGGACAATCCTACAAATATATATCTGAGCCAACCTCTCAAAATTGTAGGAAGTTTGAACCAGTAGAAAATAAGCAGACTTTGTCAACCTATCCATGATCACCCATATAGAATCAAACCTCCACAAAGTACGTGGCAAACATTCTATGAAGTCCATAACTATATGCTTCCATTTTCACTCTGAAATGGGTAGCTTCTGAGTTAAACCACCTGGCCTCTGGCGCTCAAACTTCACCTGCTGACAGTTACAGAACCTAGACATAAAATTTGAGATATCCCTTTTCATCCCGTACCACCAGTAGTGTTATTGCAAGTCATGATACATCTTAGCTGCTCTGGGATGAATAGAATACCTAGAATAATGAGCTTCCTCCAACATCAACCTGACCCGGCCAACTATACCCTGTTGTGATAACCCTACTTAATCAGAATGACTACCATGGCCTGTGGACCCAAAATTAACACCCAGTGAAGTCTGAACCATACTCTGGCTTCCTTACCCCTCAGTAATCTATAATGCCACATGAACAGGCTGGCTCAACTAGAAGCATTGCTGATGTTGACCCCTACCAAAGTAGCCTCTACTTCGTGTATGTGAGCCACTATAACTGCCCTTATGGTGAAGCCTATTATCACTACCTCTTTGGGCCTTACGAAGTACGCCCTCAATAGAGTGGGAATGATCCATCATCTCCAAGAAGGACTGTCCTGACGCTACCATATCCTCTGTAGCCATATGAAGCTATAAAGTTGAACCTTTGACAAAGTGATGCACCCTCTCGTGCTCGGTGGGTAGAATCATAGTGGCATGGCTAGACAGCTCATGGAAATAGACCTCATACTCTGAGACAAACGTCGATCCCTTTTCCAACCTAGAGAACTTATCCATCAATAGCTCTTTCAAGCTACATGGTACATACATCTCTAAGAAAGCTGCAGAGAATTGTGGAGTGGGGGACGGCCTACGCGCAGGCAACAGCAGCGGAAGGAGCTCTTTTTGTATTGAAAGTAGTCAACCTGTCTAAACTTCTCTACAAAAGAAGTAAGCAAAGGTGACCCATCTGGTCTACAAGCTATATAGGACCTCCACCACTATTTTTCTGGACCATCCAGCTTAAACTTATAATCTGCTCCATAAGACTTGACCAACCCAAGGTTATGCAACCTCTCCTAGAAACTAGTCAGAAATTTGTGTGCATCTTCCCTAGGAGAACCAAAAAACATCGAGGGACCCAATCATAGAAACTTACCAAGCATCTTTTGCTCCTTAAAAGACATGACTTCCCCAGCTGCAATAGGTGGAGCAACTGTGGGAACCGGAAATACCTCAAATCAGGGAGCCATAGTAGCAGGTTGCGCTCCTGAATGCTATACCACTGCCCGAACTAAATTTTGGACCTCACCCCTAATCTGAGAACCAACCAGGGTACCGGGTGAAGCTGATGGCTATGACATACCCTCAAGAAACCCAAGAAAGTGAACCAATGTGTACTATAGTACTGGAGTATCCACAAAACCCGCTGGATGCCTCACGGGCCCCGCACCATCTAGCCTATAATGCACCTCCTTAACTCTAATATCTAGCTCTGGTGATGGTAATCTAGTCTGGGCTCGAGTTGGGGTCTCGTTCTCACCTATCACTGATCTCGTCTGAACTATCTGAGAAAGAGTGAAACATTAATATTTTAGAAGTTGATATGGTCAAGGGCGCACGATAAGGAATTAAAAAAATGATTATTTTTGTAAGAATATCCTATAGCCTCCCACAGATAGGATACGGATGTCATCATACTAATCCATGAGACTCTACTAGACATTTTTATCTTGTACTAGAAAGACCGGTGAACCAAAATCTCTAACACCACTTTGTCATGACCCAAAATCAGGCCACGATGGCACCAACATAACCCCTCGGTAGGCAAGCCAACACAAGAATGTGGGAGTACAGTAAAATAATTAAATAAGAAAGCAAAAAAGAAAACATAGAGAAATAGGGGCCAAAAGTATAGATGCCTACCAACAATATAAAAATATACAGAAATATCCCTAAAGTGACCAAGAAGATGAATATATAGAAGGACCATCCCTGGACTTGGTGTCCCTGGTACAAGAGCATCTAAAGCACAGAATAACTATACAACATGTGCTGTCTATAAAAAATACAAAAATATATAGACAGATATGTAGATGGAAAGTAGTAAAGGATTTCCAAATACTTGGAGCTCACCGCGATTCGAACAACAACTGGCCACAAATGCCTAGACCGTCAATGAGGGTGGCTCGTACTCGGTGTTGCATTAGAAAAAGATACAGAGTGTAGTATGAGTACCAAAATAGTGGGTATTCAGTAGGCATCATAGACCGTCCGAGCTTGTAAATATAATATATTATAAGACACAAGAAAGTAAACTAACTACAGGGATCCACCTAAATCTAGTTATCAAAGGAAAATAGAACTATCTAAACTGACGGTGAAGATAATAATGATAACAAAGGTAAAATCACTCCAAGTTCACATACGCAATGCAATGCAATGCATTATGAGATGATATGATGCGGTATATAGCTAATGCATAAAGTAAAAACTCAGTATCTAGTACCTCAGGCACCCTAAATATAACCTCGAGCTCCTAAACATATGCATAAAAGTAAAACCCAGATATGTGCTTCTTGGGCTACCTAGAATCATGCCTCAAACTCATCAACAGAAAAGAAAATAGAGAAAAGGTCAAAAAAGATCCCTCGGACTGGCATAAACATTGGTATTCTACTTTCTTTTGAAAACTGGTGGTGAAGTAAAAAATCTCACATTTGAACCAAAAATCTCATATTTCCATCACTTACAAATCATTTTCCATGCAATGCAGTATGAGATATGATGCCAAATGCAGGGAATATCAAATCAACTAGGGTAAAACACCCTTTAAACAAGATAATTGACCTGGAACTCTGTCCGATCCCGACAATCGCCTCGGGCCCACAGATATACAAATACAAAAATAAATGAGCAGAAATTGAAATAAATCGAGAAAATAAGTAAAAGAACTTACTCTTCCTCTAAAACCTCCTTAAATCGTTCTAAGGATTCTAGGCTAGCCACAACAATTCTACAAGCTCCTATACTTAGAATAAACATGATAGTACTATCCTACAGTATCGAAAATGGAAAAAAAAAGAGCAGAAAACAAGATTTAAGCCTTATTCTAACATGAAACCTAGCCTAACAGTCAAGCAACTCATAACATATAAAATCTAAATAAGCCAAGTCTAAGATAAATAAACTATAACCTACTTCAGGGAATAACTGCAAGCACGAACCATCACTTGTATGCCTTTCCCTTGTAAGAAACCTTAGAATGATTCCACGCTATCAAGAAAGTAATCCAGGTGTCAAGACAAGAAGAATGACACCCATATTATTATATGGAAATTCGAGCCAGAAATCAGGTTGGAAAATGACCCTCGGGACCCATGCAATAAAACAGAAAACAAAATTTACAATTATGTTTGTCACGGGTTTCTAAACCTATGCCTAAAATTTAAGCCTGATTAGACTAATTTCAAGGATAAAACAGCCCCAAAGTCCACTTTAATCAAAGGATTTGCATGCAATGGGAGCAATTCAAAGAAAGAAATACGGAAGTAAAGGTATAACAAGCACTAGAACAATGAAGGGATAAGAATTACCTTGTGAAAGTGCAACATCGATGAGAATTGGCAATTTCACCAACTTAATTGAGCTCAAAAAATGGAGGAAAGAGTTTGGGAGTGATATGAAATGAAAAAAAGAATAAGTTCATTTAAAAATGTCAGTGATTGACACACCTACGGTCATAATGATGCAGGTGCGATGATGTTGCTGCATCTAGACCACTGCTGTAGTAGAGGTCAACAAAGATCCTAGCCCTGCAGGTGAAGTGCATAAGCCGTAGGGGCAGCATCGCAGGGGCGGTAAAAGTAGTACAGGGTCACCCTCTGCCGATGTCACCCACGGTCGTAGCTAGTAATCATAAGAGCAGCAATGTAGGTGCACCCTTAGGCACACAGACATGCCACACAAAAACCAGCAGCACCAGCTGCAACAACACCCATTAAAATTCTCCGACCGTTCCCTTGGGATTCATCAAGAACACCGTGAACACAAACTAGACATGCAACCCTACCAGAAACAACATTCTGAACTTAATGGAATCAATGAAACTCCTAACATAGATTTTTTGAAGAAAAGTGGACCCCACACCTAATAACAACCTTTAAACAAAAAGGAACCCAATTGCCCAAAATGAATCCAGAAGCCTCGGGACCCAAACTAGAGTTACCTCTAGCCCAAAGTCGACATTTTAGATCTAACAACATTGATGGAATTTCCATCCAAGACCGTCTTCTTTGAATGTTGACCAAAGCCAACTCTACCAGCTTAAAGAGTTGCAAAACAGGGAAATAAGCATAAAACATAAATTAACTGCCAAGGAACCAAACATCAATCTTGACAAGTCATAAATAACCTGTAACCATTGTGGGAAAGCTCAAAATGCAAATAAAGCATGAAAATCAAGAAAATGACCTAGATGATCATTATAAGTACTTTTTTTGTAATTTTCAAATATATAATAGACTAAAAGAAAAGTAAGATAAATAAATTAAAATGGAAAATTTTCCAACCATCTAACTGCTTATTAATAGTAGTAATCAAGTATCAACTGAGTGTTAATGTGGCTTAAAGAGCTCCAATGGGTTCCACTTTATGAATACTCCCTACATTTTAAAATAAAATTGTGTTTTTAATTTGGACACACTCCTTAAGAAAATTACTTATTCATAGAATGTAAGATATATTTTTGCTAAATTACTCTTAATCTTAACAAATGCCTTGGAAAACATATAACTCATTAGTAGTTTCTTTATGTAAATTTTATTTATTTAAATAAGGGTAAATTTGAAAGAACATTATTAATGCCTTTTAAACTATGTGAAGGATCACTTAAAAAGTAAAAACACCGCTTATTTTTAAATAGAGGAAATAATAATTTAAACTGTAGTGTCAAAGGGTAAATATAATGACCTGTTTCGTTGTTATATTAGAGTAAGGGCATAACTGTTGTGCTAGAAAAATCCCTAAAGTGAGAGTTGATAAAATCTCAGGCTAGGGTGAGGTTTGACAAAAATATAGTATTCTATGGTTTAGAGATAGTAGGGGTATCTTAGTTCATGGAATAGTAGTGTGGAGTCCATTTATGAATAGTTAACTATCGTAGGATCTCGTAGAAAGTTTCAGGATTGAAATCAGAATCATAAAACTCTGCTTATGGGCGTTGCCACGTCGATATTATTTTGTGAGGTCTAGAAAATAAAGTGTGTTGTGAAATGAGGGGTTTGGGATGAGATTTTGATGTTCTATAATTTGACATTCTTCATGATGACTCGCCACGATGAGAAGTAGGCCGCTGTTATGAGGATACACCCACTTTACCTGCACTTTTTCAGTTTTTTCTGTGTTATTTCCCCATAACTCCTATTGCATTCTAGAGCTCTAAGAAATAGTTTTCCCAAGAACCAAGGGCATTTTTCTTTGTTTGAGGTATGTACTCCGGAAAACCTCTTCATATGTTAATCATTAATCTTAGTAAGACCTTAAGGTGGAGGATTAATGGTGGAATTCTTGAATTTGAACCCTAAAAACATGAAACTCGGGCAAAACCATATGGGTAGGTCTAATTTCACCTAGAATTGATCCTAAGTTTTCTTTTATGATTTCTAACATGAAATTATTAGTTCTTAACAAGTTTAAGAATAGCGGGGAATCTTGGGTTTCATAAAGGTGAGATTTTTAGGCATACAAATGGCTAAAAAAGGATAAACTTGATGAGAAATTTGTTGGGTATTGATTTTACAAATGCTATGAGACTAGTTATTGATTAATTAACCCCTTGGGAATGACACCTACCTCAGATAAGGGTAGAATTAGTGAGTTAAATTTCCAAGGCTTGAAATGGAAGAGTAAGTGATTAATTGCTCTTAAAAAATAGTTGTTTATAGACCTTGAGCGATTTAAAGTGTCAAGGAAAGGAAAGAAAATTACAAAGTAGCTTGCAGGTGGTAATTCCTCACTCGAGGTAGGTTATGGTTTTAATTAGAGTTGAGACTAATTTTATTACATGATATGTGGTTGAATTATGTAACTTGTGATTACTCTTCAGATATGTTTGAATTGCATATTTTTTTCTGTTATTCTTGGATAAATAAGCTAGATGTACAGGAAGTAATGAGTGAGTCGAGATGAATAAGTGTAAGTGTATTTGGATGCACTATGTATATCATGAGGGATAGGTCTAAGAACCTAATTACATTGATATGGATGTTGTTATGGTTACTACGGATCATATACCAGGCTGGTATGGTACATGAACGCCTAAGGTCCCCTGCAGGTCATGGCTAGTAGGCATAAATAAGACCCTTAGTATGGGTGTACGCTCTTTTATTTATCATTGCATTGTTGTATGGTCATTTATGGTGAGCTTTGTGAACTGAAATGAGACTAGAGGTACTAGATGTGTTGATGAGAGAAAAATGGACATAGATTCCATGTGTATGACTATCAAAAGTGAACTCCTTTACATTATTGTAGTAGTACTAAGTGACTTTTGTGAACTTGATATTACTGATGTTGATTTTACTTGATATGATTACCAGTTAAATGAACTAGTTGCTAAGTGTTGAGGTGCATTTAACTTGTTATTTGATTTGTCTATATACTTGTTCTAACCGGATTTGACCTATGACATCTACAAGTACATAGTATTTTATACTGATACTACCCTATACTCTTATTTTGTTGAGTGAAGCCCATCTTTCATAGGTTGAGACGCGACCTTAGCTAGACTAGAAGATTGATTACTTGATCCAAGGGTGAGCACTACCTTATGCGCTATCATGGATCTTCTTCGAGTTATTATCCCTCTTCCAGGCAATGGAACTCTTATTATTTATTATTCATTTTTGTTGTTTGAATATATTAGACATTATTTACGTTTAGAGTTCCTGTATAATGACTTTTAGCTCTCGGGGGATGTTTAGTTAGCTGAATTTTCTGCAATCTATTATATCAAATGTTTTTTCCTTGTGTTTTATATCTTAGATTGGTTTCTATTTATTCCTCTTCAAACAATTGTCTTAAGTATAAAGTTATGCTTTGGGTTGGGTTGTTCTCTCATCGGAGGGTTAGTGTGAGTGTCACTCACAGCCTGTTGGGTTGTGACAAACTTGGTATCAAAGCCCTAGGTTCATTAATCTTGTTGTACAAGAATGTGTCTAGTAGAGTCTTGTCGAATGGTATGGAGATATCTATAGTTTTCTTCGAGAGGCTACAAGACTTTAGGAAACCTCAAGTTCTTTCATCCCTCGAGATATTACTTGATTCCAATTAGTATCTAGCGATCCAAATTAATATCTAACTCTTTTACTCTTATTCTCATAGATGGTGAGAATACGTGTGTTAGAGGCTAGAGAAGCACTGCCTGAACCAGTTGTTAAGGATGTAGTTCACATTAGGGGCAGAGTTAGAGGCAGAGCTATAGGAAGGAAAGGCACACCCACCAGGGGTGGAGCTCGTACCACAGCACTAGCTCGAGAAAGGTCAGCATCTCCCCCCCAGCATCAGAATCTTGCTGAGGTTTTGGTAGAAGAAGAGATTTAGATTGAGAATGATAAGGTAGTACCAGTCCAGAGGATAGGGACCACACCCATTTAGAGGGGTGTAGCGCAGGACCTAATGTCATCTGCTATGATCCAACAGGTTCTATTATTTCATAATGGACTGGTAGGGAATGGGACTACTCCTTCTGTACTCACGGCACATCATCTAGTGACCCAACATGCTGCAGTTGTGGCTCTTCAGATTGATGCTGATTCTGCGACATGTATATTTTTGTGACTTGTGACCGGCTCGATAATGATTGGTGGTTAAGTTTGTTTTTTTCAATTTCAAGGGGATGCTAAGATGTGGTGGAGAGACTATGTTGAATTCAGGCCTATTGGGGCACTTCTTATGACTTGGAGTTAGTCCTACCAAGTGTTTCTAGAGAAGTATGTTCTGTGCACTTTGAGGGATAAAAAGAGGGATGAGTTTTCCAACATTGAGCAGGGAAATTCTTCTGTGGTAGCTTATGGGGAACGCTTCATGGTCTGACTTGTTACTCTTCATAGTTGATCAATATAGAAGAATAATGGATCTATTGTTTTATGAAGGGCTTGAACACAGGACTACAAATTTCAGCTTTACGGGTAGCATCTTTTGGCAGGTCTTTTCAAAAGGTGGTTGAATTTGTGAAGAATGTTGAAGGTGTAAACCAAGAGGGTCAAACAAGACTGGCTTCGAAGATGCCCCGATTTAGGGGACATTTTAGTGGTCACTTTGTGAAGGGTGAGGGTCCTTGAGGATACCTTGTGCTATTCAGTCTGTGATATAGGTTTCTACTAGGGGTCCATCAGGGACCAATCATCCTTCATCAGATTTTGGTGGGTACCTCACTTTGTCTACCCAGTGCTATGATCCACCTTTGACTGTGCGTGCTATGAGTGCGATGAGGTTCATCACTCAAGGAGGAATTATCCTCATCTTTGATAGGCAGTCCAATAGGTAAAGGTAATGGTTCTCAAAGAGATTGCTCGCAGGGTAGGCAAGGTGGTCACACGTCTGGTAGGGGTAGCACTCAGCCCAACTGGGGTAGTAATAATGGCAGAGTAGGTAATTATCCCAATAGGAGCGGTGCACAAACATGTGGTAAGAACCACTTCTATGCTTTTCTGAGCAGACCAAAGGCAGAGGCATCAAACGCGATCATCATAGGTACTATTCTTGTCTGTGACTGCATGGCTTCAGTTTTTTTTACCCTGGTTCTATTTTTTCATATGTGTCTGCTGGATTTGCTGAGGGTTTTGACTTGATATGTGAACTACTTGATTTTTCTGTTAATGTGTCTACCCTAGTAGGTGATTCTATCATTGTGGATAGCGTCTTCCATGCTTGTCCAATTATATTTGTGGGGTAAAAGAATTTGGCAGATTTAGTGATTCTAGACATGGTAGATTTCGACATCATCCTGGGTATAAGTTGGTTGTCTATGAACCATGCTATTCTGGACTGTCATGCTAAGACAGTGACTATGGTTATGCCTGGATTTTGATAGACAAGGGTGAGAGGGTAATTATAGTCTTGCTCCTATGAATTTTGTATCATTTCTTCATGTTTAGAGTCTGATAGAAGGGGGTGCTTTCCTAGCTCATCTTTGGGACACTAGTTCAGAGGTCCCAATTATCAAGTCAGTTCCTATGTTGTGTGAGTTTCAAGAGGTATTTCATACAAATTTTCTTGGCATGCCACCTAATCAAGACATTGAATTTTGTTTTGACTTAGACCCAAATACACGTCCCATCTCTATCCCCCCTTAGAGGATGGGCCCGGCTGAGTTGAGAGACCTTAAGGCAAAGTGGTAAGAATTTTTTAGTAAATGATTCATTCTTCCAGTGCCTCCCAGTGGGGTGCTCCAGTATTAATTGTTAAGGTAAAAGATGGTAGTCTACGTATGTGCATAGATTATTGACAGTTGAGCAAGGTTACTATTCACAATCAGTATCCTCTCCCTTGTATCAATGATTTGTTTGACCAGTTGCAGGGTGAATCAGTCTTTTCTAAGATTTATCTAAGGTTTGGATACCATCAGTTGAAAATTCGACCTTGTGATATTCCTAAGATTGCTTTTCGGACTCGGTACGGGCAAAAAGAGTTCCTTGTGATGTCTTTTGGGCTGACTAATGACCCGACTGCTTTTATGGATTTGATGAATGGGATATTTAAGCCCTATTTAGACTTCATTGTTATTATTTTCATTAGTGATATACTAGTGTATTCTAAGAATGATGAGGAGCATGAAAATCATCTTAGGATTGTGTTAGGATTATTGAAGGAAAAGGAATGGTATGCGAAATTCTCCAAATGTGAATTCTTGCTATCTTTTGTGTCTTTCTTGGAGAGTGTAGTTTTGAAATAATGGGTGATGGTAGCCCTGTAGAAAATTGAGGAAGTTAAGAATTAGTGTCACGCCCCGAGCCTACCCCTTGGACGTAACATAGGACCTATGATCACAATTGATCTCAAGATAACTCTCTGACATTAGCATGACTTAAAATATGAGCAAAACATAAGAACAGAAGCTTAATTGAAGTAATGAGTAACTTAATCTGCTATATAAATAAAGTCTAAGATTGAAGATCTGTATACAACTGAATATTTGACTCTATGTCTGAAAGACTCTACTATTAGCGAGTTACTAAGACAAGCCCCCAACTAACTCTAAATACTGAATAAACAAACTAAATGCTGAAATGAAACTAAACTCTAAGTTCTCAAAGAAGGAGGACTCACCAAGCTGACTGGGTAAGTTTCTGATCAACTAGCCATGGACTGGGGAGTGGGCTAAAGAATCTACATTATAATAAGATGCAGCACAAAAAAGTATGCGGTCAGTACTAGAGAATGTACTGAGTATGTGAGATATGCTTAAATATAGTAAAACATAATAAAAACGTACTTAACACATATTTGAAACAGAGTTCATGCATTATCAAAGAAATCGTAAGTAAATATCACAATTTCAGTAATAAACATAAGATAGAAGTCAAACTTGAAAGCATTCATAAGGGAGTTTCTTATAACTTACAATAGACCATGCAAGCTACATGGAATCTAACTATATAACCCTAGTTAGCAAAGTTTCCCTGAACCCTTCGAAGGTAAAGGGAACCATTATCCAACTATATAACCCTAGTTGAAAAAGCTGCCCTATGCCCCGCTAAGGCAAGGGAACCATTATCAAAGAGTGGAACCACTTTCATAAGCCTATCGGGAAATACATCTCCTAAGCTCGCAACGTAGTTTTTTGGGTAATCGAACCCTCATCACTCGGTGCTAAATACTACTCCCAAAAACATACATATAGCTCATATATACTTTTGACATATCTGATGTCAAATCTGTTTGAAAAGCATAAGGGTATATCTAGACCATGCAATACACATAGCTTAGGTAGACACATCTAGGTGCCAAACCTTTCATAAAAACATAGAGAGACATATCTAATGTCATGCAATTCATACTTCAAAATCCATAAAACTTAGCATAGCCATAATTCAAAACATACTTTTCTTTCTAAATTCATTACTTGAAGAATTAGGCATGCAATTTCATAATACCTGAGGTCATGTTATCTAAATATGCCTATTTTTATTTGAAATATGCAATTTAAAGGAATCATGCTAGAAATCATTCTTTATGCATGGGCTTTTGAAAACACTTAAGGAATCTTAAATAAAACATTGGTGATAAATGAGAAACCATGAATTAATGCATTTAAACCTGAATTCATAATAATTTTACAAATTGAACAAGGGTTAGTCTTCAAATCATGAATAGTAAACTATTTATAAGAATTCATGCAAAATCATGCAATTTAGAGTTAGAATTCATAGGAGAATCATGAGGAGGCAATTTATAGAAGAACCCATGAGAATTGGGTAAGCACTCTAATTTAGAAATTTATAAAATTAATTTAGAAGATTGGGGTTTTAGGCATAAGGGTGAAATGAATCCCTTATTAAATACCCACATACCTTATTTAAAGCTTTCCCAATTAAGAATGAGAAGAATGGAGACTTGGAATTGAAACCCTTGATCTTGAGCTTGAGATATGGAGTTATGAAGTTCTTTTCTCTTTTGGGTGCTTGAATGAGAGAATATGAAGAGACTTAGGCTAATAGGAGTAGAAACCCTACAAAATGGGTCAAAATGACCTCACTTAAGAGTTAAAATAGTGGAAAATTACAAAAATACCCCTGGACTTAGGCTTGGAAAAAGTCGGCTTCAGAGACCATGAGTCAGTCTACGGTACGACATCCTAAAGGACGAGCCGTCAAATGATCTATGGTTTCAAATGCCACATCTGGTGTTCTACTGGGACTCAACCCCACGAGTCACTTTATAGTCCATGATTCAGGACGACAGACTGGCCTGTGACTCGTGGTTCCAACTTTAGGATTTGAGGATCCTTTGATCCTAAGGGATTACGAGTGGAAGGACGGGTTGTGGAATAGGTTAATGGGTTGTCAACCCACTTATGGAATTTATTGGACTTCGTACCTCTTTGAAGGTGATTCCATGAGTTACAGGATGTACCATCGTTCAATATGATGACCCATCAATTCATTCGTGGAATCTAGGGAAGAAAAGCTGAATTTTGACAAACCATGGGTCACTCTATAGACTGTGGTTTTGGTCTATGGGTCGTGAACCAACCAGTGGTTTTGAAAATGAAAATTTTAAGGTTTAGGTCTGAAATCACGAATCACAGTACGTACCATAAATTCGATTCATGGTTCATCATCCTGTCCGTAGTCACTGATAGTGCCGCAGTAAAATACACATAACGTTTTACTCTGGACTTGGATTAATACGCGGTTGGTAAGAATCAAAAACTTTTAATTTGGTGGGTACTAGGCCACCTAACTCTTTATATTTTAGGAGGAATGGTTGACTGAATTTGACTCTAGTTTAGTCTTACATGAAAACTCATTTGACTCTAGTTTAGTCTTACATGAAAACTCATTTAGTTTAGTCAAATACCTTTGCTCCAGAACATATACTACTCCAGAATCTATCATGAATACCCACTTCCTTCTATAGTCTAAGACCCTCCTTCGCCTAAAAGTATAGGCATCAACCCTTCTATCTCCACTTTTTTCTAATTTAAGGGAACTCACAACAAAACAAGAATAGCGATCCGGGAACTATGGATTCATAAAGGAAGAAAATCTAGTGACAGACCTGATTCAAATTTTGGAGGAATACTTTGACCCAGCTGGCTAGGCAATAAAGGGAATCAGTTTTGGAGATGAACACTACAGTTGCTCCACTTAGTTAAGGGGCAATCCCTAATCCTATGACCTAATTGACCACACCCAAAACACCTCTCTTTTCCAGCAAGGCACTCACCTAGGTGAAACTTACCAAAAATACTACAACTAGGGTACCTCAAGGTCTTTGGAGCCATACTATGACAAGACTAAGAATCAAGTGCAGGTGTGCTAACTTGAGATGGGGTTGGTCCGGATGGCCTCTGCTGAAAAGATGACCGGTTCCTACTACCAGTTTTCTGCTGACTAGAGTCGTGGTTCCATGTCCTGGTTTTCTTGTTCTTCCTTTTCCTCTTCTTCAGTTTCTCTTTCTCATTCAAATAAGTTGTTAGGGCTTGAGCCAACATACAGATGGCTTTACAAAATTCCGCATTCGTAACCTCGTGGTCAGGAATAGGAGGATTAACATCCCACTTGGTTTTTTTTATGAAGGCATTATCTGAAATGTGTAAGGAACGAATTAGAATGTTAAATAGAAATAAACTGTAATCATTCAACATTGAATACGAAAGAAGTGAAGATTTTCCTAATAAACCTCGTAGCCTCCCTCTCATAAGTGTGGCATGCTTTACACCTATGAAAGAGATTCTACTTAATGTGACTTTCAAACACCCTAGGACTCCTGAACCTGATGCTCTGATACCAAGTTTGTCAAGCCCCGAGACTACCCCCTGGACATAACATGGGACCTAAGATCACAAGTGATCTCAAGATAACCCTCTAGCATTAGCATGACTTAAAATCTGAGCAAAACATAGGAATGGAAGCTTAACTGAAGTAATGAGCAACTTAATCTGCTATGCAAATAAATTCTAAGATTGAAGATCTGTATACAGATGAATATCTGACTCTATGTCTGAAAGCCTCTACTATTGGTGAGTTACTGATACACGCCCCCATATAACTCTAAATACTGAAATACTGAATAAACAAACTAAATGTTGAAATGAAACTAAACTCCAAGTCCTCGAAGAAGAAGGACTCACCAAGCTGACTAGGTGTGTTGCTGATCTACTAGCCATAGACTGGGGAGTGGGCTACATAATCTACATCATAATAGGATGCAACACTAAAAAGTATGCAGTCAATACTAGGGAATGTATTGAATATGCGACATATGCATAAATATAGTAAAACATGATAAAAACATACTTGAAAACATAATTAAGACATATTTGAAACTGAGTTGATGCATAATCAAAGAAATCGTAAGTAAATATCATAATTTGAGTAATAAACATAAGATAGAAGTCAAACTTGAAAGCATTCATAAGGGAGTTTCTTATAATCGATAATAGACCATGCGAGCTACATGTAATCTAACTATATAACCCTAATAAGCAAAGCGGCCCTAAACCCTGCCAAGGTACGGGGTACCATTATCCAACTATATAACCCTAGTTGGCAAAGCTTTCTTATGCCCCGCTAAGGCGAGGGCACCATTATCAAACAGTGGAACCACTTTCATAAGCCCATCGGGTAAAACATCTCCTACGTTGGCAACATAGTTTTTTGGGTAATCGAACCCTTATCAGTAGGTGTTAAATACTAATTCCAAAACATACATATAACTTATATATACTTGTGACATATTTGATGTCAAATCTGTTTGAAAAGCATAAGGGTATATCTATACCATGATGTTCACATAGCTTAGGTAGACACATCTAGGTGACAAACCTTTCATCAAAACATAGAGACATATCTAATTGCATGCAATTCATACTTTAAAATATTTAAAACTTAGCATAGCCATAATTCAAAATATACTTTTCTTTCTAAATTTATTACTTGAAGAATTAGGCATGCTATTTCATAATACCTGAGGTCATGTTATCTAAACATGTCAATTTTCATTTGAAACGTGCAATTAAAGGAATCATTCTAGAAATCATTCTTTATGCATGGGCATTTGAAAATACATAAGGAATCTTAAATAAAACATGGTTATGAATGAGAAACCATGAATTGATGCTTTTAAAACTGAATTCATAACAATTTTTTAAATTGAACAAGGGTTAGTCTTCAAATCATGAATAGTAAACTATTTATAAGAATTCATGCAAAATCATGTAATTTAGAGTTAGAATTCATAGGAGAATCATGAGGAGGCAATTTATAGAAGAACCCATGAGAATTGGGTAAGCACTCTAATTTAGAAATTTATAAAATTAATTTAGAAGATTGGGGTTTTGGGCATAAGGGTGAAAGGAATCCCTTATTAAATACCCAAATACCTGATTTGAAGCTTTCCTAATTAAGAATGAGAAGAATGGAGACTTTGAATTGAAACCCTTGATCTTAAGCTTAAGACTTGGAGTTATGAAGTTCTTTTTTCTTTTGGGTGCTTGAATGAGAGAATATGAAGAAACTTAGGCTAATAGGAGTATAAACACTACAAAAGGGATCAAAATGACCTCGCTTAAGAGTTAAAAGAGTGAAAAATTACAAAAATACCCCTGGACTTAAGCTTGGAAAAAGCTGGAAAAAGCTGGAAAAAGTCGGCTTCAGAGACCACGAGTCAGTGTACAATTCGTCCTCCTAAAGGATGAGACATCAACTAATCCATTGTTTCAAATTCCACTTCTAGGGGTCTACTAGAACTCAACACCATGAGTCACTTTATGGTGCATGATTGAGGACGACAGACCTGTGACTTGATGTGCCGCCATTTTACGGCACTTTCGACTCCTTTAAACTAAGAACAGTCGTACGTTTTCAAGCAACCATTGTCGTTTTTGATGTTTTTATGTTGTATTTTCAGGAAATGGAGACAAACATGGAAACGGAAGGAAATACGCGAAAAATGACATTCTGCCTAAGAGTGACGGCCTGAGTGACAGCCCGTCACACATATGACGGCCCGTCACACATGTGACGGTCCGTCACAGTGACCGTCACACCAAGGCAGCACCACTGCCTAGTGGTGACGGCCCAGGCGACGGTCCGTCAGCCTGACCATCACACCTGGGCAGTCCGCTAAGCGGAATCCGAACGATTTTGGGATTTGTTTTCTAGACTCCTATAAATACCCTATGTTAGGTTTATTTTCATTATGCAAGTTTATTTGTCAAGCTTTTTAATATAGTTTTCCCAATAGTTTTAGGAGAGAATTGGAGAGCAAGAAAGACGTTTTCCTTGTCTTGGAAATGCGGTCATCAAGGCTATTGAGGAAGCCCCTGCGGATGTGTATCTTGAGGAGAAGGGTTGTGTTGAAACCCGAGCTGTTATGAGAGTAAGGTCGCGATCGCAAGAGGACGAGCAGGTAAAGGAAAGCGGGAAAGATAGATCAAGAAAACGAAAACACCGCAAGAAAATCTGCAAAGAAAGAGCAAAGAAATTATCGCGACTAGCGATGGAGCCCAAAGAGGAAGCTGGAACGCCACACTCCATCGAGTTCTCCTGTTTTGGAGACCCTGGCGGTCTCCAACATCGTTCCAGAATCTGAGTCATATCGACTTCACAGGTATTCCTTTATTCTCACAGTTTAGTTTTCATATGTATGCATTGGGGACAATGCATGAGTCTAAGTTGAGGGTGTGGGGAAACCTGTGAGTCACCACCGAGGGTTTTTATTGCCGAGTTCTTTTCCCTACGGTGTGCTATCTAGTAGAACCGGCATGTTTAGGTTGTTATTTTAATTTTTTTAGTTTTTTTTAGTGTCTATAGCAAGCATGACGTTTTTGTTTAAAAACGAGGCCCCTTTAAAAAAATTCTGGTTTTTGAGCTTATGTTGAAACAATTGACTGTCTGGATCCTTGTATGTCATTGTGTGATTATGAGTAGAATGAGTATGCTTAAGCCAAGCGGTTGTTTGATAGTTGGTAGCGGTATAGTTTCTTGGTGCCAAGAGTGTGTGAGATTATTGTCATAAATTCTTACTCTGTGCATGCATCTAGAACTTGCCCGGTCTATTTTGTTAAGTTTGAAGTTTGGTTGCTTAGGAAAGGATCACAGGCCCTTTTTGTGTGCAATCCACTTAACCTAAAAGACCGTCCAAATATAAATAATCCCTTGATCCCTGTTTGAGCCATAATTGACCTTATTCTTTCAATAACCTGTCACCATTCCCGTTTAACTTTCAATCCCTATTTTGGCCCTGGTCCTTCCTTGGACATCGTGCACCTCAACGCAGGCAATCAGCTTAAGTCGAGGGTGGCTACTATAGAGGTAAACCCTGTTTTGGCCCTGGTCCTGCCATGGACATTGTGCACCTCAACACAGGCAATCAGCCTAAGTTGAGGGTGGCTACTACAGAGGTGATTGATAAGAAAAAGAGGAGGGAGAAGATTGGTTGTGAATAGAATGAAAATTCGGGTGTGTGCCTAACAAAAGAAAAATAAAAAGAAGTGAAAAAGATCGGAAAAGTAACAAAAAGAATTGTCAAAATAAAGAGGCCGCACCTATAGCTAGAGAGAAGGAAATAAAAAGGTGAATAAGGATGGACAAAGTAAAGTATGTGGTAAGAAGACGTCGGTAGTTCCAAGGAGGGCTTAGTCACTAACCTCTAAATGTATCCTACCTGCACCTGAAGCCTCATTACAAGCCAAAACAAGTCCTGTAGTGATCCTGAGTGGCTTTCTGAAGAACCGAAATAGAATAGTAAGGGCAAGCATATGGTATCGCATGTGCATTGTTTGAAATCATTTGTGAGTGTGAGCGCCTACCTAGTCCCAAATCTTGTGTGTGGGATTTCTTTGTGGTGAGGGCACCAAGATGTCTGTATTGTCTATTGATTGTTAGGATAGCTGCGCGTGTGTATGCATAATATTCTATCATATCGGAATGACATGTTTGGATCCTTGCAAGTTAGTGTTTCATACATTTGTGTGCTACGAGGGAGCTTGCTTAAAAAAGATGGTGAATGACCATGAGTTGCTAGAGACACGAGTTTGTTTTCTTAGTTGAGTCGTATTATTGTTTTGTGTCATGTTGCTTGAGGACAAGAGAACGTCTTAAGTTGAGGGTGTTGATGTGCCGCCATTTTATGGCACTTTTGACTCCTTTAAACTAAGAACAGTCGTACGTTTTCAAGCAACCGTTGTCGTTTTTGATGATTTTATGTTGTATTTTCAGGAAATGGAGACAAACATGGAAACAGAAGGAAATACGCGAAAAACGACATTCTGCCTAAGAGTGACGGCCTGAGTGACGGCCCGTCACACATGTGATGGTCCGTCACAGTGACCATCACACCAAGGCAGCACCACTGCCTAGTGGTGACGGCCCAGGCGACGGTCCGTCAAGCCAGTGACGGTCCGTCAGCCTGACCGTCACACCTGGGCAGTCCGCTACGCCGAATCCGGACGATTTTGGGATTTGTTTTCTAGACTTCTATAAATACCCTATGTTAGGTTTATTTTCATTATGCAAGTTTATTTGTCAAGCTTTTTAATATAGTTTTCCCAATAGTTTTAGGAGAGAATTTGAGAGCAAGAAACACGTTTTCCTTGTCTTGGAAACGCGTTCTTGATTTGTTCTTGAGTTGTTCTTGAGTTCTTGGTTTCTTGTTCTTGGAATACTTGAAGATTGTTTCCATTTTATTGTAAGGATCTTTTCCCTTTATTATGATTTTGACTTTCTTTTCTTCTTCTTCAAGCATGATTAACTAAAACTCTCACAACTAGGGTTGTGGGAGCCATGGCAAACGTAGCAAGATAGATTCTGGGTAGCGTCGGGTTCAATATATATGTTGTCACGTTGTTAATCATTCATTATGTCATGTTTTCTAGTGGTTGCAAATATTAGAACCTGCCTAGGTTTAATTTTCTTGAGTAAAGAGATTAAAACTGGGAAACTTGATTAACGATGAGGATTCGAGACTACTAACTCTCGTCTTATGATTAATGCTGTAACTAGATTAATCTACTTGATGTTTAGGATTGAAATCTAAAAGCACACCTTTTCAAGTTCGAGAGAATTGAAAAGTAAATTTATCTATTTGGTTGAGAAACGTTTAGACGATACCATTGATTCAATCGCATCGTGACACGCATATAGAAAGAACCCCGTTAAGCCTAGAATCGACTTTGTTACTAATGCCATGGTAAACATTTCCCTAGTTCTCTCTCTCCTATTGATTATAATTCATACGTTAAGTGTTTGTTTTGTTTACAATATTGATCACAAAACCCCCCTATTTACCGGAAACTATTGACGACTAGTCACATACTCCACTAAAGGCATAATCTTCACCATATTCTCTGTGGGATTCGACCCCAACCTTTGTTGGGTTCTATATTTGACTACGACCGCTTACGCTTCGTTAATTTGAGGTATAGTTTGGGCGTTATCAAAAAGTGGCGCCGTTGCCGGGGAATACGGTTGTTAATTAAGTCTGGTGTGCTTATTTTACTCTTAGTCATAATTTCCTGCTTTTACGTTTATTTGTTGTTTTTGTTATTGACAGGGTACATAGTTGTGCATGCCAAGTACCCGGAGCTCGGGTGAATTAATAATACCTTACGATCCCGAGCTCGCTAGAACATTGAGGCAGAATATGGCCGCACAACTAGAGGCAGCAAGGCTCGCTGCAGAACTGCAGGCCCAACAAAATCTGAATGCTGGTGGTCTGCAGGATGAGATCGCACGGAATGATGAGGATCTCGACTTAGATGGAGCTGGCGCTACGGGCTCCATTGTTGTTCCACCGCTACCGCCCGGAGCTAAGTTCAACATCACTAGCACGATGATCCAGCTGTTGAACTTGAGAGGAGTGTTCCGAGGTGTCGCTGGGGATGATCCAAACCAGCACCTAATGAATTTCGTGGGCATATGCAAGTCGTTTGAACTACCGGGCGTGAGTCAGACAGCGATCAGGCTCAGGTTGTTTCCATTGTCTCTGTCTGATGAGGCAGCATTGTGGTGTATATAGCTGACCCCCGACTCTATCGCAACGTGGGGAGAGTTGAGAGGAGCTTTCCTAGAAAGGTTCTTTCCTCCCTCTCGGATGATACAGTTGGGGGACGAGATTAGCAACTTTAGGCAGCAACCGCACGAAGCACTGCACGAGACTTGGTTGCGATTCAAAAAGAAGATAACACAATGCCCGAACCATCAGTTGACCAATAACTTTTTGATGCAGACGTTCTACCGGGCACTGAATTCGGCTACCAAGCCGACGTTAGACAACGCAGCAGGTGGTGCATTCATGGGTCTCACCTTTGTTGAGGCCACAACTACTTTGGACAGGCTCACCAAAACCAACAGGGCCTGGCACACACGAGATTCATAGGTTGCAGCTAGCACCTATACCGTTGGTATGTCAGCAGAGCAGCGTAGGAAAGAGTAGGAGCGCGACCAAGACATGGTGCATCTGAAAACGCAGTTGGATCTCTTGACAAAGCACATGTTTTCAGGAGGCATGGAGAAGGTGAAAGCCGTAGGTTCGCAAGGTAGAGCAGCCGAGGTTGAATCTAATGAGGAGGCCAAATATTTGGGGGGTTTCCAGGCCAATGGCCAGGGAAACCAAGGTCGGAACTATCAGCGAGACAACCACTATGAGAAAGGTGGCTACAAAGATCGCGACCAAGGTAACTGGAGGAACAACACCGATAGAGGTGGGTTGTATATACCGCCTGGTAATCGGGACAAAGCTGGCAACGAGGCTGAGACGTCCAAACTTGAGAATATGATGGCGAATATGCTGCTGAAGGTGGAATCGACTGACTCTGGGGTAAAGGCAATGCGGACTGAGTTATCAACATTGAGTCAGGTAGTGGAGTCACATTCCACCACGATCAAGCAATTAGAGCAGCAAGTGGGTCACATCTCGGTATCTCTAAACCCAAGAAAGACAGGTACCTTGCCGAGCGACACCACTCATCCGAGGAATGACGCAAGTTGTATGGCGATCACGACCAGAAGCGGTAGAACGTTACCGGAATCACATTCGGTAACTCAAACTCAAGGTGATGTTGCGTATGATGAAGAGGCGGTAGAGGAGGAAACTCCAAAGCCCGCAGATAAAAGCAAGGTAGCGGAAAAGCTTCCAACTATGATGCCTCGGCCACCACCTCCTTTCCCCCCAGCGTTTGAAGAAGAAAGCTGACGATGGTAAGTTCCTGAACTTCATGACCATGCTGAAGCAGATTTCAATAAACATACCATTGGTGGAAGCGCTGGAACAAATGCCCGGTTATGCCAAGTTCATGAAGGACTTGATTACAAAGAAGAGGTCGGTAAGTTTTGAACCAGAAGACAACCTCCACCACTGCAGCGCTATTTCTTCAAGGTCGTTAGTCGAAAAGAAGGAAGATCCAGGTGCTTTCACTATTCCCTGCACTATCGGGAAGCTCAACTTCGGAAGAGCATTATGTGATCTTGGTGCTAGCATCAACCTGATGCCGCTAGCGGTCTACAAACAATTGGGTTTGGGAGCTCCTAAACCGACATCCATGAGAGTGATGATGGCTGACCATTCGGTAAAGCGATCGGTGGGAATCTTATCTGATGTGCTGGTCAAGATTGGTAAGCTTATATTCCCGGCCGACTTTGTGATCTTGGATTGCGAAGTAGATTTTGAAGTTCCCATAATCTTGGGGAGACCATTGTTAGCAACAGCAAGAGCACTGGTCGACATGGAGAGAAACGAACTGACCTTCCGATTGAACAATGAAGTGGTCAAGTTCGATGTGTCCAAATTGATGAAGCAACCAAGTGACATAAGGGTGGTCGCGGTCTTCAAGGCTATTGAGGAAGCCCCTGCGGATGTGTATCTTGAGGAGAAGGGTTGTGTTGAAACCCGAGCTGTTATGAGAGTAAGGTCGCGATCGCAAGAGGACGAGCAGGTTAAGGAAACCGGTGAAGATAGATCAAGAAAATGAAAACACCGCAAGAAAATCTGCAAAGAAAGAGCGAAGAAATTATCGCGACTAGCGATGGAGCCCAAAGAGGAAGCTGGAATGCCACACTCCATCTAGTTCTCCTGTTTTGGAGACCCTGGCGGTCTCCAACATCGTTCCAGAATCTGAGTCATATCGACTTCACAGGTATTCCTTTATTCTCACAGTTTAGTTTTCATATGTATGCATTGGGGACAATGCATGAGTCTAAGTTGAGGGTGTTGGGAAACCTGTGAGTCACCACCGAGGGTTTTTGTTGCCGATTTCTTTTCCCTCCGGTGTGCTATCTAGTAGAACCGGCATGTTTAGGTTGTTATTTTAAATTTTGTTAGTTGTTTTCTGGTGTCTATAGCAAAGCATGAGATTTCTTATCAAAGTAGCGCCCCTTTAAAAAAAAAAAATTCTGGTTTTGTACTTATGTTGAAACGATTGACTGTCTGGATCCTTGTATGTCATTGTGTGATTATGAGTAGGATGAGTATGCTTAAGCCAAGCGGTTGTTTGATAGTTGGTAGCGATATAGTTTCTTGGTGCCAAGAGCGTGTGAGATTATTGTCATAAATTCTTACTCTGTGCATGCATCTAGAACTTGCCCGGTCTATTTTGTTAAGTTCGAAGTTTGGTTGCTTAGGAAAGGATCACATGCCCTTTTTGTGTGCAGTCCACTTAACCTGAAAGACCGTCCAAATATAAATAATCCCTTTGATCCCTGTTTGAGCCATAATTGACCTTATTCTTTCAATAACCTGTCACCATTCCCGTTTAACTTTCAATCCCTATTTTGGCCCTGGTCCTTCCTTGGACATCATGCACCTCAACGCAGGCAATCAGCCTAAGTTGAGGGTGGCTACTATAGAGGTAAACCCTGTTTTGGCCCTGGTCCTGCCATGGACATTGTGCACCTCAACACAGGCAATCAGCCTAAGTTGAGGGTGGCTACTAAAGAGGTGAATGATAAGAAAAAGAGGAGGGAGAAGATTGGTTGTGAATAGAATGAAAATTCGGGTGTGTGCCTAAGAAAAGAAAAATAAAAAGAAGTGAAAAAGATCGGAAAAGTAACAAAAAGAATTGTCAAAATAAAGAGGCCGCACCTATAGCTAGAGAGAAGGAAATAAAAAGGTGAATAAGGATGGACAAAGTAAAGTATGTGGTAATAAGACGTCGGTAGTTCCAAGGAGGGCTTAGTCACTAACCCCTAAATGTATCCTACCTGCACCTAAAGCCTCATTACAAGCCAAAACAAGTCCTGTAGTGATCCTGAGTGGCTTTCTGAAGAACTGAAATAGAATAGTAAGGGCAAGCCTATGGTATCGCATGTGCATTGTTTGAAATCGTTTGTGAGTGTGAGCGCTACCTAGTCCCAAATCTTGTGTGTGGGACTTCTTTGTGGTGAGGGCACCAAGAGGTCTGTATTGTCTATTGATTGTTAGGATAGTTGCGCGTGTGTATGTAGAATGTTCTATCATATCGGAATGACATGTTTGGATCCTTGCAAGTTAGTGTTTCATACATTCGTGTGCTACGAGGGAGCTTGATTTAATTGAATAAGTTTTGAATGACCATGAGTTGCTATAGACACGAGTTTGTTTCTTAGTTGAGTCGTATTATTGTTTGTATGTTATGTTGCTTGAGGACAAGCGAACGTTTTAAGTTGAGGGTGTTGATGTGCCGCTAATTTACGTCACTTTCGACTCCTTTTAACTAAGAACAATCGTACGTTTTCAAGCAACCGTTGTCGTTTTTGATGTTTTTATGTTGTATTTTCAGGAAATGGAGACAAACATGGAAACGGAAGGAAATACGTGAAAAACGACATTCTGCCTAAGAGTGACGGCCTGAGTGACGGCCAATCACACATGTGACGGTCCGTCACAGTGACTGTCACACCAAGGCAGCACCACTGCCTAGTGGTGACGGCCCAGGCGACGGTCCGTCAAACCAGTGACGGTCCATCAGCCTGACCGTCACACCTGGATAGTCCGCTACGCGGAATCCGGACGATTTTGGGATTTGTTTTCTAGACTCCTATAAATACCCTACGTTAGGTTTATTTTCATTATGCAATAATGCAAGTTTATTTGTCAAGCTTTTTAATATAGTTTTCCCAATAGTTTTAGGAGAGAATTGGAGAGCAAGAAACACGTTTTCCTTGTCTTGGAAACACGTTCTTGATTTGTTCTTGAGTTGTTCTTGAGTTCTTGGTTTCTTGTTCTTGGAATACTTGAAGATTGTTTCCATAATATTGTAAGGATCTTTTCCCTTTATTATGATTTTGACTTTCTTTTCTTCTTCTTCAAGCATGATTAACTAAAACTCTCACAACTAGGGTTGTGGGAGCCATGGCAAACGTAGCAAGATAGATTCCGGGTAGCGTCGGGTTCAATATATATGTTGTCACGTTGTTAATGATTCATTATGTCACGTTTTCTAGTGGTTGCAAACATTAGAACTTGCCTAGGTTTAATTTGCTTGAGTAAAGAGATTAAAACCAGGAAACTTGATTAACGACGAGGATTCGAGACTACTAACTTCGTCTTATGATTAATGTTGTAACTAGATTAATCTACTTGATGTTTAGGATTGAAATCTAAAAGCACACCTTTTCAAGTTCGAGAGAATTGAAAAGTAAATTTGTCTATTTGGTTGAGAAACGTTTAGACGATACCATTGATTCAATCGCATCGTGACACGCATATAGAAAGAACCCCGTTAAGCCTAGAATCGACTTTGTTACTAACGCCATGGTAAACACTTCCCTAGTTCTCTCTCTCCTATTGATTATCATTCATACGTTAAGTGTTTGTTTTGTTTACAAATTTTGATCACAACCCCCCCCCCCCCCTATTTACCGGAAACTATTGACGACTAGTCACATACTTCACTAAAGGCTTAATCTTCACCATATTCTCTGTGGGATTCGACCCCAACCTTTGTTGGGTTCTATATTTGACTACGACCGCTTACGCTTCGTTAATTTGATGTGTAGTTTGGGCGTTATCATGACTCATGGTTCCGATTTTAGTATATGAGGATCCTCTGATCCTCAGGGATTACGAGTGGAAGGACGGGCCGTGGAATAGGTTGATGGGTCATCAATCCACTCGTAGAATTTATAGGACTTGTTACCTCTCTTAAGGTGATTCCATGAGTTACAATATGGACCGTCATTCAAAATGATGACCCGTTAAGTCATTCATGGAATCTAGGGAAGAAAAGCTGAATTTTTACAAACCACGGGTCACTCTAAGGACCGTGGTTTTGATCTATGGGTCATAAACCAACCAGTGGTTTTGAAGATGATATTTTTAAGTTCAGGTCTAAAATCATGAGTAACAGTACGACCGTAGTTTTGTTTCATGGTTCGTCATCCTGTCCGTAGTCACTAACAGTGCCACAGTAAACTACCCATAACTTTTTAATCTGGACTTGGATTAATACACGGTCAGTGGCATTGGAAAAAAGACTCAAAAAAAATTAATTTGGTGGGTACTAGGCCACTTAATTCTTTATATTTTAGGAGGAATAGTCGATTGATGTTGGCCCTAGTTTAGTCTTACATTAAAACTCATTTGGTTGAGGTGCTTTTAACTTAACTTGATTATAGGAGTTTCTTATGAAAATTATTTGCATCCAACGCACTCACCATACTAGGGAAATTATTATTACACTCATGTAAATGTTTTGGCTATTAGCTTAGGATTTTTGGGGTGTTACAATTAGGCTATGCCCACTTTGGTGACTAAGTTTCATAGCTTTGTGGGATTAGCCGATTACTACCATAGATTTGTGAATGGTTTTGTAGATATTGCTACCCATATAACCCGCTTTACTCAGAAGAATTTATCATTTGTTTGGTCAGATGAATGTGAAGAGATCTTCCAAAAGCTCAAGACTTTGTTGACTACTACTCTGATTCTTGCCTTGTCAGTTGAAGGTAAGGATTTTATTCTATATTGTGATGCCTCACAGTCAAGTTTAGGTATTGTATTGATGCAATGAATGAAATTTTATCACTTATGCTTTGAGTAAACTCAAAGTCCATGAGAAGAACTATCCTGCTCATGACTTAGAGTTGGTTGTTATGGTGTTTGTTTTCAAGATTTGGAGGCATTATTTGTATGGGGTGCGTTTAAAAGTGTTCACGGACCACTATAATTTATAGCATGTATTTACCCAGAAAGACTTGAATTTGAAGTAGCGTAGGTTGATGGAATTACACAAGGATTATGATATTACCATCTTATACCATCCGGGTATAGCTAGTAAGGTAGCTGATACGTTGAGCAAAAAAAACTGAGAGTATGGATAGCTTGGCCTATCTGAAGGCCACCAGATGTCCATTGTCCAGAGACATTCAGGCTCTAGCTAACAGTTTCATATGGTTGGAAGTGTCTGAAAGAGGTGTATTATTAGTAGTAGAGGCGATGTCCTCTTTTCTTAACAAGATTAAAGGTAAATAATTTAATGATGTAAAATTAAGTAAGATTTGTGATAAAGTGTTGCGGGGTTAGGCCAAGGAGGCCATGATTTATGATGTAGGTGTCCTTTGAATTAAAAGGGCGACTTTGTGTGCCCCGTATTGATGACTTGATCCCTACCAACTTAGCAGAGGCTTACTGTTGTAAGTATTTTATATATCCTGGTTTGAACAATATGTACCGATACTTGAAGCAACACTATTATTGGGGTGGAATAAAGAGAAATATAGTTGACTTTGTGGCTAAGTGTCAAAACTATCAGCAAGTAAAATATGAGAAGCAGAAGCTTGGTGGCACTCTTCAGAGGATGCCTATTCCTGAATGGAAATGGTAGAAAATAGCCATGGATTTTGTGGTTGGCCTTCCGAAGACTTTGGAAAAATATGATTTAATATGGGTTATTGTGGATAGATTGATAATGTCTATGCACTTAATCCATGTTTAGGTGACTTATAGTACGGCTAAGTTAGCCAAATCTACCTTAAGGAGGTTGTTTGACTGCATGGGGTGCCTATCTCCATTATTTCTGATAGGGGTACCCAGTTCACTTCTAGTTTCTGGCAAAAGTTGCATGAGGAGTTTGGTACAAAGTTGTACATGAGTAAAAAAATTTACCCTCAGACTGATGGACAGTCTGAGCGCATAATTTTGGTATCAAAGACATCCTTCGCGCATGTTTGATGGATTTTAAAGGGTCATTAGGACCAGCTATCATTGACTGAGTTTGGTTATAACAACAGTTATCACTCGAGTATAGACATGGATCTATTTGAACCATAATATGGAAGGAGGTGTAAATATCCCATTGGATGGTTTGATTAATTTGAGGTAAGGCCATGGGGTACAAACCTTCTGTGAGACTATATATAAAGGGTGAAGTTTATTCAAGGGAAGCTTCTAGTTGCTCAAAGCCATCATAAGAAGTATGCGGATAGGAAAGTAAGAGACAACCACTTCATGGAAGGTGAGAAAGTTTTTCTTAAGGCTTCATCCATGAAGGGTGTTATTCATTTTGGGAAGCATAGAAAGTTGAGTCTGAGGTACATTGGGTCATTTGAGATTCTTTAGAGTGTGGGGCCAGCGGCTTATAAGTTGGTATTGCCTCTATGTTTTTCAGGAGTCCATCCCATGTTTCATGTATCTATGCTTAAGAAGTACCATGGAGATGGTGACTACATTATTCTCTAGGATTTAGTCATGTTGGATGAAAACCTCTCTTACAAAGAGGAGGCTGTTGCTATTCTTGATAGAGATTTCCAAAAATTAAGGACTAAAGATATTGCGTCTGTAAAGGTCTTATAGAAGAACCTCCCTATTTAGGAGGCCACTTGTGATACTGAAGGAAACAAGCAAATCAAGTATCCTCACTTTTTCACTAATCCAGGTAATCCGTATTTTCTCCGATTTTCTTTGTATTTCCATTTGGAGATGAATGATTGTTTTTTGGTATCTGATGTAATGACCTATTCTATCATTATATTAGAGTAAGGTCATAACTACCTGCATAGAAAAATTCCTAGAGTGAGAGTTGATAAAATTTCAAACTAGGGTGAGTTTTGACAAAAATATAATATTTTATGCTTTAGAGATGGTTAGGTTATCGTGGTTCATATAATGACTCCATGTATGGATGGTTGAATGTTGTAGGATCTTATACGAAGTTTTGGGATGGAAATTAGATTCATACAACTCAAGTTATGGGATTTACCACATTGGGATTATTTTGTGAGGTTTAGGAAATGAAATGTGTTGTGAAACGAGGGATTTGGGATTTGGGATGAGATTTTGATGTTTTGGAATTTGGAATTCATTTCAATGGGCCATCGTGATGACTTGTTGTGGTGAAAAGCAGGCTGCCACGATGAGGATACGAGCAGTTTACCTGCACTTTTTCAGTTTTTCTGGGTTATATCTCCACAACTCCTATTGTGTTTTAGAGCTCTAAGAAGTGGTTTTCACAAGAATCTAGGACATTCTCCTTTGTTTGAAATAAGTACTCCATACAACCTCTTCGTTTGTTGATCATTAATCTTTGTAAGACCTTTAAGTGGAGGATTAATGGTGGAATTTTTAAATTTGATCCCTAAAAGCATGAAACTTGGAGATAACCCTATGGGTAGGTGCAATTTCACCTAGAATTGATCCTAAGTTGTATTTTTATGATTTCTAGCATGAAATTAATAGTTCATAACATGCTTAAGACTAGCAGAGAACCTTGGGTTCCATAAAGGTGAGATCTTTCAGCACAGAAATGGCTAAAAGGGGATAAACTTGATTAGAAATCCTTTGGGTATTGATTTTATTAATGTTATGAGACTAGTTATTGATTAAGTAACCCTTTGAGAATGCTATAGACTTTAGATAAGGATAGAATTAGTGGGTTAAATTCCCAAGGCCTGAAATGGAAGAGTAAGTGACTAATTGCTCTTGTAAAATTATTGTTTATAGACCTTGAGCAATCCGAAGTGTCAACGAAAGGCAAGACAATTGCATAGTAGCTTGCGGGTGGTAATTCTTCACTCGAGGTAGGTTATGATTTCAATTAGAGTTGAAACTAATTTTATTATATAATATGTGGTTGAATTAGGTAACTTGTAATTGGTTTTTGGACATGTTTGAATTGCACATATTTTCCTGTTATGCTTGGATAAATAAGTTAGATTTACATGATGTGATGAGTGAGTCGAGGTGAATGTGTGAGTGTGTTTTGAGGCACTATGTATATCATGAGGGATAGATTTGAGAACATAGTTACATTGATATGGTGTTGTTATAATTACTATGGATTGGATAACACGCCAGTATGGTACGTGGACGCCTAGGGTCCCCTGCAGGTCATGACTAGTGGGTAGAAATAAGACCCTTATCATGTCTGTATACTTTTTTATTTAGCATTGCATTGTGGTATGGTCATTCATTGTGAGTGTGTTTGTGAACTGAAGTGAGACTAGAGGTATTAGATGTATTGATGAGAGGCAAATGGACAGAGATTCCATGTGTATGACTATTGAAAGTGAACTCTACATTCTTGTGGTGGTATTCGGTGACTTTTGTGAACTTGATATTAGTGATGTTGATTTGACTTGAGATGATTATCGGTTAACTAAATTAGTTGCTTATGCGGGCTTTGTATCCACTGTTCTTAAGTCCCTAGTATTTCCTTCTTTCCTGACTTTTAGGGACGAATGTCTTTTTAGTAGTGCATGATGTAATGACCCTTCTGGTAATTTATGCATTTTTGCCTTTCTTGTACTGTTACAGATTGCCTGTAGTGTCCCTAAGTCATTTATGTCTTGCTGGGACCGGTAGTTCGGTGCCTGGGCCATCTATTTGGTCTTTTTGGCCGTTTCTTGTTTTAGAGTTTTAGGCTTTTGAAATCATTGACTTCAGTCAATATTCTTGGTAAACGTGCTCAGAATCAAATTCTGACATTTTTGTTAGCTCTGGAGCATGGGACTTTAGTCTAGTGGGACCTTCGGTCGAGATCCAGGAGCTTTTCAGCTAGGAATTCTCTCTCGTTTTGTGTTTTCAAGCCAGTTGGGCTTATTTGGTTTACTTTGATCAACATTCAGAGAAGACGGCCTCAGATAATAATTTTTTCTGCATTTTTAGCTCTGAAATATCGAGTTTAGGCTAGAGTGACCATTGGTTCTGGCCTCGAGGATTCCAGACTTAATTTTGGCCCTTGGGTTTCACTTTTTGAATTATTGGCCTAAAAGTTGATTTTGAGTGTGGGTTCCACTTTTCATTAAATCAAACTCTAATGGGATTTTCATCGATTCCATTGGATCCGGAATGCCACTTCTAGTTGAATAGCTCAGGTCGTTTGTGTTCACGCGACCCCAGATGCATTCCAGAGGGTCCGTCGGAGTTAAATTTCTTGTAGGCTAGGTTGTTGGCAGCTGGATGCTGTCATAGAACCAGCTTGCCCTTCGCCTACACGGGCATTTTGCTGCCTATGCATAGGCCTAAGCCATGCCTCCCTATTTTCCCTTCCCCTACACGTTGCCATGGCTACCTACGCGCAAGGAAAGATATCCGCCCCAATTTTGTACTTTGCCTACGTGGTGGGCTTGTCGCCTATGCGTAGGGAAATGCCAGTCGCCCCAAATTTTTGCTTTCACCTATGCGGTGGGCTGGTCACCTACGCATAGGGAAATGCTGGCATCTATAAATTTCTTTCTTCTCATTTAAAAACCCAATTCTGACTTCATCATTATTATAAGCTATCATAGCTCACCTTGCTCTACTTCTGGTCACCACCTTCTTGGGGTAAATTTACCATTTATTCTTGATCTATTTTTCGTCATTAATCCGGTAAGTTCGTTGCTAATTTATGATTTTCATTCTTTAAATTCCCTCCTTGATTTCGTTATTTGCGGGTTGTTTTGGAACCCCAATTGATGTACATTTCTGCTCAAATTTTGGGCATGTTCTCCCGGGATAGTAAGGAACACTTTTGTATTTTTTGTTTTTGATTTCGAGTTGCGAGGCCCATGGGCTCATTTGTGACCTGGATTTCGACCCTGTTATGGTTATAGCATTATGTGTATCATTGGTTTAGTTTTGACATGTAGATTATTGTGATGATAGTGGTTTCTCAATTTGGAGTTTCATGGAGTAGTTCGAGCTTTGACGATGCCATCCCCGCAACTAGTAATCAAATGACAGGTAGGTTATGGTTTCCCCTATCTAGACTCTGCGTATATAGGCTATAACTGCACTAATTAGTATCCTTGGGTGGGTTGTATTAGGTTGGTACCCCAGACCTTGTCCGTGTCTTCGATTTGTTTATTTCACAGGCTGATTGTAGTATTCGTGTAGTATTGCGTATTAACCTAGTGATCCTGTGTAGCTTTGTATTGACTCTGGAACATAGATGGTGGGTTATTTATTAATGTCTGCGAGTCCCAGACATAGAGATATTATTCTAGGCTGGTTATGTCTGTTGTAGACCTGTTGATACTGTACAGGGCCGATAGGAATATTTGAGAGCCATTGGGCTAACCAATTATTTGTGACCATATAATTCATAAAAGTTTTTTCTTCATATTTTACTATTGTTTTAGCTTCGGGCCTACTATAAATGGTTTTCTAAACTTTGCATGGCCTCGAGGGCCCATTTACAGTAAATTGACTTTGAATGGGGGTTTTAAACTAGATTTTATGAAACCACTTGGAGAAAAGAGGATATTACCATGATTTGATTACAAGTTTTCACATATACTAGGCTCGGCTGTGCCGGAGTGCTAGACTTAATTTACAACTATTTTTTACCCAGATACATTCTGAGCACCCTTTATAAGGTTTATTGAGAATTGACTCCTGATTTAGACCTAAGTACACTTTAAGCACCCTTTGAAGGGTTTTTGAGATTACTACTACTGTTTTAGACCCGGGTTGAAGCCGAGCATGTGCTACCAGGATCCGTTTATTGAGGTACACATTGAGATTTGCAGTTTTAGTATGTGATCTATGAGTAGACCCCCATGGACCTTGTCATTCCTGGACACCGAACTATGAGCTGAGGGTGCCAGAAGTGGGGTATATAGTGTAGGTTGAGGTATACGGGTCATGTCCTTCCATGGGTCCTTCCTCTATTGGGTCTTATAGGTACCGGAGGGGGTAACATACGGTTCTATTATCACACCAGATTCATCATCATCATGCATATTAAGATCCGATTCCACCCTTGTTTTATGTGTGCTCAGTGTATGCTCCGGTTGTATGGACGGTTGAAGGGTTTGTTTTTACTTGATTGTGTTCCTGTGTTGTATGGGCAGCCATTGAGACTGGAGGTAGATTATGTTTCTCCATTCATTTCTTAGAGCTTGTTATGACTTCTGGTACCGGTTGGAATAGTGATTTTATCATGTTGAGGCACCGGCTTTGGGACTATGATTATTGAGAGGCTAGTGGGACTTGCACTGTTGGGATACTGATTGCGTAGTCTTCTGAGCAATTGTGGGGTATTGAATTTTATTCCTTGTCGTGGCTTTCATTAGCGGATCTGGGTACTTTTGGTTTAGTTGTTCCATCCTAGGGTTATGCTTGGGAGACTATTTTACGTCTATTGTTATCTTGATAGTGATGTCTTAAGCATGTTTCTGTTAGTTTATGGATTCTATTTCGATTGTTTAATTTCTTACCTTCTTCCCCTTTATTTTTGAGGTTACTGGTATATCGCCTATCTCTTTAAACTCTCTTTTTATATGTGCTATTGTTGCAAGAATCTCAGGTGCATCATTTTTCCTTCTTTCACTTGTGTTTTTGTGTATGTATATCTTCTGTTCTAGCATGTTATTCTTGTAACTCTTAGTTGATTACTCTTTGTGCTAGTTCCTTGTGCTTCCTCCTTGTTGTCCATGACTCTTTTTTGGTATTCTTCTTATTACTGCTTTTATATTTTATATGCGCTTAGTCGGCCGATGATGCCTACTGGGTACACTTTGCTTAGCAATTGGTGATCATACTACAATTTTGCATGTTTTGGTGCATATATTAGTGTGAGATTTCGTTGTTGATTGCATGGAGACTCGTGCAGATTCTGGATATTCGAGACTAGGGTGAGCGCCTGACGACCGGGACTTGACCACATCTCATCTTTTGTACTGTTACTCTTTGTATATTTAGAGACAGTTGTACTTGTCATTTTGTTACTTCTAGCAGTTGTATTTTATTAGAAGCTTCTGTACTATCGATACCAAGTCTTGGGATTGGTGTAGTTTCATTATGTATATATTCAGGTTATTGCTTTCGCTTTGTCTATCTTTATATTCTGCCTCCACTTATTTCTTCTTATTGTGCGTGTTGGTTAGGTAGTAGACGGTTACTAACCGTTCCGAGCTACGAGAATTGGTTCGCCCAATGGGGGGTTGTAGGTGTCATCATGACCTGAGAAATCGGATCGTGACAATATATTAGGATAATACTTTTCTACTGGCTTTTTTACGATATTATCCTGATTTAACCTTAAGCTTTTAAGAGTATAAAAGTTGATCAATAATTCAGGGATATGTAAGTGTCTCGCACGTAAAACTGTCGAACTGAGAAGACAAAAAATGTTGAAATTAAATAAAAATTAAAGAAACAATGTGAAGGAGTCAATATTAGAAATATATAACAATAAAACTTATAAATGAATTATTATTTATTTATGTACATTTCCGTTAACAAACTATATATATTTTTATGTACAAGTAAATTTAAAACAATTAAACTCAACTCACTTTAAACAGAGAAGGGAAGCACGTGAGTTTTTCTGCCAATATTAACTAAACACGTCTTATAAACATATAAATAATATGAATCCTAATGGTAAATAAATTCATAGTAGAATGTGAATCGTAGTATATATTGCATATAAATCCTAATTATTACAATTCTATCCAATATAGAATAACATTAGTTGGAGAAATATTCCATATTGAGGGGCATAAAAGTCGATCAATATATGAGGAATATTTTGATTGATCAACATTTAGCAAAGAATATTCGTATTTTTATAATAATATAAATATAGATAGAAAATGAATTAAATTGATTATATTTAGTTCGATCAACAATAGAAAACTTTTGTCATACAGAAATTCTCAGACACATAATGCAAATACGAATGGGATAAAATATTAAAATAAAATATTGATGAATAACATAGATTGAAACATCACAGACATATAAGTCCCATTCTGTTAAACTAATAATTTCTTTTTTTACGTCTCACAAGAATGACATAATTTATTTTGATATCAACAAAATAATCCATTGATTATTTGTCAAAAATCTAATTGGACACAATTCTAGTTGAATTCAAGGTTTATTGTATCACGATTCAAAGGGTCGTTACTGAAACCCACAATAACCCCCTGGTGGGCGAACCAAACCTTCCACTCTAACCCAGCCTTAACTATTCAACCATAGCAAAATAAATAACTAATAAGGCAAATAGTAAATATCAAAAACTTAGATAATAAATAAATTTGCAGAACTATCTATTACAACTTTTCAAGATCCGAAAGTGATCATACAAGACACTAACTAACAATGTCTAAGAAGACTCCAAAGTAACTAATAAATAATATGTCTAAAAATAGAAAAGACATATTTAAACTAAGAAGATTTGTTGCAACCATGAAATGGAGGTCGCTCACCCTTAAATCGATCAATCATGAAACACTAGATGCGAGGTCTTGTCGAAGTCTCAACACGGTCTGCACTCAGAAAAAGAAGTGTCGGAGTAGCATCAATTTAAATACTATGCACTGATAAGTATCATAGGTGAACTCAAAATAGTAGCAAATATATGTCAGGAATAATAAAACATACAACAAGTACAACAACACATAATCAAGTACTGTGAAAATAAAATAGTCACCCTAGCCAGATAAATGAACCTCAATTATAGACATATTAAGTGTTCACAGACAAAGACATAAAAGTCACCAAAGCACTAACATATTAAGTCATATGAACTTTCCAATTATAATGCAGTCACCATAACGTGGATTCATTTCCATACAATCTCTCAGACATATAGTGTTTGTATCTCATCAACCTCAATATAATCATATCGGAACTCACTCAACCACTCATCCGTACATATATGCTAAAAAGGTCTTATTTGTGCCCAACTAGTCATTACCTGTAGGGGACAATCTAGGATTCATGTACCGTACCGACGTGGAATCCACTCTATAATAATCTTCAAAAACACAATCCAATAAAAGAGGATGGAAATGATCGTATGTAAAACAAGTATCCAACTAAGAGTCGGGGTCGAATCCCAGGATTAGAGTTAGATTTTGTAAATTTCATAAATTAATTTACAAGAGTATGCGCATTGTATTAATCAAAAAAGTAAAATTGGGGGATATGTGTAATCTAGTAATCAATTCAATTGCAACAAGCAACAACGTAACACAATTATCTAGATATGAATATTGGAGAATCTAATGATATGTCTATGATGGGGTATAGCTTTGATTGGGATTAACTAAATGACTTAGAATAAATTAACATATGGATAGCTTTTGGTTCTAAATATACTTAAGGAATTTCAATCCAAGAGTATGTCTATTTTGTGTTCTTTCAAACCCCAAAACAAAATTCAATTAACAACCAAATATATGCTTGAGTAAGCTAAACTATTCCTAGCTCTAGCCATTAGATGAGGTTTAAAGCCCCAAATCCTCACTATTAAAAGCTTACCCAATTCCACTTTCCTTTCTCAAGCAAAAGTGAAACTGGAGAGTTCAATTAATATTTTCAACCATTAATTTTAGGATTAAATCTTGATGAAATCAATATATCCATATATTATAATCAATTCCAAGAATAAATAGTCAATACTCAATCAATACTAAACACCCATCATTGACACATACCCCTAGAAGAGAAATTTGCTACTCATATTAAAGAAAAGAGAAATTACACCATATAGGTGTTCCTCAATTTCATTCATGATGAGAAAATAAATTCAATTTCAAGATTTCAATGTCAACAATGGAGTTTTCACTATTTTAGAAGAAGGAGAAGGTATATTGTACTTCTCTAAATGTACTCTACTATAATGTATCAAATTAAAAAAATTCTAGGTATAAAAATCTATGCACAGATCCCAAAAAATTCTTGCAAACTTCCCAAATACACAAAAGAGATTCTAGATGAAATTGCCCCTCGGGCAACTTGCGCTGCACCTGCACCTCAACCTGTATTTGCACTTGCACTTGCGGTCATATGTCAAAGCCTGCGGCATGCAGGTGCCTAAAATTTTGGACGTTATCTTATTCTTGTCCTGCGTGACACCTGTGAAATGTAGGTGTAGACTTGTTGCATGCATGTCTCATGCAGGTTTCGATCAGGAGGCTTTTATTCTGTTCTTCTCTTGACTTGGCTTTCTTCCTTATATTGTATATCATGCTTTTAGCTTCCTTCCATTGCATATTTGGGTTTAAATCCTCTTTCATCTTTAATTCACACGAATGCCTGCGTATAAGAGAATAAGGACATAAAATTATCTAAATAGATCATAATTGATGCAATAATTCATGCTTAAAAGCTAAACAAGTTGGTAAATTACCAACTTATCACTCTATATATACGCTTGTCCATAATCTCACATCATACTCGACCTACTCAAAACAGAATAGTATGTATACTCTTTATCATTCTCGACATATCTTGATATGTTCTTCTGTTAATAACCTCTAGGGATAATGTCACTAGTGCACAATCAATAACAAGTACACTTCATAACCGTAAGTCATTTAAAAAAAGCTTTAATATATTTAAGCTTATTCATGCAAACGATGTCAAGACAAATAACAATCAAGTACTAATCGTGTCCCAAGACCAACCAACATGCTATCAATCTTAACATATATAAGAGACTATAATAAGTCTAACTCAACATAAATGTCATGCCCTAAACATGGGGGGCGCAACTGGCACCTGGTAATGCTCAAATCCTGCTCTCCAACTAGGAGGCCACGATGATTGCGATAGCAAAACAAAATTTATAATTTCCAATGATTGTCGGGGTCGTACCCAAGGGAACAATGTAGTTGCGATTGAGCTAATAAAGAATCCAAGTAACTTATTGGAGTTCTATTAACAAGAAGGGGAAAGATATCTAAAAGGGGAGTTTTAGACTAAAGCTAGAGATAAAAGAAAATCAAATAAAAGATAAAGCGATCAATGGTTTTGACCTTGCTTTCGCCAAGCAAGGATAACAAGGGAGAATTGTCAATCGGAACTTAATTCACAAGACTTGCACCCTATTAACACCTAGGTAGTGTTGGTTGAAGGTATGCCTAACCATCTTTTGACCTAACCATCTTTTGACCAATCTAGCACATATCTCGTGTGTTCTCTCGAATCACCATGATTAAGCAATAAACCAACCAAATAACTTGGGTGAGTTGTGTTATCTCTAACCCCAACTCTTAGATGGAAGTTTCCGGCAACCAAAGTATCTCTAGCCTTGGTCTAGAGTGGAAACCCTAAATCCCCACTATTGAATCTTCCCGACTTAGGAAAATCCTCTCTTAAGAAAAAACCCAATTTCGAAAGCTAAGTCAATGTTTGCAACCATTGACCATAAATTCAAGCATGGAGGATTCAATAGACCCAAATAATCAAATAAGAGCAAAATATATATATGAATTCAATACCCAAACACACCAATAAAGTAGCAATTAAGAACAAGAGTTAAATATTGGAAACTAAAGATTTTACAATAAATTCCTACAAATCTTCACTCCTATGGTGTTGGATGAAGAACTTTCTCCCAAGCTTGCTCAAAACTTCCCAAGATTAGCCAAAGATGTGTTCCCAATCGTTTGGGAAGAGTTTTATGTGAATTGGGGTTTCCAAAAGTGGGAATTTCCAAATCTGTCCTACAGCTGCTGACGCCTTCATTGCGATCGCGTGCATGTCTATTGCGATTGCGAGGTTCCACTTTTTCCTTAACCACGATCGCACGATCCATAATTGCGGTCGTGATGCTTTGAGTTTTTGCCGACTCATCGTGATCACGTGGCTCTGTCTTCGCGATTGCGATTACCAATTTTATGCCAGTGTCCATCAGCTCCTCCTTTTGCTCCATTTGAATTATTTTCACTTGAATCTTTCTCGAACACTTCTAAAACACAAAAATCTGCAAAATAGAAGAAATTCGTGTCAAGTTGCACTATTTATCCACTTCATACTAGCAAAAGCATAAGATTAGAAGCTAAATAAGTAGGTAGAATACCAACTTATCAAACCCCCAAACTAGAACTATTGCTTATCCTCAAGCAACCTAAAAATTCTAACTCTAGAGGCATAAAACACAAGTGCAAATGACAATACCACAAGCCAAGGAAAACTCATTTCAATCACCAAGTATGACTTCGGTTGATACTAATGATTAGTCAATCACATGATAATTTACTCTAAGCATTACCCTCATTTCAAAACACAATTCAATGATGCAATGGGACACTAAGAACAATCAAGTGACAGCAACCAATCCTCGAGATGTGACTCAAACTACTAGATTACCAAAACATGCTCATTTGACTCATTTTCGGAGTTTATCAATGTCACCAACTATCCTAATTCGCAAGCCCTCACAAGAACAAAAGTCCCAAAACACATTATGTACAAAGAACAATCATAAGGGACAAACACTCACACCTCACACTCACAAGGAAATTAAAGTGCACACACGTCGAACCATAGGCTTTCCCTTCATGTAGATCGCCACTAATGTAGGGTAGCCAAACTCGGAATCACCAAGGACTTGCGGGTTATGATATTGGCTAGGGATAAGGTGATGATATTATTTGGTTCAAGTGACTATACCTCCCTAATGATTTTTGCTCTAATTTTGAACACCGCGCACATTTCCAATTTCAACTTCACCTTATTTCTCCCTCACACAACCCAAGATTCTCCTTTTTAACTCATAATCATTCAACTTCTTATATCACCTTTACTTGGTAGCGCCTATTTTTGCTTTTCAATTTTCTCATTGGATTGATCTTTTGGAGTAATTTTCAATTCAAAATTAAGGTGCTACCTTGCACTTGAAGTGCACTTCTTTTCTTCTCCTTATTTGATCACATGCACCCCCAAACTTAGGCATTTGCCTATGTTATATTTTACTTCCCCGCCCCCTCCCCCAAACTTAGGCTTTTAGCCTACATTTCATTTTCAACCAATAAGGGAGAATGGGTGACAAAATAGAGGTTCCAAAAAGGTCAAGGTGTTACAAGGTGCCAATAGACGGTCACAAGTTCAAAAGGGGTTCACTAGGGTTGATGTCATGGGAAGTCATTTGGGTGAAGTGGCTATCAAAAAGGGCCTAAGGTCATTTTCCAAGCATGGTTACACTTAGAATTTTGCCTTGAATCACATTCGGGGCAAGTTCTAGATGACATGCATGCTCGACAATTATTCTACTACACCTCACCACACATGACATGTGAATTATTCAAGAAGGATCAATTTTTAACTTCCTAGTCAATAATCAAGGAGGAGCCATTCCATATTATCACCGCTAATAGGCTAAGAGTCACAAAAAGATCAAAGGGGTTGTCAGAACATTAATCTTCGCCATGCACTTTTCACAAATTTTTTGGAAGGGTAAGCCTATTTCACTTAACAAGCAAGACTACTTCATTAGTACCAAACAAGTCAATTGCAACCAACACCTCAAAAGATGATGATTTACCCTTAAGAATGATGTAACTTAGTCTATCATTTGTCCAATTCATATATCTAAATTGGTGTGGCTACACAAAGTGGATCAACCCAACCATCACAATCAACAGACCCATGCGATTCGCACATGCAAAAGTTCGGGTCGCACCTGTAACGCACAAGCCAATAGTGGGCCTGTGCGAAGCTCATGTGGTTCAAACATCGATATGTGCGATGCAATATCCATACTCCAACAAGCTCTATCTATCCTATCAGGTACTCAGACTTCCCCTGGCTCCAAAACATCCAACACACTTGCTATAAACAGAAAAATGAAGAAGCTACAAGAAAAGAACTAACAACCTAAATCATCAACTCCATCCATATCAACAAACAAACTTGAAGAGGGAAAAACTTAGCAAAAACAAGCCCAACAAGGGCACATCAATATCCAACAATACAAATAAAAAAAGCCCAACAAGGGCGCAATATCCAAAATAAAATAACATGCTAGATAGATTGCTAACAACGTGCAATGCCCTCACTGCAACAAAATAATAGATGAGTTTAAGGGGGCTCCCTGAAGGGTGTATCACTCAGAACCAGAATTTCTAGGTCCAGAAAGGACCCAGTCTCCCTCATCAGCATCCTCCTCAGCGTCAGACCCACATAGCTTCCTCAGAGTGCTTATCATCTTCGTGAGAATCTTTCTTTGCTTCCTATCATGGTCCCTCTGCTTTTTCTATCGCCTTTCCACCTTACCCAACCTCTCCTTGATGTGCTGCTGCTGTCTTACTATACTAGCCAGTGTAGGGCCACTGGGAGTAGTGGAGAGTGGCGGCCCTGATGATGGTGTAGTGGAAGTCTCACCCGGACCCGAAGGTAAGCCTACTACAATCTGACAAAGATGGGCATCCATGCCATAGACTTGGATGGAGATGTGGAGGAGTGTCTGAGGCCCAATTCTGAGAGGACCAATAGACTCAGCAGCAGGTGCTGACTCACGTGCCTTGCTAGACTCAGAAAATAGACCAAATTATGGTGAATCCACGTCTATCTTCCTCTTCTTTCTTGCTTGCATAGGGCCTCTCTTCTTCAAAGGGTGGATCATTTTCTCGGGCTTAATCTCATTTTCTTCATCCCTCTTGGCAACCTCGGCTTGGTAAAACAAGTATATGATCAATGAAGGGAAAAGCAAACTCTTGTTACCTCCGTGCAAAATTTGTTGAATTTCATGCACAATCAATTGCCCCACATTCACTGAGAGTCCTCCATTAGAGCATAAATCACTTTGCTTTATTGGTGGTCACGTCAGACTCATTCTTAGGTGGCATAACTCGGGCACAAATGATCGAAAGCCAAGTGTGGGCTTTGAGGTTAAACTCAGATAACTCGATCCTTGTATTCAATGTTATCCGATGAGGGATCTCGCCATCATGCAAATGTTCCACCAACCACTCGGTCCCCTTTTCTGTAGCTTGGGCTTTGTAGGTGGCATTGTCGTCATTCAGGAGGTTGTATTATCCATTAATCAACTCCATATCAAAGAGAACCAATTTTCCCTGCACCTGCACCATCAAGTTGTTGGCGAAGTCTATCTCAGCAACATTGGAATAGAACTCTCGGACCACGGCAAAGTTCGCCTTGATAGGTTTGGCAGCGAAGCAAATCCACCCACTGTCAACAAACTTCCTATAGAAGTTAGACTATTTCTCCTCCAATCCATCCAACATGATAACTTGCTCCCTCATGATTGGCTTTGTCAAGAGACGGTCGTAAAGTTGGGAGAACTTGAGGGAGACGAAGGTTCCTTGTTCAAAGTACTCTTTGTCAGCCACTTGGTTGGCATCTTTATGTATAATTCCGTCCATTTTAAAGCTTAAGGTACCTACACAAGGAACAAAGTTGTCAAACAACAAGATAGGTATGTAAAGCAATGTATTAGGACCAGCTTAGGCCAAGGAAACAAGCCAAAATGATTCCGAACAAAGCTGGGTAGACTTGTTATTTTTGGGGTAGTGAAAACTTGTCATCGTGATCACGAAATTTTTTATCGCGATCACGAGGACAAAAGATATTATTTTTTTTGAAAATTAAGTCATCGCAATTGCAGAATGTGACATCGCGATCATGAAACTCAGTGAAGTGGGTCATCACGATCGCGATGATCATCTTCTTGCCCAAAAATTTTTTTGTTCAAATATTTCGTCGAACAGGTGTTCTGCACCATTTTGAACACCATTTTTACACCACATGAGCATCACTTTTTACCCCAAAAACTAGTAAACGAACAATTTTATAACCCCCACTATATTTTACTCACAATTTCATACCCAACATAAAATTTACACATTATGAAGAAAGCAGAGATTGACACCCACTTGGGTGTTTGAAGCACTTACTTTAACACAAAATGAGGGTAGATTGAAGAAGAGAAAGAGGATATCATACCTGAGGAGTTGCAAAGATGCTTATGAAATTGAAATTGATGGTGGATTTTTATTCTTACCTTTGTAAGAGAAAAGAAGCCAAGTTTCAAAGCAATTTTTTGCTTTTGAAACGTCTTATTTGATCTTTAATACCTGGAGACTGTTTGGAGCCTCGCGATTGTGTGGCTATGTCATACGATCGCGATGAGTTAAGTTACCCGACTTCTCGTGATCACGAAGTGGTCACGAGATCGCGATGAGTCAGAGAAAATTACCTTATCGCGATTGCGATGGTCAAGCATCTCGACCGCGATGCTTTAGCATCCACTGAATTTCTAAATTTTTGCACAGTGCACTATGTTGTCATGCGACACCCGGTGCGACATGCACTTTGTGAGGTGCAAAATGCACCACTTTTGCACAGGCCAGACTTTTTAATCAATTCACTATTTTCATGTGCGATGGCATGTGCGACAGGCACTCTTCCAAGTGCAAAAACACATTTTTCAAAGGTATTTTTGGTACTTCTCAACACTTGGTTCCTCTTCTAATTCCTTTGGGAACCTAAAACACATCAAAAAGAAACAAAAAGTGAAGTAAAGCATAAAGACGATGGGTTGCCTCCCATCAAGCGCACAATTTAACATTGGGGCACGACGCTGACTACCTCACCATCGAGATCTCCACTTGGAAGCTTTGAACCTTCGACCCAAATTTGAATCGAGCTTTCGGTGAAAGTCATGGGGTGAAGGTGTGAACATGGGAAGGCCATTTTCTAGGTGTCGCATTTGGCACTTTTTATCCTTCAAGTGAGGAAGGTCTCCTTGCTTTCTGTTCATGACAACTTTAAAATCGGAAAATCTTTGATCCATCCTCCTTCCAAGGTCTTTCAAAAGCTTGATTACTTCAAATCTCGTCCATTCAACCAAACTCAAGGTTGACAAGTGGTTGGAGGAAGATTTAGGCGTCTCCACCTTCAAATTTGTCTCATTTATAGCATCCTCACTTTCGAATGAACTAGAGTCTTTCACGATGAACCATTGCAACCCTAATATCATTCGTTTGTTTTAGGCATCGTGATCCTTGTATGGATTAGTTGGTTACCACAACACCTTTAAGCTACGAGCCTCCCTTGTGTCTTCCTCTTCGATAGGGAACAACTCAAGACTACTACCCACAATTGTGCACGTGTCAACATGAGCATTCAAATCGTTGTCCAAATTTTAAGTTGGTGAGCTTGGTTTAGCACCCATTCTAGGCTCACAACCTCACCCAATACAAATTTCTCCTCTTGTTGGGGTTCAAGCACTACCTGTACAGATTCACTTTCGAGCGATTCCATGTTTTGCAAATCTTCATCATGGTCCCCAAAGTGAATTTGATTTAGCTGGATGTTCGAGACATGTTCATTTGCTCTACTTGGAGGTTTTTCTTCATCAATTTGACCAAAAGGAATAGATAAATCTGCCATGAGTTGTGTGGCATGATTTTTCTCCTCTTCTTCTTTATCCCTTGCATCCATAAAGCCTTGATTTAGGGCTTGCACACCCTCTTTTGTGATGTCTTGTTTGGCTAAAAGTGTTTCAACCATGGCATATAGGATTTTTGGGTAGGTGTCTTCCTCATCATATTGACCAAGAGGAGTGGACAAATCTGCCATGAATTGTGTGGCAAAATTTCTCTCCTCTTCTTCTTTCATTCTCATGCCTACCAAGCCTTGCTTTATGGATTTCACACCCTCCTCTTGGGTTTCCAGTGAGGCCAAGAGGGTGTGGAGCTTCGCATACATGCCTCCTTCACTTGCTACGTCATGGTTCCTATTAGGATCACAAGCACCACTAGCAACATGGTTAGCATAAGAGGGGGGAGGAGGATAGTCATTGGGGCAATTACTCCAATGTCCATCACGACCACTACACACATTAGCAATTTCGCCCATCATAGGAACATGAAGGTGAATACCTCCCTCTCCTAGGGCCAATATTATAGTTACGCTAAAGGTGGGGTCCTCTACAATAACAACAAGGATCAATATAACAAGGGTTTCAACACCCAACACCTCAATCATTCCTAGATGCCATGAAATCAATCGACCAACTAAAACTAAACAAAAGAAAAACAACTATTCACAAAATTGAACTAGAGTAAGTAAACTCAAATTCTAAACGAACTCAATACGCCAAATTATTCCTCGACAATGGCGCCATTTTTGATAATGCTCAAATTGTGCTCTCCAATTAGGAGGCCACGACGATCGCTAGAGCAAAATAAAATTTATAATTCTCAACGAGTGTCGGAGTCATATCAAGGGAACAATGTAGTCACGATCGAGCTAATAAAGAATCCAAGCAACTTATTAGAATTCAATTAAGAAGAAGGATAAAGATATCTAAAAGGGGGGTTATAGACTAAAGCTAAAGATAAAAGAAAATCAAATAAAAGATAAAGCGATCAATGGCTTTGACCTTGCTTTCGCAAAGCAAGGATAACAGGGGAGAATTGGGAATGGAAACTTAATTCACAAGACTTTCACCCGATTAACACCTAGGGAGTCTTGGTTGAAGGTATGCCTAACCATTTTTTGTCCAATATAGCATATATCGTGTGTGTTCTCTCGAATCACCACGAGTAAGAAATAAACCAACCAAATAACTTTGGTGAGCTGGGTTATCTCTAACCCCAACTCTTTGATAGGAGTTTCCGTCAACCAAACTATCTCTAGCCTTGGTCTAGAGTGGAAACCCTAAATCCCCACTATTGAATCTTCCCAAATTAGGAAAATCCGTTCTAAAGCAAAACCCTAATTTGGAAAGCTAAGTCAATGTTTGCAACCATTAACTATAAATTCAAGCATGGAAGATTCAATAGACCCAAATAATCAAACAAGAGCAAAATCTATATATGAATGCAATACCCAAACAAGTATTATCTCTAATACAAACCCAAAATCTCAAGTCAACAAACACACCAATAAAATAGCAATTTAGAACAAGAGTTAAAGATTGGAAATTAAAGATTTTACAATAAATTCCTCCAAATCTTCACTCCTATGGTGTTGGATGAAGAACTTGATCCCAAGCTTGCTCAAAAGTTCCAAGGATTAGCCAAAGATGTGTTCCCAATTGGCTGGGAAGAGTTTTATGTGAATTGGGTTTTCCAAAATTGGGAATTTCCAAATCTATCATACAACTATTAATGCCTTCATCACGTTCGCGTGCATGTCTATCGCGATCATGAGGTTACACTTTTTCCTTAATCGAGATCGCGTGATCCACTATCGCGGTCGCGATGCTTTGAGTTTCTGCAAACTCATCGCAATCGCGTGGCTCTGTGTTCGCGATTGCAATGACTAATTTGATGTCAGTGTCCAACAACTCCTCCTTTTGCTCCATTTGACTTGTTTTCACTAGAATATTTCTCGAACACTTCTAAAATACAGAAATCTGCAAAGTAGGAGAAATGTGTGTCAAGTTACACTATTTATCCACTTCATACTAGTAAAATCATAAGATTAGAAGCTAAATAAGTAGGTAGAATACCAACTTATCAGCACCTAATGCAAAAACAACCAAATTTGGCCCTGCTGAACTATTTGCCAATGGCTCATAATAGTAACACACAATAAAGAAAAGAAACAAGTATATCCCATCTTAGAAATCAGCCTCGGCTGGCAAGGCCCATGTCAAAATCTCTAAAAAGAAAATAGCTACTCCCCATAATTCATATAAAGCAATAAGCAGGTAGCACATGAGTCCTATTTGGGTCATCGAGGCCTCCATGATATCTAGGAAAGCATAAACGCTATGCAAGCCTTCAAGGCCACCAAGATTTCTATATAGAAGCTTAAAATAGGTATATACAATGTAATCTAGGCGAACTAGCTGCTAAACTATGAACAACAATAACAACAAGGCCCAACAATCCAACAAGCTACAACTAATCAATGTACAAGGCCTAAATAGTCACCATCATAACTATATAACCCAATTGACTAGTCTGCAAGACTTTATAAATACAAAACTTGGTAGGATAGGGCCACAACCTACCCAAAAACTATTAACAGCAAAAAGGGCAAACCTCTAATACTCTAGCGACCCCCGGAAGAAAATGAGTCAACAAACTCACTGAAAGCTCAGCTATGCTACCTGGCAGGTCTATATGGTAATTGCTTAGATCCTGCAAGCATAAATACAGTGTCCCATAAAATGAGGCATCCATATGAAATAATGTACCGAGCATGTAAGGAAAATAGAAAACTAAAACTGAAGTGTAATGACTAAACAAAAAAGGTAGGAGGAACACATAAGTACAATACCTTTCCTCTTGGCAATAATGAAGTATTTAAACACGTAGCAATAATAACCTAACATGTCTCCTATAAGACCCACAGGGATAAATATCACACCATCTCTAAAAGTCCTAAGATTTCAAACAATCGCTAAATACCCATACTGGCCCCTTTACCTGGACCCCAGTGATGATCTTATCTTATCTGTCTGAATGTACATGTGTCATGAATCAATACAACTCCGAGGATTTGTGGTACCATATAAGTGCTGCCTCGTAGGTATAGCGTGTCCATCATATAGGTATGGTCTCCTCAGCCCATAGGCATGGTCTGTCCAGCCCAAAGGTGTGATAATGTAATATAATTGCTGCCTCGTAGGTACAACTTGCCCGTCTCATAGGTATGGTCTATACGGCCTGAAGGCACGATAATATAATATAAATTCTACCTTGTAGGTACAGCTTGTCTGTCCCTTAGGTACGGTCTTCTCGGCTCGAAGGCATGGTAACAGTAACAAGAATATAGGCTCTAAAACCATATTGTGTCAGTGTCTGCTGAGGCTAAAACAAGCTTATAGGTACCAGTAAGACGTTAAAAATAACAATATAATATCATGTAATCACAGGTGACCTCAATGCAATCATAACATGATTTTTTTGGTCGCTAAGTAAGGAATAGAGTGCTGCTGATAGTTGCTATATCATGTTGTGGAGCAAAACTCAATACTATAAGGCCAGAAGTCAAATAACAATATTACACAAGTTATACAAGCTTTTGCCATAAAGATGATGCCAGAAAGTGAAAAGGAAGCCTTAACAAAACTTTTAACCTAAGCCCCAAATGTGTCTCTAGAAAGATTGACCAACCAAAGGTAAAGCAACAAGTGCGAGAATCAATAAGGCCGCAAGAATGAGCCAAAGCCAATTAATAAGGCATTAATTCCACACTCGTGTCCAGCCAAGTCCCAAGCATAAAATAAGGCCAATAGGAGCAATAAACAACAACTATATCCATAAAGATATTCCAACAACATCTCGAAGGAGCGACGAGCTCCTGAGGTAATAAAACAAGGGGTACATCATGTTGTTCAATCCAATAACTATTGTACACGACTCAAATAGGAATCACTCCAATTCCCCAATAACTCCAGAACCTTAACACTATTAGTACAGAAAATAATAACCAAACGTAATAAGATAAAGGGGTTGTCCAAAGCCACGGTATCTAAAACACCACTTTGTGGCTCGGAAAGGTATAAAAATGATACTAGAACATGTAATTATGAAGCAGGGTTGTAGGGGGGGACATTTCCTTGGAAAAAGGGACTAAATTCCAAAGCTAAGCAATCTACCTCCTTGCAGTAATAACAAACAAAGCAAAAACCAATAAGAAACTACTACAAGTCATCGGCAAGTATGACTTTTCATAAGTAAAAGTTTAGAATCTTATTTTAACAAATAGATAATTGTATGGGATCCATACCTTAACAATATAACTCTGTAGCTACTCCCAATATCAATAATCCCCTGGAACTCTCGCCATCCAAACCTCAAAATAGAAGAACTACAAAAAACACGGAGAAAACTATGTCAAGACGATGAACTCAATGTGTAGAACAACTTTTACAAAGACCTTAAGATCTAGTTGGCAAACTTTAGGGAGTATTTTGGTCTAAGAAGAGGTTCATCTTGGACAAAGTAATTTGGAGAGAAAATGATTTTTCAAAGCTAAAATCTCAATATATATCCATTCCACCGACTTGGGCCCATCTTGACGTGCCTGCTTGCGCAGTCTTACAAAAATACAAATATCTCTCTATTCTAAAGTGGTATGAATGAATGGTTCAATGTATTAGAAACTTATCTAGAACCCTCATTGCTCGGTGCTAAATACTACTCCAAAAATATAGCATAAGACTCACATACATGTGACATATTTAGATGTCGAAACATGTTCATAATCATATTCAAAACCCAGATCTTCATAATACTCACGAACCATGTATTAGAAAATAATTCATGAGTATTGATGGCACATCGGGTGTATTATATTTCATTATAATTCATATCATAAAACCTACATAGAACTAGTTCAATTTCAAAATCACATGCACTTTGATAAAGCATAGGAACTAGGCATGCAATTGTTTGAAATTCATGAGATCATGCTATCAAAATAAACCAATTTGCTTAAATCAATCCATGCATGCAAAATTGGCTAAGTTTAGCCTCCAATTCATGAAATAGGAGTTCACTTGTAAAAAACCATAAAATTATGCAACTTAGAATTTGATTTTCATATTAGAATCATGAGAAAACTATTTATAGAAAAGCCCATGAAATTGGATAAGAACCCTAATTTGAAAGTTCATAAAATCAATATAGAATTTGGGGGTTTTGGGCACAAGAGTAAAAGAATTCCTTATTGAATACCCATAAACCTGAATTGAAGCTTTCTTAATCTAGTATGTCGCACTGGAACTCAAAGAAGGTGAAACTCCTTGAACTGAGGACAATCCCAAAAAAATGTCCTAACTCACTAAACATATAGCAACCCCTACTAGATGAAGTCCGATGGGAAGATCTTGTTAAACCAGGTTGGCACCATGACCTAAATACCCAGAGTACAAACCTTGTGAAGTCTAACCTGATCCCTGTGGTGCCACTTGAACCTTCTTTCTAGAAGGAGAGTAACGAAAGTGACCTCTACTAGAGAATTCCATACCTCAGGACTGAGAACCACAAAAACTTCCTTGATAGAGATGCCTCTTACCAATGCCTCCATAGGCTACTCCTCTATATCCCGTGAATGATCAACCACCTGAAAGAAGGTAGTCCAACTGTCACCAAGTGCTCTGTTGCCAAATGAAGCCGCAAAATTAACCCTATGACAAATCTCTGAACTGTCTCAAACTCTGTAGGTATACTCATAGTAGCGCACCTAGTCATCTCATGAAACCTCGCCTCATACTCCAAAACATACATAGACACCTGTGGAAGATCTACAAACTTATCCTTTGCCATAGCACCACTTGAAGGACTGAGCACTGCCCCTTATTGTGACACACCCTCCAGAAAACTCGGAGTCCTAGCCATGCTGTCTTGAAGAACTGGTGTGTCCATAAATCCTGTCAGAGGTTGGGCTAGCCTAAAGTCCTTAGAATAAAGTGGTATACCCTCAACTTCTATCTCTGGTTCTAGTAAAAGTGTCACAGCAACAGGTACAAAAGCCTCATTCTCAACCGTTGCTGCACTAATCTTAACCATCTTGTGAAAGAATGGAACAAACAAAGTTTAGAGTCAAGAATGCACGATTAGGGATCAAAAAGATGGATTTTCCTAAGAAATGCCTTGTAGTTCCCATAAATAGGATATAATTGTACCAATCCACGAGACTCTAATAGACACTCGCTCTTATACCAATAAAACCGGTGAACCTAGAGCTCTGATACCACTATGTCATGACCCGACTTCTTAGGTTGAGATGGAACCTACTATACCCCACTAGTAAGTAAGCCAAACCCTTTATCCGGAATAGAAAGTAACTGGCTAATAAGAGAACAAGGTTAAAGTGGAAGAATAATATTTAAATAAAAGCGAACAAGCAAAAGATAAAGCATATAAATAGAGAGGGAAGAGAACAAAATGTAGAAGGACTCCCCCAAGACTTGGTATCGGTCAGTAAAAAAGCTACTACAACATATGAGGTTCTAGATAGGAACAATATATACAGAACAGTCGTTGAAGTGCAAAACAAGACTAGTCCAAAATAGAAGGAGAAGGATCAACTTCGGTCGCCAAGAGCTCACCCTGTATCTCTGATAAGAAACTCTGCTCGAGGACAACATTAATGGCGATAACTCGCACTAAGATCTGCATCAAGAAAAAGATGCAGAAGTGTAGCATGAGTACGAAAACCATGCGGTACCCAGTAGGCATCATAGGTTGACTAAGCTTAAAAAGGATATAAGAATAACAAAATGCAATATAATATAAAGGCAAGAAGATAAGGGTCAGAAATAGATTAAAAGGTCCTAGATAAATCGAGAAGAAAAATGTAATTAAATAACATGAAAAAAACATATAGTAGCAATATAACTGACGAGACTTGGGAAGCATAAGGTAAATGACTTGGATAAGTACAAATGGCAATAAGTAAACCTAACCGGACCCCTGTAAGCTCAGAAGGCACAAATAGCAACCAATGAATCAAACTGGACCCCTACAAGACTGGAGGATACAAATAACATACAATACTAACTTGCAGCCAACCTGATATGAGAGGGATATAGAGGAGTGCCATGGTATGCAATATGAGATGGTGCTATGCAGTATATGGCCAGTGCAGTAAAAGTAAAAACTACAAAATAGATTCGTAGGCCGCCCTATAGGCTCTTCGGATCATCTCGCAGGCCACCCATAGGTTCATCAATATATGCAAAAAGTAAGTCACAAAAATGTGCTCCTCGGGCATGCAATAATGAGTACCACTAAAACCACCCAGAACACGTGTCTTCTCGGGCATGCAAGTTCAAATAGTTAGTAAAACCACCTAGAAAATGGGTATCCTCGGGAATGTAAGTTTATAAAAAGTCAAACCAAGTAGTAAAGTAGAACAAATCCTTTAGAAAGCTGAAATATATAGCAAGGGTGAAAACTCTCTTTTTAAAGCTGGAAAACCAATATTTCTCTTTCAACTCATGCCATAAACTAGGTATGCGAATGGAGGAATGCATAAGTGTTATCCCAAAAATCATGTAAATACAAGCACACATGCTAACAGGTTAACCACATTCTACATCGAGATCGTACTAACCTGGAGTACACATTTCTATGTCCAAGGCCTCAGGCCCACAGTCTCATAACATAAGAAGTACAAAAATAAAATGATAACAACACGAGTTATAGGAGGAAAACTATTCTGTCCTAGACTACTACTCCAATGTATACCGAGGATACCTAATCTATCACTAATTCCTTAAACTAGTCTTAATAGATAACATATGACCTAAAACTAAGGTAAGGTAACAACTAATTAAATTAAGCTAAGGATGAAGCACACTGACCTAGAATCTAGCCAATCCAGCACCCACGTCGTTGGGCCCATAAATACATAATATACGATAACAAGGGAAATACGAGGAAGAAGCGAGATAATAAAAATATAGAGCAAATAGTAAACGTCTACTCTACTGCCAAGTCCTCTCATAATCCTATGTTAAGGTCTTCTAATCTAATCACCCCAAGTCACAAGCAGCCTAAACTAAGCTAAGGCATTTGACTATAATCTCGAGGATGCTATAGATACTACGCTATGACTTACAGAGAACTACATTCTACACTAAGGATTTCCAAACAAGATTCTACTCTAAGGCCTCTAAATGAACTATAAGGATTAAAATGCCTAATTAGAGCATAACTAACCACAATATTTACCCTACTATAGTAGTTTATTATACGAATACCTTAAATGAGAAAAGCCTAAAAGTAAGTAAGTTGTAACCTACCAGGTGGACGAAATCGCGCTCACGAATCCACTAACCCAGAGCTTTTCTCCTCTGAGAAGTTTTCGACTGCTGCCCCACTATAAAGATAGTAATTTATGCATTAAAATGAGAATAATTATACCTATATCACTATTTTGGAAATTAGGTCAGAAGTCGGGTAGAAAATTGACCCTCATGGCCTACTTATGTAATTAGAAACAAATTTCACAATTACATTTGCAATGGGTTTCTACACCTATGCCAAAATTTGGCGCAAACAGGACACGTTTTAGTGGTCAATATAGCCCCGAAGCGCACTTGATCAAATGAATTAAATTCAAGGATCAAAGCGCGGAATTCTATGAATTTAGGATAGCTAAATGCAAAATATATGAAAATTTATGAAGGGGTGAGCTAGGGACTTACACGGAAGGTGTTATTATCAGAAAAGCTTATTGAAATGGAGTCTAAAGCCCAATAATGGAGATATTCATGAAAAACTAAGTGAAAAATGAAGGAGGAAGTATTTATAGCTTCCAGGGGTACTTTATTTCGAATGCGAAGTACCCCACACGAACGCAAAGAAGGGGCAGGGAGACCATCACGATCATGATGGTCCTCTTTGGGAACACGAATAAATAACCCAAACAGTTCCATAGTTCCTTCATCATGAACGTGATAAACCTCTCCCAAATGTAATGGTCAAGAAATCAGACCATCATGAATGCAAAAGTTATGTCATAAATGCGATGAACAACTAGTGACTACACAACAACAATGCACTGCAACTTAACTAAGCTAGAATTTCACCGGATGGACCCTCTGGAGTCATTCTGAACCTTGTGAACACGAACCATACATGCTACCTAACTGAAAATGGCATTTCGCACTAAATGGAATCATCGAAATGACCAACAGAGGTTGTCTTGATGAAATATTAACCAAAGTCGACCCTTTGTCAGTTTTGCGTAAAAGTCACCTAGATGCCAAAAATAATTCCAAAAGCCTCGTGACTGATACCAAATGGTCCCAACAGCCCCAAGTCTATGTTCCAGAGCTAACAGTCCTGAAAAAATTCACCTCCAAGGTTGTTTACTTTGAATGTTGACCAAAGTCAACTCTTTGAACTTTTAAGAGTTCCAAAATAGGGAAAATCCTCTGAAAACACAAATGAACCGCTTAGGAACCAAAGCATCAGTCCCGATATGTCATAAATGACCTGAAGCCACTGTGGGAAAGATCAAAATTCTAAAAATGCATGAGAAAAGAGAAAATTACCTAGAGGGTCATTACAACACCCACTACTAAAAAAGCTTTCATCCTCAAAAGTTAAGAAACAGAAGGTAGTAGAAGGTTAAAAAATGTGAGCATATCGGGTATGTATGTCAATATCGGCTTCCCAAAGATCCTCCTCGAATAGATGACACCTCCACATTACTTCAACCAAAAACTTCCCAGATCTCCAACTTCTCATTTGCTTGCCAAAAAATAGCAACATGTTCTCCTTTGAAAACCAAAGACACATCTAGCTGAACCTACTCCCACCAAAGCATGTGAGACTTACCTGAAAATATATCATCATAACACAGACACATGAAAAACCAGGATAAATACCCAAAGGATCTAGTAACAAGGCTAACTCTAAAGTTTACCTCCTTAATACTCTCACAGACTCTCTAATTCGCATAACCCTTCTGCTTATATGGAACTATATGAAGCCCTTTCTGAATCACCTGCACTCTAACAATGGAACCAAGCAGCAAGTCAGTTACCCCAGCTAACCTCGAAAGCATCCGCCACACCAATAGAAGCCTGTACCTTCCACTATATAACACCTCAAATAAAATCATCTGAATACTCAAATGGTAGCCATTATCATCCGTGAACTCTGCCCAAGTCAAGAACTAGCCTTATTGATCTTTTAATATTCATAACACATGCCCAAAACATAACCTCTTGAAACTTCAATAGCCTTCTCAACTGGCCCTCAGTCTGCCGATGAATTTTTTTTGCTAAGCTTAACCTGGATACCCAATTTTCTCTGAAGCAACCATTGGAAATGCAATAAAAATAAAACTCCACACACAATAACTATACGAAGAAGCACCCCATGCAGACATATAATTAATCGAACATAGGCAAGGACCAACCCCTCTGAAATGCACATCATCTAGACCATCAAAGAGTGAGTATACTTCATCCACCTACCCACTATAAACTAACAACATCAATTTTTTGCAAGGTTCGTGGCAAGCCTACCATAAAGTCCATAGCGTTCACGCAAGCCAAAATTTGCCAAAACTTAAATCATCAAATCAAACCAACCTATTGGTTAAGAACTGTGTGCCCAAAAGCCAAAGGTCGCCACTTAGCTACTTGAAATGCCAAAATCCCTATCCTTGCCACTGTCTGGCCCAAAGCATCTATCCTTTTATACTGAAACACAAACCATAAAATCTAAAGAATCTCAATATACTACAAAATTCTACCCCTCAACTAGAAGTGTATGAATCAGCGCCAAAATCCAAATGGCTTTGAGCTTTATAGAACTCATCTCATATTCATAAAACCATTAGGAAGGAACAATCTTATGAAATAATCTAGAAAAATGGTGTCGCAACTAAAGGAACCCTTCACAAATCTTCTGAAGTAACCTGCTAGACCACACAGACTGAAGCCCAACTCTCAATGCGGCTCATGCTCTTCCTAAATCCTTGAATAGACTCAGATGTCATCAATGAACACAAAAACAATAAACCTAAATAGACTGAACCCACGGTGCATCAATTCAAAAGTATTGTTGGGGTGTGGTCAAAACCAAAAGACATAGCGAGGCACTCATAGTGGATGTAACGAGTTCCAAAGGTAGTCCTTGGAATATCTTCCACCTTGATCCTAAACTGGTGATACGTTGATCTCGACTCTATCTTAGAAAACTCTATTGCACCACAAAAAGCCATCCTTCTTCTTCTCAACCAAATAGAAGCACCCCATGAAGATACACTAGACTTGGTGAACCTTTTTCTTAGAAGATCCTGAAGCTATCCCCTTAACACTAATAACTTAACCGGTGTTACCCAATATAACGTAATAGAAATGGGCCGAATACCCCAGCCCATAATCAATGTCATAGTCAAATCACACCAAGCTAAAGACTAGGTAAAATAATAGAAGACAATATGGATACTTGCCAACCATTGAAACTAACCAAGTAAAAAATGTCAGCACTATCCTCACAAACATATGCAAAACCATCTGTGCACCCATTTTCCTATCAAACACTAAGCTAACTAAGATAATACAACTTCCCTTGGCACATAGCTATAAGTGTCATACTATACTTACTGAAAGATTCCAGGTATAAACTAGATAATGGGTTGGCAAAACCACCCCAGACCGCTAAACAATGGATAATCAAACTAAGCCTGAAATCACGCTGAAGACTATTAATTAAGATAATAAGGCCTACCGTGTGTAATACCCCCATATAGACACCTCCTAAGGCTAATATACTCGATCCACTACTAAAAGAATTCTCCTATGGGGTAGCTACATGCATAAGCACTACAAAACTCAGATAGTACACCCAGATGAGAAGTAAGCTAAGAATATAAGTATACATTAACATGCAGACCCCACAACAAACCAATGCCAAGTCTAACAGATAATAATGGAGATCATACATATAATGGTAGCACCAGGAGCCTCATCCTCTGGCCTACTTGAAGAAGAATCTGACCAGTTGTATCTACCTCTAGACTAAGTACATGCACCACTACATGTTCTATCCGATTGAGTCGCTGATGCTGAAGGCTCGATCATCCCATACTAGGGACACTCTCTATAGAAGGGCCAACCAACCCATTATGATAACATCCCCAACAAGCTTTGCCCCGATACAAAGTACCTGTCAACTCAGAACAGTCACTTGAATTGCCTAGCTAGAAGTCATCTCTATCAACCTAGGGACCACCCCAATTACCCTGCACACCACCTCTAGCTGGTGGCACATGAAATTGAAAAGGGAAAAACTCCCTGAACCTGGAAAAATCCCTAGAAAAATTCCCCAACTTACTACATACATAGCAACCCCTACAAAATAAAGTCTGACAGGAAGGTCTTACTGAACCAGATTGCCTACCACAGCCTAAATACCCAGATTGCAAACCTCACAAAGTCTGGCCTAATCCCTATGGTGTAACCTGAATCAGCTTGCTAAATGGAGAGTAATGAAATTGACTTCTACCAGAGAATTCCATAACTCGGGACTAAGAACCATGGAAACTTCCCTGATGGAAACGCCTCTTACTAATGCCTCTATAGGCCTCATTACATAATCCCTCAACAGCACGTGCGTGATCAACCACCTGAATGAAGGTAGTTCCAACTTTCACCAAGTGCTCTATCACCAAACTCTTTAGTCAAAGTTATCATAGCACGCCTAGTCATCTCACAAAACCTCTCCTAATGCTCCAAAATAGACATAGACCCCTATTGAAGATATGCAAACTCATCCATAGATGTAGCACCGCTTGAATGACCGGGCACTACCTCTGACTATGACACACCCTCCAGAAGACTCGGATTCCTAGCCATGGTGTCCTGAAGAACTGATGTTGCCATAAATCATGTGGGAGGCTGGGCTGGCCCCAAGTCCTTGGTCTAAAGTGTTATGCCCTAAACCTTTATCTTTGGTGCTAGTGAAAGTGTCGTAGCAATAGGCACAAGAGCCTCGTCCTCACCCATTGTTGCACTCTCCTTAACCATCCTGTGAAGTAATGGAACAAATGAAGTTTAGAGGTTGATAGAGCTAAAAATGCATTATAAGGAATCAAAAAAATGGAATTTTTTCCTAAGAATGCCTTGTAGCCTCCTGCAGCTAGGATACAGACATCATCGTACGGATTTGTGAATACTACTAGATACTCATTGTTGTACCAACGACACTGGTGAACCTAGAGATATGATACCACTCTATCATGACCTGACTTCTCATGTTATGATGGCACCTACTATACCCTATGAATAGGTAAGTCAAACCCTTAGTCGAAATGGCAAGTAACAGGCTAATAAGAGACTGAGGTGAAAGTAGAAGAACAACATTTAAATAAAAGGGAACAATTCAAAGATAAAGCATATAAATAGAGAGGGAAGAGAACAAAGTACAATGACTTCCCCAAGACCTGGTATCAGGTAGTATAAGAGATACTACAATATATGAAGTTCTAGATGGGAATAATATATACAAAATAGTCTCCAAAATGCAAAACAAGACTAGTCCAAAACTAAAAGAGAAAGATCAACTCTAGTCGCCAAGAGCTCACCCTATATCTTCAATCAACAACTCTGCTCGAGAAGAGCATCAACAGTGATAACTCGAACTAAGATCTACATTAAAATGGCAGAAGTGTAGCATGAGTACCAAAATCATGCAGTACTCAATAGGCATCATAGGCCGACTAAGCTCAAAAAGGATACAAGTAAAATAAAATGCATTATAAGCTAAAGGGAAGAAGATAAGCATCAAAAGTAGGTTAAAAAGTCAAGGATAAACTTCTAAGAAAAACATAAGTAAATAACTTGAAAGGAATCATAAAGTAGCAACATAACTACCTTGACTCGATAAGCATAAGGTATATGACTCGGATAAGTACAAATAATAATAAATAAACCTCACCGGACTCCCATAATCCCAGAAGGTACAAATATCAACCAATGAATCCAACTGGACCCCTACAAGTTCGTAGGATACAAATAACACACAATACTAACTAGCAGCCAACTTGATGGGATAGGGATGCAGAGGAGTGCCATGATATGCAATATGAGATGGTGCAATTTTGTATGTGGCTAATACAGTTGTAATGACTATCCAGGTCATTTTCCATTTTCTGTGCTTTTTCTTCATTTTGAGCTTTCCCTCAATGGCTCCAGGTCATTTATGACTTGCCGAGACTGACGATTTGGTTCCCGAGCTGTTTGTTAGATCGTTGTGACCATTTCCCTATTTTAGCTTTTTAAAAAATTGGTAAATCATTGAATTTTGTCAACTTTCTTAGTTAACGCACTCAGAATCGATTTCCGATAGTTCCATTGGCTCCAAAATGGGTATTTTGGTCTAGTGGGACCATTGGTTTGGGCCTGAGTTTGGTTTTGTATGGCATTGTGTGTTTTGGAGTTATTTTGGGTGGTAGGGTTGACTTTGGTCAACATTCAGAGAAGACAACCTTGGATGGGGATTCCGTCAGCGTTGTTAGCTTCAGAATGTTCAGTTTGGGCTAGGGAGGTGGTTGGTTTGAGTTCCGAGTGAGATGGACTCATTTCGAGCCCTTGAGTTCCTTTCTGTTAGTGTTGACTTGGGTCAAAATTTCTCTGAAATGACTTTCTCTGAAATGACCTCGTATGGAAGTTTCATCGATTTTTCTGTTGAGTCTGGTACGTCATTTCCACTTTTTTAGCCTTATTGGTTTTTGAATATCGATTTTCTATTATGCCTGAAACACCCCGTGGAGTTTTTTAAAAGCTGCAGACCAGCCTTCAGCTCAATCTCTCCAAGGCTAGCGCGATCGCGCCTCAGCGCTTGCCGACATTCAGCGCGATTGCGCCCTCCCAGTGTGATAGCGCCGCGGTGCCTGCCTCTTTTCAGCGATGTTGGCGCTGGCCTAGCGCCAATGGCGCTGGCCATTTTCCAACAGCTATATATAGCTGAAAGTTTGTTTTTCCAGCTTTGTTTCTCACATTTTCTCACTCTAAAACTTTGATTTCTCTCCAACAAATTGCTCCATATTAATTCTAACACTTTAGGAGTCGTTCGTCCATGGATTCTCCATCATCCTTTGTCCCTTTGTAATCTTCTTCTCCACCTAGAGTTTCTTGAATTCCACCTTTGATGCCCTCATCCCAAGCTTGGGGTTTTCTTGTAGTGGCTGCCTTACGACTTGTGCACGCTCATAGGGGTGGTGAATTCTTTGTGTTGGCTGGAATTCCGTCATTGTGGTAAGTAATTCTTGCCCAATTTCAGTTTTAATTTTCGAAATTCCATTCTTTAAACCCCAACCTTTGTGGGCTGTTTTAACCCCTTTTTTTCCTTCACCAATTATGCTCAAATTTGGAGCATGCCTTCTTGGCATCGTTGGGGTTATCGTGGTTCTTTTCATTTTTGGTTTCTTGTGTGGGCCTCGCAGACCTACTTTTGACCCGGCTACAATTGTTGCAATATGGGTATCATTGGACTCGTCTTGACACATAGTTTATGTTCCTGATAGCGTGGCAGCTTTCTGAGGCTGTTCGGAAGGGTAAAGCACACGAGTGATGGTTCGTGCTTGCAGTTCGGCCCCGAGGTAGGTTACAGTTTACCTTGTAGACTGCGTTTGTTAGGTCTTATATATTTATATGTTACTGGAACGCTAGGTTGAATTTTAGATAGACTTTAGGCTTAAATCCTGTTTATCACGTTATTAGGCCATTTCGGGTTTTTAGCACTAGGACTGTATGCTATCCTTAGTCCGATGCGGTATTCTGGACTCCCGATGCGTTATTCCAAGTATTTTACTTTCTCTTTATACACATATTAGTCCGATGCGGTATTCCGGGGGCCCGATGCAGTATTTCGGGTTTATATTATATTGCATTAATATATGCATCATCGTGCGTGGCATTATATTTGCTTTGGCATGTGGATGGACTCTGGTTTGGCTTGTTGTTGTTTCCTTTTTCTCTTTTTATTCACTGGCATGTCTCTGGATTTATAACTAGAATTAGGAAGATCCCTGTATAGTTAGCTGCTTTCCTGTAATCTATATTTATATATTATCTTTCTGCGCTCGGTTGACTTATGATGCCTACTGAGTACCCATTGTATTGGTACTCATACTACACTCTGCATCTCTTTTTCTAATGCAGCACCTAGTTCGATCCACGTTCGTTGATCTCTTATCGTTCGAGGCCCGTTGTTGTTCAGATCGTGGTGAGCTCCCGGCACTTTGGAGACTTTACTTGCTTTCCATCTTGTACTTCCTTTCTAAATTTTGTATTTTGGATAGACAGAGGTTAATGTATAGCTACTCCTTACTTCAGTCGCTCTTGTACTAGTGACACCAGGTCCGGGTTGGTGTTCGGGTCATTTTGTCTTTTCGGTCACCTTAGATCCATATTTTGTATATTGTGTACATTGGTATGTATATATATGCTTTAGCCTTATCTTTTGACATATCTTCCGCTTCTTTTTAGTTAAATTATTATTTACTGCTTTCTGCATATTTGTGATGGGCTTGTCTACTGGGGGTTATGTAGACGCCATCATGGCCCAATTTTGCATCGTGACAAAGTGGTATCAGAGCTGTAGGTTCACCAGTCTCACCGGTACAACAGCAAGTGTCTAGTAGAGCCTCATGGATAAGGTACGATGACGTCTGAATCCTATCTTTGAGGGGCTATAGGACATCCCTTAGTAAAGGCTTTGTTTTGTTTGATTCTTTATCGTGATTACTTGATGTGATCAACCCCTAAGTATATTTGTTTCACTCCTTCTCAGATGGTTCAGACGAGATCTTCAGCGGGTGAGGACGAGGCCCCTGCCCCTGTAGTTAGAGCCCGAGCCAGGGGATAGGGTATAGGTTGACCTGGAGGTTGAGGAAGGGCACATACTGTGGCGCCAACTCGGTCTCGGGCTAGATCACCATTACCAGAGTCTGAGGTTAGAGCGGATGAGGTTCAATATTAGCTAGAGTATATGGGGCCAGCCTAACATCCGACAGGTTTTGCAGCTAGCCCAGTATTTCAGGACACCTTGGTTCGATTGTTGAGGTTTCTTGAGGGTATGACTCTACCAGCCGCTTCGCTGAGCACTCCGATTGGTTCTCAGGTTCGATGTGGGCTCAGACTTCAGCTCAGGCGGCAACACAGGGTTCAGGAGTGTAACCTGTTGCTGCGACTCCCAAATTTGAGGTACTACAAGCCCCTGAACTTTCTCCCCCTCTTCCATCCATGCTAGTTATGTCTCCTAAGGAGCATAAGATGCTGGGTAGGTTCTTGAGATTGGGTCCTCCGAGGTTTTCAGGTGCTTCTAGGGAGGATGCGCATGAGTTTTTGACTAGCTGCTAGGAGAGGTTACATAATTTGGGGTTAGTTGAGTCTCACGGAGCTGATTACATCGTGTTTCAACTGGATGGCCCAGCGAAATAGTGGTGGAGGTCATATGTTGCTTGTAGACCGGCTGGGTCACCTCCACTTACTTGGGATCAGTTCTCCGCAGCTTTTCTAGAGAAGTATGTACCACGTAGCTTGAGGGAGCGTCTGATGGATCAGTTTGCAGGGTTAGAGCAGGGCTCCATGACTGTGTCTATGTATGAGGTTTGCTTCCACCAGCTGTCCAGACACTCCACTATGATTCTACCCACCGAGTACGAGAGAGTATACCAGTTTGTTCAGGGTTTGACCTTGCACCTCTGCTTGGCCACAGAGGGTATGGTTGCATTGGGTCAGTATTTTCTGGAGGTAGTTGATCATGCTAGTACTATTGAGGGTATAGTTCATGAGGCCCAAGGGGCAGCCATAAGAGGCCCCGCCATCAGGGCAGTTTCAGCAGTTTACAGGGGCTTGGTAGGGGCTACTATGGTAGAGATCTGCACGAAAAGCATTTCCAGCCGAGCTGGACTATTCAGATGGCATTACAGACTACTGAGGGTCAGAGTAGCCAGAGTCTCATATCGGCTCCCCGAGGTGGTCATTCAGGGTCTACAGGTCATGGTGGTCATTCTGATTCGGTTGAGACTTCACAGCGGAGTACACATGGTCGGGGTTTTTATGAGTCTGATGAGATAGGCCATTTTTCTAGAGAGTGCCCGTTGGTAGAACATCCTAGGCGATAGGATCCATTCGGTTAGGCCCCCAGGACTTCAGCACCTCCAACTACAGGCGAATCATAGGGTTGTTGGGGTGGTCCCTAGGGCACTAGAGGTGGCCCTCAGTCTGATAGGTCAAGTGGTCATGGCGGTCAGGGCCACATGTATGCAGTTCTACGCCGAACATTGGCCGAGGCTTCAGATGTTGTGATCATAGGTATGATATACATTTTTCATCAGTCTGCTTCTGCTTTGTTTGATCCGAGGTCTACATTCTCGTATATATCTACATATTATGCTACTCATCTGGGGTCTACCTGTGATTCCTTGATTGTGCCTATGCATATATCTACTCCCATAGGTGATTTTTTAGTAGTGGATCAGGTGTATCGGGCTTGTGTAGTGACTATCTTAGGGTATGACACCTGGGTTGACTTGGTTGGCCTTGATATGGTTGATTTTGATGTGATATTGGGCATGGATTGGTTGTCTCCTTATCATGCGGTCTTGGATTGCTTCACCAAGGCTGTTACCCTTTGGATGCCTGGTATCCCTCCTATCATATGGAAGGGAGCCGATAGCCATATGCCAAGGGGAGTTATATCTTTCATGAGTGCCCAGCGGTTGGTTGGGAAGGGGTGCTTAGCTTATCTTGCCTACATCCATGATACTAGTGCCACCATACCTCCTCTTGAGTCAGTTCATGTGGTTTACGAGTATTCAGATGTGTTTCCTTCCGATCTTCTGGGTCTTCCTCCTGATCGTGACATTGATTTTGGTATCGATGTCGAGCCAGGCACCAAGCCCATTTCTATTTCGCCATATTGGATGGCACATTCAGAGTTAAGGGAGATTAAGGATTAGCTCCAGCATCTGTTGAGTAGAGGGTTTATCCGGCCTAGTGTGTCTTTGTGGGGTGCTCCGGTTCTGTTTGTGAAGAAGAATGGGTTTATGCTTATGTGTATCGACTACAGGCAATTGAATAAGGTGATAGTTAAGAATAGATATCCGATGTCGGGTATTGATGACTTGTTTGATCAGCTACAGGGTGCAGCCATGTTTTCTAAGATAGATATGAGGTCCGGTTACCACTAGTAGAGGATTAGGGCTAAGTACATCCTAAAGACTCTATTTAGGACTCGATATGGCCATTATGAGTTCCTAGTCATGTCTTTTGGGTTGACTAATGCCCCAGCAGTATTTATGGAGTTGATGAACCGTGTATTTAGTGCTTACCTAGATTCATTCGTGATTGTGTTGATCGACGACATTCTAATTTATTCGAGGAGTAGGGAGGAGCATGAGCAGCATTACGAGACCACTAGTTGTATGACAAATTCACTAAGTGTGAGTTTTGGCTTGAGTCTGTGGCATTCTTGGGGCATGTGGTTTCCAAGGATGGTATTATGGTAGATTTGACGAAGATTGCAGTAGTTCATGATTGGGCTAGGCCTACTTCTCCTACCGAGGTCCACAGCTTCGTCAGGTTAGCAGGTTAATACAGACGGCTTATGGAGGGATTTTCTTCGATAGCAGCACCATTTACTAGATTGACTCAGAAGAATGTTCCCTTCCAGTGTTCAGATGAGAGTGAGGTGAGCTTTCTAAAGCTCAATGCCTTCTTAACTTCAACTCCAATTCTTACACTTGCGATCGAAGGTGAAGTTTTCACCGTACATTGTGATGCATCAGGTATTGGTTTGGGTTGTGTGTTGATGCAGCAGGGACAAGTTATTGCATATGCTTCTAGACAATTGAAGGTTCACGAGAGGAACTACCCCACACATGACTTGGAGTTAGCTGCGTAAGTCTTTGCATTGAAAATGTGGAGGCATTATATTTATGGCGTGCATTGTGAGATCTTTACTGACCATCATAGTCTTCAGTACATTTTCAGCCAGAAGGATCTAAATTTGAGGCAGCGGAGGTGTTTGGAGTTATTAAAGAACTATGACATTTCTATCCTATATCATTTGGGCAAGACAAATATGGTGGCGGATGCCTTGAGCCGAAAGGCGGTGATTAAGGGTAGTTTGGCTTTCTTAGCTATGGAGAAGAGACCGTTAGCTTGGGACATTTAGTCCTTGGCTAATAGGTTGGTTCGACTTGACATTTTTGAGCTGGGCCATATTCTTGCTTGTGTTGTTGCTAGGTCTTCCTTGTGGGAGCAGATTCGAGCATAGCAGTTTGATGATGCAAGATTGAGGATCATTCGTGACAAGGTGTTGAGTGGTAAGGCTAGGAAGGCGACTTTAGATTCAGAGGGTGTTCTGAGGATCGAGGGTCGTATTTGTGTTCCTAGAGTTGGTGACTTGGTCAAATTGATACTGGAGGAGGCTCATTGCTCTAGATATTCCATTTATCCCAGGGCAGCTAAGATGTATCATGACTTAAGGCAGCACTACTGGTGGTGTAGGATGAAGAGGGATATTTCATCTTTCGTATCCAGGTGTTTGAACTGTCAGCAGGTGAAGTTCGAGCTCCAGAGGCCAGGTGGTTTATCACAAAGGCTACCCATTCCAGAGTGGAAGTGGGAGCGTATATCAATGGACTTTGTAGTCAGATTTCCACGTACCTTGCAAAATTTTGATACTATATGGGTTATCGTGGACAGGTTCACAAAGTCTGCTCACTTTCTGCCAGTTTAGACTTCCTACAATTCCGAGAGATTGGCCCAGATCGATATTCGAGAGATTGTCCTTTGAATGGTGTCCCAGTTTCGATCATTTCCGACCAAGGTACTCAGTTCACTTTGCCCTTTTGGTAGTATATTCAGAGAGAGTTGGGTACTAGATTTGAGCTTAGCACTACTCTTCATCTGCAGACAGACGGCCAGTCAGAGCATACTATTCAGGTTCTACAGGATATGTTGCAAGCCTGTGTTACTGATTTCGGGGGTCAGTGGGACTAGTGTTTAACCTTGGTAGAGTTCGCATATAATAATAGCTACCATTCCAGCATTCATATAGCTCTGTTTGAGGCTTTGTATGGTAGGCCGTGCAGATCTCCGGTGGGTTCGGTTTATTCAGGAGAGACTCTGTACTGCCAAGAGTAGGCAGAAGAGTTATGCTGACTGAAGAGTTTGAGATCTTGAGTTTATGGTTGGTAAAAGTGTGTTCCTTCGGGCGACATGAAGGGCGTGATGCGGTTCGAGAGGAAGGGAAAGCCTAATACGAGGTTTATTGGTCCATTCGAGATCCTTCGTTGTATTAGAAAGGTTTCTTATGAGTTGGCCTTGCCTTCTGCTCTTTATAATGTCCATCTGGTGTTTCATGTTTCTATGTTGCGGTGGTACATTCCTGATGAGTCTCACGTGCTTCAGTTGGAGTCAGTTTAGTTGGATGAGTCCTTATCCTTTGAGGAGGAACCTGTTGCTATTTTTGACAGGCAGGTTAGGAAGTTGAGGTCCAAGGAGATTCTGTCAGTTAAGGTTCAGTGGCAGCATCGTCCTATCGAGGAGGCTACATAGGAGATCGAGACCGACATGCAAACTCATTATCCTCATCTTTTTGAGTCTTCAGGTACTATCCTTATTTTAACTTTCACGGACAAAAGTTCTTTTAGTAGTGGATGTTGTAATGACCCTCCAGGTCATTTTCCATGCTTTTTCTGCTTTTCAAGATTTCCTTCAGCGGCTCCAGGTCATTTATGACATGCCAAGACTGACGGTTCAGTGCCTGGGCCGTTCGTTAGGTCGTTGTGATCATTTCCCTGTTTTAGCTTTTAAAATAATTGGTAAATCTTTGACTTTGGTCAACTTTCTTGGTTAACATGCTCAGAATCAAATTCCAACAATTATGTTGGCTCTACAATGGGGATTTTGATCTAGTGGGACCATTGGTTTGGGCTTGAGTGCTTTTGGTTTTGTTTTGTGTGGCTTTGTGTGTTTTGGAGTTAGTTTGGCTGGTAGGGTTGACTTTGGTCAACATTCGGAGAAGACGGCCTCGAATGGGAATTTCGTCAGCGCTGTTAGCTCCGAAATGTTGAGTGTGCACTACGGAGGTGGTTGGTTTGGGTTCTGGGTGAGCCGGATTCATTTCGAGCCCTTGAGTTCCTTTTCATTAGTGTTGACTTGGGTCAACATTTCTCTGAAACAACCTCGTATGGAAGTTCCATCGATTCTGTTGAGTCCGGAACGTTGTTTCCCCTCTGTTAGCATTATTGGTTTTTGAATATTGGTTTCTAATTGTGCCCGAAACACCCCGTGGAGTTTTCTTAAAGTTGCAGAAAATTAGTTGTAGGCCAGCCTTCAGTGCAATCGTGCCAAGGCCAGCGCAATCGCACCTCAACGCCTGCCTCCCTTCTGTGTTGTTGGCGCTAGCCTACCGCCGATGGCGCTGGCCATTTTCCAGCATCTATATATAGCTGAAAGTTCATTTTTCCAACTTTGTTTCTCACAGTTTCTCACTCTAAAACTCTGATTTCTCTCCAACAAATTGCTCCATATTGATTCTAACACTTAGGGAGTCGTTTGTCCGTGGATTCTCCGTCATCCTTTGTCTCTTGGTAAGCTTCTTCTCCACCTAGACTTTCTTGAATTCCACCATTGATGCCCTCATCCCAATCTTGGGGTTTTATTTTAGTGGCTTCCTTACGGATTGTGCATGCTCGTTTGGGTGGTGAATTCTTCGTGTTGGCTGGAAATTTATTATTGTGGTAATTAATTCTTGCCCAATTTCTATTTTAATTTCTGAAATTCCATTCTTTAAACCCCAACCTTTGCGGGTTGTTTTGAACCCCTTTTTTCATTGGCCAATTATGCTCAAATTTGGGGCATGCCTTCTTGGCATCGTTGGGAACATCGTGGTTCTTTTCATTTTTGATTTCGGGTTGTGGTCCCCGCGAGCCCGCTTTTGACCCAGATATCTGCCCGACTACAATTGTAGCAATATGGGTATCGTTGGACTCGTCATGACACATAGTTTATGTTCCTGTTAGCGCGCAACTTTATGAGGCTGTTCGGAAGGGGAAGGCATACTAGTGACGGTTCGTGCTTGCAGTTCAGCCCCGAGGTAGGTTATGATTTACCTTCTAGACTGACTTGGTAAGGTTTTATTTATTTATATGTTACTGAAATGCTAGGTTGAATTTTAGATAGACTTTAGGCCTAAATCGTGTTTATCACGTTATTTGGCCATTTCAGGTTTTTAGCACTAGGACTGTATGTTATCTTTATCCTAGGAGCTTGTTTCTTCTGTGTGACTAGTCTAAGACCCTTAGCATGCTTTTAGGAGGCTTTAGAGGTAGAATTGAGCTTGCCCGTTGTTTTCCGCTTTTATTTTCCGCTTTACCGCTTTATTCTATTATTGTATGTAACTGTGGCCACGAGGCCATGGCTATGATTTGGATAGATTCCAGGTCAGTTCTCTTGTTTTGGAGGGTACTTTTGCCCTGTTTGATCTGATGGTGTGATTATTCCTATGCCTGTGAGCATTCATACTAATATCGCATGGCATATCAATGGTACAGTACGAAAATAATTTTTCAAAGGCTTTTGGGTTTTAAAAGATATTTTTCTACTGTTGTGATGGATTTTGGACTAAATTGAGCTATTTTGAGTATCACCTTGGTTTTTGAGACGGAAATAGGAACTACTATTTTATGTATATAAATTTATAGTCTGATGCGGTATTCCAGACTCCCGATGCATTATTTTGGGTATTTTACTTTCTCTTTATACATATATTAGTCCAATGCGGTATTTTGGACCCCTGATGTGTTATTTCGGGTATTTTATTATTTCATATATATATATATGCATAGTCTGATGTGGTATTCCAGGCGCCCGATGCGATATTCTGGGTTTATATTATATTGCATTCATATATGCATCATCGTGCATCCCATTACATTTGCTTTGGCATGTGGATGGACTCTGGTTTGGCTTCATGTTGTTTCCCTTTTCTCTTTTTATTCACTGGCATGTATCTGGCTTTATAACTAGAATAAGGAGGATCCTTGTATAGTTAGTTGTTTTCCTGTAATCTATATTTATATATTATATTTCTGCGCTCGGTCAGCCTATGATGCCTACTGAGTACCTGTTGTGTTGGTACTCATACTACACTCTGCATCTCTTTTTCTGATACAACACCTAGTACGAGCCACCCTCATTGATCTCTTGTTGTTCGAGGCCCATTGTTGTTCGGATCGCGGTGAGCTCCCGGTGCTTTGGAGACTTTACTAGCTTTCCATCTTGTACCTCCCATCTATATTTTGTATTTTGGATAGACAGAGGTTATTGTATAGCTACTCCTTACTTTAGTTGCTCTTGTACTAGTGACACCAGGTCCGGGTTGGTGTTTGTGTCGTTTTGTCTTTTCTGTCACTTTAGGGCCATCTTTTGTAATTGTGTACGTTGGTATGTATATATATGCTTTGGACCTATCTTTTGTTATATCTTCTTCTTCTCTTTAGTTAAATTATTATTTACTGCTTTCCGTGTGTTTGGGATGGGCTTGTCTACTGGGGATTATGTAGAAGCCATAATGGCCCGATTACGGGTCGTGACAACAGTAAAAGAAAAAATCCCAAAATAGATTTTTAGGCCACCCCATAGGCTCCCCGAATCATCCCGCAAGCCACTCATAGGTCGATCAATGTATGCAAAACGTAAAACCCAGATATGTTCTCCTCGGGCATGCAACCATGAGTACCAGTAAAAACTACCCAGAACACGTGTCTACCTGGGCATGCAAGTTTTCATAGTCAATAAAATCACTCAGAACACGAGTCTCCTCAAGCATGCAAGTTTATTAAAAGTCAAAACCAGTAGTAAAGTAGAACAAATCCTTTAGAAATCTCAAATATATAGCAAAGGTAAAAACCCTCATTTTAAAACCAGAAAACAAATATTTTTCCTTCAACTCATGCCATGAACTATGTATGCGAATGTAATAATGCATAAGTGTCATCCCAGAAATATGTAAATACAAGCACATACACCAACAGGGTAACCACCTTCCATATAAAGAATATACTATCCTAGAGTCCACTAGTCTAAGTCCAAGGCCTCGGGCCCGCAGTCTTATAACATAACAAGTACAAGAATAATATGGTAACAACAAGACCTAGAGGAGGAAAACTATTTTTTCACAAAGTACTACTCCAAGGTATACCAAGGATACCTAATCTATCACGAATCCCATAGTCTAGTCTTAAACAGATAATAGACGACCTAAAACTAAGGTAAGGTAAGCAACTAACCATATTAATATAAGGATGAAGCATACTGACCTGGAATCCAGCCAATCCAACACCCACGACCTTGGACCAACAGATAAACAATACACAACAACATGGGAAATACAAGTTATAATTTAAATATAAAACAAACAGTAAATGTCCACTCTACCACCAAGTCCTCTCGTAATCCTGTGCTAAGGTTTTCTAATCTAATCATCCCAAGTCATAAGAAGCCTAAACTAAGCTAAGGCATTCAACTATAATCCCGATGATGATATATATATTACACTATGACTTCCAGAGAACTACAATCTATACTAAGGATTTCCAAACATGATTCTACTCTAAGGACTCTAAATGAATTATATGGATTAAAATATCTAATTAGAGCATAACCAACCACAATATTTCCCCAACCATAGAAGTTTATTATACGAACACCTTAAACGAGTAAATCCTAAAATTAAGTAAGCCATAACCTACCTGTGCACTAACTCGGAGCATTTCTCCTCCGAGAAGCCTCTGACTACTACCCCACTATTAAAATAGTAATCTATAAATTAAAATGAGAATAATGATACCCATATCACTATTTTGGAATTTGGTCCAGAAGTTGGGTTGAAAATCAACCCTCAGGTCCTGCTTATGGAATCGAAAGAAAGTTTGCAATTATGTTTGCAACGGATTTCTAAACCCATGACTAAAATTTGGGTGCAGATCGGACACATTTCGGGGCTCAAAACAGCCCCGAAGCTCACTTGATTAAAGGAATTTAATTCAAGGATAAAGCATGGAACTGTACAAATTTAGGACGTCTAAACGCAAAATATATGAGAATTTACAAAGGGATGAGCTCGAGACTTTCCCGGAAGGTGTTATGATCATAAAAGCTCAAGGAAATGGAGTCTACAAGGTGAACAACGGAGAAATTCATGAAAAATAAAGGAGAAAGTATTTATAGCTTCCAAGGGTCCTTCATCACGAATGCAAAGGACCCCTCACGAATGCATAAAAAGAGCGGGGAGACTATCATGATCGCGATGGTCCACTTTGTGAATGTGAAGAAGGAACCAGAGCGGGTCCACAGTTCCTTCCTTATGAATGTGATAAACCTCTCGTGAATGCGATGGTCAAGAAGTCAGACCATCATGAATGCGAAGGTCACGTCATGAATGCGATGAACAACTGGTGATTGCAATAGTAGTAGTGCACCAACAACTTAACTAAGCTAGAATTTTATCGGATGGACCCTCGGGATTTATCTCGAACCTCGTGAATACAAACCAGACATTCTACCTAACTGGAAATGATATTTTTGACTTAATGAAATTATTGAAATGACGAACGGAGGTCGTCTTGATAAAATATTGACCAAAGTCAACACTTTTCCAGCTTTGCCTAAAAATCACCCAAGTGCCCAAAATGAGTCCGAAAGCCTTGAGACCTAAACTAAAAGGTCCCACTAGCCTAATATCCATGTTCCAAAGCTAACAGCGCTAACAAAATTTTAAATTGAGGCTTTTTAATTCGAATGTTTATCAGAGTCAAATCTTCCTACTTTAAGAGTTTTAAAATAGGGAAACTATTCTAAAACACAAACAAACTACCCCAAAACTGAACCATCAGTCTTGGTAAGTACTCATAAATGACCTATAGTTAATATGGTAAAGCACAAAATGCTAAAAATTCATGACAATGGAAAAAATAACCTGAAGGGTCATTACAGGTCAAGACAACCTGGGATGGGTAATTTGATAATTCTAATAGGTTAAAAGCATGTTTTATAATCAATTTGCATATTTGGTTTATTTTTGGAAGGTTCTGGATGAATTTCAGACACTAGGGTTGCATTCAAGTTGAATTTAAAGTTAAGAGATAACCTCGATTAAATAGTTTACCAAACAAACTTGGATTTATGATCTGAAAGTTCTAACAGGTTTGTATGATGATTTTGGTCTTGTACATAATTTGTTTTTAATTTTGACAAGTTTTGAATGGATTTTGAATATCTTACGTGTTTTTACCTTATTTAAGCATAAAAATGTGAAAACTCAAACGTCCATTTTTAATAAATGAGACCAAAAAATTATTTTGAGACTTTTGAAATTTGAGCATTAATTATAGGAATGATCTGGAAAGTTTTGTGTAATTTTGATAAGTCGAGATCAGGTTCTTATTACAAAATCTGAAATAATTTTTTAATAAGAAAAATAATATATGACTGGACAAAAGAGCACGAACTTATGTTTCTATTGAATGGGTAGATCTATATCTTTATTAAGGATTCATAAGAAAAAGAATCGGTGCATTTCAAGGTCGTATGCGGGAGTTATGGTCATTTTAGTAAAAAAATAAATTGTTGGTGCAAAAGGTGTTGGTGCACACCTTTTGGTAACCAAATTTATTAATTTTAGCGATGGGAAAAAACATTTAGAAACCATATTTGTTTATGCCTAAACAATGTACTAAATTTCAGACCGTGTTTATTTGACATTTTCGCCATATTTGGAATTCTACAGCTCAGAATTGAGTAATTTTCATAGCATTCTTCTCAATTTAACGAGGAGGTAAGAATCCAATCCTTATTTTAGTACTTTTCCATGATTTTTTCAGTTGGTTTTTATTTTTATTCATTAATTTATTAGAGAAATTGGGGTTGGGGGGAGGGAGTTATCCTAGATCTAGAAATTATATTCTTTGATTTGGAGGCCAATTCGAATTTGATTTTTGATAAAATTTCATATTTGAGGTCCTTATGTTATGGATAAATCAATTTTGGCATCAAATTTTCTGATTTGTCGATTATTTCATCATTTTAAACCACGTGTGAGAGCATGAAAAGGAGGATTTTTGGGCTAAATTATGGAATCAAATTTTGATAATTTGAAGGTCAATTTGAGCCTCATTTCTATTGAATTTTAGTTTTAAGTTCCTTAGTTTATGGGTAACCCAATTTCATATAAAGTTATAAACCCTTAGAGGCTTGGGTATGACTTTTGGTTTGACTTTTGTGGGTTCGGAATAAAAGAATAGCAATATGGGTGTCTACGAATTAGCTTTCTTATGAAGATTATATATTTGAGCACATTGGGCTTATTTGGAGATTTTGAGGAAAGGAAAATCCATTAATTGACTTACCGAACTTTGACTAAGGCATGTTGAGATTTTTTTTGACTTTTTTCAAAGTATTGGTGTATTGATTGATCATATATAAGGGGGGTTGGGTAATGGGTGTCCCATATAAGTGAGATGACTAGCATTTATATAGGTAACGGTGTTATATTATGGGTAAATGAAATAATTTTCTTGTTTTATGAAGTTATATGCTTATGTGAGCCTGATTCTAGTTGTAGCATTGGTGAAAATGCTTGTGATGCTTACCTATATATGCCAGATGACGGATATTTGAAAGTTAGCCTATGAATTTCTTATGTGATTATGTTTTCATTGTCCTTATTGCACTGTTGATTATAATGGTTCATTAAGATTGAGGTGCTAAAGTCATTTTCGTTTGTATGTCTAGGTCATTTTCAAACAATCTATGATTGATATGTATGTGGGAGCATGAAAACTTATATGGCTAGATGTGCGTGATGATATGATTTGACTGGGAGGCATGATATATGGATTTTACATACACTGTAATCATTTCGTGACTAGAAGGCATTCTTATATTTATTCATGATAACTTGTCTCATGTATCATAGGCATTTTATTATATTTCATATGAGTTCACATGCATACTATTTGTTAAATCATAAGGTTTTCTCCAAGGGTCTAAGGAGCGGGCAGGATCCAAACGTTATGCGATACAATTATGAGATATGGAGATTTTATACTCTTCGATGGCCTTAGAGAAGGAAGAGGATGGAGTGGTGATAAGATATTCTTCTATGGACTTTGGACAGGATCTAGAGGTGGTATATAGACTTCACGAGTCCATCATGGGTCTCAACTAGCTATATTTTGGCAATGGGTATATATCAATTTTTTTTAGCTATATTAGATGTAACACCTCACATCTCGAGGCATGTTTAAGTCATCCCATATGCATGTTAGATCTTATAAATAACCTTATTTGACCTAAGTATCAATTAGAAATCAATTGGAACAAGTTTCAGGAATAAGACAGAAATCTAGGCGAGTTGGTAGGTCAGAGTTATGGCCACCGCGCCATCCCACTGCCTATCTTCATAGAAGTAAAAAGTTAGTAGGTTGGGGCTATGAACAGCACGGCTCCCTGCCCATAGCCCTTTAGGGTGTTTGGCAGGGCGGCACCCCAAGGCTATTTGGGTTGAATTTATTTTTCTCTTTGTTCTATTAAGGTTGAATTCATCCTACCCCTATTATGTAACCCTCAACCATTACTTAAAACTCCTCCCTATGAGTAGAAATAGTTAGAACAATATTAGTACATTCTACTCCTCTGTCCCCAACTCACAAAGGGTTTCAAGAATGCTCTACAACTCAAGCAAGGAAATCTTTCAAGTTTCTTCTTCATGTTCTAGAGTCATCCAAGGTATATAACGTAACCTTCAATAAGGGAACCCTTTCTTCCCCACAAGTATGTGTTTTACTTCAGTTTCGTTCATGAATAAAGCTAGGGTTTTTGAATTGAATCTTAGAATCTTAATTTCATTAGCTTTTGATGATACCCCATCAATTCTCCATGGAAATAGTAGAATGTCATAATTTGAGTTTATCTCTTAGTTGTATGCCATGTTTGTGAAGTCTATTTTGAGTTTTATAAAATGCATCTCATATTTTATGAAAACTATCCTATGATTATGGAAACCTACCTCATGAATGTTTACAAATTACTCTTATGAAAGTAGATATAACTTTGAAGGAAAAATGTCATTTATCTTGAAAACTCAGACTAGCATGTTTTCATAAGTTTTAGGCTCACCGATAGTATTTTCACATGAATTAGAGCTAAGGCTCAACAAGTATATTTTCACAGGAAATAGAGGCAAGGATCAACTAGTATGTTTTCTCATGAATAAGATCCAAGGCTCACCAGCATGACAGTTTGCATGATTTTGAGAAAAGTCTCCCTAGCATGATCTTTACATGATTTTGAGCCAAGGCTCCACAACATGATAGTAGAACTTGTTTTTAGAATATTTTGAAAGATTACACTATAAACACATAGTATTTTTTGGAGGATTATCAGTAAGCAAGAAATTATAGAGTTCAGATAATAAAATACTTGAAACTATGTATGCTAGCGTAAGATAAGAATGTGCCAAAAGTCCGTGCGACTCCACTTTAAGCCAAAGGCTCAGTATGGATCCATAGTTCAGTTACATCCTATTCTACAACAAGGTATAGGACATCTCTCTAATCGGTTAAGAGATTTGACATCATGTGATCACATAGTCTTATGTCAATTTTGAGAAAATCCCAAACAAAAAACTTATCTATTTTCTAGAAATATGATTTTTGCATAAGGCTTTCATTTTTAAGAAAGTATTTACAGTGTTTTACTTTCAGTTTCTTATGATTCAGATTCAAATATTTAGATTATTTTTTGATTTAGTTATACAGTTTACATCATGATTTAGACCTTCAAATTCAGATATTTATATTATTTTAAAATTCAGTATTCAGTTTAACACATGACTCAATTCTTTAGTTTAGTCCATGATTCATTCGTTGAATATATGATACAGATAATCAGGGTTCTTCTCATATTATTGTTTAGTCATCTCATTATCTTGATGCATATCATATTCATTACTCATTTATTCAGCTTATCAGATATTAGTATTGTATTACTTCAGTTATACCAAACAATATTGTGTTTCTTTCAGTTATATTACATATGGTACATTCCATGTACTTACACTATTTGGCATTGCATTATTTTATGATGTAGGTTCAGGTACTCAGATCTGTAACAAAGCACTTCGTTAGATTTTACCTCCTCAACTTGTGGTGAGTCCTCCTTCCATTTATAAGACTTAGTTATGTCTAGTTCAACAGTTCAGTACCTCAGTTGTCCAGCAATTCAGTTTTTACTAAATAAAGGTAGACTGGGGGTCTTGTCTCAGTAGATAGTATTCTAAGCTTCTAAATGCTAGGTGTGACTAATTTAGTATTAGTAAGTTGTGAAAGGTGGAGAAATGCTACGTATATTTCCTTATTGTGTCCCTAAGGGATGATTTGAGGAATTACAGATAGACGGTGTTGAGTCTCTTATTATAGTCTTAACGAATTGGGTGGATAGAAATTTAGAGGTATGATATTAGTAGACTAGTATGGAGAAACCAGATTGTTAGGTGATAGATAAAGTAGATAAGTTCGAAAATGATAGTATCAATTATAGAATGAGGACCCTATAGGAAGGAGGAATTTAAGAGATATCTCATAAAGAAATCCCATCAAATATTTTAGTAGCCACGAATATAGTTTAGTACGGAAAGTGTAACATTCATGTATATAGTGATACCCCAACCTTGTAGAGTAATCTGACTATAGCTTAGTATAGACAAGAGATCCACATACTTAAATAATGTACTTTTGATTTAAGAGAGAGATGGTAGGGTGAATAACCAAGTCAGGTCTTGGGATTCATATAGTATAGTTTAAGAAAGAACTACGATGAGATGGTGATCTATTCTTGTTATAGAATATCCCTTGTACTTAAATCAATATAACACTCTAATCATATGTATTTATGTCATAACCATGACTTAGGTTCATGCACTTTATGCTAATTCATGTTCATGCTCAGTTACTAGAATGGGAGCAATTGCTTCAAAAAACAATCCTACTCTTACTCTATGAATTCAAGCCTTATGTTATACAACTCATGATACTTGAACTCATGTCTCACAGTATGCTAAGTCCTATGAACTAAGGCTTCATTATATGCCTTAATGGCTAATAAAATCGTGCTACATCATCATGTGTATGCTCAGATTAGATTTAAAGAATGAGTTGTGCCTATGATTGCTTTTCCCTAAGACTTATGTACGCTTACTTATCATAATGTTAAGCGGTTATTTCATGTATATGCTCAGAATGAATCCTTATTCATGATTTATGTGTTTGATATATGAAGTATTTATGCTTATTGTATTTTACTTCACCGACCCTATTTTTGAGTAACAAGGTCACACTAAGTATAAGTCAAGATTGAACAGTATCCCTTTCATTCCTGACATGCTCTAAATGATGATGTTCAGTTCATACTACATCTATGTGTTGAAGATTTAGACCTCTACTCATATGCATATAGTTTATGCTTATATGCTATTCTCTCTAGGATTTTTTGCTTAAGATGTAATAAGTGATAGTGAAAGAAGCTAGGTAAGGGAAGAGATGGGAGAGAGTATATACTCCTTTTTTTAATGATGGCTACGGTGTCTTTGTGTTATCTAAGATTATAAGTGTGGATGAAATGTTAGATAAGGTTTAGTTATGTGTAATAGTTAGATGAAATTATATTGGATGTCTCTTTGTAAAAGTATGTGATGTTGTTGATTGTAGGGGTGCTCAGAAAGGTTCTTATATAGTGTTAGCTACAAGAAGCTGTGAAGTGAATATAGTGGTAGGCTTGAATATCATTGAAATACATGTGTTCAATTACATTATATGACTAGTGATTTCTTGTTAGGGCTCGAGGTTGATTGATTATGATCATTAAGAAGTAGTATTCGTAGGGATAATTCTAGGAGCAAAAGAGACGTTGTTGGATTTTACAATAAACCTAAGAGTTGATCAATGTTCAATGATGAAGGTTACTAAGGGAAAATAGAATGTAGGATCTTATAATTAAGACTAGAAAGATCGCATTGAATGCAGAGCTTAGTGCCTTCGAGTTAGTCTTGAACAAGGTAAGAGTATGCAGTTAGAGTCACACTTTAGTATCTATATATGCACATATGAGAACTATAAGTTTTAATTGATAAAGTGTGGTATTCAGAGGAGAAAATATAGTTGAATGTGTTGCTAAGCTCAAAGACTGCCAATCGTATCGCTTAAGGCAACAATAGTGCTATTCTTACTATATGCCTAACGAACTCATGTTTCATTTCCTGTAGCTTCATATTGAATGAGACTTATGTCCAAGTCTATTTCATGTCATTCATGCTTTATAAACCCATTTTAGATGAATAAGATACTCAGGCTATGTTAATATTTCATATCCACATGTCTCATGTGACTTGCACCTAGGATTCTTTTCCTTAGAATGTCATAAGGATGATGTCTATGATGATCAATAAAGATTAAGGTAAGTTTTGGGAGAGAGTTCCCTTCCCATGCTTTAAAGAGGTCAATAGAGGCCATGTTCATGTTCCAATGTTGTTCATCATGTCTATACACCTTGAGTGTTCCTGGCTAGCTAATAGTCATTTTAGAGCTTGGGCTAATCCTATTTATGAAAGAAACTCTACCAAAACTTTTAGAAAACTTCAGAGCTAGACATCCTCATCCGTTCACTTCTCAAGGAAAAGATGTTTAGGTTAATAATATTACTCTATGCCTCCAATTCTATGAACTCATGTCCTATATTTTATCTATGGTAGTATCTTGTATTCATATAACTCGTGCTCATACGTTATTTTCATGGCTTGTTATGAAAATCCTTATGCTAAGGAAGCTCCTTATGTGAATAAGGTTCAGTTTGTTAAAAGATAGTCCAAGAGAAGTATGTTCGGTTCAGTTCATATATTTTCTTTCTTGCCATGACCCTCATTCAAGGATGAATGATAGCAAGGGGGAACTATTGTAACACCTCGTGTCTTGATGCAAGATTAAGTTATCCAGTATGCATTTTAGAGCTTATAAATCAAGTTATTTGACCTAAGGATTGATTAGAAATAAACTAGAACAAGTTATGGGATTTACACAAAATCCTAGATGAGTTTTCAGGCTGGGGCTACGGACACCGTGCTGCCCCACTACCTAAACTTTAGAGAAGTAAGAAGTTAGAACGTTGGGGCTATAGACACATGGAGCCCTGTAGGGTGTTGGGCAGGGTGGCGCCCCAATGCAATTCCAACTGAATATTTTTCTTTTCTCTCCATTCTATTAAGAGTGTTTTCATCCTACCCCTACTATGTAACCCTAACCCATAACTTAGAACCCTTCACTATGAGTAGAAACACTTAGAATAATAGAACATTCTACTTCTTTCTCCCCAACTTATAGAAGGGTTTCAACAACACTCTAGAATTCAAGCAAGGAAATCTTCAAGTTTCTTCTGCAAGTTCTAGCGTCATCTAAGGTATGTAAGCTAACCTTTTGTGTGGGAACCTTGTTATTCCGCACAAGTATATTTTCAACTTCAGTTTCTTTAATGTATAAAACTAGAGTTTTTTAATTGAATTCTAAAATCTTAGTTTTGTCATCTTTTGATGATACCCCACGAATTCTCCATGGAAATAGTAGAACTTCATAATTTGAGCGTATCTCTTGGTTGTATGCCCTATTTCATGTTCGTGAAGTCTATTTTGAGTTTTATAGAATTCATCTCATAGTTTATGAAAAATCTCTTATGATTATTGAAACCTACTTCATGAATGTTTACAAATTACTCTTATGCAAGTAGATATAGCTTTGAAGGAAAAATGTCATTTATCTTGAACACTCATACTAACATGTTTTCATAAGTTTTAGGCTCACCGGTAGTATTTTCACATGAATTAGAGCCAAGGCTCAACAAGTATATTGTCACAAGAATTAGAGCCAAGGCTCAACTAGTATGTTTTCTCATGAATAAGATCCAAGGCTGACCAGCATGACAATTTGCATGATTTTGAGCCAAGGCTCTATAGAATGATCTTTACATGATTTTGAGCCAAGGCTCCACAACATGATAGTAGAAATTGTTTTCAGATTAATTTGAAAAATTATAATATGAGCATATAGTACGTTTTGGGTGTATTGTTAGTAATCAAGAGGTATGGAGTTCAGATAACAAAATACTTGAAACTGTGTATGTCAGTGTAGGATATGAGTGTGCCGATGTTTTGGTCTCTCCGCTTAAAGACCAAGGGCTTTGTATGGATCCATCGTTCAGTTAAGTCTTATGTCCTGGAAAGGTATAGGACATCTCTCAAATTGGGCAAGAGATTGGACATCATGCGTTCACATGGTGTTATGTCGATTTTGAGAAACTCCCCAATAGAAAACTTATCTATTTTCTAGAAAGATGATTTTGGCATAAGGCCTCTAGTTTAGGGAAAATTATTTGCAGTATTTTGCTTTCAGTTTCTTATGATTCAGATTTAGATATTTAGATTCTTTTAGGTCATGACCCGATTTCTCAGGTTGTAATGGCACCTACTACAACCAACTAGTAGGTAAACCAAAAATCTTAGCCCAGAACAATGAGTAATGGGCTAATATGATACACAACATAAAAGTGGAAAAGTAAATACATCGATAGAAATAATGATAGTGGAAACATAGTAAAGCAGAAAGTGGGAGTAAGTCATACCAGAAATCCTCAAAATTTGGTATCAGTTGGTACAAAGCTACTACAACATAGGGAGTACTACATAGATACAAATATACATGATAGTCTCTGAATATACAAAAATGGGACTAATCCCAAAGTAGAAAGAGATAAGTCAGCTCTAAACGCCAAAAGCTCACCCTATATCCCTGAATTAGCAACTCCACACTAGGAGAGTGTCAGTAGTGATAACTCATGCTAGGATCTGCATTAGGTAAAAAGATGCAGAAGTGTATCTTGAGTACCAAAACAAATGGTACCCAGTAGGCATCATAGGCCGATTGAGCTCAAATAAGATAAAAGCATAGAAAATGTGAATATACTAAAGGAAAATAAAGAGGGAGTCAGTATTAGGATATAGGTCATAGTTAGGAAATAACAAGGTAGATAAATAATCAGTTTAGCGAAATATATAGTACGTAAAGTAAAACATAGCGAAGTAAGGTAAAGTGGAACAATCTAGCTACAACCTAACCGATCCCTCATAAGTCTAGAATCTACATGCAATCAAAGAATAACCTAACAAGATCCCCATAAGCCCAGAAGGAACAACCAGCAAACAATAGACCCAGTCAGACCCCTCATAAGACCAGTGGGTTCAAAAAGCAAACAACAGTGACTAGCAATCAACATAATGGAGAAAATCCAAGTGGAACCGTGCAATGAAATGCCATATGATATGAGCCAAGTGCCAATGGTATCATATACTCCTCCTCTAGCCTAGCTTGTAAAGGCACGACTCATGGGGGACTCACAAAATCTGTATACCAATTTTGAATCGTATCTCAATAGACATGCTATGATGATAGTCAAAAATCATCCGGAACACTTTTCCTTGGGAATGCAAGTTTAAAAGAACACTCTTCTTTGGGCATGCAAGTTTAAAACAGGAGTAACACAACCCGAAAAACTTTCCCTCGGGTATGCAAGTTTAAAACACAAGTAAAATCACCCGGAACACTCTCCCTCAGGCATGAAATTTTAAAATAGAAGTAAAACCACCCGGAACACTTTCCCTTGGGCATGCAAGTTTAACCAAATCAATACATTGAAAATGCTCTATGTATTCACAAGAAAGTCTGACAAGTATCAAATTATTCTGGTTTTAAATCTCTCCCAAAAATCAAATGCAGTATTCAAGTAAAATACTTCATATGCCATGATGAAACAGTCATAATTCAAGGGCAAATATAACATTCACATAAAATATCAAGGTCAAGTCTAGTTAACCCCCACTAAGGCAATTAAGTCCACCAGCTAAGGGAAAGGGTCAGATTCTAAAATAGCACCTAGAAGATACAAACTCTTTACAACCTCCTACAAGAACTTACTCTAAGGAAACAACTACCCCTAAGCTAACTAACGTGGATAATCCATACCAAAATGACTAAAAGGAGGAAACGAACTGAAAGGAGTTAAGGAATAAGTAACCTGAATTGAGGTCTAGCAATTTCAATGCACATAACCTCGGGCCCACAATTACATAAATATAGATGAAAAATACAAAAGTAAAGCGATTAAGCAAAAATGATAAACAAGCTCCTAACCTACCTCAAAAACTACCGGAAATTCATATGATGAATATCTAAATTAACCACGCCAAATACCCCAAATCTGACTTATCAAGCGAAGGAAAGCAAATATCTACAACTAAAGGCACTACACTGGCTATGCTAAGACTTACAGGAATAAGCAAGGGTAACTAAGGATCCCAACCGCGATTCTAAGACAAAATCTCTTAAATAGACTATAAGAATCAAATAACTTTAAGATCAACTATTCAATCCATAAAAAACCCACCAACAATTAGCATAAATAATACAATCATCTGGCATGAGCTAATTCTAGAAGCAAGTAAGTCGTAGCCTACCTGAAAGCCGATCACGCGCGCTCACACCCACTAGACTGGAGTTTTTCCTTTCTTGGAGGCCTACAAATGATCCCATGCTATCATAACAATAATCTATTCATTAAAATATGAACAATGATAACCATATTGCAATTTAACAACTCGGATCATAATTTGGGTGAAAAAACATTTGTTGGGCCTGCATACAAAGTTCAAAAATGAAATTGGGGAAGATGTCCCTCGTGGGACAAGGAGTGAATTCCCAAATTATTAAGCAAATCCAACTCTATAAATGAGCTCAAATAAGCCCCGAATCCCAAGAAATAAAACAACAATATGTTAAGGAGATTATCAAAATTAAAGGTCGGGACTTACAATTCAACAATGGGAAATCAACCACGAACAAGGAATTTACCACCCCAAATACTCCCCTATAATCCCACACTGATTTCTAGCCTTGGATCTCTTCAATAATGGAGGAAAACATCTGGAAATAATTTGAAAATGATGGAGGAACAATTTATACAGCTAGAGGTCCTTCATCACGATCGTGAAGGACCCCACGTGATTGCGATGACCATGTTGGCTAGTACATCAACATGGTCACAAAGAAAAATTGGGTTCGAGTCCACAGACCCTCATCGCAATTGCGTGAAGGGAGCCTTGCAGTCGTGATGCCCAACCTGGCAGGCTATAGCGGTCGCATGGCCTTTCTCATTGTCACGATGAAGGTCTAAGACCTGCACCTGCAGCAACAACCATAAAAAAATTTCAAGTTTAAAAGTCACTAAATGGATCCTTAGGATTCATCTGGGTCATGCGCATGCAAACAAACTATGCTACCCTATGATGATGCTCAAAAGAACTTTACCGAAGGAGGTGATAGCCATTGTCAAGCAAGAAAATAAATTTACCCACTGGATTGTCGGGGTCGTATCCACGGAGAATGGAGTGATGATTCACTAAGAAATCATCAAGTAATAATCACTAAGCCAAGTAAATGCTCAAACAATTTAAAAGTAAAAATTGGGGGAATTAGAAAGGGAATTAACGTATCAATTTCAACACAAGAGAGTAATATAAATGAGGATTGTTTATCAATGAGATGGAAGACTAGGGTTATGCTTTCGATGAAATTTTGCAATGGGTTAGGGGACTTGATTAATTATGCAAATTCTCAATTAAGGATACGAGTAGCATTGGTTTGAGTTATATTTGGTAATCTCTCGATCCTCCAAATATATATCATATGGTCTTTGGTCAAGCACCATAGTTTTACCATAAACCAACCAATTCAATTGCTTGGGGGAGACACTATTTCTAGTTTATATTCATAGATGAGAATTTCCATTGATTAAGTTATTTCTAGCCTCAATATAAGGTGGAAATCCCAAATTCCCACTATCGAATTCCTATTCGAATTATGACCCCCTCTTTCAAGCAAGAACACAATAAAGAAAACTCAGTCAATATTTGTAATCATCAATTTTATGATTAAACCTTGAAGAATTCAATAGACACATATCAATTCATTAATTATAAGCATAATTAAGCAAGACCCACACCAAAATTCAAATACCTATCATGCACATACCCCTAGACAAGGAAATTAGTTGCTCATATTAAGGAAATAAGAAGATATACCAAATGGGTAACTCATAGTTCCATTCATATTAAAGCCAAACACCAAATCCAAGCTCAAATCCATACAAAATTGGTGATTCTAATTCGAGATAATGAAGAGAGAAGAATGTACTCTCAATATCTTCCTTGGGGAAAGTAAAACTAAAATTCTCTCTTAAGGTCACACCCCAAAATGGGTTTTAGAAGCTTTCTAATATATCACTTGGCTTTGGACAAAAATACCCCTCGAGGGTGGTGCAACACGATGTGCAAAAATACGTGCAATTGCACCTTCAATTGTGTGCCTCGCATGTGCCCTTTTTCTCAACTAGTGATGATAGTTACTGATATGGTGAGGTGCGAAGGAAGAAGCATACTGTATGCCGCATTGTGCGGCTTGCATGGCGATTGCACCACTCATCATATTCTTTCTCTTTTTTGTCACCTTCACACTTCAACTCTTTTTGAGCTCTTTGGGTTCAATTCCTTTGTTTTCAACTTTCGACCAAGAGTACCTACATTTTCATCAATAATGACAATAAAGACCTCTAATTCTCATCAAAACATGGTAATAATTCATGAATAAAGGCTCAATAAGTTAGTAGATTATTAACTTATGAAACCCCCAAACTTGAACTGTTGCTTGTCCTCAAGCAAAATACTAATAAAGTAAGGAATGAAATAGGTTGTAAAACACAAAGGGTGCACACAAGATTAATCTATACTATAAAAACTAAGAAAATAACTATCACGCCTTGAGGATACCCCCTAGACGTGACATGGTGCTTAGTGTCACAAGTGATCCCAAGCTAACTTATGCTCTGACATATCTAGGCATTTTTAAATCAAAAACAATTTGTATGGAAGCTACACTGGTTTAAATAAATAAGCTGGGAAAAATTAATCCAAGCATATCTTAATATATAATTATCTAAGAATGTAGTACGTCTGAATGTAAAACTGACAACCCAAAAGCTGATTCTAGTTCTATGTCTAAAAGCCTCTAACTGAAGTGAGTTGCTGGGACAAGCCCCCAAATAATTCTAAAAATCTGAAAACTGAAATATAATACTGAAATGAAAGCATATCTATCATCCTCAAACTATGAGGACTCACAACTTAAGCTGCTGAGAAAGGGCTGAAAGTCAAGTTAAGCACGGTCTGGACCTACATCATGATAAGATGTAGCACAAAAGTATGTGTTAGTACTTCAAATGTACTGAGCATGCGGGATATATGCAAAGCTATATAACATGAATACTGAACATTGAAATACATATTGAAATATGAACTGAAGGATAATCTTAATGCAGTGACCATGTAACTAACCATAAGCACTATAGCATGCTGAACTGAACTGAATAACAAAAATACATAATGAGTACACCTTTTGAATGTCGTCAATAAATTCTTGTGGATCCTCTTTAGACTTGGAACCATGAAATTCTAGAGGGTTCATCCGAGTGAAGTCTCGAATTCTAGCTACAACAGAGTTGGTCTGAGATTGAGCAGGTACCATAGCCTACTGATTGACCTGAGCGGCATTGCCTGAGCAAGCACCTGGAAAGCAGCTCTAAATTTGGCCTGAGTGACTTGCTCATTCAAAGAGTCTGCTGGAGCTGCTAGTGCCTGTTGGTTCCTGGCATTGCCTCTTCTGGGAGGAATTTTGTGTAACGTATAGAGCATGAGTTAAATTGAGATTAAATAAAGTTCAAAATCTATAGCACGAGCTAGAAAATAAAGAATGGAAGTTATTCCTACTGATGTCTTATAGCTTCTGCACCATAAGTGTGGCGCGCTTCACACCCATGAAGAAGACTCTACTCGACGTGGATTTTAGACACCCTAGGATAGTTAAACCTAATGCTATGATACAAAGTTTGTCATGCCCCAAGGCTACCCCTAGATGTAACACGGTGCTTAGTGTCAAAAGTGACCCCAAGCTAACCCATGATCTGGCATATCTAGGCATTTTTAAGTCAAATACAATTTGTACGAAAGCTATACTAGTTTAAATAAATAATCTAGGAAAAATTAATCCAAGCATATCTAAATATATAATTATCTAAGAATGTAGTAAGTTTGATCATAAAACTGACAACCCAAAAGCTTATTCTAGTTCTTTGTCTGAAATCCTTTAACTGAAGTGAGTTGCTGGGACAAGCCCCCAGCTAACTCTAAAAGTATGAAAACTGAAATATAAGACTGAAATGAAATCATATCTATCATTCTCGAACTATGAGGACTCACCACTAACGCTGCTGAGAAAGGGCTTGAAGTTGAGCTAAGCACGGTCTGGATGCTGAACGCCTAAACCTATATCATGATAAGATGTAGCACAAAAGTATGCGTCAGTACTTTGAATGTACTGAGCATGCGGGATATATGCAAAGTTGTAAAATATAAATAATAAACATGTAAATACATACTGAAACATAAACTGAAGGATAAGCTGAATGTAGTGACCATGTAACTAATCATGAGCACTATAGCATGTTAAACTAAACTGAATAACTGAAATACATACTGCGTACATGGTCAATGCAATATGAGTTTGACTATGGGAGATACTATTAACTGACATACCCCAAGATGAGCTAACTATGGGGCCAACCTGTAACCTTGGATGGAAGGGTGTTCTGTGATGACCCTTCTAGTCATCTTCACATTTACGCATTTATTGCACAGTTAGAGCCTTCCTGTAGCGGCCCCAAGTCATTTATGGCTTTTTGGGACTGGCCATTCAGTGTCATAGCCGTTCGATGGGTCATTTTGACCATTTGCCTATTTTAGAGCTTAAACTTAGAATATTATTGAATTTGGTCAACATTCTTAGCTAACATGCTCGGAACATAATTTTGACAGTTCCATTAGCTCTAGAGCGATGAGTTTGCTCTAGTTGGACCTTTAGTTGAGGCCTGAGAACTTCTGGTGTGGGTATTATGTGGGTTTCTCAGTTTTTCAAGCTATTTAGAGTTGAAAGTTTAACTTCAGGTGACTTTCGATGATCGGAGTGTCAAATTCGAAATCCGACGACTCCATCAGCTCTGCAATGTTGAGTTTGGGCTAGAAAGTTGGTTGGTTTGGGTTTCATGTGAGCCATACTCATTTCGAGCCCTTTTGTTCCTCTTTGTTAGTGTTGACTTGGGTCAACATTTCTCTGAAACGACCTCGTATGAAAGTTTCTTAATTCTGTTGAGTCCGGAGCGTCCTTTACACTTTGTTAGCATTATTGATTTTTGAATATCGATTTTCAATTATGCCTGAAACACACCGTGGAGTTTTTAAAAATTTATAGAAAATTAGTTGCAGGCCAGCCTTCAGCGCAATTGCGCCGAGGACAGAGCGATCGCGCCTCAGCGCCTACCGACCTTCAGCACGATCGTGCCCTCCCAGCGCAATAGCGTCGAGGCGCCTGCCTCCCTTCAGCGCTATTGGCACTGGCCTAGCACCGATGGTACTGGCCATTTTCCAGCAGCTATAAATAGCTGAATGTTCATTTTTCCAGCATTGTTTCTCTCACTTTCTCACTCTAAAACTCTGATTTCTCTTCAACAAATTGCTCCATGTTGATTCTAAGCCTTAGGAAATCAATTATTTGTGGATTTTCTGCGCTTCTACGTCATTTGGTAAGCTCCTTCTTCTCTTGAAATTTTTAAATCCTCCATTGATGCCCTCATCCCAAGCTTGGAATTTTTTTGTAGTGGATGCCTTACGGCTTTTGCATGCTCGTTAGGGTGGTAGATTCTTTGAGTTGGATGTAATTCCGTCATTGTTGTAAGTATTTCTTGCCCAATTTCCATTTTATTTTCCAGAATTCCATTCTTTAAACCTTAACTTTTGCGGGCTATTTTTATGCCCCTTTCCTTGGCCATTTGTGCTTAAATTTGGAGCATGCCTCCTTGGCATCGTTGGGGTCGTCATGGTTCTTTTTGTTTTTTGTTTCAGGTTATGGACCCTGCGGGCTCGCTTTTGACCCGAATATCAACCCGGCTACAATTGTAGCAATATGGGTATCGTTTGACTCGTCTTAACTTCTTTTTCGTGAATTTTATAGTTTGATTCTTGTTCGGAGCTTCTCGGAGCAGCTCGGACTCGGATATCGTTATTCCTGCATCTTGTCGTCAGACGACAAGTAGGTTACGGTTTAACTCCCTAGAGTTCGCATAAATCGGGTAAAATTATACTAGTTGGCATCCTTGGGTTGGGTTATTAGGTTGGTACCACAGACCTTGACTGCTCCTTCATGATACGTCCCATTTCTTTCCTCCTCTTTGTGTAGAATTCTTTCTAATCGACATTATTACCCTTGTTGTCATGTGAGGCCTTGTTGACTCTGAAACATAGAGGGTGGGATCATTGGGAATGTTCGCGAGTCGCAGACATAAAATTACCCTTCTAGGCTGGTTATGCTTGTTGAGTATCTTTTGAGCCTGTGCAGGGCCAATAGGTTGATTTTGAGCTACGGGGTGGCTATTGTGTGTTTGATCATGTCATTTCCATGCATATAGAGAGGTTTTCCCTCGTTTTACTACGGGTTTTGCTTCGGGCCTTCTGGAACTATTTTCTAAACTTTGTAATGCCCGGGGGGGCCCATTTTCGATGAAAATGATTTGTAAATGGTTTTGACTTGTCTTATGGATCTTCTTGTGGTAAGGGAAGTTTTAAAAGATATTTTATCAATAGTTCCACTTTTCTGAGCTCGATGGGGTCGGGTGCCTTACTTTTATACTACAATATTTGGGGTGTTACTGGACTAGGCGGGGCCGAGAGCTAGAGCTTTTGGGCTTAATTTTTTAGACCTACATACCGTTCAGGCAACTTTACTTTGGGATTGTCTTGAAGATGCGGGGCATCTAGTATGTTGGTTGGGGGCCTCCATGGACCTTGTTGTTCTGAACCAAAAACTGTGAGATACGAGTGTTAGAGGGAGGGTATACGGTGTAGTAGTGGTATACGGGTGGGACCATTAATGGATCCCGTCTTCCGGGCTTTATAGGTAACCGTAAGAGGGTGACATATGGTACTTTGATCACTTTTACTTAGCATGGCATCAGATCATTCATCTGCGTGAGGTACCACCATTATCTATTGATTATTGGTTGTACACTCCAGTAGTATGGGATGCCGGATAGTTTGTTTTCACTTATTTGCATTCCTCGGTTATATGGGCGGCCGAGGGATTGTAGGTAGAGTCTTATCACATTACTTCTATCTTGAGTTGAGGTTGGTTACAACGGGGATGCTGGTTTCTGGAATGAGATTGTTGTGATTAGTGTGGTTAGAGCTTGGATACAGTGGGGCTATTGGTGACTGTTTGTTATGATTAGTGTGGTTACTATTTACTATTTCTGAGCATGTCTACTTTACACTTCTCTCCCATTCTTTATACTTGAGGTTACCGGTATACCGTCCATTTCTAAACATATTCATATATACTATTGTTGCGAGGATCCCATGTGCGTCGTTACTACGTTCACCTGTGTTTTCCATGTATATATTCTATTTGCTAGCCTTGCTTGTTGCTTTCTGTTGTCTTCCCTCTGGGCTAGTTCCTGTGTATTTTACCATTCGTTACCATGGCTGTTTACTTCTATTTTGTCTGCTATTTCTCTTTTACTTTATATGTGCCTAGTCAGCCTATGATACCTACTGAGTACCTTATGCTTTGCATTTGGTGCTCACCCTACCCTATGTATCTTCTTGTACAGATCCTAGTGTAGGCCATCATTGTTAGAGCATCAGAGACTCGTGTGGGGTGCTATTTTGGGATCATCCAGGCTGAGGGTGAGCTCTTGGTGTTCAGATCTTGACTTTAGTTTATCCTTGATGTATTTTGTACTCTTGTAGTTTCATAGACATCATGTATATATTATTTTTAGACCTTTGTACTCCTGATGTTGTTTGGCTCTTATACACTATGATACCATGTTTTGGGTGGGTTTAACTTCCGTTTTGTATTTATATTACTCTGGTTATCCAGTTTATTCATCTTGATCCCTTGCTTCCGCCTATTTATTTGTCCTTCCGCTTAAATTATTAGAAGGTAGCCCATCACTAACTGTTTTGGGCTACGAGGATTGGTTCGCCTACTGGGGGGTTGTAGGTGCCCTCATGATCGAGAAATCAGGTAATGACAGCTTGGTATCAGAGCTCTAGGTTCACCGATGTCATCGGTATAAGAGCTAATACCTACTAGAGTCCTATGGATTAGGGCGGATACGTTTGTGCTCAATCTTCGGGAGGCTATAGTGACATCTTATGGAAATGGACTTTTCTTGCTTCTCTTTCGTGCGTAATATCCTTAAAGGTTCCTGGAAATCGACAAACATCCACTCGGGGGCAGCCCTGGGTGTTCAGTGTTCAGGACTGCAGCCTGTTACTGCGGCTCCCTGTGCTGAGGTTGTTCCAGTCCCATTGATTTCCCAGCCTCTTTCTCCTCGCCCCACCATGACAGATAGGGAGCAGAAGGCCTTGGGTAGGTTTCTAAGATTGGCACCACCGAGATTTGCTGGTACACAGGGTCAGGACCCGCATAATTTTATCACCGCCTATGAGGAGAAGTTGCATCACTTATGGCTATTAGAGACTCACGGGGTTGGCTATACTTCATATCAGCTGAAGGGTATAACGAAGTTATGGTGGAGAGTACAGGTTGCTTGCAGGACATTTACGTTACCTCCCTTGACCTGGTCCAAATTTTATGAGGCCTTTATGGCTAATTTCTTTCCACAAAGAGATAGAGAGCGTCAGAGGGAAGAGTTCACTAGACTTTCCCAGGATTCGATGACCATCTCAGAGTACGAGATCCGTTTCCATCAGTTTGGTCCATTTAGGGCCATGATTATGCCTACTGAGGCCGACAGGGTCCGTAGATTTGTTTGGGGGATATAGAGAGAGTTTAGAGAGCCTGCAGAGATACTGGTTGCTAGCGGTCGATAATTCCAGGCCATTGCAGACTATGCCCGTATAGTTGAGTATTTGCGTCATCATAACACCAGGGCCAGGGATAATATGCCTCGACTTTAGGGTGGGTACAGTGTTTCTAGGCATGGTGGTAGAGGTTTCGGCCAGTGGGGCCGAGATTATCAGCCACAGTAAAATCAGGGCCAGTCTACTCGACAGGTTCAGGCTTCACTTCAGGAGTCGGGTTCCCAGTTTGAGCAGGGTCAGGGCAGTCAGCATGGTCACAGTGATTAGTCTATGAGGGGTACTACTTCTGGGGCATCAGGCCGAGGTGGCCACACAGGTTCAGCGGGTTTGTCTCAATAGGGTGGGCCATTAGGGTCGTGCTATGAGTATGGTGTTAGCAGTCATTTTTCCAGAGATTGACCCCAGCGGGGTACAACCTATTATGCTAGAGATTACCCCCAGCAGGGTGCGGTTTAGATTATTTGCTCTGTTCAGCCACCAGCTTGGGGAGGCGGTGGTCAGGGTAAAGGTGGTGCTCCGCATGGCAGAGTAGGTGGTAGGGATGGCGGTCGGGTAGGTAGAGGTCGTCGTTAGTTCTATGAGGTGTCAGGGAGACCAGAGGTAGAGGCCTCAGATGTTGTGATCACAAGTACGATTTTTGTATGTTGTCAACCAGCTTATGCTTTGTTTGATCCTAGATCCACTTGTTCATATATATCTTCGTACTTTCTATCTGGTTTGGGGTTGGCTAGTGAGCCATTGTCTGGTCCTATTTCTTTTTCAACTCCTGTGGGAGATTCTTTAGTAGTGGATGGATTGTGCGATCCAGTGTGGTATCTGTTGGTGGTTTGGATACTTGGGTTGATCTGATGATACTTGATAAGTTGTATTTTGATGTGATACTGGGCATGGACTGGTTATCCCCTCACCGTGATGTTTTGGATTGCTATGCCAAGACCGTTACCATAGCCTCGCCCGGTGTATCCCTGGTCATGTTTTAGGGTTCTATTGGCCATGCACCATCTGGGATCGTCTCTTGTATTTGAGCTAGGAAGTTGATATCTCATGGGTGTTTAGCTTATCTAGCATATGTCCGAGATGTTGACCCTATGTCTCCTGAATCTGTTCCTGTGGTTAGAGACTTCCTAGATGTATTTCCTACCGACCTGCCAAGCCTTCTACCTTAGAGGGATATTTATTTTTCCATTGCGTTAGAGCTAGACACCAGGCCCATTTCTATCCCTCCCTACCGTATGGCTCCTGCTGAGTTCAGGGAGCTTAAGGAGCAGCTCCAGGATTTGTTAGCTAAGGGGTTCATTAGACCGAGTGTGTCTCCTTGGGGTGCTCCTGTTCTCTTTATGAAGAAGAAGGATGGGTCGATGTAGATGCGTATTGATTACCAGCTGTTGAATAAGGTGATAGTGAAGAATATGTATCCGATGCTGAGGATTGATGACATGTTTGATCAGCTTCAGTGTTCCGCCGTGTTTTCCAAGATTAATTTGAGGTCCGACTACTATCACTTGAGGATTAGGGTAGAAGACATCCCTAAGATAGCATTCAGGACACAATATGGCCACTATGAGTTCCTGGTGATGTGTTTTTGGTTGACTATTTCCCCCGCAGCCTTTATGGATTTGATGTATAAGGTGCTTAGCCTGTACCTGGATATGTTCGTGATAGTCTTCATTGATGACATTCTGATATACTTGAGGAGTAGGGATGAGCATGAGCAACATTTGAGGACTATACTTCAGATTTTGAGAGCTCACCGGCTTTATGCCAAGTTCTCAAAGTGTGAGTTTTGGCTTGATTTAGTTGCATTCCTAGGACACGTGGTGTTTAAGGATGGGATTAGAGTGGATCTGGGTAAGATTTCTGCGATTCGTGATTGTCCTAGACCTACCACTCCTACTGAGGTCTGTAGCTTTGTTGGGCTAGCCAAGTACTACAGGCAGTTTGTTGAGAGATTCTCTTCCATAGCAGCACCCTTGACTATGCTGACTAGGAAGGATGTTCCATTTCAGTGGTCTGATCAGTGCGAGGATAGTTTTCATAGGCTTAAGGCCTTATTGACTTAAGCTCCAGTTCTGACTTTATCGGTTGAGGGTCAGGGTTTCTCCATGTATTGTGATGCTTTAAGGGTCGGTCTTGGTTGTGTGTTGATGCAGCAGGGTTGAGTGATAGCATATGCATCAAGGCAGCTGAATATTCATGAGCGCAACTACCTCACTCATGACTTAGAGTTAGCGGCGGTAGTCTTTGCATTCAAGATCTGGAGGAACTATGTATATGGAGTTCATTGTGAGATATTCACCGACCATGGTAGTCTTCAGTACAATACGAGTCAGCGCGATCTGAACTCGAGGTAGAGGAGATGGTTGAGTTGCTGAAGGACTATGATTTTAATATTTTATACCATCCGGCAAGGCAAATGTGGTAGTGGATGCCTTGAGTCAGAAGGCGGTGAGTATGAGCAGTCTAGCTTCACTTTCAATTTCTGAGCGACCGTTGGCCCTGGACATCCAGTCCTTGGCTAACCTTTTGGTTAGTCTTGACTTATCGTATCCCAGCACAGTTCTTGGCAGTGTTGAGGTTCGCTCTACTCTAGTTGATCAGATTCAGAGCTGGCAGTTTGAGGATCAGAGTTTTTATTACCTTCGTGATCAGGTGGTTCGGAGCGAGGACAGTCGGGCTACCTTGGGTTGTGATAGGGTTCTGAGGTTTGAGGGTCAACTTTGTGTTCTTGGAGTTGGTGATTTGATACAGTTGATACTCCATGAGGCCCATTATTATAGATACTCCATTCATCCTGGCACATCGAAGATGTATAGGGATCTGAGGCAGCTGTACTGGTGGGGTGGCATGAAGTGGGACGTGGCAGAGTTTGTATCTCGGTGCTTGAACTATCAGCAGGTGAAGTTTGAGCACATGAGACTGGGTGGCTTGATACAATGACTTCCTATTCCTGAGTGGAAGTGGGAAGGTCTTACCATGGACTTTGTTGTTGGTTTGCCTCGTACTACTCAGAGGTTTGATTCCATCTGAGTGATTGTGGATAGGCTTACCAAGTTAGAATATTTCTTGCCGTTTCAGACTACCTACAGGGCAAATAGGTTAGCTCAGATATACATTCGTGAGATTGTATGGTTGCACAGGGTCCCAGCTTCTAATTCAGACTGCTACACTCAGTTCACATCTCAGTTCTGGAGATCTATACAGAGGGATTTGGGTACGGAGGTTCAAATTAGTACTGTGTTCCACCCTCAGACAGATTTCTAGTCTTAGAGGACCATTCAGGTCCTGGAGGACATGCTTCGGGCCTGCGTACTTAACTTTAGAAGTTCATAGGACCAGTTTGTGCCATTGAATGAGTTTGCATATAATAATAGCTTTCATTCGAGCATTGGCATGGCACCTTTCGAGGCTTTTATTGTAGGCGTTGCAGATCGCCCATTGGTTTGTTTGATGGGTTAGAGTCCAGACTGCAGAGTACGAATTTGCTTAGAGATTTCTTGGACCGAGTCCATTTGATCCAGGATACACTTAGGGCGGCCCAGAGTAGGCAGAAGAGCTACGCTGATTGTAGACTTTGTGCCTTGGAGTTCAGTGTTGGTAAACTAGTTTTCCTTCGTGTATCGCGCGTGAAGGGCGTGGTGAGATTTGGTCGGAGGGGCAAGCTTAACCCCAGATTCATTGGGTTGTTTGAGATTCTGCATAGGGTTGGTAGTATTGCCTACATGTTAGCATTACCTCCGATATTTTCAGCTATTCCCCCAGTGTTTCATGTCTCGATGTTACGCCGGTATGTACCAGATGAGTCTTATGTGTTGCATTGGGATTCGGTTCAACTGGATGAGAGGTTATCATTTTTTGAGGAGTCGGTAGCTATTTTTGCGAGAGATATCAGGAGGTGGAGATCTAAGGAGATTTCAGTTGTGAAAGTTCAGTGGAAGCACCGTCTGGCCATGAAGGCTACTTGGGAGATCGAGAGTGAGTTGCGTGCTTAGTATCCACAGTTGATCGAGCCTTCAGGTACTCTCTTCTTCTTGATGTTCGAGGATGAAAGTCTTTTTAGTAGTGGATGTTGTGATGACCCTTTTGGTCATCTTTGCGTTTACGTATTTATTGCACTATTAGAGCCTTTCTGTAACGACCCCAAGTCATTTATGGCTTGCTGGGACCGGTGGTTCGGTCCCCTAGCCGTTCGTTTGGTCGTTTTGACAATTTGCCTGTTTTAGAATTTAAACTTGGAATATCATCGACTTTGGTCAACATTCTTAGATAACATGCTCGGAATTGAATTCTGACAGTTCCGTTAGCTATGGAGCGATGGTTTGGTCTAGTTGGACCTTTAGTTGAGGCTTGAGAACTTCCAATGTGGGTTTTGTGTTGGTTTCTCAGTTTTTAGGTCATTTGGAGTTGAAAGTGTAACTTCGGGTGACTTTCAATGATTGGAGTGTCGGATTCAAAATCTGAAGACTCCATCAGCTCCAGAATGATGAGTTTGGGCTAAGAAGGTGGTTGGTTTGGGTTCCGGGTGAGCCGAACTCATTTTGAGCCCTTGTGTTCCTTTTCGTTAGTGTTGACTTGGGTCAACATTTCTCCAAAATGACTTCGTATGGAAGTTTTGTTGATTCGGTTGAGTCCAGAGTCAGTGACCACGGGTTGGACAATGGTATGTCGTCCAGAAGGACGGACCATCTAAGGGAATCGTGGTTTGACTGAAAGGTTCTGGAGGATGCTGTACCTCAAGGATTACATTTGGAATGACGACCCGTCATCGAAAAGGACGGGCCATCCTTCGACTCATCATTTCTGGCACTTTGAAGATAGGTTTCTAAACTTAGGACGATGAGTACCAGGAAAGCTGAGAAGATGGTCCGTCGTCAAGAAGGACAGACCGTTTGGACTCATCATTTTGGGGACACTTTGAGGGGTCTTCTGGAGATGGGATGACGGGAGCACAGGACGGGCCCGTGCTTCCAAATGACGGATCATTGTCTGAGCCGTCGTCTCTGGAAACTTTGACACATGCACGGGGTGTTACAATATCTCCCCCTTGGGATCATTCGTCCTCGAATGAAGTTTCATCAAGGAAAACCAAGGGAAAACAGCCAAACCAAACATCACAACATTGAAATCAAGGGGTAATCACAAAACTTGCACTTTTAAACTTGAAAACATGATAAACTAACTTCGTAAAACAAGGACGCGTGCTAAACTCATGAGAGGAACTGACAGAGTAGAATCGGAGGGATATACTAAAGAGGAAGCTAGTACCTTCATGGCCTCTTTCGCTTCCCAAGTAGAACCTTCAACAAGCTGATTCCTCCAAAGGACTTTTACCGAAGTGACTTTTTTGTTCCGTAACCTCCAAATCTGACGATCAAGAATCTCCACGGGAACCTCCTCATAAGTGAGATATCCTTCACACCCACATCATCCAAAGGAACAATCAAGCGCGGGTAACCAACACACTTCTTCAACAAGGAAACATGGAAAACTGGGTGAACCGCTTCAAACTCTGCTAGAAACTCCAACTCATAAGCAACACTACCAACTCTCCTCGAAATCCGATAAGGACCTACAAAACGGGGACTGAGATTTCGTTTCTTGCCAAACCTCATCACACCCTTCATGGGTGACACCTTAAGGAAAACCCAATAATCAACTTTAAATTCTAACTACCTTTTTCTCACATCCGCATAAGATTTATGTCGACTCTGAGTGGTCTTCAACCTTTCCTGAATAAGTTAAACTCTCTCCATGGTCTCGTTCACAGTATCTGGGCAAATCAGGACAGCCTCACCAATCTCAAACCAACCAATAGGAGATCTACACCTCCGGCCATAAAGTGCCTCATATGGAGCCATCTGGATGCTAGAGTGGAAACTGTTGTTATAGGCAAACTCGATAAGAGGTAAGCGATCATCCCAATTTCCTTTGAAGTCAATAACATAAGCCCTCAACATATCCTCCAAAGTATGAATAGTACACTCGGCCTGGCCTTCCGTCTGAGGGTGAAAAGTTTTGCTAAGCTTCACCTTAGTACCAAGACCTTTCTGAAACGATCCCCAAAACTTAGATGTATACTAGGGACCTCTATCCAAAATGATAGACAAGGAAACACCATACAATCGGACTATCTCCCGAATGTAGAATCTGCATAATCATCCGTTGTATCCGTAGTCTTAACAGCCAAGAAATGGGATGACTTGGTCATCCGGTCGACAATCACCCAAATGGAATCATGTTGCCTTCGAGTACGAGGCAACCCCGTTATAAAGTCCATAGTGATTGCTTCCTATTTGCAAGTGGAAAGATCAAAATCCTCAAGCATACCACCTGGCCTTTGATGTTCAACCTTTACCTATTGATAGTTGGGACACTTAGCCATAAACTCGGCTATGTCCTTCTTCATACCATTCAACCAAAAGACTTCCCATAGATCATGGTACATCTTAGTGGCACCCGAATGAATGTAGTATCTAGAACTATGAGCCTCGGACAAAATTTGTTGTCTTAATTCATCTAGATCTGGCATACATAACATACCCTGGTAACGAAGCACACCATCTCCACCTTGGGAGAAAACCTCAACCTTTTGCTGACACACTGCACCCTTAAACTGAAGTAGAACGGGAACTTGGTCTTGCTTGGCTTTTACCTCAGCCACCAAGGATGATTCGGCACCATTAGTCATAATCACACCACCTTCGGTCGAGTCCATAAGGCGAACTCCCAACCGAGCAAGCCTATGTACTTCTTTAACCAACTCCTTCTTTCCATCTTCAATTAAGTCTCAATAGTACGCTCGGCCTGGCCATCCGTCTAAGGGTGAAAACACCCACATGCACACCATACAAATAATGTCTCCAAATCTTCAAATCAAAAACCACGGTCACTAGCTCAAGATCATGAGTAGGGTAGTTCTTCTCATGCACCTTAAGATGTCTCGAGGCATAAGCAATCACCTTGCCTCGTTGCATCAAAATGCAACCTAATCCAATTCTGGAGGCATCACAATACACAACAAAATCATCAAGGCCCTCATGTAGAGCCACTACTAGAGTTGTAGTCAACGAAGTCTTCAATTCTTAAAAACTATTCTCACAAGAGTCAGACCACTGAAACTTAACCTTTTTCTGCGTCAATCGGGTCAATGGGAAAGCAAGGGAGGAAAACCCCTCCACAAATCTCCAATAGTAACCAGCCAAACCCAAGAAACTCTTAATATCGGATGGGGAAGTGGGTCTAGGCCAGTTTTTTACCACCTCAATCTTTTGAGAGTCAACCTGAATACCATCTTTAGTCATAATATGACCTAGAAAAGCAACAGACTGCATCCAAAACTCGCACTTGCTAAACTTTGCAAACAACTGTCTATACTTGAGAGTCTGCAACACAATCTTCAAGTGATTCACATGATCCTCCTCACTCCGAGAGTAGATGAGGATATCATCAATGAAAACAATCACAAACATATCCAAATATTGTTTGAACACACGGTTCATCAAATACATAAAAGCTGTAGGAGCATTCGTTAGAACAAAGGACATGATGACAAAATCATAATGACCATACCCAGTCCTGAAGGCTGTCTTCGGGATATCACATTCCCAAACCCGAAGCTGATGATAACCGGATTTAAGGTCGATTTTGCAGAAGAAACTAGCACCCTGAAGTTGGTCGAACAAGTCATCAATACTAGGAATAGGATACTTATTCTTGATTGTGACCTTATTCAATTAACGGTAGTCAATACACATTCTAAGAGAACCATCCTTCTTCCGAACAAACAAAACTGGGGCACCCCAAGGTGAAATAGTAGGCCTGATGAAACCCTTATCAAGCAAGTCTTTCAGTTGGTCTTTCAACTCCCTGAGTTTCGCGGGGGCCATTCTATAGGGAGGAATAGAGATAGGATTCGTATCAGGAAGAAGATCTATCCCAAAGTCAATTTCCTGCTCGGGAGGGACTCTGAGTAAATCATCGGGGAACACTTCTAGGAATTTATTCACAAAGGAACAGACTGAATAGTCGGGGTCTCAGAATCCATGTCCATATCTCGAACTATATGATAGACAAAACCCTTAGAAATTATCTTCTGAGCCTCAAGATAAGATATGAAATGACCCTTCAAAGAAGAGGAATTTCCTTGCCATTCTAGGAGAGGTTCATTAGGAAGCTTGAAACTAACCACACGAGTGTGGCAATCAACTGAGGCATAGCATGCATACAACCAATCCATACCGAGAATGACATCAAAATCAGTCATCTCCAACTCTACTAAATCCGCTGAAGTTACTCTATAAAGGACTGAGATAGGGAAATTTCGATAGACTCTTTCATCTAGGAATGACTCACCAACAGGAGTAGAAACATGAAAGGGTTCTAAAAGTAATTCAGGATGGATCTCGAACTTACAAGCCACATAAAGGGTTATAAAAGATAAGGATGCACAGGGATCCAACAAGGCATACACATCAGGAGAGAAGACTTTTAACATACTGGTAACCACTTCTGCTGAACTCTCCTGGTCCAGACGGGAGGACATAGCATAAAGACAGTTTTGGCGCTGACCACCGGAACTAGAAGCAACACCCTGCGGGGCTGGTCTACCACCTGAAGCTACTGGGGTAGACTTATTCCTACCACCTCCCTGTCCCTTCCTAGATGAAGGGCAATCCTTGATATGATGCCCAGCCTGACCACAACCTAAGCAACCACCTGAATGGGCCAACCACTTGCCAACATGATTTTTCCCACACTTAGCACAAGATGGGTAGGAGGGTCCCTTAGTAACACTACCCTGAGACTGGGAATAAGAACCATACCCTCTACCCCCTGATCATTACGAGGCTTCTGAGCCTGGGTAGGAGTACTAGCAGAAGAGTGAACCGGACCTGATGACTTCTTCTTGATAGAAGAGCGATGTCCACCTCGAACCTGTGATGACCAAAACTTGATCCCTTGGATCTAACCTTCTTGTTCTCTCTAGCCATCTCCTTATGCTTATCAGCCTCAATCTGATGGGCATGAGTCATGAGACGAGAGATTTTCATGTCAGTCAACAACAAGGCAGACCTACACTCCTTCTTCACTATATCAGAAACACCATAGATGAACTTGCTCATTTGATCATGCAGGTCCTCTACCATGGAGTGGTCATATCTAGACAACTGAGTGAACTTCAAACTATACTCTTGCACCGACATTGAACCTTGCCTCAAGTTCACAAATTCATCCACCTTCTCTTGCCTCAACTCACGAGGAAAGAACCTATCAAGAAAGGCTCTCTCAAAACACTCCCAAGTCATGGGGATCACATCCTCACTCTAGCCTCCTTCCATTGCGTGAACCAAATATGAGCCACATCCTTGAGTTGATAGGATGCAAACTCAACACAATCAACACCCTCTACTTGCATCACCTCAAAGATCTTCTTCACTTCATCAACAAAGTTGAGCGGTCCTCTCCCACTTTCGAACCCCAAAACTCCGGTGGGTTTATACGGATAAAGTCACGAACTCGGGCCGCTACCCCACCTTGAGAAAGAGCGGGGGTAGGAGCTTGTTGATTTGCCAAAGTCTGAGCTAGTAGGTGAATAGCATTCCTAAACTCATCATTCGTGACATTGGGAACCGGAACTTGAGGAGCGGCATTTTGAGTGGCTCGGGGAGGCATAGCACGTCAAGGAGACATAATTTGAAATGCATAAGATAAGGAATAGAGAAATATTAGCCTTAAGCTCTATCGCACGATATGATCATGAAAGAAGTGAAGTTTTTCTAAGACACCTCATAGCTTCCTCTTAATATGTGTGGCGGGCTTCACACACATGAGAAGGACTCTACTTGATGCGGCTTTTAGACATCCTAGGACTCTTGAACCTGGCTCTGATACCAAGTTTTCATGCCCTGAGGTTACCCCAAGATGTAACACGGGGCTCGGGACCACAAGGATCCCAAGCTAACCCTTGGCCATAGCATTCTTAAGCATAACAAAAGATAAGCGGAAGAATAATACGAAAATCTAATAAGGAAACATCAATAAGGGTCTAAGAGCCACATAACATACAATATCCAAAAGGGAACTCGAATACAAACTATGTATGAAAGCCTCTAGTAATAACATAAGAGTTGCTAGAACAAGACCCTAGCAAACTCGGAGTATAAAAGTAAAGCTAACATAAGGAAAAGCATAACTAGTCCTTGAACCATGAGGACTCATCACAATTGACTAAGGAAGTGGCCTGAGACTCTAGCCACGAAGTTGAGAAGGGGTACCTGAGTCTGCATCATAAAAGATGCAGAGCAATATGCGTTAGTACTATGGAATGTACTAAGTATGTGAGCGATGAATAAGTAAGGACAACATGCTTTAAAAGGGTACTTAAACATAATTCATACGTAGTAGAGTATCATGAAAAGATGTCAACATGAAAAGCTAAATCATAAGGCAAAAGCAAACTTCAAGATGATGTTTCATAAGAAGGTTCATAAAGCTTAGAAAACTTGAAAAAATAACATACGGGAGTTTCTTATAACCGACATGAGACCACATGAGCTTCATGGAATCTAACTGTATAACCCCAGTTAGCAAAGCTGACTTTAAACCCTGCCAAGGAATAAGTCACCATGCCCAACTATATAACCCTAGTTGGAAAAGTTGTCCTATGCCCCGCTAAGGCAAGGACACCATACAACATATCATATCATATAATGACCTACGCTGGCAATATAGTTTATGGGACTAAGGGTACTCTCACTCCGTCCTCTCGGTGCTAAATACTACTCCCAAAACATGCATACATATAACTCATAATCATGAAGGCATACTCTCATGCCAAATCTTGTTCATAGGGGCATTCTCTCATGTCAAATCTTATTCATAAAGGAATACTCTCATATCAAATCTAATACATAAAGCATGAAAACACATCGGGTATCATGCAACTTTCATATCATAGTTCATAAGCTTAGCATAGCCATAATTCAAAAACATGCTTTTCTTTCTAAATTCATATTTAAAGAATTAGGCATGCAATTTCATAAATACATAAAGGCCATGATATCTAATCATGCCAAGTTTCTATTGAAAACATGCAATTTTATAGTTTCATGCTAAAAATCAACTTTCATGATAGGAATTTTAAAACCAACCAGAGATTCATACTTAAATCATGAGTAATCAAGAGGAAACCATGAATTTAAACATAGAAACTGATTTCATAAATTTTCCCCAATTTAGATCAAAACCCTAATTTCATAAGTTCATATTTCATTATAAGAATTGGGGATTTTGGGCACAAACGTGAAAGGAACCCTTTGTTAAAAACCTACATACCTTCGTGGAAGATTACCCACTTGATTGGAAAAGAATAAGGAGACTTGACTTGGAGACTTGAGCTTGAGAGCAACTTTCCTTTTTGAGTGAAGAATGATGAACTTAAGAGGGACTTAGGGTAATATGGGTAAAAACCCTTCTAAAAGTAGTCAAAACGACTTCACTTAATACATAATAGGATGGTAAATGACCAAAATACCCCTAGACTTAATTTAAGAAAAGCTGGAAAAATTATCGAAGTCAGTGACCACAGGTTGGACGACGATCCATAGTCCAGAAGGATGGACCATCTAAGGTAACCATGGTTTGACTGAAAGAGTTTGGGGGCTACTGGTCATCAGGGATTACGGTTGGAACGACGACCCATCATCCAGAAGGACGGGCCATCCTTTGAATCATCATTTCTGAAACTTTGAAGATAGGTTTCTAAACATAGGACGACGAGTACCAAGAGAGCTAAGAAGATGGTCCATCATCAAGAACGATGGACCATTCTTGGACTCGTAATTTTGGGGAAACTCTGAGGGGTCTTCTAGAGATAGGACGACAGGAGCACGTAACGGGCCCGTGCTTCAAAATGATGGATTGTTGTCTGAGCCGTCATCTCTGGAAACTTGAAATTTTCTGAGATTTTTAACTTAGATAGCTGGATACATGCATGGGGTGTTACACAAGGTGCCAAAGTGTCATTCCCCGAGACTACCCCCTAGACGCAACACGGTGCTTAGAGTCATAAGTGACCCCAAGCTAACCCATGGTCTGGTATGACTAGGAATTTTCTGATTAAATATACTAACTACGTGAAAGCTAACTGGTTTAAATAACTAAGTAAGAAATCCATAAGCTGATAACCATTTTGAAATATAAAAAAATCTGATAATAGCCTCAATCAATACTGACTGCAAAAGCTAAAACTAATACTATGCCTGAAAGCATCTATCTGAAATGAGTTGCTGGGACAATCCCCAAGCCAACCCCAGAAGTCTGAAAACTAAAAATAAAGACTAAATAAATAAACATAATATCATCGTCGGACTATGAGGACTCACCACTGAGCTGCTGAGTAAGGACTGGAGAATTGAACAAAGCGCAGTCTGGATACTGAGCGCCTGAACCTATATCAGGATGAGATGTAGCACAAAAGTATGCATCAGTACTCTAATGTACTGAGCATGCAGGATATATGCAAAGTTGTATGTATAAGTACTGAATATGCATAATACTATGAGCATGAAACTTAAAGATAAACTGATACAATGACCAAATATTTATTATGAACTATAAAGTGTTGAACTGAACTGAAATAACAGGATACTGAATAAATAGTCAATGCACAAGCTGAGTCTAGACTGTGGGAGCTACTATTAACCGACATACCCCAAGCTTGAGTTAACTGTGGTGTCAACCTGTAACCTTGGCTGGGAGGGTGTTCATACCTTTCCAAGGGTATGAACGAATCTAATGTAGATCTACTAAAATGATATCCACAAGGGACAAAGGTGTCAAGACTAATCTGATGGGCGACCCATTTTTAACCTATAGTGGAACCGTAGTTCTGTGACTTAGGGACATCTACCAAAGGTCTCAGCCTAAATTGATGGGTGAGCCTTTGTCCCTTCGTCTTCTCGGTGCTAAGCCTACTCCCAACTGAATTTAAAAGCAATAAATGCAACTGAAACATGGATAGCTCAAATACTAATTTCAATCTGAGAATGCATAATAATAATATTACTTAAAACTGATAGCATTCTAAGTCGGTAATATAACTGGTTTCAATGTTTGTTTTGAATGTATGAATTTAAGGTACTGAAGTTACACGCACTTGCTAAGGTTATGGAATTTGGAGTAGATAACTATCCTGGGTTCCCAAGAAAACTTGTAATGGATACTATATACAACCATAGAAACTGAAACATAAAGCATTCATGGAATTTAAGAACCTTAGGTCTAAAGAAATGATTGAAATTTGAATAACTTAACTGTATCTAGGGACTCAATGGGTGAAAGGAACCCATTTATGAAATTCCACATACATGGAATAAGATTTTACGGATATTTCCTTGGATTTTTGGGGCTGAGATTGAAGAAGACTCTAATGACTCTTCCGGTCATTTCCACGTATACATTTTCCTTGTGCCGTTAGAGCTTGTTTATAGCGGCCCCAAGTCATTTAAGGCTTGTTGAGACCGCTATTTCGGTGCTGGGTCCATTTGTTTGGTCGTATGATAAGTTTTGAAGTCAAGCAAGTCGGCAAAAGTTATCGTAAGTTTCTTTAATAAATTTTCTGAACTTTGGGTAAAATGTCTCAGAGCTTTTCTCTCAATATATAAAAAGTTAGAAGTCCCCCAAAATACCAAATCGAAGGTCTATGAGTCTAGTTTCCAATGCACAATACCTCACGTCCAAATGATCTAGGAGTAAAACGTTATGACTGTTTTACCGCGGACTGTCTGGCAGAAACCGGGTCGCGAACCGGGTCGGGTCAAAATCGATTTAAAGCCTCAACTTCACGTTTTAAAATGTCATTTTAGTTCTGAAACAGTGAGAAAACATAAGCGAGGCTTCCAAGAGAGTTCTTGAGTATGAAAATCGTGCGTACTTGAAAATATTTAATTTAAAAGTTGAATGTGGTAGAAAGTTATATTTTTATTTGCCTTCCTAAAATACTTTTGTTACGAGATATTCGTGTATGTATCTATTTTACAAGAGTTTTATAAGTTATTAATATTTTAACGGAGATAACAAACTTTGTTTTGTTGAAAATTATTATTATAATATATTAGGTTTCATTTGGAATGATTATCTATTTATTATGATATATTTAAAATATTATATTTATTTTATGATGAACCTATATAGTATCCGAGTGCATACATGCTATAGACTCCACCTAAGATTAAACGGATAAGGAAATGGGTGGTGTTGACCACCACCACGTGTAACTAGAGAGGAAGGGGCAGCATGTTGTGTATATAGTCCATTGACACCTAGATGATGATTAGGACTAAGGATTTAGTAGTTGAAAATAATGATAAAAAGTAATTAAAGAAACCAATTGGCCCACACACGTATATGTATATATTCTGCACTATGTATTGTTCATCTGGTTATGAGGAAAGTAGAACATATGTTGCTGTTCCTTTTTACTACAAACTTCTATTTTTTTTCTCCATCCAAAACGTTAGCATAGGCTATAGTACATATATGCGAGCAGATTGCTGGAAGGATTTTGTGGAAGAAAGCATGTTTTGAAACTATAGTTGATTCTCAAATGAAAATCGATTATCTACATCTACTTATTCAAGCCCGAATACGAGTTAATTTCATTTTGGAGCTTTTTAGTGAGGTTTGAGCTTGTCATCGAACGACATGTAGGTTATGGTTTAAAATCCCTAGACTTAGCATATATCGGATAAAATTGTACTAGCTGGCATCCTTGGGTTGGATTATTAGGTTGGCATCACAGACCTCGACCGCTTTATTCATGTCCGCCTACTTTTGTTCCTCCGTTGCTTGTAGTACCTGCCGATATATTTTATTTACCCTTGTGGTCCTGTGAGGCCTTGTTGACTCTGGAACATAGAAGGTGGAATTTTGGGAATGTCCGCGAGTCCCGGGCATAGAATTATCCTTCTAGGCTTGTTATGCTTGATGAGTAGCTGTGGGCCTGTGCAGGGTCGATGGGTTGATTTTGAGCTGGTGGGCAGCTATTCTGTGTGATCATACCATTTCCATGCATATAAAGAGGTTTTATCCATGTTTTACTACGGTTTGGGCTTCGGGCCTACTGACACTATTTTCTAAACCTTGCATGGCCCCGGGGACCCATTTTTTTTATGGGAATAAATTGGAAATTGTTTGATTTAACTTGTGAATATTCTTGGGTAAAAGAAAGTAAAATTATGATTTAAATCATCAGTATTACGATTAACACTAAACTCGGCATGGCCGGGGTGCTAGTTGAGTTTTCTTGCTACCTGAGATGATTTTTAGCCTCGGTCGGACCGAGCACCTGAGATGACTTTCTACTGTTTAGACCAGGTTAAGATAAGGCACCCTTAGAGGGGTTTTTGAGATATTTTCCTACTACTTTAGTCCTGGACAGGGTCTAGGCATGCATATTAGAGACTAGGTCTCTATTTTAAACCCGGACTTGCTTCTGGACGACATGTTTTGATACTGAGTTTTAGTATGGGGTCAAGGAACTCCATGGACCTTGCCATCCGGGCCTGGGGCTTCGGGCTGTATGTGCCGGAGGAAGGGTATACGGTGGAGTAGAGGTATACGGGCAGTGTCCTTCCATGGAACCTACCTTCTGGGCCAGATCGGCACCGGAGGAGGTACATACAGAGATACCATTACACTTGAGATCTTCATGCATCATATCAATCATTGTTTGAGGCTCCACCCTTGTTTGTTGTTTGTTGATTGTACGCTCTGGTAGTATTGGATGCCGGAGGGTTTGTTTTCACTTGTTTGTGTTCCTCGGTTGTATGGGCGGCCGGGGGACTGTAGGTAGACTCTTGCTATTTACTTACAGAATTGTTCCCTGTTACGGTTAAGTATGAAATTGGTTACTGCTAGATTGTTAGTTTCTGGATTTGAGATTGATATGATTAGTTGAGTTTGATTCATGTCTCTGAGCATGCCTATAATTACTCTTTCCCTCTTCTTATACTTGAGGTTACCGGTATACCGTCCATTTCGTAAACTTATTATGTATACACTGTTATTGCAAGGACCCCAGGTGCATTATTTCTTACTTTCACCTGTACCTATGGTGTGTATATTCTGCTTACTGGCCTCACATGTGGTTCTGTTGATTTCCCTCTGGGCTAGTTCTTGTGTACCTTCCGTTGATTTCTGTGACTGCTTGCTTCTATTCTGTCTGTTACTATGCTTTTATCTTATATGTGCCCAATCGGCCTATGATACCTACTGGATACCTTATGCTTCGCATTTGGTGCTCACCCTACCCCCTGTATCTTTTGGTGCAGATCCTAGAGTGGGCCCTCGCCGTTAGATCGCTGTGATTCGTGCTTGGAGATCTGTTGGGGACTACTTCAGACTGAGGGTGAGCTCTTGGCGATCAGAGCTTAGCTTTAGTTTATCTTTAGCTTTATGTACTCTATTACCATTCAGAGACATCTGTATATATTGTTCTGGATCGTTTGCACTCCATGTATGTAGTTTCGGCTCTATACCATGATACCAGGTCTTGGGGTTTGGTTTAGTTTCCACATATGTATATATATATTCCTGTTATCTGTTCTCTTCATCTTGTTCCTTTACTTTTGCTTATTAAACTACCCTCTCGCTTATTTGTTAGATAGTAGCCCATTACTAACTGTCCTGGGTTATGGAAAATGGTTCGCCTACTGAGGGGTTGTAGGTGCCATCATGACCGAGAAATAGGGTCGTGACAACTTGGTATCAGAGTGAGGTTCACCGGTGTCATCGGTATAGGAGCCAATGTCTAGTAGAGTCCTACGGATCGGGGCGGAGATGTCCGTACTCAATCTTTGGGAGGCTACAGTGACATTTTAGGAAATTTGACTCTTTCATTGCTTCTGTGTCGTGCTTGGAACCGTTGAAATTTCTGGAAATCTCATTTGTTCTACTTTATTCTTCTGCAGATGGTTCGTACGAGATCATCGGCATCACGCAGAGATGAGCCTCCCACACAAGCTAAGGGTCGAGGACACCCTCGAGCAGTGGCACCTGCTAGAGTTGCTAGAGTGGAGATAGAGCCCGAGCAGCATGTGGATCAAGGGGCAGCCCAGGTACCACCAGCTCTAGTACCAGCTCTAGTACCAGCTCAGTACCAGCTCCAGTACCAGCTCCAGCACCATCTCCAGTACTAACTCCAGTACCAGCTCTAGTACCAGCTCCAGTACCAGCTCCAGTGCCCACTTCTGTGCCAGCTCCAGCCGCAGATCAGTCTCCAGATATTCGAGGATTACTATTACAGCTTTTGGGTGTGATTGGAGAGCGGCCTTCTGAGGTAGCGCAGACATCCGCTCAGGGGGCAGCCCTGGGTGCACAGAGCTCAGGAGCGCAGCCTACTACTATGGCTCCCCGTGCGGAGGTCATTCCGGTTCCATCTATTGCACAGCCTCTTGCTCCTCGCCCATCTATGACAGAGTCGGAGCAGAAGGCGTTGGGTAGGTTTTTGAGGTTAGCACCTCCGAGGTTTGCTGGTACTTCTGGACAGGATCCACATGACTTTATTACTATATGTGAGGAGATGTTTCATCATTTGGGTTTGTTGGAGACTCACGGGGTTGGTTATACTACCTATCAGTTAGAGGGCCCAGCGAAGTTATGGTGGAGGGCTCATGTTGCTTGTAGACCACCATCGTCACCTCCTTTGACCTGGTCTGAGTTTTATAAGGCCTTTATGGCCAAGTTCCTACCTCAGAGTGATCGTGAGCATCGCAGGGAGCAGTTTACTCACCTTATGCAGGGGTTTATGACTGTCTCAGAGTATGAGACTCGTTTTCATCAGCTAGCACCGTTCGGAGCTATGATCATTCCTACCGAGGTAGATAAGATTCACAGATTTGTATGGGGTTTGAGGCCAGAGATCAGGCAGCTAGCTGAGATATTGATTGCCGGTGGTCGGTCATTTCAGGCTATCGTAGACTATGCCCGCACTGTGGAGGACTTACAGCGACATGATCAGGGGTCCAGAGATAAGAGGCCTCGACATCAGGGTGTCTACAGTGGTTCCAGATATGGTGGTAGAGGTCCTGGCTAGTGGAGCCAGAGTTATCAGCCACAGCAGCACTAGGGTCAGTCCAGCCGACCAGTTTAGAATTCCCTTCAGACTTTCGGTAGTACCCAGTTTGAGCAGGGTCAGAGCAGCCATCAGGGCTATGGCGGCCAGTCTTTGAGGGGTACAGTTTCTGGGGCATCAGGTCGTGGTGGTTATACGGGATCTGCTAGTTCATCTTGACCGAGTAGGCCGCCAGGAGCTTGTTTTACTTGTGGTGTGATTGGTCATTTTGCTAGAGATTGCCCTCAGCAGGGTACAACTCAGTTGGCCAAGCCTTTACGAGAAGTTCAGCCCCTGGCTAGAAGGGGTGGTCTTCAGGGTAGAGGTGGTGCTCTATGAGGCAGAGCAGGTGGTAGGGATGGTGGTCGGGCAGGTGGAGGTCGTGGTCATTTTTATGCAGTCCCTAGGAGACCAGAGGCAGAGGCCTCAGATGCTGTGATTACAGGTACGATTTATGTGTGCCATCAGTCGGCTATGGCTTTATTTGATCCTGGATCCACTTGTTCATACGTATCTGCCTACTTTGTACCTTGTTTGGGGTTGGCTAGTGAGCCATTATCTGTTCGTGTTTCTGTTTCGACCCCAGTAGGAGATTCTTTAGTAGTGGATCGGATTGTGAGATCTTGTATGCTATCTATTTGTGATTCAGAGACTTGGGGAGATTTGATGATTCTTGATATGCAAGATTTTGATGTGATACTGGGCATGGACTGGTTATCCCCTCACCATGTGGTATTGGATTGTTATGCCAAGACCATTACCATAGTTGTGCCCGGTGTATCCCCGGTTGTATGGCAGGGTTCTGTTAGCCATGCACCATCTGGGATCATCTCTTGTCTTCGAGCTAGGAAGTTGATTTCCCGTGGGTGTTTAGCTTATCTAGCATATGTCTGAGATGTTAGTGCTGACCCTACTTCTCCTGAGTATGTTCCTGTGGTTAGAGACTTCCTCGATCTGTTTCCTACCGACCTGCCAGGCCTTCCACCTGAGAGAGATATTGATTTCTCTATTGAGCTAGAGTTGGGCTCTAGGCCCATTTCTATTTCTCCTTACCGTATGGCCCCTGCTGAGTTGAGGGAGCTTAAGGAGAAGCTCCAGGATCTGTTAGCTAAGGGGTTTATTAGACCTTGTGTGTCACCTTGGGATGCCCCTGTTCTCTTCGTGAAGAAGAAGGATGGGTCGATGCGCATGTGTATTGATTATCGGCAGCTGAATAGGGTGACAGTGAAGAATAGGTATCCGATGCCGAGGATTATGATTTGTTTGACCAGCTTCAGGGTTTGTCGTGTTTTCGAAGATTGATTTAAGGTCTGGCTACCATCAGTTGCGGATTAGAGCGGAGGACATCCTTAAGACAGCATTCAGGACACGTTATGGCCATTATGAGTTCCTGGTGATGTCTTTTGGGTTGACTAATGCCCCCGCAACCTTTATGAACTTGATGCACAGGGTTCTTGGCCCGTATTTGTACTTATTTGTGATAGTTTTTATAGACGACATCTTGGTATACTCGCGTAGTAGAGATGAGCATGAGCAGCACTTGAGGGTTATACTCCAGACTTTGAGAGATCATCGGCTTTATGCCAAGTTCTCAAAGTGCGAGTTTTGGCTTGAGTCAGTTGCATTCCTAGGGAACGTGGTGTCTAAGGATGGGATTAGGGTTGACCCGGGAAAGATTTTTACGGTTTGTGATTGGCATAGACTTACTATTGCTACTGAGGTCCGCAGCTTTATTGGGTTAGCAGGTTACTACAGACGGTTCGTTGAGGGATTTTCTTCCATAGCACCACCCTTGACTATGCTGACTAGGAAGGATGTCCCATTTCAGTGGTCGGATCAGTGTGAGGATAGCTTCCAGAGGCTTAAGGCCTTATTGACTTCAGCTCCAGTTTTGACTTTGTCGGTTGAGGGTCAGAGCTTCTCCGTGTACTGTGATGCTTCTGGGGTTGGTCTTGGTTGTGTGTTGATGCAGCAGGGTCGAGCAATAGCATATGCGTTGAGGCAGCTGAAGGTTCACGAGTGCAACTACCCCACTCATGACTTAGAGTTGGCAGCGGTAGTTTTCGCGCTCAAGATCTGGAGGCATTACCTATATGGAGTTCACTGTGAGATCTTCACTGATCACCGTAGGCTTCAGTATATCACGAGTCAGCGAGAGTTGAACTCGAGACAGAGGAGATGGGTCGAGTTAGTAAAGGACTATGACTTCACTATTCTGTATCATCCGGGCAAGGCAAACGTGGTAGCGGATGCCTTGAGCCAGAAGGAAGTGAGTATGGGTAGCCTAGCTTCTCTTTCAGTTTCAGAGCGACCATTGGCGTTGGACACCCAGTCCTTGGCTAATCGTTTGGTTAGGCTTGACTTGTCGGATCCTAGCAGAGTTCTCGCCAGTATTGAGGTTCGTTCTACTTTGATTAATCAGATTCAGAGCCGTCAGTTTGAGAATCAGCAGTTGTGTGACCTTCGTGATTGGGTTGTTCAGGGTGAGACCAGCCAGGTTACTCTAGATTCAGATGGGGTTCTGAGGTTTGATAGTCGCCTTTGTGTTCCGAGGATTAGTGATTCGATTCAGTTGATACTTCATGAGGCACATTGTACTAGATACTCCATTCACCCTGGCACAGCAAAGATGTATAGAGACTTGAGACAACTTTACTGGTGGAGTGGTATGAAGCGGGATATAGCGGAGTTCATATCTCTTTGCTTGAACTGTCAGCAAGTTAAGTTCGAGCACATGAGACCTGGTGGTTTGATGCAGCGACTTCCTATTCCTGAGTGGAAGTGGGAAGGGATTACTATGGACTTCATTGTTGGTTTGCCTCATACTTCTCATGGGTTTGATTCCATATGGGTGATTGTTGATAGGCTGACCAAGTCAGCACATTTCTTGCCGGTTCAGACTTCTTATGGTGCAGAGAGGTTAGCTCAGATCTACCTTCGTGAGATTGTTTTGTTGCATGGGGTCCCAGCTTCTATTATTTCAGACCGCGACACTCAGTTCATATCTCAGTTCTGGAGGGTTATTCAACGAGGTTTGGGTACAGAGGTTCATCTTAGTACCACCTTCCACCCTCAGACAGATGGCCAGTCCGAGAGGACCATTCAGATTCTGGAGGACATGCTTCGGGCCTGTGTTCTTGACTTTGGAGGTTCTTGGGATCAGTTTGTTCCCTTGGCAGAGTTTGCTTATAATAACAGCTTCCATTCGAGTATCGGCATGGCACCTTTTGAGGCTTTGTATGGCAGGCGTTGCAGATCACCAGTAGGTTGGTTTGATAGTTTTAGTTCTAGGCCACAGAGCACAAATTTGCTTCGATATTCCTTAGATCAGGTTCGAGCAATTTAGGACAGACTTCGGGCAGCTCAGAGCAGGCAGAAGAGTTATGCTGATCGTAGGCTTCGTGCCTTGGAGTTTAGTGTCGGTGACTTGGTGTTTCTCTGTGTATCGCCCATGAAGGGCGTGATGAGAGTTGGTAGGCGGGGCAAGCTTAGCCCCAGGTTCATTGGGCCGTTTGAGATTCTTCAGAAGGTTGGTAGCATTGCCTATCAGCTAGCCTTGCCTCCGATGTTTTCAGCTATACATCATGTATTTCATGTTTCGATGTTGCGTCGGTATGTCCCAGATGAGTTTCATGTGTTGCAGTGGGATTCAGTTCAGTTGGGTGAGGGTTTAGCCTTTGTTGAGGAGCCGACAACTATTTTGGCAAGAGATGTCAGGAGATTGATGTCCCGAGAGATCCCGGTTGTTAAAGTTCAGTGGAGGCACCGTCCAGTCGAGGAGGCTACCTGGGAGACCGAGAGAGATATGCGGGCTCAGTATCCGGAGCTGTTTGAGCCTTCAGGTACCTCCTTGACCTTGACTTTCGAGGACGAAAGTCCTTTTTAGTAGTGGATGATGTAATGACTCTTCCGGTCATTTCCATGTATATGTTTTCCTTGTACCGTTAGAGCTTGTTTGTAGCGGCCCCAAGTCATTTAAGGCTTGTCGGGACCGGTATTTTGGTGCCGGGTCCATTTGTTTGGTCGTATGATAAGTTTTGAAGTCAAGCAAGTCGGCAAAAGTTATCGTAAGTTTCTTTAATAAATTTTCTGAACTTTGGGTAAAATGTCTCAGAGTCTTTCTCTCAATATATAAAGAGTTAGAAGTCCCCCGAAATACCAAATCGAAGGTCTACGAGTCTAGTTTCCAACGCACAAAACCTCACATCCAACTGATCTCGGAGTAAAAAGTTATGACTGTTTTACCGCGGACTGTCTAGCAGAAACTGGGTCGCGAACCGGGTCGGGTCAAAATCAATTTAAAGCCTCAACTTCACGTTTTAAAATGCCATTTTAGTTCTGAAACAGTGAGAAAACATAAGGGAGGGTTCCAAGAGAGTTCTTGAGTATCAAAATCGTGCGATGATGAATTGTGAACCTAAATTTAAGAATTTTATTAGCATCGCGCGTATATTTGAATATATTTTATTTTAAAGTTATATTTTTTATTACTTTTTTTAAAGTATTTTAAAGGTCTATGAAAAATACTTTTACCATGATATAATTTTGTGTGTACTTATTTTATAAGGTTTGTATACATTGTAATATTTTAACGGAGATAGTAAATTTAGTTATGTTAAAAATTATTATTATAATATAGTAGGTTTTGTTTGAAATAATTTTCTATGAATTATGATATATTCAAAAAGTTATATTTATTTTACCACGAACCTTTGCAATACCCAAAATTAAGTGGAGAAGGAAATTTAGTGAAGTGGCACCACCACTTCCACGTGGAAGTGGTGGAGAAGTACACAGCAAAAATTGCCACTAAGCTTTTCATCTAATGGCCACCTCAAAGTAGTAGTAATTATAATTATTAAATCAAGTGCTTCATTAATTTATATATGCAGATTGGGTAACTTTTCATACAAACACATTTGTACAAACTCAGCAACCTTTTCCAACTATTTGATTCCAATTTAAATAGGTTGTGTGTTGTACGTATGTATATATGTATTACGCTAATAAGGGAGTTTGCACGAAAAATATTTTAACGCTATATTTGATTACCGAAAGGAAAATTGATTATCTACGTCAAGTTATTCAAGCCCAAATTCGAGTTGATATCATTTCAGAGCTTTTCAGAGTGGTTCGGGCTAGGACATCATCGTTGTAGCAGCTTGTCGTCGGACGACAGGTAGATTATGGTTTAAAATCCCTAGACTTAGCATATATCGGATAAAATTGTACTAGCGGGCATCCTTAGGTTGGATTATTAGGTTGGTACCACAGACCTCGACCGCTTTATTTATGTCCGCCTACTTTTATTCCTCCGTTGCTTGTAGAACTTGCCGATATATTTTATTTACCCTTGTGGTCCCGTGAGACCTTGTTGACTCTGGAACATAGAAGGTGGGATTTTGGGGAATGTCCGCGAGTTCCGGGCATAGAATTATCCTTCTAGGCTGGTTATGCTTGCTGAGTAGCTGTGGGCCTGTGCAGGGTCGATAGGTTGATTGTGAGCTGCTGGGCAGCTATTGTGTGTGATCATACCATTTCCATGCATATAAAGAGGTTTATCCATGTTTTACTATGGTTTTGGCTTCGGGCCTACTGACACTATTTTCTAAACCTTGCATGGCCCCGGGGGCCCGTTTTTGATGAAAATGAATTGGAAATGGTTTGATTTAACTTGTGAATATTCTTGGGTAAAAGAAGGTAAAATTATGATTTATATTACGATTAACGCTAGACTCGGCAGGGCCGGGGTGCTAGTTGAGTTTTCTTGCTACCTGAGATAATTTTAGCCTTGGTCGGACCGAGCACCCGAGATGACTTTCTACTGTTTAGACCCGGTTATGCCCGGGCACCCTTGGAGGAGTTTTTTTGAGATATTTTCCTACTACTTTAGTCCTGGACAGGGTCTGGGCATGCATATTAGAGACTGGGTCTCTATCATGAACCCGGACTTGCTTCCGGATGACATGTTTTGATACTGAGTTTTAGTATGGGGTCAGGGACCTCCATGGACCTTGCCATCCGGGCCTGGGGCTTTGGGCTGCGTGTGCCGGAGGAAGGGTATACGGCGGAGTAGAGGTATACGGGCAGTGTCCTTCCATGGAATCTACCTGCTGGGCCGGATCGGCACCGGAAGAGGTACATACAGAGATACCATTTCACTTGAGATCTTCATGCATCATATCATTCATTGTTTGAGGCTCCATCCTTGTTTGTTGTTTGTTGATTGTACGCTCCGGTAGTATGGGATGCCAGAGGGTTTGTTTTCACTTGTTTGTGTTCCGCGGTTGTATGGGCGGCCAGGGGACTGTAGCTAGACTCTTGCTATTTACTTACAGAATTGTTCCCTATTACGATTAAGTATGAAATTGGTTCCTTCTAGACTGTTAGTTCTGGATTTGAGATTGATATGATTGGTTGAGTTTGATTCATGTCTCTAAGCATGCCTATCATTACTCTTTCTCTCTTTTTCTTACACTTGAGGTTACCGGTATACCGTCCATTTCGTAAACTTATTATGTATACACTGTTATTGCAAGGACCCCAGGTGCGTTGTTTCTTACTTTCACCTGTGCCTATGGTGTATATATTTTGCTTGCTGGCCTCACATGTGGTTCTGTTGACTTCCCTCTAGGCTAGCTCCTGTGTACCTTTTGTTGATTTCTGTGACTACTTTTTTCTATTCTGTCTGTTACTACGCTTTTATCTTATATGTTCCCAGTCGGCCTATGTTACCTACTGGGTACCTTATGCTTCGCATTTGGTGCTCACCCTACCCCCTGCATCTTTGGGTGCAGATCCTAGCGTGGGCCATCGCCGTTAGATCAGTGTAAGTCATGCTTGGAGATCTGTTGGGGATTACTTCAGACTGAGGGTGAGCTCTTGGCGATCGGAGCTTAGCTTTACTTTATCTTTTGCTTTATGTACTCTATTACCATTCAGAGACATCTGTATATATTGTTTTGGATTGTTTGCACTCCATGTATGTAGTTTTGGCTCTATACTATGATACCAGGTCCTGGGGTTTGGTTTAGTTTCCGCATATGTATATATATACTCCTGTTATCTATTCTCCTCATCTTACTCTCTTACTTTTGCTTATTAAACTATTCTTCCGCTTATTTGTTAGATAGTAGCTCATTACTAACTGTCCTGGGCTGCGGTAATTTGTTCGCCTACTGGGGGGTTGTAGGTGCCATCATGACCGAGAAGTCGGGTCGTGACATATGCAAGACTAGATGTATCCTTTTTTGTATGACTCCCCTTGATTATCATTTGTAATTTTTATTTTGATATTTTAATTGAAGATCAATGCATAAAGTGGCTTTGAGTCAAGTTGTGCGAGGTAAGGATAAAATTAGCATTCTACTAGGGTTTATTGTAAGAAACTTTTGTATCATCCGTTGTCATGTAAGAAATTTATATGCCGTCCACATATGTAACTTAAGTTCTACCCTTGATTAACATAGAAAGTAAGTCCATGAAGGAAACAATATGATTCCTATTCTGATTTATACTAGGAGGAAAAAATGGTGCTAAATTAACAATTAGGAGTAAATTAAGAGAGTGAAATTTCATATAGAGAAACACATTTTGCATATTTAATTAATGTATCTAATGTGACATTCTGGGTTAACTGCTATAATTTAATTTATTTACAACGTCTACCTGTTTTAATTTGATTGAATTATTTATTTCATTAAGAAATTATCTTACATGTAAAGATATAAAATCCACTGAATTATTTTTTTTATTAGCAATACATATCGATTTTCAGATTCAGTTATTTCATTTGGGACTTTTATATACACCTGTAAATAGTCCATAAACACGATTTCAACTCAATTTTTAACCTAGAAAGAGTTAGGAGCCGTTGTAGAGGTTAGAGAAAATTAGTTTTATCTTTTCTTCTCTATTATTTATTTTGGATTTTTCTTTAGGATGATTTGTTGTAATTCCTCCATGTCTATGAGGAGATAAACTTTTCATTCTAGGACTATGGTAGTTGGGTGATTGTTTATGTACGAACTTGAATTAATTTGTTAATATAGTTGTCGTCATTCTAGGACACTTGTGGTTACTTATTTTTTTGAGCTTAATTATTTGATTGCTTGATCACCTTTTAAATACCATTTTTACCTGTAAATTTGAATCAAAATAGGGAATTTGCATGCGTAATAGGAATAAATAGGCTTGGTTGTGAACCTTATCGAGAAAGGGGAACGATTTATTAACATGGATAAAAATATACCCGCCAGCGTTGCTTAGTTAATATCGTTTAAATTTCACATGCACTTCACTTTCCAGTGGTCTAACGAGTGTGAGGTGAGCTTTCTGAAGCTCAAGGCCTTATTGACTTCAGCTCCAATTCTTACTCTTTCATTTAAGGGCCAGTGGTTTACTATTTACTGTGATGCTTCTTGAGTTGGTTTGGGTTGTATATTGATGTAGCAGGGCTGAGTTATTTGCTTATGCTTCTAGACAACTAAAGGTTCACAAGAGGAACTACCTCACTCATGACTTGGAGTTAGCAGCGGTAGTCTTCGTGTTGAAGATTTGGAGGCACTATATGTATAGAGTACATTATGAGATCTTCATCGACTATTGTAGTCTTCAGTACATCTTCAGCCAGAAGGACCTAAATATGAGACCTAAATATGAGACAACACATATGGTTGGAGTTATTGAAGGACTATGATATTTCTATTCTCTATCACCGGAGAAAGGCAAACGTGGTAGCAGATGCCTTGAGCTAGAAGGCATTGAGTATGGGGAGCTTGGCATTCTTGGCAGCATAGGAGCGACTTTTAGCTTGGGATCCAGTCCTTAGCTAAAAGGTTGGTTAGGCTTAACATTTCTTAGCCAGGCCGTATTCTTGCTTATGTTGAGGATAGATCTTCACTGTTAGAGATAATTCAGGCATATCAGTTTGATGATGCAAGGTTGAGGATCATCCGTGATAAGGTGTTGAGTGGTGAGGCTAGGAAGGCGACCTTAGATCCGGAGGGTGTTCTGAGGATGGAGGGCGTATTTGTGTTCCTAGAGTTGGGAATTTGGTTAGACTGATCTTAGAGAAAGCCTGTTGTTCTAGATATTCCATCCATATGGGGGAAACTTCGATGTATAGTGACTTGAGGCAACTACTGGTGGTGTATGATGAAGCGGGATATTATAGATTTCGTGTCTAGGTGCTTGAACTGTCAGTAGGTGAAGTACGAGCACCAGAGACTAGGTAGTTTGAACCAGAGGCTATCCATTCCTGAATGGAAATGGGAGCGGATAGCTATGGACTTTGTGGTAGGCTAGCCATATACTTGTTGGAGATTTGATGCTATTTGGGTTATCGTGGATAGGTTAACAATATTATCACGCCCCAAAACAGAGAAGGCGGGACCGGTACCCGGAGCCCCAAAAGGCCGAGAGTGCCAAAATCGAGTGTATATCTATTGAACTTGTTGGGGGTCTGAGACCGACAAGGTCTCTAAGTATAGCAATTAGAAACACAGATAGCTCAACAGTAGGCAAACAACTCAAGGCCGACAAGGCTAATATCATAGTAGATAGCTAATAACAAGGCCTATAAGGCCATACCCAACACTGATATACATATACACATCTACAAGCCTCTACGAGTAGGTAAAACATCTCATATCCAGGACAGGGCCCTGGACTACCCATAAATTGTACATATACACAACCTGGTCAAAATATAAGCTAGACCTCAGACTCGTCAGCTCCATGAAGAATGGAGCTTACCAAAATGGCTCAACTCTGCAACTCCTACTGAAGAGGTCTATCTGGGTTTTTGTCTGGACCTGCAGGCATGAATGCAGTTCCCCTAGGCAATGGGGATGTCAGTACGACAATAATGTATTGGCATGTAAGATAGAAACATAATAGTAAGTCGCAAGTAATAAATCTGAACAAGATATAATATGAAACTGGTAAACTGTAATTGGTAAGACTCGTTAAGCTCTTTTATCCTTTATTCTTTTTAGAACAAAACACATGCATTAACTCACACCGCAACTCACTCTTTATAACACACGCTGAACCACAATAGCGCCTCGGTGCACCCCATATATAATAGCCTCAATATGGCAGTAGCGCCTCGGCACACTATGTATATAATGGCCTCAATATAGTAGTAGCACCTCGGTGCACACTATGTATATAATGGACTCAATATGGCAGTATCACCTCGGTGCACACTATGTATATAATATCCTCAATATGGCAGTAGCTCCTCGACGCACACTAACACGCAATCCACGCGTAATAAGTGTATTACTAGATTGACCTTCAAAGCTACTCTTGTTAGTTATAGAGGTTCATTTAGATAACTTCTTTAGCCTTGACTTACTAGATGTTGGGCTCAACTTACCAAACACATATGAATGGGGATTTGACTTGCTAACCTTCCTTTTATACTTTCTAAAGCTTGATTAAGGATCACAATACAAAGAAGAAACTCGACTAAAGGATAACTTACGTTTCATGCAAAAAAAATCAGATTTTTATAAGGCGACTTGAATCACCATAATGTATCACTTAGTTTCGTAAGACTTGTTAAGTTACAAAATCATCGCTCTTACAACAGAATACTCAAATTCCTTCTTTCGGAGATTTAGAGTTCCATTTCTAGATTCATGTCGATAAGGAATAAAGAAGCCTTAACATACCTCGTTCCTTCCGAAGATTGATCTTACCACAACTTGGACTTTCCTTTATTAAGTTAATATACAAAACAAAGGTATAATGAAGCTAATATTATCTCTTAAACCTGATGCAACTTTGCCAAAACAGTAGAAAAATATTTACCGGGCAGATTTACGTGTTGGGCATTAATTAATAGGTGTATCGTCACACCTTTCTACCCCATTTCAATAGACATCACACACACACCAACATACTGACTCCAACAATACAAAACACATCAACCAGCCCTTACACAACTCACCACAGTGAAATAAAATAGCAATACATTGAACCCACGGCTTCCGATCACCGTCCCGTGAGTTCTTAACAACAATTCAACAACATTTATCCATCCGAACTTCAATCCGAAAAGATGGTTATGGACAGAGTACTTACCACACTTGAAGGAGTGTTTTTATTCTCTTTTTATTGATGCCTTTCAAAGCTTAAGTACCCCTTACACATACACCAATAAGAGAAGAAGAAATCTCTTAATTGTTACGTAACTTCTAAGTGTCAAATCTTAAGGAAGGGGCTGCCATAGTTTATGTATTTCTTACCATAGGATATACTAGATATATGTATTAGATTAGTACCAATATAATAAGTTGTTTAACTCACCTTAATCTTGAATGAATCTTGATTTTCTTAGAACCCTAAAGGGAGAGAGGGGCTGCCAAGAGGAAAGAAGATAAGAGAGAATTGATCCAGCTTTTTGTGATCAATATTGATCAACAAAAGATCTGTATAAGGGGACCTTTTTGGCCGGTTTTTTTGAGTATATTTGGTCCAAAATGGTTCAAGAAACTTGGGCCAAAATAATCCTTTGCTTGGGCCTCAAAAGGGTTAAGTTTTGTGGCTAATTTTGGGCTTCTCTTGGGTCAAAATGTGGTCAACATTGGTGGCTACCTTTTGTAGTTGTTTGGTCCAGATTTTATTGTACTTTGATGGGCAAACTTTAAGCTTCATTTAGGCTACCATTATTTCTAATAAGCCATGGTGGTTCTGCCCGCAATTGGCCCTTCGAACTTAGTTCATTAGCATAGGTAGGTAATGCACCTACTTGTCACCTAAGAGCTTAGATAAGTCGAGCAAGCACCTCACTTGTTTTATCTCATTTTTAAAACTCCCATCCTTATACTTTAACTTAACACTTATATACATTTGACCATTTCAAATTCTAGGCCAAAGTATCCCTTCACAATCTTGAGCTAATGTACCTTCGTCGATATTAACTTAGTCATATAGGTTTTGAAAGGTACGGGGTGTTACATCCTTCCCCCCTTAGAATCATTCATCCTCGAATGAGGGTAATGCGTATATAGCTCTAGTCCTTTAGGATTTATTTTGTAGCAATTTTGGCAGAGTTTCCTTTATAATTGGGACTATCAAAAAATCTGAAACTCAGCAAAAGTCCTACACAATGCCTCACAGGGCGATACAACGATATACAATAAAATGCAATCATTTGCACATGTTCAAACCTGATCATATTTGGATAGTAGGAAAATATTAAGAAGATAAGGATATGACTTACCTCAATACTATCTTCATGGCGTAAATAAATGCGGATACTTTTTCCTCATTTCTTTCTCGGCTTCCCACTTCATATCCTTGACATTATTATTTCTCCATAACACCTTTACTGAGGTAACTTCTTTAGTTCTGAGCTTCCTAACTTGACGATCTAGGATATAAATTGGTACTTCCTCATAGGATAAGTCTTCAAAAAGTTGAATATCTTTGATAGGCATAATACGTGAAGGATCTCCTATGCACCTTTTTAGCATCGATACATGAAATACAGGATGGACTGCCTCCAATTCTGTGGGTAACTCTAGCTCATATGCTAAGTTTTCTACCCTCTGAATGATCCTGTATGGTCCAATATATCTTGGACTAAGCTTTCCCTTTTTACCAAATCGCATAACGCCTTTCATGGGCAAAACCTTTAGGAAAACCCAATCACTAACATTAAATTCCAAATCCCGACGTCGCACATCTGCATATGCTTTCTGCCTACTCTGGGCTATTAGTAATCTTTCTCGGATTAGCTTCACCTTCTCCATTGCCTGATTAACTAGGTCGGGCCCTCATAATTTTGCTTCCCTAATTTCAAACCATCCAATCACTGATCTACACTTTTGTCCATATAAAGCTTCATAAGGAGCCATTTGAATGCTTGAATGGAAACTATTATTATAAGAAAACTCAATTAATGGAAAATGGTCATCCCAACCCTCTTTATGTAATGACCCTTCCGGTCATTTATACATTTTCGCATTTCTTGTACCATTAGAGCTTACTTGTAGTGGCCCAAGTCATTTATGGCTTGTCGGGACCGGTAGTTCGGTGCCCGGGCCATTTGTTTAGTCTTTATGGCCGTTCCTCATTTTAAATCTTCAACTTTGGAAATCGTTGACTTCCGTCAACATTCTTGGTAATATAAAAGAATTAAACCAAGGTTCTAGGTCAAAGGAATTCCTTACTCGAAAGTTTGAGTTAAAGAAATGCCTCGTGTAACACCTCGCCCGTTTGGAAGGTTTAAAGTAACCCGTGACTTGGGGGTAAGACTAATAATGTCTAATATACTAAGAAGGATGTTTTATGAGGTATTATAATCGCAAAATGGTCGTATGATAAGTTTTGAAGTCAACCAAGTTGCGAAACAAAAGTCGGAAAATGTTATTGTAAATTCCTTTAAGGAATTCTCTTAAAATTTGGGTTAAATGTCTTGGGGTGTTTCTCCCTATCTATAAAGAGTTAGTGGGCCCCAAATATACCAAATAGAAGGTCTACGAGTCTATTTTCCAACTCACTAAACTGTTAATCCATATGACTTCAGAATAGAGAGATATTCACATTTTCGTAGGAATGCGCAAGCAGACACGTCAAGGTGGGGCCTACGTCCTAAGTCGATTCAGCTTATAAAAGCTGATTTATCCTTCGTTTTAATCCATATTTTTCACCCAAATTTCTTAGAAAATCAGAGGGAGAGTCCATAAATAATACATGGACTTTGATTCTTTCAATTCGGAAGTTTAACGGAAGTTGCTCTACGTCGCGAGCTCGTCATTTTGGTGTAGTTTGTCCCGTCGATTTCATGGCGTATCTTCGTAGGTGTTGATGCAGCGAGCTAGCAGGTGTTTTCTGAGTATTTGGAAATAGCTATGGAGTTATTTTGGTGAGGTATGGATCCCGTACACTTATCTATTTGTTGAATCAAGATTCTAAGCTTCTAGTAACGAAAAGTTGTATTTTTTGATAACTTGTAGTAGTTTCTTGTTGGATTTGGATACGTTTGTTGCTACTGCAAGGAGGCAGTTAGTGGAACTGATATTTTTATGCTATTATCATTTGATTATCGGAAGGTAAGGGTTCTAAATCCTCGACTCATTCTTAATTTGAGCTTTAGAATCAATTCCGAGGAGAACTTATCGTTATCGGCATGTTGTCGTGTTTTCTTGCCGTATATTGTTACAGCTCGTGGTGGGTCCTTATAACAGCATGTTTAGCTTGGTATTTCAAATCTTTTTGTCAAGGTAACCTTCCTCCTACGATCCTCCTTCATTATTATATGTTCTACTATTATTTTATGGATTTCTGAGCCACGAAGTGGTATTTTGGATTTGTGGCTTTGGACAGCCTTTATCTTGTTATGTTAGGTTATTGTTGTGGTGTTCTGGTTGTTTTAAGGTTCTGGAGGGATTGGGAAATTGTGCGATTCTTTTTGGGATCGCATACGATAGTGATTGGATTGGACAACGTGAAGTACGCCTTGAAATAGTACCTCGGGAGCTCGTCGCTCCTTTGAGATGTGGTTAACATATTATTGTTGGATTTATCTGCCATTTCTTATTGTTATTGGCCTCATTTTATGCTTTGCAGTTGGCTGATCGTGAGTGTGACATTAACACCTTATCAATTGTCTATGGCTCGTTCTTGCAGCCTTGTCGATTCTAGCAATTGTTCCATTACCTTGGTTGGTCAGGCTTCATAGAGATGCCTTTGGGGCTTCAGTTGAAAGTATTTGTTTTATGTGATTCAAAGCTTCCTAGAGCTATTCGAGTCTGGACGATGCCGTTCCCGCAGCTAGTCATCGGATGACAGGTAGGATATGGTTTTACCCTATCTAGACTCTGCGTATATAGGCTATAACTGCATTAATTAGCATCCTTGGATGGGTTGTTATAGGTTGGTACCCCAGACCTTGTCCGCCTTTCGTCCGTCTATTTCATACGTTGTTTGTAGTATTCGCGTAGTAATGTATATTACCTTTGTGGTCCTGTGTGGCCTTGTATTGACTCTGGAACATAGATGGTGGGCTATTTGGGAATGTCCGCGAGTCCCAGACATAGAGATTATCCTTTTAGGATGGTTATGTCTGCTGAGTAGCTATTGGGCCTGTGCAGGGCTGATAGGAATTGTCGTGAGCCATTGGGCTACTTTTATATTTGTGTGCAAGCATATCATCCATGAAAAAGGTTTTCCCCTGCATGTTTTACTACAGTTTTGGCTGTGAGCCACTACTGACAGTTTTCCTAAATTTTCATGGCCCTGAGGGCCCCTTTTTGGTACTGTTGTTGATAGAAAAGGGAATTTTTGGATGTTTTCGCACTGATTTTATTACTGGTACTAGTCTCTGCGAGGAAGAGCACCAGACTTGATTTTATTACTGATACTAGTCTCTGCAGGGCAGAGGACTAGACTTGATTTACTACAGTTTTAGACCCAGTTACGCCCGGGCACCCTTGGAGGGGTTTTTGAGGCATTTTCTACTACTTTAGTCCTGGACGGGGTCTAGGCATGCATACTTGAGACTGGGTCTCTATCTTGATCCTGGACTTGCTTCCGGATGACATGTCTTGATACTGAGTTTTAGTATGGGGTCGGGGACCTCCATGGACCTAGCCGCTCCGGGCCTGGGGCTTCGGGCTGCGTGCGCCGGAGGGAAGGGTATACGGTGGAGTAGAGGTATACATGCTGAGTCCTTCCATGGAACCTGCCTGCTGGGCCTGATTGGCACCGGAGGAGGTACATACAGAGGTTCTATTTCACATCATATCATATCATGCATTGGATTCCACTCTTGTTTGTTGTGTGTTCAGTGTAAGCTCCGGTAGTATGGGATGACGGAGGGTTTATTTTCACTTGATTGTGTTCCTCGATTGTATGGACGGCCGTTGGGACTGTAGGTAGACTATATTTACTCCTATTTTTACTTAGAGCTTGTCTTGGCACCCGGTTCTTGAAAGATTAGTGATGGCTATCTTGTTGAGACTTTGGCTGTGGGATTTTTGATTATTGAGAGGGCTTTAGAGTTCTATCTTATTGAGGCACTTTTGTGTGGCCTTCTGAGCAGAGTGTGAGACTCTGGTTCTATTCTTGTGGGAAGCTGAGTGGTATCTCTCGGTTATTGTGGCCTAGTTATTTCATCCTATGGTTGTACTTCTGAGGTGATTCCCTGGTTATGCTATCATATGATTGGATTGGTGTTATGATTTCCTTATACTGGTTGATTTCATTTTGAGTATGTTAGACTGCTCTTCGTCTTTTCCTTCCACGTGAGGTTACCGGTATACCGCTATTTTCTCAATCCTCTCTCTACTTACTTATATTGTTGTGCAAGGACTCCAGGTGCGTTCTCCTTTCCTTCACCTGTGATTCTGTGTAATTGTATCTCTGTGCTAGCATGTGTTACTTGAAGCTCTTGGTTATGGATGATCTGTGCTAGCTCCTTGTGCCTTGCTCATTGCCTCAGTGACTGCTTTCTTGCTATCTGTTACTTACTGCTTTTATATCTTATATGCACTCAGTCGGCCTATGATACCTACTGAGTACCCGTGGTTTTGGTGCTCATACTACACTTCTGCACTTTTTTGTGCAGATATTAGCTGAGCTTTCGCCGTTGATCATATTGGAGACTCATGCAGCTTTTAGATCTTTGAGACTAGGCTGAGCGCCTGACGGTCGGGGCTTGTCTACATCTCATCTGTTGTACTGTTGCTCCTTGTACTTTCGGAGACAGTTTATGTTGTATTTTGTTACTACTAGAACTTGTATCCTATTAGAAGCTTCTGTACTATTGATACCAAGTCTTGGGGTCGGTGTAGTTTTCTTTATGTATTTATATTTGAGTTTTGCTTTCGCTTATTTCTGCTTGCTGGTGCGTTTTGGTTAGGTAGTAGCCCATTACTAACCGTTCTGGGATAGGGGAATTGGTTCGCCTACTGGGGGATTGTAGGTGCCATCATGACTTGAGAAATTGGGTCGTGACAGCTTGGTATCAGAGCTCTAGGTTCACCGGTGTCATGGTACAGAAGCAAGTGTCTAAGTAGAGTCTCGTGGATCGGTACGATGACGTCCGTATCCTATCTGCGGGAGGCTACAGGGCATTGTTAGGAAATATTTCATCTTCTTGGCTCCTCATCGTGCGTTCCTGGCTCTATTGACTTTTATACTTTGGTTGTTCATTCATTCTCGAATTCCTCAGATGAATGTGATAGCGGTTGGTGCCGAGGCTTCTGTGCCTATTGCTTAAGTGCTTCCACTAGCGCCATGACTCCAGAGTGAGGGTTTACTGCACTAGATAGGGGGTGTGGGGTCAGCCCAACCTCCGACTGGATTTATAGCGACCTCAGCGCTTCAGGACATCATGGATAGGACTCTGAGTCCTCCGGTGAGTGTTTCAGTTCTGGTTCTGTGAGTGGTGCTTCAGTTGTAGTTGAGCTTCTAGTTCTTCAGCAAGGTTGTCTGTCGGTATTAGAGTATGAGGCAAGATTTTCCAGTCAGGCTTCATCTGGTATAGGCTATTTTTGGTGTGGTGAGCCTGTGCACTTTGCTAGGAATTTCCCCAGGATTGTGTATCCCAGACAGCCTGTTGTTATCTTTGTGGAGAGATTGGTTACCTTTATAGATATTGTCCCCGGTGAGGGCTGGTTAGGCCTTTAGTTTTGACTATTCAGTCCAGAGTTATATCCCATCAGCTTGATACTCCTCTTGGTGGGCCAGAGGTAGAGGTTCCTGATATCATTGCTCCAGGTTAGGCTTTTGCTACCTTCAACTTATGTTAGTCCCGCTCGTGTTGCGACTCTATCCCTTCTGTCGTGTAATTGCTTATATGCCTACCTGCTACTTGTTTAAGTTGTTTGGCTACTCGAATTGTAGTATCGATATGTTGTTTTATTGGTAGTTTATTCTTTAGTAGTGGATGGGGGTAAGTTAGCCTTGAGAGGTGTTTTCCTGGAGTTGTAGCTCGTGGGTAGTTCTTGTTAATCTGTTTCTAGTTGGGTTATCCTTGTTTCATTGTGATTTTGGACTTTTGGTTGGGTTTCCCTTGTTGAGCGGTCCTAGATGGTTGTTGCCTAGGCCGTTATCTAGCGTGGCTAGAGATCCGTGTGATGGTTCGGTGTATTACCGATAGTTGGGCCAGAGTTGAGATTTTGCCTCAGTTGGGAGATATTGGTTATGCTAGTGTGCATAGATTGGTTTGGTCTCCCGAGTGTCTAGAGTCGACCCTCTTTGTTGATTAGTTTAGGAGGTTGGCAGGTATGTGGGTTGTTCCCATAGTCTCCTCCACTTCCTGGTCCATTGGGTGTTTTGTTGTATCCCTAGCACCAGTTCGAACGAATCTTGATCGTAGTTCTTTCGATGAGCTCTTGATGTTGGCATCGTGATTGGGTCTTGACTTTAGCACTTCCGACTAAGTGTTGATCGTAACCTCATGGTTGGGTTGTATTTGTAAGAATTTTGGGTAAGTTGGGCATCCGACCCATTCTTCTCCTGCCTTATTGAATTTGACGTGTAGCTATGAGTAGTAAGGTAATGGCTTCAAGTTCTTATTCGAGAAAGGATTTGTAATGTTTAATATGTGCTAAGGAAGGATTTTTGTTTAGCTGAAAAAGAAGGGAGATGACGCTTTGTTTATGTTTATGTGTCCTCGTAGTTTCCTGAGGTGGCGATGAAGGTTTGTTTTGGGATTGTGTGTCGGTGATTCGATTCAGCCGTCTACACATTGTCGTGGGTTTTCCATCGATCGGTTTTGTTTCAGTAGCAACTGCGGTGTTGGAAATTTGCATATTCAGGCCTATTTGGCTTGGGTTCTTACAGGTTCATTGGCAGCATACTGGTTGAACCAAGGCTTTAGTTGGTAGTTTTGAAAGTTGGGATTCAAAATCATGGCTTGGCAGGTTACATCGGATGGTTCGTGGCAGTTTCTATTTAGTTGCAGCATCCTAGTGCCGGGAGGCAGTGGGTGCGGGCAACTTAGTGATACGCCCAAATTACGACTCCAATTACGAAGCGTATGCGGTCGCTGTCAAATATAGAACCCAACTAAGGTTGGGGTCGATCCCACAGGGAATAAGGTGCAAATTAAATCGATAGTGAATTAAATGACTAGTAGTCGATAGTTTCCGGTAAATTGGGGGGGGTTTTGTATGAACAATATTTAACCAAAGCAAATAATAATGTGCGCTTAATAATAAATATGAGAGTGAACTAGGGAAGTGTTCACCATGGCGTCGTAACAATTTCGACTCAAGGCTTAACCGGGTTCGCTCTATATGCATATCACGATGTGATTGAATTCATGGTATCGTCTAAACGTTTCTCAACCAATTAGACAAATTTCCTTTTCAATTCTCTCGAACTTGAAAAGGTGAACTTTCTTATTTCAATCCTAAACATCAAGTAGATTAATCTAGTTACAACATTAATCATGAGACGAGAGTTGGTAGTCTCGAATCCTTGTAGTTAATCACATTTCCCGGTTTTAATCTCTTTACTCAAGCAAAGTTAAACCTAGGCATGTTCTAATGTTTGCAACCACTAGAAAACGTTAGTAAGTAAATGATTAACCACGTGACAACATAAAGATTGAACCCTACGCTACCCGGAATCTATATTGCTACTTTTGCCATGGCTCCCACAACCCTAGTTGTGGGAAGTTAGTTACTCATGCTATTAGGAAAAGAGAAGAAATTCATATTCATAATAAAGAGAAAAGATTCTTACAATATAATGAACACAAGCTTCAATTTATCCAAGAACAAGAATCCAAGATCCCAAGAACAATGGAAGAACAAGGGAAGAGAGGAAGACAAACGTATTGTGTCGTGTTTTTCTCTCCAAAACTTGCTCAAAATAATCCTAGAACTATTGGATAATGAATTGGTAATGAATCCCTAAAATAAACCTAACATAGGGTATTTATAGTAGTCCAGGAAATAAACCCAAAAACGTTCGGAATCCGCGTCGCGCACTGCCTCAACTTGACCGTCTGGGTGACGGACCGTCAAGGGCTTGACGGACCGTCACGGTGGCCGTCGCCACTAGGCAGTGGTGCTGCCTCAAGTTGACGGCCAGGCTGACGGACCGTCACCTTGGTGACTGGCCGTCACTCAGGCCGTCACTCTTATCCAGAACATCGTTTTGCTCGTATTTCCTTCCGTTTCTATGTTTGTCTCTCTTTCCTGAAAACATAACATACAACATCAAAAAATGACGACGGTTGCTTGAAAACTTATGATTGTTCTTAGTTTAGAGGCGTCGAAAGTGCCGTAGAATGGCGGCACATCAACACCCTCAACTTAGACGTTCGCTTGTCCTCAAGCAACATAACATAAAAATAATAAGACGACTCAACTAAGAAAACAAACTCATGTCTCTAGCAACTCATGGTCATTCAATGCTTATTCAATTTTAAATCAAGCTCCCTAGTAGCACAACAATGTATGAAACTTTAACTTGCAAGGATCCAAGCATGTCATTCCGGTATGATAGAATATTATACATACACACGCGCAGCTATCCTAACAGTTAATAGACAATACAGAAATCTTGGTGCCCTCACCGCAAAGAAGTCCCACACACAAGATTTAGGACTAGGTAAGGCGCTCACACTCACAAACGAGTTCAAACAATGCACATGCGCTGCCATAGGCTTGCCCTTACTATTCTATTTCAGTTTTTCAGAGAGCCGCTCAGGATCACTACAGGACTTGTTTAGGCTTGTAATGAGGCTTCGGGTGCAGGTAGGATACGTTTGGGGAATAGTGACTAAACCTTCCTTGGATTCACCGACCTACTATTTCCACATAACTTTACTTTGTCCATCCTTATTCACCTCTTTATTCCCTTCTTTCTAGCTACAGGTGCGGCCTCTTTATTTTGACACTTCTTTTTATTTCTTTTTCGTTCTTTTTCATCTTTTTTTTTTCGTTTCTTTATCTTTCTTTTCTAAGACACGCACCCAAAATTTTCATTCTATCCACAACCAATCTTATACATCCTATTTTTCTTATCACCTCTATAGTAGCCACCCTCAACTTAGGCTGATTGCCTGAGTTGAGGTGCACGATGTCCAAGGAAGGACCAGGGCCAAGACAGGGATTCAAAGTTAAACAGGAACGGTGACAGGTTATTGAAAGAATAGGGTCAATTATGGCTCAAACAGGGTTCAAAAGGGATTATTTGCATTTGGACGGTTCTTATAGGCTAAGTGGACTGCACACAAAAAGGGCCTGTGATCCTTTCCTAAGCAACCAACTTCAAACTTAACCAAATAGACCGGGCAAGTTCTAGATGCATGCACAGAGTAAGAATTTATAACAATACGCTCACACACACTTGGCACCAAGAAACCATACCACTACTAACTATCAAAACATCAGCTCGGCTTAAGCATAATTATTACAATCACAACCACACAATGACATTCAAGGATCAATAACAGTCAATCATTTCAAACATAAGTACAAAATCAACTTTTTCAGAGGGGGCTCCTTTTAGTTAAATTTTCAAAAAGCCATGCTTGCTACGGACATCACAATTTGTTTAAAATTTAAACGACAACCTAAACATGCCAGTTCTACTAGATAGCACACCGGAGGGAAAAGAAACACGGCAACAAAAACCCTCGATGGTGAAAGACTCACAGGTAACCCAACACCCTCAACTTAGACTCATGCATTGTCCCCAATGCATACATGTGAAAACTAAAACTGTGAGAGAAAGGAATACCTGTGAAGTCCATGGGGATCAGAGTCTGGCATGATATTGGAGACCGCCAGGGTCTCCAAAGCAGGCGAAATTGATGGAATAGGTGCCAGCTACCGCATCTCGTTGAGCTCCAACTTCATCTTTTATCGGCTCCGCAGCTAGTCGCGGCAACTTCTTTACTCTTTCTTTGTTGGTTTTCTTGCGGTGTTTTCTCTTCCTTGATTTGTTTTCACCGCCTTCCTCGACATGTTTCCCTTCTTGTGATCGCAACCTCATTCTTATAACCGCTAGGGTCTCGACAGGACCCTTCTCCTCAATAAGCAACTCCGCAGGGGCTTCATCAACCACCTTTATAACCGCAACCATTCTCATGTCTCTTGGTTGCTTCATCAACTTACATGCATCAAACTTGACCAATTCATTGTTTAATCTGAACGTCAGTTCATTTCTTTCCATGTCGACCAACACTCTTGCAGTAGCTAACAATGGTCGTCCCAAGATGATGGGAACTTCAAAGTCCACTTCGCAGTCTAAGATCACAAAGTCGGCCGGGAATATAAGCTTACCAACCTTTACCAGCACATCAGACAATATTCCCACTGGTCGCTTTACTGAACGGTCAGCTATTAGCACCCTCATGGTCGTTGGTTTGGGAGCTCCCAAACCTAATTGTTTATAGATTGCTAGCGGCATCAAGTTGATGCTAGCACCAAGATCACATAACGCTTTTCCGAAGTTGAGCTTCCCGATAGTACAGGGAACAGTAAAAGCACCTGGATCTTCCTTCTTGTCCACTAACGATCTTGAGGAAATAACACTGCAGTGGTGGAGGTTATCTTCTAGTTCCATGCTCACTGACCTCTTCTTGGTAATCAAGTACTTCATGAACTTGGCATATCCGGGCATTTGTTCAAGCGCTTCCACCAGTGGGATGTTTACTGATATCTGCTTCAGCATGGTCATGAAGTTCAGGAACTTGCTATCGTCCGCTTTCTTCTTCAAATGCTGTGGGAAAGGGGGTGGTGGCCGAGGCATCATAGTTGGAAGCTTTTTAACTTCCTTGCTTTTATCCGTGAGCCTTTGCGTAGCATCCTCCGCCACATTGTCATCCGCACCATCACCTTGAGTCTGAATTACCGAATGTGATTCCGGTAACGTTTTACCGCTTCTTGTAGTGATCACCATACAGCTCCCATCCATCCTCGGATTTTGAACGGTGTCACTTGGCAAGGTTCCTGTCTTCCTTTGATTTAGAGACGCTGAGATTTGACCCACTTGCTGCTCTAATTGCTTGATCGCGGTGGAATGTGAGTCCACTACCTGACTCATTGTTGATAATTCAGTTCTCATCTCCTTTACCACGGAATCGGTAGATTCCACCTTCAGCAGCATCTTAGCCATCATGTTCTCTAGTTTGGACGTCCCTGTCTCAGTGTTAGCTCTATCACGATTTCCAGGTGGTACATACAACCCACCTCCATCAGTTTTTTCTTCTAGTTTCCTTGATCGCGGTCTCTGTAGCCATCTTATTCATAGTAGTTGTCCCTCTGATAGTTTCGACCTTGGTTTCCCTAGCCATTGGCCTGGAAACCACCCAAATAATTTGCCTCCTCATCAGGTTCAAACTCTGCTGCTCTACCTTGGGAACCCACAACTTTCACTTTCTCAACACCTCCTGACAATGCTTTGTCAGTAGGTCCATTTGCGTCTTCAGATGGGCCATATCTTGGTCTGGCTCTTCCTCCTTCATGCGCTGCTCTGCTGACATACAACCTGCATAAGTGCTAGCTGCTACCTCTGTATTATGTGTATGCCAGGCCCTGTTGGTTTTGGTGAGCCTGTCCAAAATAGCTGTGGCATCGGCAAAAGTGAGACCCATAAATGCTCCACCTGCTGCGTTATCCAATGTCGTCTTGGTAGCCGAATTCAGTGCCCTGTAGAACGTCTGCATCAAAAAATCTTCGGTCAACTGATGGTTTGGGCATTGTGTCAGCTTTTTCTTGAATCGCAACCAGGTCTCATGCAACGCCTAATGAGGTTGTTGTGTGAAGTTGCTAATTTCATCCCTCAACTGTATCATCCTAGAGGGAGGAAAGAACCTTTCTAGGAAAGCTCCTTTCAACTCTCCCCAAGTTGCGATAGAGTCGGGGGTTAGCTCTGTCAACCATAACGCTGCCTCATCAGGTAGAGACAATGGAAACAACCTGAGTCTAATCGCGGTCTGGCTTACTCCAGGCAGTTCGAACGACTTGCAGATACCCATGAAATTCATCAAGTATCGGTTTGCATCGTCACTAGCAACACCACGGAACACTCCTCTCAAATTCAACAGCTGGATCATTGTGCTAGTAATGTTGAACTTGGCCCCAGGTGCTAGCGGAGGAAGAATGATGGCGCCCGTAGCACCAACTCCATCCAAGTCGATATCCTCATCATTCAAGTGATGCTGCGCCAGTTGTTCTGCAGCGAGCCTTGCTGCCTCTTCCTGTTGTACATTCATGTTTCGCCTTATCGTTCTTGCCAGCTCGGGGTCGTAGGGTAGTATTGGTTCACCCGAGCCTCGGGTACTTGGCATACACAACTATGTACCCTGTAAAAACAAAAATAAGAAATAAAAGTAAAAGCAGGAAAGTATGACTAAAAGTCAAATAAACACATCGGACTTAATAAACAACCGTATTCCCCGGCAACGACGCCAAAATTTGATACGCCCAAATTACGACTCCAATTACGAAGCGTAAGCGGTCGCTGTCAAATATAGAACCCAACTAAGGTTGGGGTCGATCCCACAGGGAATAAGGTGCAAATTAAATTGATAGTGAATTAAATGACTAGTAGTCGATAGTTTCCGGTAAATTGAGGGGTTTTGTGTGAACAATATTTAACCATAGCAAATAATAATGTGCGATTAATAATCAATATGAGAGTGAACTAGGGAAGTGTTCACCATGGCGTCATAACAATTTCGACTCAAGGCTTAACCGGGTTCGCTCTATATGCATATCACGATGTGATTGAATTCATGGTATCGTCTAAACGTTTCTAAACCAATTAGACAAATTTCCTTTTCAATTCTCTCGAACTTGAAAAGGTGAACTTTCTTATTTCAATCCTAAACATCAAGTAGATTAATCTAGTTACATCATTAATCATGAGACGAGAGTTGGTAGTCTCGAATCCTTGTAGTTAATCAAATTTCCCGGGTTTAATCTCTTTACTCAAGCAAATTAAACCTAGGCATGTTCTAATGTTTGCAACCAGTAGAAAACGTTAATAGATGAATGATTAACAACGTGACAACATAAAGATTGAACCCTACGCTACCCGGAATCTATATTGCTACTTTTGCCATGGCTCCCACAACCCTAGTTGTGGGAAGTTAGTTACTCATGCTATTAGGAAAAGAGAAGAAATTTATATTCATAATAAAGAGAAAAAATTCTTACAATATAATGAACACAAGCTTCAATTTATCCAAGAACAAGAATCCAAGATCCCAAGAACAATGGAAGAACAAGGGAAGAGAGGAAGACAAACGTATTGTGTCGTGTTTTTCTCTCCAAAACTTGCTCAAAATAATCCTAGAACTATTGGGTAATGAATTGGTAATGAATCCCTAAAATAAACCTAACATAGGGTATTTATAGAAGTCCAGGAAATAAACCCAAAAACGTTCGGAATCCGCATCACGCACTGCCTCAACTTGACGGTCTGGGTGATGGACCGTCACGGTGGCTGTCGCCACTAGGCAGTGGTGCTGCCTCAAGTTGACGGCCAGGCTGACAGACCGTCACCTTGGTGACTGGCCGTCACTCAGGCCGTCACTCTTATCCAGAATGTCGTTTTGCTCGTATTTCCTTCCGTTTCTATGTTTGTCTCTCTTTCCTGAAAACATAACATACAACATAAAAAAACGATGACGGTTGCTTGAAAACTTACGATTGTTCTTAGTTTAGAGGCGTCGAAAGTGCCGTAGAATGGCGGCACATCACTTAGCTTCTTTACTTCAGTTGCAGATGCGGCTATTGACCTTGGACACCTAGTCCTTGGCTAACCTCTGCAAGAGGCGAGATATTCTAGATTTCAGCAGTGTTCTAGTTAGTACGAGGTTCTTCTACCATGGTTGGACAAACTCAGTGACGTATTTGAGCTTCAGCAGTGGTGTATGCTTTATGTGGTCAGCTTGTGTGGGTTAAGACTAGCGAGGCTATTTTGAGCTCTGATGATACGTAGAGACTGATAATAGCCATTCGTTTGCCCAGGATTTGAAAGCTTGTTTAATTGATTCCTCCGGAGTTATTGTTTATGTGGGGTTCTAGTGTTGGTTAGACTCGGCCAGTATGGACGAGAAGTTCATTATGATATATGCTTCGAAGTGGTTGGTTGTTTGCAGAACTAGTAGAGCGGTTGATTCGAGCCAAAGGAATGAGTTGAAAGTATATGCAAAAATTTCTATGGCTAGATGGTAACTTTGAACTCCAGGCACCTTTTTCCTTTACCTTCGGGGTGTTTGGACGTGATATTCGTGGCATGGTGGACTTCTTTCTGAGGTGAGATTCGTAAGGCCATTTCACATTCAAATGGTGTTCGAGTGGTCGGAGTAGTACCATGTTTTCTAGAGTTGGAAGCTTGGCTCATGGTTATAGACTTCGTGGTAGGCTTACCACACTTCTTGCAGGATCATGGTTTTGGTTTGGGTCTTTTGGGCAGATTGCCCTGGTTCATTCACTTTCAGCTGATTCAGACCTGGCACGGTTCAGTTAGCGAATTTGATGTTAGAAAAAATATTTGTTCGTTGGTTGGTGGTCAGTCAAGGCAGGTAACTTTAGTTTCAATGATATGCTACGGGTTGTTATCTTGGATGGCAAAGGCTAGTAGCCTATATATTGGCTTAAAACGCATTTGTACAATGGGTTCGTGGTAAAGTATAAGCATAAACTATGGATCTCTGGTGTGTCAGTTGATGCTTCGAGGGTGGTTTGAGTGTTCAGCTTGTATGCAGATTCCTATTTATGGTGCTAAAGGATTCAGTTCAGAATAAAAGAAGGGCTTTTGCGGAACAGCGGGTTCATGAGTTAGAGTTTTGGGTTGATGGATTTTCTGGTAAACTTGGTATGGTTTTAAGGATTCGAGTTTTGTGTGTTGATAACCTTGGTGCTCTGGTTTCGGTGTTGTGTAGGTGCTTTTTGGTTAAGATTCTCGAGGTTCAGTTTGGGTTGGCAGATCTTTGGAGGTTGAAATCTAGCTTGGCTAGTAAGAAATTAAGGCTTGGTTGCTTTCTTTAGTTCTGTTATATTGGGTGCCGTCCGGTCGCGGAGGTTACCCGGGTTGTCTGAGAGAGTAGTGCGGGCGTTGTATCCGCTATTCTTAAATCTCTGGTATTTTCTTCCTTCCTGACTTTCGGGGACGAAAGTCTTTTTAGTAGTGAATGATGTAATGACCCTTCCGGTCATTTACACATTTTCGCCTTTCTTGTACCATTAGAGCTTACTTGTAGTGGACCAAGTCATTTATGGCTTGTCGGGACCGGTAGTTTGGTGCCCGGGCCGTTTGTTTGGTCTTTATGGCCGTTCCTCATTTTAGATCTTCAACTTTGGAAATCGTTGACTTCCGTCAACATTCTTGGTAATATCAAAGAATTAAACCAAGGTTCTAGGTCAAAGGAATTCCTTACTCGAAAGTTCGAGTTAAAGAAATGCCTCGTGTAACACCTCGCCCGTTTGGAAGGTTTAAAGTAACCCGTGACTTTGGGGTAAGACTAATAGTGTCTAATATACTAAGAAGGATGTGTTATGAGGTATTATAATCACAAAATGGTCGTATGATAAGTTTTGAAGTCAAGCAAGTTACGAAACAAAAGTCGTAAAAAGTTATTGTAAATTCCTTTAAGGAATTCTCTTCAAATTTGGGTTAAATGTCTTGAGGTGTTTCTCCCTATCTATAAAGAGTTATATCACGACCCAATTTCTCGGTCATGATGGCACCTACAACCCCCGGTAGGTGAACCAGTCCCCGTAGCCCAGAACAGTTAGTAATGGGCTACTATCTAGAAAATAAGGGAACAAGACGAAGAGAACAGATAACAGGGATATAAATATATACATATGCGAAAACTAAACCAAACCCCAAGACCTGGTATCATAGTATGGAGCCCAAACTACATACATGGAGTGCAAATAATCCAAAACAATATATACAGATGTCTCTGAATGGTAATAGAGTACATGAATCAAAGATAAACTAAAGCTAAGCTCAGATCGCCAAGAGCTCACCCTCAGTCTGAAGTAGTCCCCAACAGATCTCCAAGCACGAATCACAGCGACCTAACGGCGATGGCCCACGCTAGGATCTGCACCCAAAGATGCAGGGGGTAGGGGTGAGCACCGAATGCGAAGCATAAGGTACCCAGTAGGTATCATAGGCCGACTGGGCACATATAAGATAAAAGCGTAGTAATAGACAGAATAGAAGCAAGCAGTCACAGAAATCAACGAATGGAACACAGGAACTAGCCCAGAGGGAAATCAACAGAACCACATGTGAGGCTAGTGAGCAGAATATACACACCAAAGGCACAGGTGAAAGTAAGAAATAACGCACCTGGGGTCCTTACAATAACAATGTATATAAAATAAGTTTACGAAATGGACGGTATACCGGTAACCTCAAGTGTAAGAAGAAGAGAGGAAGAGTAATGATAGGAATTCTCAGAGACATGAATTAAACTCAACTAATCATATCAATCTCAAATCCAGAAACTAACAGTCTAGCAGTAACCAATTTCATACTTAACCATAACAGGGAACAATGCTGTAAGTAAATAGCAAAAGTCTACCTACAGTCCCCCGGCTGCCCATACAACCGAGGAACACAAACAAGTGAAAACAAACCCTCCGGCATCCCATACTACCGGAGCGTACAATCAGCAAACAACAAACAAGGGTGGATCCTCAAACAATGAATGATATGATGCATGAAGATCTCAAGTGAAATGGTATCCCTGTATGTACCTCCTCCGGTGCCGATCCGGCCCAGCAGGTAGGTTCCATGGAAGGACACTGCCCGTATACCTCTACTCCACCGTATACCCTTCCTCCGGCACACGCAGTCCGTAGCCCCAGGCCCGGATGGCAAGGTCCATGGAGGTCCCTGACCCCATACTAAAAACTCAGTATCAACATGTCGTCCGGAAGCAAGTCCGGTTTTCAAGATAAGAGACCCAGTCTCGAATATGCATGCCCAGACCTTGTGCAGAACTAAAGTAGTAGGAAAATATCTCAAAAAACCCTCCAAGGGTGTCCGGGCGTAACCGGGTCTAAACAGTAGAAAGTCATCTCAGGTGCTCGGTCCGACCGAGGCTAAAAATCATCTCAAGTAGCAAGAAACTCAACTAGCACCCCGGCCCTGCCGAGTCTAGCGTTAATCGTAAAACTGGTGTTTTAAAATATAATTTTACTTTCTTTTACCCAGGAATATTCACAAGTTAAATCAAACCATTTCCATCAAAAACAGACCCCCGGGGCCATGCAAGGTTTAGAAAATAGTGCCAGTAGGCCCGAAGCCAAACTGTAGTAAAAC